>OZ022326.1:51504265-52754265 GCA_963989225.1 Dromius quadrimaculatus | reverse complement strand
TATATTTCTGATAAGAATATTTCATGTGTTGCATAATTTTTTATTTGCATATGGTTTCATTGCATTTTTTTAATTTTGATATATTTTTTATAGAAATTTTTTTCCAATGTCAATCAATGATATATTTCTGATGAAAATATTTCATGTGTTGCATAATTTTTTATTTGCATATGGTTTCATTGCATTTTTTCAAATTTTGATATATTTTTTATAGAAAAAAAAACATTCTTCTCACTATAAATATGGGAATACACAATTAATACATATCAGTTCATCATAATAGACCTTCAAGTCAACCCAAAATACGTAAGTTTGTTTCTCTTTATAATTTCTTATATTAATATTAAGATATATTTTTTGTTCTCAGTAAGAAAGCAAAACAAGAACAAAAAATAGAAAAAAAAAAACAAAAAATGAGTAAACTAGACTTTTTTAATGCACTGGGGTCTTCAGATGCTCAAGTGCCAACTATAAACATCGGTAAACTGGATGAAAATAAAAAATATCAAATAAAAAAAGCTGATATAATCAATACCAGATATGGACCAAAACTAATCGTAACAACGAGGGAATTCAAAGTTTTTTTCTCAAACAATTTTGCAACTTTGAGTGATGTTCAAAGAAGTGAATTAATTAATGTTTATTTTCACATTGAAAAAGTGAATGACATTGTTGTGAATATTCGTTTTACAGAAAGTTAATAACGTAGATTCAATTTTTTATTCTTATTTCCATTTGTTAGCAAAAAAAATAATAATCATTAATCAATTTTTTTTCATTCTTCATATTAAAAGCCAAATATTTTATTGGAAATGTCACCTAATGTATCATATATTTTCAGACAATTTGATGAAATTTGTGAATCAATACCTTCCCTAATAAATACTGATCTTACAGCTAATATGGCGAATGAGATAGCATTAGGTTGGGAGTGTACATCTTCATCATCGTCAGATGACGAGTATAATGAAGTGTCCACTGCTTGGGATTATTATGCAATTAATCCTACACAAATTGAAAATTTAAATATGGAAAATGTTCTACAATTTTGTTTTAATAATGAAAATCATATCAATTTGAAATACAGATTATGGTTATTACCAGAAATACAACCTCACTATTGGTATATGAGACGTCTTTGTGAAAATTGTACTCATATATTACTAGATGACCCCGATTTTCCAGTATTTACTTTTTCTACGTTTACAAATATTGAAAATATCATATCAGGAATGTACTACTGTTCGAATATAAAACAAGAACATAGCATCAAATTAGACAGTGAAATATATTCGTTACTCTGCGATACTGATAACTATTACTGTTATCTATGTTTAGATCAATTATTTATATGGAGTTCAAGTATAGCTTGTAGTTATTGTATAGAGTAGTTTTAAAAAAATTCATTGAAATGTATAAATAAATTGTAAATTCCCCAAAAAAAATAAAATTGTACTCACCTAATTATTCTCTTTTCTTTTTGTCAAGCTCATCCAAAACAATTTTTCTCTTGGTTTTTTTGGAGCATCAAAATCCAGGACAAAGAACTTATTTTAGTTGAATACCAATATCCAGTTGAAAAACCTCTAAAAAAAGAATAATTATGCTCTAATACATACTATAACGTTGAAGTAAATTTACACGACTTCTCAAGAAAAAATCTTGGCGGGGAACTATGAACAAGCACATTTCACATTTCACAATCTCGAACACAACTAACTTTAAATTACAAAGCGAGACACTCACACTTCTCTCGGGTTTTTCACCCCCATTCAAAGAATCCACACTCAAGAATGTTGCCTCTAGCTACCTGCTAGGGGTGAGGATACATCCGTCAAACTACAATAGCAATATTCCAGTGGCTCTCAAATTTTTTCAGTCAATTCGGTCGACTTAAAAACTCGTCATTTTCTGATTAGTGTAATATTAAATATTATGCAAAACATATTTTAATTCTTATTGATAAATACTATGATATTTAGGACTAATGCATAAAGAAGTAAATTCAGTTGAAATATTAAAAAGTTAATACATACCTATATTGCAATAGTTCTCAAAAAAATTGATCCAACTCAATCCACTCATATCACAGACTGATAGTAAAAACTTCTCAAAAAAGTTGAAGAATATGTCTTAGCTATTGTGACATGCAAATTTCAATTTTCATTCAACCAAAAAAAACTAAAATAATGAATCATATGCGACAATTGACTTCTTCAGAAGATTATTTATTTTAAGACTCACAAGACAAGTGAATGATACCAACTATCTCATTTCCAAGGAAAGCACGTAGTACATTTTACTTGTTCAATCTAGTTTATTGATATCAATGTCAAAGGTTATCATCTGAGATTTTAGAATCATACAGAGTATTTGAAATAAAAGAATACAGAGTGTTTAAAATTAAAGAATACATATGTATGAATGAATAAAACATTTGAAAACATTTGATGTGTTTTTCAATTGTTTTTGAGGTGTTTCATCAGTCTCTTGTGTTTATTATTCACCAATGTATAGTGAAAAATTCAATGAATGATTAATATATAATTTATTATCAACAAAAAAAGGAATAATCTAAGAATATAAAACTTATTAAAAATATATCTAGAATATAAAAAATACTAATGCTAATTACTTATACTACTGCTCCCTCCCCTCAACTAGAGATAGGAGCTCTAGATGAAATGAGGTCTATAAATAAAAAAAATAAAACATTAAATCAAAAAAACTCTCAAAAAAGAATTAAAAAATATACCTTTTACACTGGCGAACAATAATATCTTCTATTGAGCTTCGCCAGCTCAAAGACCCCGCTCAACCCTTCGATTGGCCCCCTATATACCCTAATAGCTTGAGGGGGCGCAACCTCAAGGAAAATTTCATCAAAGTTCCTATCCTGGAAAACACAAATTTCAATTTTTTGATGAAAAAAAAATCATTAAAATTTCATTAACTTAGTCTAAGATAAATAACTATGAAGGCTTGGGTCTTCATAGCCCTATTCATTCTTTCTTGAATTTCTAAAAAATGTGATAAAAACACATTTATATAAATATTACAATCAAATAAAACATTTAATACTTACGGTCCATTTTTCTATTCTGCTTCAAAAAATTTTTTAATTCAAACTGATATAATAAAATGACTTTTCGTTCAATTGAGCTTTTTAAAGTATATACCCCACCACTAATCAAAAATCTTCATGGTCCACTTGTAAATACTAGTTTGTACAAATTTCTTCATATAATATAAAAATAAATCGTTGATAACCCCATTAAAATGGAAAAAACGTGATACAAATTTACTCATCGAAAATAATTAATCCAAAGTCTCAAATTTATGATCAAAGGAGTGGAATATTTATGCAGATAAAACATTGCATCCGTTAATTCTTGTGAAACAAAAATAATTAATCCAAAGTCTAAAATTTATGATTTGAGGAGTGGAATATTTATGCGGATAAAACATTGCATCACTCAATTATTGTGAATCAATTGCAAAAATTGGTTAATAGAATATTCTGATTTTTTTTTCCCCTACTAGCTAATTTATTGAATGATAAATCGCGCTACTCATAATATAAAGCTCCATCTTAATATTTACTTCAATATGTAGTTCGTCTAGTGAATAATAGATAGCGTCACACACAAGAATAGAAATCTTTTTTATTAAACGCTAGTTAGTCTATTGAATAATAGGTGACACCATTCGTCACGCAACTCAAAAAGATGGCGTTACTGGTAAATGTATAAAGAGACCTTTTTATCTACGTCAATTAGTAGTTCATTTACTGGAAAAAAGATAGCGCCACACACAAAAAAGAGATCTCTGCATTTAACGTTAGTTAGTCTGTTGGATGTTAGATCACACCACTCATCACACATTCCAAGAAATGGTGTTACTAGTAAATACACTTCAATTAGTAGTTCGTCTATTGAATAATAGATGGTGCCACACTCAAAAAAAGAAAAAATCTTTTCCATTCAACGCTAGTCAGTTTGTTGGATAATAGGTGGTACCACTTGTCACAGCACATCCCAAGAGATGACGTTAGTGGTAAAATGTGTGTGTGAATAACGTTATTATTGTCATTCATGGTACAGAGATCTATCACATCAATTAGTAGTTCATCTAGTGAATAATAGATGGCGCCACACGCAAAAAGAGAAAAATAGAAATCTTCTCCATTCAACGCTAGTTAGTCTGTTGGATGATAGGTGGCGCCACTCACCACTGCACTCGTAAATGTTCTGATAACGTCACCGCTGTTTAGATAACGTCACTGCTCGCGTTATCTTTGAAATCTTAGATCGTTATCTGAGCCAGAATCGGTGTTACATAGCTACTTACGTTCCAGGTAAACGATAAGTTCTCAATATCTCATAGTATTCTCATCATTATGTATAAGTGCACAATATTTTGACATTAAATACATGAGCATAACCACAATAATTCAATTTTTAGTGAAAAATGACATTTCTGAAATCGTTCCAAATAAATTCGGCGAACAAATCCTACACTGCCTGCGAAATCGCAGATAAAAGAGCTTGATATTTTCACAGGTTTTAACTTTTGTGACAATAATAATTAGACGATTTTTTCCAAAATTTATTTGAAGGAATTGATCTGGAATTGATAGCTTACATATGTCGAAATCAATTGTTTCGTTGTAACCAGGGTTCTGACTGCTACTGGATCCGATAATTATGCACCTGAACGACTCGTTAAATTATAGGGGTTAAAAAATGCTAAAAAAAGATGAGAATTCGAGAAAAAGTTATTAAGAAAAAATGTTATGCTTGTCGGGTTCTATCACTGGTTAAAATTAATGTACTTATTTCTGTTACACCCTGTATATATATATATATATATATATATATATAGCATTAGATATTTGGGAAATAATATGACATTTCCGTTAAAAATTAGATAGTCATAGAAATGAAGAACGAATGAAACAAACTCCCATTCTGACAGTTTAATTCAGTGTTATAACAACAATTATTATCAATAGAGATAAGTTGTTCAAAATCAATTTTTACTTCCAAAAAGTTTTCATTCAATGCAGTGGAAAATAGATAGAATCTAATGAGAATCAATAATAATAACACAGAATGAAATGTCAGCATGAAAACTTCATATTCTATTTTCTGAAGATCTAAAATGCTACAGATATTCTACCGCACTAAATAAAGACTTTTCATAAGTAAAAAGACTTTTCATAAGTGAAAAATTTATATAATAAATTATATATAATTTATATATAATTTAATATTATAACCAATTTAAATATAAATATATATATATATATATATATATATATATATATATATATATATATATATATATATATATATATATATATATGTATATATAAATAGGGGGCCTTATTCCATGCTGTCGCCCCGGGTCTACAAAGGGCTTAGTCCGCCCCCGGGCTTAACACTTTCTGGTGTGATAAGATATCCCAGAAATTCTACATTTCTTACGCCAAATATTGATTTAGAAATATTTATTCGTAAACCGAATTTGTTTAATCGTTCAGATACTAATTTAAGATGTTTTTCATGCTCATTTTTATTTACAGAAGCTATAATCACATCATCTAAATAAGCAAATAGGAAATCTAGACCTGAGAAGACAAGATTTATAAATCTTTGAGAAGAAGCTGGGACTCATTACATTAAACTCAAAGAGACCAAAAGGCGTAATAATAGCAGTTTCAGGCTTATCTTCCTCTGCTATTGGAACTTGGTAGTAGGCTTTGAATAGATCAATCTCAGAAAATATATTTTTTCTGGGTAGAATATGTAAAAAGTTATCTATTCTTGGAATGGGATACCTGTCAGGAACTGTTTTATCATTCAGTCTTCGATAGTCTCCGCATGGTCTAAGTGATCCATCTTTCTTGTTAGCTATATGAAGAGGACTGGCCCATTCTGACTGCGATGGTCGTATGATTCCATTGTCCAGCATAAATTGAAATTCTTGTTTGGCAATCTTCAACTTTCTTGAATCAAGCTGCCCCGGCCTGCAGTATATTGGATCTCCATTTGTAACAATTTGATGCTTGATGTCATGCTTTAGGTATGTAGGCAGCAAATTGGGTTAAGTAAGTTCAGGATGATTAACTAGTAAGTTTGCGAAATAATTAGACTTTTTCAAAGCTGTTATTATATCGTTTTCGTTAATTTCTGAAATATTACCTTGAACACTTAATTTTGTTGCTTTATCGATAAGGCACTTGTTATGAAGATCTATTGAAAGGTTAAAATGTTTCATAAAATCAACACCCAATATGCCTTTGTCTAGTTTAGCTACGATAAAAGGCCACTGAAATTGTCTACGTAGACCGATATCAACTGTCAACACTCTAATACCGCATGTTATTTCAGTGTTGTTAGCAGCATAAAGCTTATAAGTACTGTCTAGTTTTTCATGCTTCCTTGCAGGAATAATTGAAACATCAGCTCCACTATCAACTAGTAGTCGTAATCCCGTTTTCTATTCTGTGATAAATAGGCGAGATGTACGGCATTTGCTAAATGCAGCAGAATTCGCTGCTAATTCGGCTGCTGGTTCAAGTTTCCCTGCACCCATTGACAAGGCGTTTGACATTTTTCAGCTTTTTCCCCAAACCTAAAATGATAGAAACAAAATTTCCCTTTCGGGTTGGACTTCCTGCTTCGGCTGGAGTCTCGATTGTGACTACAGTCACGACTGCGACTAAGGGACCGGGACCTGCCTCTCTGATGAACTTGAGTTGATATTTTCGCTATCCTTTTTTCTAGCTCTGCTATTTTTGCCAGTAACTGTTGATTAACATCACTGCAGCAGCCGTTCAATTTTGATGATTCAGCAGTGAAAATTTCTGTACGCGAATTAATATCCATTATTTTGCCTGCCATAATTCCCAATTTTTCAATAGTTTCTTCGCCACTGACGATTAATACACTCTTGATTGAATCAGGTAATTTGTCAAGCCATATAGTTTTCAAGCACTGTTTGATATATCAGCACCAGCCAACGATTGCATTTTACGTTAAGCCCGTATGACACGTCCAATTTTTTCGTACATTTTTCAGTTCAATGTTTTGTTTGTGAAAAAACTGACTGTTGCAAACCGGTTAAAATGTTCAATGATTTATTCAATTTTTCGTTCAATGGAATAATAGAACTCGCTCTATTTTGTTCAATGTTTTCGTTGAATCATTGCGCAGATAGTATGCGCACTATATTGCAATGCGCTGTCAATAGTAGCCAGAGATAGAAAATACATTCGTATCATTTAAAAGAAAATGAAACAAAATCAGTGCTAAAAAAAAGAAATAAATGGAGCAGAAATGGACATAGAGAAGCGAACGATGGTATTTTAACAATGTTGGACGAAGAATTGTTAATATGAATTCATTCAGAAATTATCTAAGATTGCTTAATGAATGTTTTCAGAATGTTTCATAGATTTTTCTTAATAAAATTGGTAGCTGCAATTGCGAGAACTAAAGCTAGGATATTAATTTCCTCCTCATAACTAATTTTCGACATTAAATGTTTGACAGCTACAGCTTATCGGTATGATGCTCAGAAAATAAAAATTAAGTACGCATGCGCATGCAACAAAACATTGAGATGCGTTGCATACAGGATTTCTTGCTTTCAATGATTTAGTTCATAAAAGAGTACAGAAAAATTGATCACAAAACATTGACATAAAAATTTTACGAAAAAATTGAGCGTGTCATACGGGCTTAATAAAATACTAGACTCAGTATCACCAAGCTCAATTCCTGTTAACAGTGTTTTTTATCCGTTTATTTCCACTTTCTTTGGAAATTGTCATCAGCCGCTGTTTACTACTTGAATATTTGTTGGTACTTGCATCTGTTATTATATCCCATGAATTTTCTACAAATTTTGGCTCCAATTGTGAAATTAAGTAATTAAATTTGGTATCTTCGCTTCTAATCTTGTTGATGGCAAATTGTGCTTCTACTTGAAAAAACCATATTTCGGGTTTCTCAGGCCAAAATGGTGGAATTTTGATATTGATTTTATTTGCTTGACCTGATTGTATCCCAGGTAAATCGGCTCCCGAATTTTCCATTTTTAATAGTCAGGGGTCACCAAATTGTAGGTACTAATGTCTGTTAAATCCTACATGAGATATTAATTGTTCCAGACAAACAGTCAATTGAATAAATGTTTCATTGCAATATTTTCAGAACTCTCTGAACACAGTTTCTTTGACAACAAATTATTATATATTGTTTTTTCAATGCTACCCCTATTCTTTTTATATTAAATTCAAAACAAAAATACATTTTATGTTAGCCAAGGGTGACTACACAGCTGCTGTTACGTCATTTGGATCGGGTCTGCCATTGTTGGATTCTGCGCCGTAGCGCCCCTGATGCGCGTGGATGAGCGCAGTATCCTCTTGGACAGTGTGGTGGCGCTGGTGTATCACCAAAGTAGAGTGACTTCGAAGCGTTTGATTGATTTAACGTAGAAGCACTGCTGGAGGAGTCACCTGGTGACTTCACAGTATCGAACCGCCTTAACGTAGAATCACTGCGAGGGAGCAAGTTTGGTTCCATCCGCATAGAAAGTTTCTCGTCATCTGCGACCGCCTGGGTCCGTAATGCGACCGCTGGTGTCGAGTGTCATGTGCAGCCGTTTCGTCACCGTCAACCAAGTATCACCGTACAAGTTCTGTAAAATATATGTTCTTTGTTCACCGTCATCGTTTTTGTGTAATAAATCTCATTGTGACACCTACCTTCTGATAATTATTTCTGACAACCCTAACCCTTCCCGTCTGAGCTATCCAGCCGTCCGTCATAGAAAAACTGCTTCACCGACCGTATTGGCGCCCGAGCACACCGTCAGCAGTTTTCGACAGCGACGTCAAAAGTAACACCCACGCCATCAGCGGAGAGTATCGTTACAACAGGTACCTATTATATAAGATATTTATTATATATTTACATATATAAATATATTATAAGTATAAATAATACATAATAAACTATTTTTTTGATAAGTAAAATATTACGCACTCACAGTTTTTTATAAAGACATGCGATATAAAAAATTGCAAATAGTGTATTTCATTCCTTGGGTTAGAGCAATAAAATAATTAATCTTCCAATAAATATGCATAAAAGTTTTTCTAGGAAAGTTAAAGATTACAAAGTTTGAAAATAAACAAAAGAGTTTTACATATTTAGAGATCCCGAAGTGCAGCAATTTGTCATTGTTTTCAAAAATTGTATTACAGAATATAAATTGAAATTCCATGATGATAATCTGAGTATTTAATATTACTCTAATTATATATGACTGAAAACCGAATAATTTGATTCAACATTTGAAAACTGAAAATTCTAAATTGAAGCATGTAATTTGATAACAAATAATACATCATGCCAAAAATAAATAATTTGATAGACTCCGATATTATTTTATCACGTTTTTTACCTAAAGATTAAACTATTTCGACTCAATCATCGCGTTTCCTGCACTGTTCACATATGCTAAAGCGCTTTCTAAGGACACAGAATGGCGGATGATAATACTCATATATTTAGTGCCTTAACCAAGGTAGCTGCAACCAAGGTGGCAGCACTTGTGATGCTTGAGGCGAAGCCGTTGATCTAAGATGACAGCAACTGCAGAACTCGAAACACGTCGAAATTTGAAACTCGGAGCAATGGCGTCACTACGCATATTAGAAGTTCAAACTCTCACTGAATTGTTAGAAGTCACTAAGCACCGTTCACTCGCGATTCACACTTTCTTGACACCAAGCCCACAAGCTTAGCGCTATTTATAACATTTGATGTATTTGTGTTACTTATTCGAGGTTTTGAAGCCGAGTCTGCAGAAAAAGCGACAGAAATCACAACGAGCGTGAATAGGAGGCTCTTTATTATATTGAACTAGTGGAAGCGAACGGATTATATATAAAGTTGAACTTCATAATTATTCTAAAGCTCCAAAACAATGAAATGATGTCCAACGCTCTTTACAAAGAATACAATCTTCTATTGAGCAAATATCTATAGGTTTACAGTTCGATTCAAATTTTATTGGTTCAATTACACTGCTTTGTGTAAGTTTCAATCAGCATTGAAGATCCCGGATAAGCAATCATATTTGGCACTCTGAAATTGCCTGATAAACCAATATTGGATGTTATGGAACATGATTCATTTGAGCATGCCTTTATTAAAGAGTAATGGTTCACAACTGAATTATGTTCTAACTTTCTATTGATACATGACAAGACATTGATGATTGATCAACAATGTTCGATTAATCTCAAAGCATGCGTAAAGAACACTTGAATGATTGCAAGCAATTCTGTAGAATATGTCATTATGTTTTAAAGTGAAAAAACCCTGATTCAAAATGCAGCACAGTATTCACTCATGTCACCACCTTTAAAGTTCTTTATATAAGAAATATCACCTAGAAAACCACCATCACCGTAAGATCTTGAACAATTATAGTATTGTATATTTTCAGGGTTGCTATTCAATCCAATCATGAATGAATACGAATATCCTTTATTATTAATTGGAGTGACAGGAATAGATCTTTTAGAGGTTCTTTCTCGACATGGTTTTAACTCAACATATTTCTTAGTTCCAGGGATTCAAAACCACATGCATTAGAACTCAATTCTCTGGAAATACCTGACAAAGAATCAAGTTTCATATCAACAGAAGTACATTTATTGACACATTATATTTCGTATATGCAGTTTTACAAACATCAACACAACTTTTAGCGTCTATATCAAATATGTTATCTGTGCTTCTACAATGAGGGAAAGCAAAATACCCTTATTGATATTCAATTGATAATTCTCAACTAGTGCAAGCTGTCATTTTGCTCAATAATTGTTGGAGAAATGATTGACAAAGTTTTAAAGCCTTATTATTCTTGAAATATTAGTTTCTTGACTGGAAGCCATTTTATCATACTTATTGATAGTTGTGTTTTGGATAATGAATCCTAGAATTTCTGGAGTATCATCTCATCTGCAAACAGCTTGTTTTTGTTTCACATTTCTCTTTTCACTATCCAAACTTGTTGGATTTCATTCTTTACTTTCCTCAATTTTCATGAAGCTATTTCTACCATTCCTCCTAGATTAAGGGATGGTGAATGGACATGTCTAATTCATATTCTAACTGATATAATCCATCAGTAGATATATAAAGCCAATTCTTGTTCAGATAACGATCTAGGCTTTCAAACATAACGCTAGCAGTGACCTCATCTACACATTTACCAGTAACGCCATCTCTTGAGCAGTGGTGAGTGGCGCCACCCATAATCCAGCAGACTATCTAGCGTTAAATGAGAAGATTTTCATTTCTTGCGTGTGGCGCTATCTATGGTCCACTGGACGAACTACTAATTGGAGTGGATAGATGGGTTTATGCACTATGAGTGACAACAGTGACGTTATCAACACATTTATGAAGATCACAGATGCGAGAGTAAATACAACATTCTAAAAAAATTAAAAATAGTTTGTATAAATATATATTGAGAGAAAAATTCTAGTCTTGGAGCGATAATTGTTCTTCATTTGGTGATATACAATGATCTCATTGTAATGTCCTGCAGTATAAGTTCATTATGATAGTTAAAGAAAAGATAAAGAATGCTATAGCCTGAATATGAATTCTTTTTAATTGTCTTTGAGGCTAAATTAAAAATAATTTGAGCAACAAAAACATACCGCTTCACTCATCAAGTTTCATAAAACCTACAATCCAATGTGAAACTTAATCGTACATATCCAATATGAGGCGCATTACACATTCATGTCGGCAATTGCTTGGAAACACTCCTTACAGTCGTCGCACATTCGTCCTAAATCTATAATTTTCAAACCGCCGTTCAATATTAAACTCACACTAAATCCCGAATGAAATGAACAACCACAAAAATTTTCCATTTCACTCCAAAGGTTGGAAACTTTTTTCACTAGCGTTTTCAAAAAAATGGTATGAATGGACCTAAAACTCTTCTAAGAGTAACAAGTGACAAGCACTCCCATTAGGTGAGAAATTTATAATTTTCTCAGCACCACATCGCCACCCCGATTTTGTAACAGCTAAAATATTGATAAAAAATTTTAAAAACCAATTTACTTTCTAATAATCTTTCTAAAATATGTGCTCACCATTACTTGAAACTTTTTCTCCGCTTGGGTCTTAAGTTGCGAAAGCTAAAAAAATATTTTCCTATAAAATAAATAAGATAAATCGATTATCCTTTTAATTCACTTATCTCATATTCATCAAATACTTACTCTATTTCATCTCTCCCTGCCTTACGAACTTCGTCAACGGCGTGAAGGCTTTCGGGAGATGGAGGTTGTGTATCACCCCCGACCTCACGAACCTCATCGACGTGCACACTCACGGACGAAGGAGGTTGCGTTACTTCACGCCTTGAAGATGGTAGTGGAGAGCATGCTGGCAGACAGTTGAAGGTGAGAGTAATTAGAGGGTAGCGAAGAAGTCGCTGGTTTCTCCGGAGATGCAGAGTTGGAAGAAGAAGAAAAAGCTTGAAACTGGCACACTGAACACGGGCGCACCGGTTCATGTATGACACGTCTAGTGGTAACACATTTATTGCACTTAAACTGGCTCATGTTATTTGAGGTGCTGAGTTTTCAAAAAAAAAAAGATAATTAATGACAGTTGACAGAATACTTGTCTAACTTCAACATTAAAGTATGGAGTAAGAAATATATGATTGATTGAATGGTGCATTCCAAACACGTGATATAAGATTGAAAGAAAATCTTTAATATGCACTACCGTTTATGATTATTTTAAAACGATGTAATACATTGTACAAAATAAGTCAATTGAACTAACAATAAGAAGCTGTGTTCTCAATAAACTCTCGGCGTTTTCCTTTTTAACAGGTTTGATATAAAGTAAGGTCTAAAAGTATCAAATCCAACAAAATGCTTTCAATAGCAACAAAGCTATACACGCATATACATAGAATAATAGACCGGAAAAATATGCCACAAGAAGTGATGAAATCAAAGAGGAATGTTTCATACTAATCAAATTGTATGAAATGATTTTTCTTAAAGACCACCCAAAAACATGCTGTACTCTACATTTTCAAACAAATAATATATTCTTATACATGTATTCCATTCGTCAATAAACATGAGTCTATGAATATAGCCTCAAACCTCCCAAAAGGCCTCTTAGAATTGGAACATTATTTGCTTCCGTAATTAAGACGCGGTCAGGGTGACACACGCCATTCTTAAGGCAAAATACGAGGGTCTGTTAACAAATTCAGAGGCCTTATCCCTAACACCTCTCATTGGCTGTCTTAAACAAAATGGCGGACAGGACGGCGACCAATCACAAAGCAGCTCAAAATCACGTGGTCGCTCGCAGAAAAGTGGGAGGGTGGCCGACAAACCAACGCATCTACTACTCATATGAATATTAAAAAAAAACTGATATTCCTGACTAAATACTATTGTCCCCTCAAACAGAGGTACGAATAATAAATGATATCAAGCCTATGAATAGAGAGATAAATTCAATAAAAAACTCTCAAAAGTGAATTAAAATATATCTCTAACACTGGCGGGCAATAATACCGTCTATTGAGCTTTGTGAGCTAAAAAACCTTGCTTAATCCTTGAATTGGGCCTCTGTAGACCCTTGTGGCCAACAAAGGCGCAGCCTCCAAGTATATCTCATCAAAGTTCGTATGCAAAGAATCACAGAGGTAAATTCTACAATGAAAAATTCATTATGATTTTATTAACTTCCTCTTAGATGGGTAACAGTGAACGCCTAGGCTTTGAGAGCCCGATTTATAATCTCGCGCATATCCACAAGTAATAAAAACACATTTATACATATATTATAGATAAATAAAACATTCAATACTCACGTTCCATTTTTATTGGTACTTCTGACAAGTATCATCGAATAGTTTCTCGTTCAATTGAGCTTTTCTAGTATATGCCTCAACACTCAAAAAGTGAAATCTTCATGCAAAAATTGTTAGGAAGTCTGTAAAACAAAAAATTAGATCTTCATGCTTCACTTGCAAATACTAATTTGTACAAATTTCTTCATATAATATATAAATTGATCGTTGATAGCCCCGTAAAATAGAGAAACGTGACCTCAATTCACTAATCAGAAATAGTTCATCGAAGTCCCAAATTTTTCATCAAAGAAGTGGAATATTCATGCGGATGAATCATTGCATCACTTAATTACTGTGAATCTTTCGCAGCAATTAGTGGATAGGATATTCGGATTTTTTTTTCTCTCAGTAGCTAATCTTCTGGATGATTAATTGCACTAATCACAATATAGATACTTTTTTTCCAATTATAGTTAGTCAACTATATCATAAATGGTATCACTTCTATTACAGAAATGTATATTTTCAAATTAAATTAGTATTTAGTTCACTAAATGATAGTTAGCAGCACTCGCAATATAGAACACTTTTTTCAACTCTATTTAGTCCGTCATATGATAGATGCAACCACTCATATTGCAGAGATCCATTCATCCACTTCAATTAGTAGTTCGTCCAATGGACATAAGATAGCGCCACACGCAAAAATTGAAATCTATTTATTTAACGCTAGTTATCCTGCTGAATGCGTGGCGCCACTCATTACTGCTTAAGAGATGGCGCTGCTGGTGAATGTGTACATAACGACACGGTTGTCACTCATGGTGCAGAAACTTATTCATCCACTTCAATTAGTAGTTCATCCAATGGACATAAGATAGCGCCACACGCAAAAATAGAAGTCTATTTATTTAACGCTAGTTATCCTGCTGAATGCGTGGCGCCACTCATTACTGCTCAAGAGATGACGCTGCTGGTGAATGTGTACATAACGACACGGTTGTCACTTATGGTGCAGAAACTTATTCATCCACTTCAATTAGTAGTTCGTCTAGTGGACATTAGATAGCGCCACACGCAAAAATAGAGATTTTTTGATTTAACGCTAGTTAGTCTGCTGAATGATAGGTGGCGCCACTCTCCACAGCTTAGGAGATTGCGCCACCGGTAAATGTGTAGATAAAGTCACTGCTGGCGTTATCTTCGGAATCTTAGATCGTTGTCTGAGCCAGAATCGGCTCTATGTATCTACTTTCATCATTTAGATAATTTACCTGAACACAAGTGTTATCGAATTCAAAATATCTAGTTTATGCTTCCTCTACATGTAATTTTAGGTTTATCTTCATTCCATGTACTTACAAGTCTCCTTCAATCCTCTTAAATGAATTCATTCGGCAATTTAAATGTTCTCCAGCCTCTCCGTTCCTAGTTCTAGTCATATATCTGATAATGTCATCATTCATAACTTCGTTGGATTGTGTAGTTGTCTTGATTCTATTTTAACATTATCTTCTATTATATTGTCTGTTGTATTGTCTTATTTCTCCCATATTTGTTGTCACGTTGTGAGTGTCATTGTGGAAGTGATAAATTGGTTTTTGCATCAAGCTAGTTCCATTTGAAAAGCTTCCTTGCTTTATTTTCTTTTTATTCCATTCTGATAAATTGTTTTTGCTTCTATTTCAACATGAGCTGTGGTATTTCCGATATCTTTAGTAAATATGTTATCTGCTATGGTTGTGCTTCCATTTTCTCTGAATATTTGAACTTTATCTTCTCTAAAATAGTCATTTTCTTCTCCATCAATATAGAGAGTTAAATGAGAATCATTGCTCCCCATAGCATATTTTAATGATTCAAGAACATCAACTAGTTGATTATGACCATCAACTAATGTCCTTTCAATTCTAATTCTATCATAAGCATTCATGATTGTTAAGAGAAACAACACAAGGACCATTATGAAAGAATACATTATTATATATCCATCATATTCATACTTGTGAAAGCGAACGGATTATATATAAAGGTAAACTATGAGCACAAATTATAATAAATAAATATATATATATATATATATATATATATATATATATATATATATATATATATATATATATATATATATATATATATATATATATATATTGTAACAAATTAATTGTTACGTTTAGAATTATTTTCACCTACGCCCATGTATTCACATTTTTTGTGTTCTGTGAAGCCCTCGCTGGCCGCGAGACGAATTAAAAATTTGGTTGTTGGACCTGCCGGAAGTGATGTGATGTTGACGAGCAGCGGATACGAGATAAAATTTGACATTCTTGGTTTAGAGCTCTGCGGTGATAGACACACTAAATCCGCGCTCAGTCTAATCTTTGCTGTTTGTTTTCTGAGCCTTGTTTTTTTTTGAATATTTGAGTACTTAAAGTACTAGTGTAGTGCTATGTGGCAAGGGTAAGTCTTCTGACGATTTTGTTTCTCTCCTGTAAAATCTCCAAAACTACATCGTTGTGTCGACGTGTGTTTAAAGATGTCGGCCCAGGTGGCATTTGTAGTCATCGGTATTTTTCGGTAGCATCTTTGTTCTTTTTTGGGCTTTAAGTTGTTGTTAACTTCCCTAACGAGGGTTGCGGGTGTATTTTGAAGGACATTTTGGAGATTTTAGAGTCTAAGCAAAGATTATATTGAGCTAGATTTTTGTGTCAAGTAGGATCTGAATTTAGAATCCATTTCTTCCCTACTACTTGTCCTGTTTACTCCTGGATGGTGTGAGAGTGTGTTGAGTGGACTTTGACTACTGTGAGCCTTGACTTTGGACGTTTATGCCGCTTTTTGAAGTCATTAAATTGTTAGCCGAGAGTTTTCTCAATTTTTCTGCATTTCGCGCGTCTTTTGGATTGTTTGCGCGAGCAGGTGTGTTGCTACAATTTTATTACGGTTCACAGGAGCTTTGATTAGTATCAGTCGAGTCGCTTATTGTGCGTTTTCACCATTGCGGGCCGTATTCAAGTCTTTTCATCCTCATTATCATTTTTTCTTGTCATCACTCACTGTCATTGTATCACTACGCCTCATTTTGATTTAAGTTAAATTAATTATCAATTTTTTTGTACAATTGCGTCCATCTCTCTTCAACGTTATTGTCACAACTTTGTAGTATTCAGCCCTTCTGGCTTGTTTGTAAAGGACACTATTGCTGTTCTGGGTTTTTTTTTAGGGTTGGAGTCAGGCCGTCTTTCTGGTTGTGTTGAGGAGAACCATTGAGGTACCGGTCGCAGGATCGAGCACTAAACCTGACCAGAAGGCGCTAACAACTGCTGCTCCGACAAACAAACTGCTTTTATCACCTCTTCGACAGCGATCGAGGCTCCGGTCTTGAGGCCCTCTAAAAGTTGGGATAAATCACCATCGAACTAAGCTCAGCTTACATCCAGCCTAGCTGAGAGCTATTTGGAGTACCTTCGCCTACTACCACCATCGCTAATCAGGAGTAACGTCTTGGACACTCGCCGACCGTGAGCTCTGGTTCTCCTTGACACCAACAGAAGGTCAGCGGACTCCAGGGGTTACTTACGAGAGAGTGGAACGCCTACCAAGTCCCTTCGATATTGTTGTAAGTTATATTTCAAAATTAGTTTACAAAGTTTTGGGTGTATTAAATTTTTCTAATATTTTTCATTAAATAATTGTTTTTGAACTTCATTTGTCACTTATCATTTGTAGCCTAGGAATCCCCTAATTCCTAGCAATTCCCTTTCTTAGGGGTGGCGCCTAAGCAAGTTCTCAGAACAATACTTGCTAAAACTTATCACTTGCTTGATGAGGCGTTAAATTTGTTTCTCAGTTAAGCACAGTAGTTCTGAAAGCTTCTGCTTACTCCGACCCAGCCGCCGTCTGATTTTTAGCTAGCCAGGCCCATGTGTGTGGCAGGTAGGTTGTTTTTGAAATATCTTATGTTTCACACCCATATTTGTTACACATATTTGGTGCCCAAGACGTGGAGCCTTTGGGACGTTTTTGTTAAGCTTGTGCTTAAGTTTTCAATTATTCAAAATTTTTTTAGCTTGCTAAAAATCTGAGGAACCTTTTCCCTCATCAAATATTCTTTTCTTTGTTACCTCTCCCCTCATTATCATTTTCATTTCATTGTCCTCTCATTTTCATTTCCTTTTTTTTCTAATTTTGTATTTAACCGGTTTAAATTTTTCGGTACACATTCTCCACGATGGATCTACAATACCTGACGGATGACGAGTTATCGTATGAGCTGCAGATACGGAATTGTACTGACACTGGAAATAGAAATGACATGACACTTCTACTGGACGGATTCCTGCAAATGGAACGAATGAATGCGAGTAATGTGACTCCTACTTGTTTCCCTGAGCCCTTAAGTGAGAACCAGACCTGCCAGCGTAAACTACAGGATTTACTGAGTAAGATCCATTTATTTAGCCCTCAGCGAGACCTGAATTTTGAGTCGAGGTGCAATGCTCGCTTGATGCACTTGCATCAGCGTGTTTTACGTCTTCCACAGTCCATGCAAAGCCCTCTACTCACAATGATGGCTTTTGCCAAAAGCTCGCTGACTGGAAAGTTGAAGTCGGTTGAGGCTAGCCGCGTTGAGAGTCTAATCGACGTAGACTCTGAACGTTTGCGCGATATTATAGCTTCATCCTCCCGCACGATTGCTAATCCTCCCGTTTTTGCACAGTCAATTACTGACCCTTGGCCCTCCTTACAAGAGCGTATAAATAGAGTTCAGTTTAGCAATGTCACTACTTTGGGAGCCCCTATGGCCTCGCAAACTGTTAGTTCCTCTCCTGCAACTCCTATGTTACCTCATAGTACTTTTATGCCGTATTCTCGCGCCCCCGAATCTCACGTCCAAATTAATAAATGGAACATCCAGTATGATGGTACCACCGGTGTGAATGACTTTATTCAACGACTTCAAGAATGCGCGTATGCTCGCGGAGTTTCTGATGACACATTATTTCGACAAGCCACTGATTTGTTTAGCGGTAACGCCCTTTATTGGTTTAGAATGGTTAGCCCTTCGGTGCATTCGTGGACAGATCTTGTTTCTCGTTTGCGGTCCTCCTTTTTGCCAAGTAATTATGAGCTCTCGTTGCAAGCGGAAATTCGCAATCGCACGCAAGGAGCCCTGGAAAAGGCTGAAATTTTTGTCGCGAAAATGGAAAATTTATTTTCTCGCCTGTCAAATCCCCCTGATGAGAAAACTCGTGTTTCTACTATTATTAGAAATTTATTGCCTCATTATCAACGTTTCGCCATGGCCCACACCATCAATTCCTTGAGCGACTTAATTGCAGTTTGTAAACTAATCGAAGATACCGAAGCGAATGTTGCTTCTTATCAACCTCCTCCAAGCGCTTCTAACACTTTATTAGAGCCGGAACTAGCTTACACGCGACCCTCTAAAGCTCATGGTTCGAAACCACAGCTTGCCGCTGTCGAAACTAGTTCTCAGCCTCCCTTAGATTGTTGGAACTGTTTACAAAAAGGTCATTCGTTTCCTAATTGTTCTCAACCGAGAAAACGTTTTTGCTTTGGTTGTGGAAAAATGTCTTTCACTATCAGAAATTGTCCCGTCTGTTCAAAAAACGGCCGCCGCGCGTCTGGTACAACCGCCGCCGGAAAATAACGCGCCCTTCCTCTGATTTAACTCGCTGGACAGCTTGGTTAAATGCGGTTGCTCGTTTTATGAAAAATTCTGAAGTCGCCCCTATCTTTAATACTCACGGTGCGGATGATCGCCCTTTTATAAATGTTACTATTGCCGGGAAGCCTATTTCCTGTTTGTTGGATTCTGGAGCTAGTGTTTCTGTACTTGGAAATCGCGGTTTGTTTCTGTTAAAATTTTTGAATCTTTTACCCGCATCTGAGTCCATTAGCCCCATTTCTACTGCTGATGGAGCGGTTCACCGTTCACTAGGTCGCGTTTTCCTCCCAATTAAATTGAACGGTCTACGTCATACACTGCCGGTTGTTGTTGTCCCTGCAGTCAATCACCCTCTTATTTTAGGGGTTGATTTTTGCCGACTTTTCAAAATTTCACTTAATTTTGACACTAATTCGTGGTTTTCTTCGCACGAAGTCGCCACTGTTACTGATTTTGTCCCTCGAACTGATCTCTCGTCTTCTCAGCGCGCCGCTATTGATACCGTGGTTGCGAAATTTAAAATTCTCGGCTCTAACGGTTTAGGTCGTACTCCTTTAACAGAACATTTCATTGATACGGGCGATGCTCGTCCCATTAAACAACGTCAGTACCCTCTTTCGCCCCCTATGATGTCGCATCTCAACGAAGAGTTAGACGAGATGTTGAAGTTAGGCGTCGTTCAAAAATCTAATAGTCCATGGTCGTCTCCACTCTTACTTGTCAAAAAATCTTCTGGAGCCTTCCGATTGTGTTTTGACGGACGTAAACTTAATGACGTCACTAAAAAAGATGCGTACCCTCTTCCTCGCGTAGATAGCATCCTGTCTAAACTACGAGATGCGAAGTTTATATCATCGATCGATTTAAAGAGCGCTTTTTGGCAAATTCCCTTGGAAAAATCTTCCTGCGAAAAAACGGCTTTTTCCGTTGCTGGTCGTGGACACTTTGAATTCACTCGTATGCCATTCGGTTTATGTAATGCGCCCCAGGCCCTTCAGCGTCTGATGGACAGCATTATAGGTCCCGAATTGGAGCCTAATGCTTTTGTCTATTTGGATGATTGTATCATTGTTACTTCCTCTTTTGAGCAACATATTTGTGTTCTACTTGAAGTCTTTGAGCGTCTCCGTGCTGCTGGTCTGTCAGTGAATGTTGACAAGTGTGAATTTTGCCGCCCTTTCCTTAAATATTTGGGTTATGTAGTCGATGCTCAGGGTCTTCGCACCGATCCTGATAAAATTAGAGCGATTGAAGAATATCCTCGTCCTACGACTGTTACTGAAGTTAAAAGATTTATGGGAGTTTTAGGCTGGTACCGTCGTTTTGTACCCCATTTTGCCACTTTATCAGCCCCTATTAATGATCTCACTAAGGGTAAACGTAAAAAAAATTCTATTTCATGGACTCCGGAAGCGGAGGTTGCTTTTTGTAAACTTAAAACTGCCCTCACTTCTGCCCCCGTGTTAGCTAGTCCTGACTATAGTCTTCCCTTAAAGCCTTTTCGAATCTACACAGACGCCTCTAATTATGGAGTTGGCGCTGTGTTAACTCAACCCGATTCTGACGGTGCTGAGCACCCTATCGCTTACATTAGTCGCACCCTTAATAAAGCTGAACGAAATTACTCCGTAACGGAACGCGAATGCCTTGCTGTCATTTTTGCTATCGATAAATTCCGACAATATGTGGAAGGTTTAACTTTTACAGTCATTACTGACCATTATTCTCTTTTGTGGCTGATGCGCATGACCGATCCTACGGGCAAACTTGCTCGTTGGGCTGTAAAGTTGCAGCAATTTGATTTTAACTTAGAACATCGCCCCGGGAAACTTCAGGATTTGCCTGATGCGTTATCTCGTGCTCCTTTAGAAGTTGCAGCTATAGATCCACTTTCTTTTCGGGATTCTAAAGATTTACATTTCCAGGAATTATGTAACTCGGTTCGTGCTAATCCAGCTCCATACCCTGATTTTCGTTTGGACGGTAATATCTTGTACAAATTAGTTTCAACCCCATTTAATTTACCAGCTAACTTATCACCCTGGAAAATCTATGTGCCCAGAGATTTTCGTCGGCATGTTATTCACGATTGTCATGACCCTCCTACCGCGTCTCATTTAGGCGTTTTTAAGACTTTTCATCGCGTTTCCGACTTGTATCATTGGCCGAAAATGCGTGCTAGTATTTACCGGTATGTCAAAAAATGTTCAGTTTGTTTGGCTCAAAAAGTACCACAATTACCTCCCCCTGGTCTTATGGGACAAGCCAAGAAAATTAGTTTCCCATGGCAAGCCATCTCCATCGATTTAATGGGCCCTTTACCCAAGTCTACTCACGGAAATCAGTATATTCTCGCTATTTCCGATTGGTTTTCCAAATACCCGGTCTTATTTCCTCTTCGTCAGGCTGTGGCCCCAAAAATTTGTCAGCTGATAGAAGACCATGTTTTTCTGCTGTTCGGCGTGCCTCAAATCGTCTTTGTTGACAACGGAACGCAGTTCACTAGTGATTGTTTTAAACAACTGATGACAAAGTACTCTGTACCCAAAATTTGGTACAATGCTAAGTTTCATCCCCAAGTGAATTTTGTAGAGCGTACTAATCGCACTGTTAAAACCGCGATTCGTTCTTATGTCAAGGATAATCACCGTAAATGGGACACTAATTTGCCCGCTATTACTCAAGCGATTCGAACGGCTGTTCATGAAGTTACGGGGTATAGCCCTGCTTTTCTTAACTTTGGTAGGCAGGTACCGTTGTCCGGAAACTATTATCATCCTCTCCCAGATAACATCTGCTCCGATTCTCGCCCTGATTACGCTCACAAATTAAATTCTTTTTCTGAATATTTCTCGGTAGCTCAAGCTCGCATTCAGTCGGCTTATAACCGAAATGCCCATTATTATAATTTGCGTCGGCGACCTCTGCAATTCTCTGTCGGTGATTCGGTTTGGAAACGAAATTACGTTTTGTCAGCCGGTTCTAAATATTTTTCCTCCAAGCTTGCACCGCGTTTCATAAAATGCATAGTCTCTCAGAAACGTTCTCCCACCTCTTATCGTTTGAAAGACACACTGGAAAATGATTTAGGCGTCTGGCACATTAAAGATCTGAAACCGTCTCCTGATAGCGATTCTAGCGACGACATGCTTTCAGAGGATGACATAGAAAATTAACCCTGGGTAATTTTCTTCGGGGAAGGGGGGTGGTGTAACAAATTAATTGTTACGTTTAGAATTATTTTCACCTACGCCCATGTATTCACATTTTTTGTGTTCTGTGAAGCCCTCGCTGGCCGCGAGACGAATTAAAAATTTGGTTGTTGGACCTGCCGGAAGTGATGTGATGTTGACGAGCAGCGGATACGAGATAAAATTTGACATTCTTGGTTTAGAGCTCTGCGGTGATAGACACACTAAATCCGCGCTCAGTCTAATCTTTGCTGTTTGTTTTCTGAGCCTTGTTTTTTTTTGAATATTTGAGTACTTAAAGTACTAGTGTAGTGCTATGTGGCAAGGGTAAGTCTTCTGACGATTTTGTTTCTCTCCTGTAAAATCTCCAAAACTACATCGTTGTGTCGACGTGTGTTTAAAGATGTCGGCCCAGGTGGCATTTGTAGTCATCGGTATTTTTCGGTAGCATCTTTGTTCTTTTTTGGGCTTTAAGTTGTTGTTAACTTCCCTAACGAGGGTTGCGGGTGTATTTTGAAGGACATTTTGGAGATTTTAGAGTCTAAGCAAAGATTATATTGAGCTAGATTTTTGTGTCAAGTAGGATCTGAATTTAGAATCCATTTCTTCCCTACTACCTGTCCTGTTTACTCCTGGATGGTGTGAGAGTGTGTTGAGTGGACTTTGACTACTGTGAGCCTTGACTTTGGACGTTTATGCCGCTTTTTGAAGTCATTAAATTGTTAGCCGAGAGTTTTCTCAATTTTTCTGCATTTCGCGCGTCTTTTGGATTGTTTGCGCGAGCAGGTGTGTTGCTACAATTTTATTACGGTTCACAGGAGCTTTGATTAGTATCAGTCGAGTCGCTTATTGTGCGTTTTCACCATTGCGGGCCGTATTCAAGTCTTTTCATCCTCATTATCATTTTTTCTTGTCATCACTCACTGTCATTGTATCACTACGCCTCATTTTGATTTAAGTTAAATTAATTATCAATTTTTTTGTACAATTGCGTCCATCTCTCTTCAACGTTATTGTCACAACTTTGTAGTATTCAGCCCTTCTGGCTTGTTTGTAAAGGACACTATTGCTGTTCTGGGTTTTTTTTTAGGGTTGGAGTCAGGCCGTCTTTCTGGTTGTGTTGAGGAGAACCATTGAGGTACCGGTCGCAGGATCGAGCACTAAACCTGACCAGAAGGCGCTAACAACTGCTGCTCCGACAAACAAACTGCTTTTATCACCTCTTCGACAGCGATCGAGGCTCCGGTCTTGAGGCCCTCTAAAAGTTGGGATAAATCACCATCGAACTAAGCTCAGCTTACATCCAGCCTAGCTGAGAGCTATTTGGAGTACCTTCGCCTACTACCACCATCGCTAATCAGGAGTAACGTCTTGGACACTCGCCGACCGTGAGCTCTGGTTCTCCTTGACACCAACAGAAGGTCAGCGGACTCCAGGGGTTACTTACGAGAGAGTGGAACGCCTACCAAGTCCCTTCGATATTGTTGTAAGTTATATTTCAAAATTAGTTTACAAAGTTTTGGGTGTATTAAATTTTTCTAATATTTTTCATTAAATAATTGTTTTTGAACTTCATTTGTCACTTATCATTTGTAGCCTAGGAATCCCCTAATTCCTAGCAATTCCCTTTCTTAGGGGTGGCGCCTAAGCAAGTTCTCAGAACAATACTTGCTAAAACTTATCACTTGCTTGATGAGGCGTTAAATTTGTTTCTCAGTTAAGCACAGTAGTTCTGAAAGCTTCTGCTTACTCCGACCCAGCCGCCGTCTGATTTTTAGCTAGCCAGGCCCATGTGTGTGGCAGGTAGGTTGTTTTTGAAATATCTTATGTTTCACACCCATATTTGTTACAATATATATATATATATATATATATATATATATATATATATATATATATATATATATATATATATATATATATATATATATATATATATATATATATATATATAGGTAACAGAAGTTTCGTGGGCGTTTGCAGTCAATGGAAATTGGCCAAATAAAAGATCACTCTTTTAAAATATTCGTCAAGCTTTCGCCTAATTTTTAGGCTTCCTCAAGACACTAATGTTTAATGGATAAGCAACAATATCATGAGTTATCCTTGGAGATGTTGACAGATCAAAATAATTACAGACTACTGAGGAGTGACCCAACATCCACTTACCAACAAAAAGCAAACAAACTTATCTCAAATTCAAAAAATTCTCATTTGTTACCAGCAGAGTTAGCTAAATCTTTGATGATATATGATGCTATTCCACCTAAATATTATGGTCAACCAAAGATCCATAAACAAAACCTTGCTCTACGACCAATTATAGCATCCATTGATGCTTCAAATAGTAAAATAGCAAAGTATCTTACTGATGTGTTAACTATTGCTTACGATAAAAATAACATTTACTATACCAAAGATTCGTTTGCGTTTGCATCGTTTATTAACAATTTTAAAATACCAAATAATTATATTTTGATAAGCCTGGATGTTGTGTCACTATTCAGTAACATAACCATAGACATAGCTGTTGATAGCATCACTAAAAAATGGAACCTGATACAAGAATTCACTCCATTAGCTCTAAATAATTTTTTGCAATTACTGAGATTTGTTTTTGACACAAGTTACTGCATTTATGAAACTAATTACAATAAACAGCTGATTGGTTGTCCAATGGGGGCAATCATCAGTCCGATAATAGCTCAGTATGTTATGGACCTACTCCTTGATGAGTGCATACCAAAACTGAATTTCAAACCACCATTTATAAAGAAATTCGTTGACGACATAGTAACAGCTGTACCTGCAAGTGAAACAAATAATATTTTAACAACTTGTAATGCTTTCAATACGTACCTCCAGTTTACCATCGAGTTAGAGGACCAAAAGAGCCTCCCTTTCTTGGACACCTTAATGATAAGGGATGATTCAGGAAACATCACACTGAATTGGTACCAAAAGTCCATTGCTTCTCAACGGTATATGCATTACTTGTCCCAACAACCAAAACAAATGAAAATAAATGTAGTGCTGGGTCTAAAAAACAGAGTACTCAGTATTTCACATCCAAATTACCAACAAAAGAACTTACTTAGATTGAAAGATATTTTAATAAAGAATTCATATCCAGTGAAACTCATCAACAGCTTGCTATTTAATGTGCCAAGGGTGGATACTACTCCATTGAATCCACAAAGACAAGATCTACTGTCAGATCCTCCAACTATAAAATTTGCTTCCATACCTTTCATCCCAACGTTGACACCCAAAATACTCAAAGTCTTGAAAGATGAAAACATCAAAATTGCTACAAAAAATTGTGTGACCATAAGACAAATTTTCACAAAGCTTGAAGATAAAACACCAATACACTACCAGTCGAACGTCATTTACAACATTCCTTGTCAGGAATGTTCAGCTGTTTACATAGGCCAAACTTCACGTAACCTCAAATCTAGAATAACATCACACAAGAGCGATAATAAATTGAAACCTATGTCAACAGCTTTGGCAATACATCATAATCAAACTAAACATCAAATTGACTATTCTAATGTAACAATACTGGATGTAGAAAGAAATTTATTTAAGCGATCATTTCTTGAAATGATATTTATTAAGAACAATGAGAATTCTATCAATAAAAAAACAGATATTGATAATTTGAGTAATATATATGTTTACCTTCTAAAGTTATCCAACGGGCATTCTGGTGTCAATATTTGGCAATCACAAAACAAGAGCTGACCTTCATATACGACATGGTTTAGTTTACTGTTCATTTCTGTACATTTTGTTTTCGCGCGCTTTTGTTTGATGAACATCAAACGTCAAACTAGTTCCAAAATTGGCCGCACGAAAGATCTTTTTAAAATTTAATTCTGTTTAAACTTGTTCAAAAAATTACTCCATTTTGCTTCTGTGATAAAAATACTTTAGTCATGATTTTACTGCGTTAAGATTAAAAAGTAAAATCTTCAAAAAAATTTATAATGTACATTCTAATTAAAAAAGTGTAACTTTGTACTATTAATCTAAAATACTAACTAGAAGAAAATTTTCTCCAAAAATTTAAAGTGTACAAAGCCTGATATGGTGTTTCGAATATTTACTCCAATGTTAAGCTATAAATACAGTGTGTTTAGAACACTAAATGTAAACTATCTGAAAAGAAAATTCATTCGACTGTCAAACTGATGGAATTTTATTTATTTAACTCGTACAAAAATGTAAGTCGTTATTGTATTATTCACAATGAGCTTTCATACTTATTATTTTTTATGTAAATTAATCTGATGAATAAAATACTTTTTAGTGTCCTGAGGAAGCCTAAAAATTAGGCGAAAGCTTGACGAATATTTTAAAAGAGTGATCTTTTATTTGGCCAATTTCCATTGACTGCAAACGCCCACGAAACTTCTGTTACCTTAACTAATTGCAGTCGCGATTAATCCTTATCTTATATATATATATATACATATATATATATATATATATATATATATATATATATATATATATATATATATATATATATATATATATATATATATATATATATATATATATATATATATATATCCATGCAATGACGTATTAACAGTAGACCCAGCACGCGGCATTTGTTTTGATGCAGGAGTAAACAGTGGGGTGAGGAAGGTAAACATCGTTGTATCGCAGGTTGCGTACTTACATATTTTCATTTGGAAAAATATTGATTGTGAGATGTGGGAAAAATCTCGTTTTTGTTTTATTTTGAATCACTTAATATATTATTACTTCTATTTCAACAAATACAGTACAAAATAAAGGCACGCACTTCTCAAACATAAATAAAAGCAGGCAAACCGCATAACAAGCATGTTTTCTCTCCTCGCTTCTCAGAACCCCTCACCTTGTAAGTGCTAACATCACAACAAACTGTGGACTGCCATAGGACGCGCTGGGTCTACTTTAATAATACGTCATTGTATCCATGCAATGTAGTCTATGGCTACTTCACGTTTTTGGCTACTTGTGCGTGTTTGCTATCCGCAGTCGGCAATGCAGGTAACTTTTCACATTTGGTTGTGTTCCCTGCTGTAAATGCCAATGTATTAGTGACTTGTAGGAATGAAATATTTCTATTATTGCTGAAGTTTGTCGTGCAAAATTGTTCATAATCACAATTATTGCGAGCACTAAGTCACAAATCGGTAATGTAAAACACATGCAGATAACTTTTGTGATTCAAACAGTTTTGAAGAGATGGCGACACTAGCGATTACCTAGAAATTACATCAGTGGTAGTAAAGCGGTGGTTTTTTTATTTATACCTATATAGCTAAATTCGCTCCTTGCTGAGAGTTTTCTTATGTATATTATTACATACGAGATAAATAATAATAAATGAATTTAATTTGGCTTATGACGCCTCCGCTTGGACGTCAGAAATATGTGACGTACTGCTGGGCCTGTCGCTAACTTTTTCTTTACTCCTGGGCGTCATTTACTAACGGAGCGACAGGCTGTTCTACGTGCCAAAATAGCTTTGTGGAGATGATGTCCAGGCTTTTGAAATTTTGCTGAAAACTTGAGAACATAGTACACGCAACAAGGGGTTTCGGCCATCTAGATCGCTAGAGGGTTTGCTTGAGGTCTGGTTTAGAGGAGGGCGCTTACTTTGCTCGCATAGAATTTTGCTGACTTGCAGTAGCGCCTTTGATATCCAAAATCCCCATCACTTCAATGGGCCTTAATTGTGCGAATTTGGACCTCAAAATTGTTGAAAAATATCGACGGTTGGATTGCAAAATACAAATATTTGACATCAACTGAATTTCAATTCGTGGGTAGTTACTAGATGGGGTTGAGAACGCTTTGAATTAGTAAAATAAATTCAACTTGACTGGGACTTGAACCCGCGATCACCAGGTTGCTACTAGCCCATTCTAGCCACCGAGCTATCAATACTGTAATAACATGTGTACTCTAGACGTCATCTTATGGTAATTTTCGGACTTGAATCTAGCGAAAATATTGACAATAATTTCAAAAACTTAAAATACATATGTTGAAAAGAAGTAACACCGACTTGTTCAGAGTTTAAACAATAATTTAACGGAAATTACGGTGGTTGTAGGGCAGAAACACTTCAGCAGAAAAGTTTCATTTGGATATTATTTTTATTTAAAGTACTGGACTTTAAATAAAAATAACATCTAAATGAAACTTTTCTGCTGAAGTGTTTCTGCCCTACAACCACCGTAATTTCCGTTAAATTATTGTTTTATCTTCAAAATATATACAGCGATATCCTGAAGCTCAAGTATCACAAGTAAATGAAACTTTTCAAAAATAAAATTATAAAACAGATGCTATAGACCGGGATCGAACCTGGGACTATGGAACGTCGGTCGGTCGTCCTAACCACTTAGTCACTGGCGGAATTGCGATGTGTGGTGGTACGACGATTGAAAGTGACATTCGTCACAATGGATAGGAATAAGAATAATGATATTACAACAAGAATTACAATAATTGACTGTATTCTGTAACACAATCATTAACTTATTATCGATCGATAAGATTTTTGACAAATAGAAATAACTGTGACAATCGAATATTCAGAATTTTTGTTAGTGCTACCTACGTTCATTGGCTGAAATAGATAATGATCGATGAAAATGTATCGATTGAATTACAGAATAGCCTATATTCCTTTAATACTCGAGCGTCATTTACTAACGGAGCGGCAGGCTGTTGTACGTGCCAAGGTAACTTTGTGGAAATATGATGTCCAAGCTTCTGGAATTTTGCTGAAAAAGAAGAACGGGATACACGCAACAAAAAAGTAACAGCTTTTTTCAAAATCAAATATCCCTATTTGATATGGTTTTTCAAACAAACAAAGATAAGACTCAAATAAGAACGATATGTAAAATATTATGTCTATAAAACCGTCAACAATCAAGTGATTGACCGCTTGACTAAATGATCAACTACTAACTGACTGCACTGACTGATTCAATATTCCGACTGACTACTGACTGTTCTGACCGATTCGGTATACCGACTGACTACTGACTGTACTGACTGTAGGGATATACTGACTGACGCAGTAAGCCGACTGACTGTACTGACTGACGGGATATACTGACTGACTGTACCGACTGGCTGGATATACGGACTGACAGAGTATACTGACTGACGGATAATTCGGAGTATACTGACTAACTGAAAATACTGACTGATGGATACTTTATCATATTTCAAAACGCAGATCCACTGAAAGGGAGGTGAAGGACGTTGACTCAGTTTTCACTTGTCTGCATACTAGGGTTGGACGAATATGGGATTTCATAATTGATTATCGATTACAAAAAAATATTTATAATTCCGATTAATCAATTATTTTGATTAATCGATAATCTTGATCAATCGATGGATCGATCGATCTGATCAATTGATTATATTGATTAATTGATCGATAATTCTTCTGATCAATCACCCGATCGATCTATCGATTTTATCGATTATTAGGATCAACTGATTATATTGGAGCGCATGTGACATGAGCGTATGTGGTCGTACGTGCTAGATTTAGGGGAAGCAACTACCACCCTTGTCCCTGCCGAATCACGCCACTGTTTCTGCATCAATTTGATTAATTTTAAATAATAATTATACCTTACCTACCTGCGCAAGTATAAATGATAAACGTTCTCGAAAATTCGATCAATCCATCCTCGATTATCATTTATACTTGCATAGGTCTGTAAGGTACGGTTATTATTCAGAATTAATTAAATTGATGCAGAAATCGGGCTTTTAATGTTAAATATGTAATTAGGTTTTAATATCTCGTGTATCGATATATCTACTCATAATCACAATCCACAACTCACAAGTTTATAGAATCATATAGGAGCAGCTGCAGAAGCTAGATGCCTTTATTGCGCTGATTAAAAAGTTCAAAGACACTTGCCGCCGCTGACTAAAGCCCGCCGCACACGAGGCAATTTTCCATGCAATTTTGTTCACTTAATTTGCAGCAAGTTTTCTTGCGCACTGGGCCACTTTGAGGTACACTTAGTGTGACACTTATTCTCGCATCACACGATGCAAGCTGCGCCACTCATTCTAACACTAGAACGTAGACTTGGTAGATTTTCACATTACAAGTATGGATGTTGCCGAAACTAATCGTCGGAGGAGAGCAGGAGCATTTGCTGCAGTCATAGCTTGCGAATTACGAGACAGAAAAAAAAAGGAGAAAAAACTTTGGTCAAGACAGTGATTTTTGAGAAAGAATCAAGGCCACAGAGTTTTCAACATTTTGTTTGACGAGCTAGTAGGGTGTATACCAAACGTGAAAAACCTGGAAATGTCAGAGAATTTAGATAAACTGGAAATGTCATGGAATCGTCAGGGAATCTCTGATATTTGTCTGGAAAAAATACATCATAGGATATTCATGCATTATTACTCATAAAAGTATATTTTCACTCTTTAAGATACTAGGGCCATCTGTGCAAATCTATAAGTCTTCCAGATCTTTAAATTCATGAAAAAAAAATTTATTAATGTACATTTACTTTTGCCGATTGATGTAAATTCGTTCATGATATCAGGTTCGTTGCGATTTTGTTTTTAATTCACAGATTTATAGGGTTCACACAGAATTGCAACATTAATCTGCGATTATATGTAAGCTTGTATCAAACTTTTGTTTTTTACTGTCTGGAATTTTATTGAAAATAACCTGGAAAACCTGGAAGTCAGGGAATTTTCATTAAATTTTTTGGTATACACCCTGAGCTAGGGTACGTAAACATTACCTAATGTCCACTAGCCATAATTTTCACTTATTTGTATCTTAAAACACCACAAAACACAATGTACTAATGAGGCACAGCATTCTGATACGACATACAACTCAGTGATGTGATCACGTGATTTCATCGTCTGCTTTGATTGGCTGTGGACAGCAGTCAGTGGCGCAGCAAGTGCGAAAAATAGCACCGAACCTATCTTGAAAAACAAGTCTCGTGGTAAGTCTAGTACCCCGCATCGCACCAAATTTCTTGCATCGAAGCAAGCGTGGCACCCAGTGCGGCGCCAAGTGAACAAAATTGCTTGAAAAATTGCATCGTGTGCGGCGAGCTTAAGCAACCGTTCAGCGTTATAATAAGGATCATATTTGGCGTCCAGCCAAAAACAGACAAAATCCGAATAAATTAAAGTGTTTTCATTGTTAAATGTGTGCTAGTGTTATCTGGTTCATTTCTATATTGATTGTCTTTGGCATGAAATGAAACAGAAACGTATCTCAATTTATAATGTTTGCACAAACAGATTGGTTTACTTTGAGTGGACAAAGATTCTATTAGATCATGATGATTGTCGGTCACTTGATAACAATAAGTATGTTGTCAATAAACTCAATTTGATTATAATTTGTGCAATAAAATGAACGTACTTGGTCTGGAGTCTGAATTCTGGAAGAATATTTACTTGATCTTTCAAAGAACCATAAACCATAAGTTAATCAATATCTATCGTATCAAAAGTAATTAATTTCTTCTTCAACAAATAGGTATCTTGTTTGACTCTTGTAAGACTTATAGTCCTGTCCTGTCCTATACCTGTAATTTATTTATCAATATAAAAGTGATAGTATCTCAAATGCAACGTTACAGAATCAATTGAAGTTTGATTTGAACATATAACCGATTATCTGGAAATACAAAATAGATAAAAATCGATAACAAAATGAAATAATCTTCAAATTAGACTGTTAACTTGTGGAAATAAACAGTTGACCAAAATATTCTAGTCGATTAATCTGGCTAACCGAATAATCAAAATGATCGCATGATTGATCGATCGATTCATCAAAATAATAGATTAATCAAAATATTAGAATAATCGATCGATCGATCAATCAATATGATCGATTAATCGAAATAATCGATTAGTCGAATCAATCGGTCGATCGATAAACCAAAATAATCGATTGATTGCAATAATCAATATTTTCTTGGAATCGATAATCGATTATGAAATTCTATAACCGCCCAGCTCTACTGCTGTCACTATGAAATATGCAATTGATTGATGCGACAGTCTAAATTTATGGAACAGCGATAAAGCTGGTCACAAAATTCATGATCAGGGAAGTACTGTGTATGGTCACAGCAGTTTTTCAAATTCATACTTCAAATATAAGCGTATTTCGAACTTGAAGTCGGCTTCACGATAATATCGTACCGTTTATGAAATAAACGCAAAGAACTAAAAAATTTCATAAATTAAGTTTTAGTACCGCTGATTAGAAACAGCTTATCTACGAGCTTGAACCTATACTTTTTGATGATGAACCTTAGTATGTATAAAATTTCAGTCGTAAATTCGTAAGCGTTCTCAAGTTATCTAGATTTCAAACAGACCAACAGATCGACAGAGAGACCGACAGGGACTGACAGAGACCGACAGACGAACCCACTTTTTTCAAAATTATGTTTCTCGTGTTCAGAAAGATCTAAAACGGGAAGATTCATCAAAATCTCAAACTGTCAGAAAATAGCGACTACAATACTTCTATTATTAGGTTCGGGAAGGGAAAATATAATTTATACTATTACTTTTAAACAAGAATCCATCATTGAATTGAAATTTTAAATTGTATATGTTAGCAGATAACAATTGGCCAAAATGAGGCATTTTGTTAATATAAAGAGCAGAGGCGGCTCTAGCCTACTGATCGCCAGGGTGCAAAAATATATAAAGTGCGCCTCTCCCCTAACCTCCCTCTCTTCATCATTTTTCTCTTTTTTAGATCTCAATCCTAATCCATAGTCCACAATTTTAATCGCAATCCACAATCTACAATACGAATACCAATCCACAATTATTTTAATCCCAATCCATAATCCACAATTTCAATCCCAATTCTAAATTTAAATCTCAATGAACAATCCACAATTTGGATCTCAATCCACAATTTCAATCCCAATCCACAATTTCAATCCTAGTCCACAATACACAAATTTAATCCCAATTCACAATTCATAATCCTCAATTAGAATCCACAATATCAATCTCAATCCGCAATCCAAAATCCGTAACCCACAATTTTGATCCCAATCCACAACCCAAATTTTATTCCCAGTCCACAATCCACAATTAATAATTTCAATGCCAAACCTTAATTCACACTTTTAATCCTGATCCACAATTTGAATCCCAATACAAAATTTCAATCTCAACTCACAATCCACAATTTTAATCCCAATCCCAATCAAAAATTCACACTCACAATCTCAATCCAAAATACACAATTTTAATCCCAATGCCAATTCACAACCCGCAATTTCAATCCCAATACAAAATCCAGAATCCATAACCCCAATCCCAATCAAAAACTCACAATCCCAATCCCAATCAAAAATCCACAATCCCAATCCAAATCCCAATCGAAAATCCAGAATCCAGAAACCCAATCCCAAACTTCAAATTCTACAACCCCAATCCCAATCGAAAATCCACAATTCCAATCTCAATCAAAAATACACAATTCCAATCCCAATCCCAATCCCAATCCAAAATCCAAAATCCAGAAACCCAATCCCAATCCAAAACCCACAATCCCAATCATAATCCAAAATCCAGAAACTCAGTCTCAATCCAAAATCCTAGTCCCAATCCAAAATCCACAATTCCTGATCCAAAATCCACAATTTTAATCCCAATCCAAAATAGAATGGTGGATTATGAATTGTGGATTGTTGATTGTATATTAGCTCTAATAAAATATGCTGTTGAAGAAATTGGTCTTATTTTTGAAGAATTGTGTCCGGGGCCCAACTGCCGCCTTCAAAGACAGGGCGCCGGGATGCCGTGCACCCCTTGCGCCTTCGCTTGAGACGCCTCTGATAAAGAGAAATGAGACCAAAGTTATTGATAATGCGACCACCCAAGAAGTCAGAGTCGGTATATGTGAAGAGGCGGCAACAACAATAGATAGTCGAATACTTCTAGTATAATTGGTAGCAGTATTGCAATAATTATGACTAATATGTAACTTGATTGAGAGATATTCTATTCATATACAAATGGTATAATATAGTTTTGTGGCAAATTGTGCTGTGCGGCCTCCCCGCATTGCGGGACTTTTCGGATCCTATGTACGCCACATCTAGGAGAGATAAAAAAATTGGATAGTTGGAATTTGATCACCCATCTTGTTGATATCAGACATAATTACACATATCTTTTCAAACATTGGAAACTTTCTATTTATTGCCTTGTGTTGCTTCCCGTTCACAGCTGTCATTGTCGATGTGACGGTTGTCATTGTCTAAATGACAGCTGTTGTTGTTATGGTGACAGATGGCGGCTCACAATATAAGTTTTCTTGGAAATGAAAAGTCTTTTTCTAGATTTTCTAGTTGAAGAAGCTCATTTACAGATTTAAAACTATTGGGGGGAATGGAAAGTATCGGTGACTATGATTTTCGAAACAAATATTTGATACATATAAGCATAAGTCGTCAGTTTCCGGTGATTAAATCGTTTATGTAGAAGAGAAATGTATTGGTAGAATCCCTAATACTCTAAGAAAATTGTTGATTCTCAGCAACATTGCTGATATGATAGATGCAACCACTCATATTGCAGAGATCCATTCATCCACTTCAATTAGTAGTTCGTCCAATGGACATAAGATAGCGCCACACGCAAAAATAGAAATCTATTTATTAAACGCTAGTAATCCTGCTGAATGCGTGGCGCCAATCATTACTGCTTAAGAGATGGCGCTGCTGGTGAATGTGTACATAACGACACGGTTGTCACTCATGGTGCAGAAACTTATTCATCCACTTCAATTAGTAGTTCGTCTAGTGGACATTAGATAGCGCCACACGCAAAAATAGAGATTTTTTGATTTAACGCTAGTTAGTCTGCTTAATGATAGGTGGCGTCACTCTCCACAGCTCAGGAGACTGCGCCACCGGTAAATGTGTAGATAAAGTCACTGCTGGCGTTATCTTCGGAATCTTTGATCGTTGTCTGAGCCAGAACACAAGTGTCATCGAATTCAAAATATCTAGTTTATGCTTTCTCTACATGTAATTTTAGGTTTATCTTCATTTCATGTACTTACAAGTCTCCTTGAATCCTCCTAAATGAATTCATTCGGCAATTCAAATGTCCTTCAGCCTCTCCGTTCCTAGTTCTAGTCGTTTATCTGATAATGTCATCATTCATAACTTAGTTGTCTTGATTTTATTTTCAACATTATCTTCTATTATATTGTTTGTTGTATTGTGTTATTTTTCCCATATTTGTTGTCACGTTGTGAGTGTCATTGTGGAAGTGATAAATTGGTTTTTGTATCAAGCTAGTTCCATTTGAAAAGCTTCCTTGCTTTATTTTCTTTTCATTCCATTCTGATAAATTGTTTTTGCTTCTATTCCAACATGAGCTGTAGTATTTCCGATATCTTCAGTAAATGAGTTATCTGCTATGGTTGTGCTCCGATTCTCTCTGAATATTTGAACTTTATCTTCTCTAAAATAGTCATTTTCTTCTCCATCAATATAGAGAGTTAAATGAGAACCATTGCTCCCCATAGCATATTTTAATGATTCAAGAACATCAACTAGTTGATTATGATCATCAACTAATGTTCTTTCAATTCTAATTCTATCATAAGCATTCATGATTGTTAAGAGAAACAACACAAGGACCATTATGAAAGAATACATTATTATATATCCATCATATTCATACTTGTGAAAGCGAACGGATTATATATAAAGTTAAACTTTGAGCACAAATTATAATAAATATATATATATATATATATATATATATATATATATATATATATATATATATATATATATATATATATATATATATATATACATATATATATATATATATATATATATATATATATATATATATATATATATATATATATATATATATATATATATATATATAATATATATATATATATATATATATATATATATATATATATATATATATATATATATATATATATATATATATATATATATATATATATATATATATATATATGCGCGTAGCCAAACGTTTGGCTACTCCCAACTCACGGATCATCATATTTGGCTACCTCGAGCACTTTTGGCTACGTAGCCAAAAAAAAACACACACAACAGCAGCTTTGGCTACCGGAAAACGGCAGTTTGTAGAACTACTGTTTCATATTTTTTATATGAATTTGAGTTTGTTCAACGATTTTATTCTAGATGGCACTCTATTTATCGTTTATAGTTATGCTGCTCCAAATTAAAGAACAATATAACAATGGCCTTGGTCAAGCTCGAACTGTGATTAATTCGAAACTTGACAGACAGATTTAAGTTTTGCTTTTAGTCTATAGATGGAGATCCAAACTAAGACGTGACTATTATTGATTATGAATATCTTTCATATTCATTTTGCTAATGATTTTGGTGAAAAAAAATACCTTGTTTTTAGGCATAGTAATATAAATCTGAACAATTTGCAATCGAATCCTATTTGTAGCTATTCTGGTGAACTTTTTAAACATTACTGCTTATGGAACATTAATTACTTATTATACAATAAAAGATCATAATAGTATTCTGGCAAACATAAAATTCGTTATAATAGTTACTTATGTATTAAAGGCATAATCAAAAGATTGTAGCACGGTGGAATGTTTAAAGCTTGTGGCGAAGCGGAGAGCTTTGAATTTCCCGTGTGCTATAATCTTGATTATGTCCGTGGTACATACAACTGGTTTCTATGTATGCATGATTATTATTGTTCTTGCTATATTGTTTGTTTATAAACAAATTATTTAATTTCTTGTTAAATCAAAATGGAAGAAATTTTGGATGAATTTGAGGCTGCACAAGGTGAATTAGTTCCACAGAAGACCAAAAAGACGTATAAACGAAGGAAAACAAGAAGTTGTGCGAATGTCGGCGTTTACAAAATGTAATTATGTTGTTCAACAAAATTGTTTGACATTGACATTAAACACGATTTAAAATTGTTTGAATATCTGTTGCTTGACAACTTCATACATCCTAGAGCTATAAAAGCCTAGTTCCGCCAGAATTTTGCGGCTACAAATCATGATATTTTCAAAATAAAATAAACATAATAATAAACGTGAAACAATATTAGTTTAGTATTATAGTTTTTATTGTATAATATATGGAGAAATACATAATGATAATAATATATAATAAATAAGTAGGTATATGAGAAATGTTTTGTATAATCAGTGAAATTTCCTCCGAAATTAGATTTTTACAGAAATAAACATCTTAGGGGGAAGATTATTTGGGTTAAGTCAGAACCAGCAATGCTATCATATTTCTAATTACTAAACACTTGAATATTTTTGTACAAAATCACTTAAATATTTCTCACAGCCGTAATAAAATCAGATAGTATCCGCTGTTCAACGACTGATGGAGAGTATTTGAATTGGGTTGATAACGTGAATGATATTTGGTATATTTTCTCCATATACAAGTTCGTAATAATCCACTGTAAAATATACTTTAAACAATCTAATACGTCCAAAAGGTTTTCGGAAAATCCCAACATTTATTTTGAGTGAATATCGTGTAGTCCACTTGCTGCTGGAGGCCGTAACCTGAAGATAAACATCGCTTAATAATGCAGTGAACAATAAACCTATAGGTATTCTATCTTTCAACTTAATTTCCCACATCAATTATCTTTTCCATAACATAACAAATCATTTTCAAATTCTAGAATTGAATTAGCGCAATTATTATTTAGTTTATACCCTATTTTATAAAAGGCAGAGGATTTTACTTTCAGAGTGAATAAAATTTACTCTATTAGATGACAGCCAATTATTTGACAGCCATTATTCTGATATCATAAGGGAACTCAAACAGATTAGAATTTGTTAGATAAAAAAGATTTATTTTAGGAATCAATTCACTTGGTCTTGTATAAAACCGACCATAAAATGCAGCATCGAATGCACCGTATCAACCAGCCCTCAAATTATTGTATGGGATAACATTCAGAACAGTATTTTGTATTTATCTTTCTTCCATTGTCTTTTACAGTGATGCTTCTTCTTGTGTTTGATAAAAGGTATTCCTCTGTGTTACTGTTATCTATTTAAACTGACTTTATTGTTCAATCTTTTTATCCATAACCTAGAAAAGAAATTGCACAGTTCTTATTTGGTTTGCATGAATAAAATTATTTGTTTACCTTCTTGGAGAACGGTTGTCGCTTCCTTCAGCCCGATTCATATTACTCTTTGACTTCGGATGACAGCCATGACCTCAAACGAAATGATGGTGACCTTAAACGAAGTGATGGTAATAATCAGCCGCGTTTCTTCGGACTATAATTCGTAATCTATGTGTTCTAAGTGATCATGACTCACAAGGGCAGATGATCAAATATTTTAAATCACAGCCTGTGATTCATCAACTTAAACGTTGATGTCACATGATACCAATAGGAGGCGGGCACTCACGTGATTCTGTGACGTACTTGGTTGAGAACATAAATTTTGTAGTTTAATCTCGATGAGTATGGCATGTCGTTTTGCTATTTAACAGCAACAATTTATCCCACTTAAATTTAAACTATACATTTTTTTTCATCTTGGAAGATAATTTAATTCATTGAATTTTTATGATTGAATAAAAAATAATGTACATAATGAAAATTCAGAATAATTATTATCTTGCAAGATAATTTTATTGCATTGAATTTTTATGATTGAATTAAAATTATGTTCATAATGGCAGTTAGGAATTCTCATTATCTTGCAGGATAATTTCAATTCATTGAATTTTTTTGATTGAATTATTATTATCTTGCAAGATAATTTCAATACATTGAATTTTCCTGATTGAATCAAAATTAGGTACATGATGATAATTCAGCATAGAGACTATCTAGTAAAATTATAAAAAACCATTGAATTTTTATGATTGAATTAAAATTATGTACATACTAAAAATTCAGAATTATTATTATCTTGCAAGATAATCTCAATGCATTGAATTTTTATGATGAATTGGAATTATATGAATAAGTTTTATTTGGATAAGATTTTTCAAATTTTTTTTAAATTTTATTCACTTTTTTTATGTATAGAACTTATCCAAATAAGATATATCAATTAAAAAATTAGTTCTGGAAAGTTTTGTCCTTCATTAAAATTATGTACATGATAGAAATTCAGAATTCTTATTATCCTGCAGAATAATTTTAATTCTTCGAATTTTTATGATTGAATTAAAATTATGTACGTAATAAAAATTCAGAATTATTATTATCTTGCAAAAAAAATTTTAGTACATTGAATTTTCATGATTGAATCAAAATTATATACATAACAGGAATTCGAAATTCATATTATCTTGCAGGATAATTTTGATTTATTGGAATTTTCTAATTGAATCAGAATTATGTACATAATGGAATTCAGAATTATCATAATCATGCAAGATAATTTTAATCTATTGAATTTTTATGATTGAAAAGAAATTGAATTAAAACTATGTACATAATTTTAATTCAATCATAAAAATTAGATTGATTGAAATTAACTTGCAAGGTAATGATATCTCTAAATTTCTATTATGTACATAATTTCAATTCAATCATGAAAATTCAGAGAATCAAAATTATACTGCAAGATAATAAGAACTCCGAATTGCCATTATGTACATAATTTTGATCCAATTATAAAAATTCAATGTATTAAAATTATCTTGCAAGAAAAAAATTTATCTGAATTTCCATTATGTACATAATTTTAATTCGATCATAAAAATTCAATGAAATTAAATTATCTTGCAAGATAATAAGAATACTGAATTTCCATTATGTACATAATTTCAATTCAATCATAAAAATTCAATGCATCAAAATTATCTTGCAAGATAATGATAATCCTGAATTTTCAATATGTACATAATTTTAATCTAACCATAAAAATTCTACGGTTCCGTATAATTTTGCTAGTTAGTCTCTATGCTGAATTATCATCATGTACATAATTTTAATTCAATCATAAAAATTCTATGTATTGAAATTATCTGGCAAGATAATAATTCTGAATTGCCATTATGTACATAACTTTAATTCATTCAAAAAAATTCAATTAATCAAAATTATCCTGCAAGATAATAGGAATTCCTAATTTCCATTATGTACAAAATTTCAATTCAATCATGAAAATTCAATGCATTAAAATTATCTTGCAAGATAACAATTATTCTGAATTTCCCTTATGTACATAATTTCAATTCGATCACAAAAATTCAATGAATTAAAACTATCTTGCAAGATATAAAAATGTATAGTTTAAATTTAACTGGAATAAATTGTTGCTATTAAATAGCAAAACGGCGTGCCATAATTCTTCTACGTGAGGCTTGCTGCTATTACAGATTGTGCTTAATCAGTAAAGGACTAGAAAAGTAGAATAACATATTTCGGATACGTAGTTTCAACCACAAATTTTAATGGTACTTAAAGGGAAAGTTCTCATTCAACTCAAATTAAGAATTTATTTGTACAACATCTTCCCGAATGACAAATTATTCTTATTTTTACTATATTTTAATGTACATTTGTAATATTTTTCTTTACTTTCAGCAAACGAGTTCTCTAGAATTGTTAAGTGATTTTACATTTTAAAATGAGTAGCAAATATTTTTCTGTTCCATTAGAGAGTTTTTGGCAAGCATCCGCTATTGATACGATAACGCTAACGTAAAATACAATTTTTTCGAGAATGCTTGCTGAATAATGCTAGCTCGAATTACAGAGTACTTACAAGAAACTTCAAGGATTACCAGACATAAATAACGTTACAATGAACAAATTTGTCAGTTTCAGTACGAATGCACAAAGGAAATCGTTTTTGACATTAGCGTTGACGTTTCATTAGCGGTTGCTTGCAAAAACTCCCTAATATTTTGAGGAGAAAGATATGCATCTCTCTATCAAGTAACAAATAGTTTTTTCAACTAATGAATCAAAACAAAATTATGCTTCATATTTTCATACCAAAAATTGAAAGTGCTTTTCATTATAATATCTTCCGTATATTCAGCTAATAAATTCATAAGCTGCTCTATAAAAGAATTGATACACCGACTATTCAAGTAGAAAATATTATATTGAATCTAAATTTATACTCCTGATTCACTTATTTTACTTATAAATGAAAACAGGACCAGCTGAGCAATTTATATTTGGATATCTATCATCGGAAGCATTTATTTATAGTATTTATCCATTCATTATAATTAAAACGAGATTTACCCTAAGATTTTGTTCTGCTCTTTATTTTAACATTTATAAATGAGGGTGGTAATTATTTAAGTCAGATCAAATTTTTTTGCATTTCCCTTCTGAAATGTAATCAAGATAAATAAAGAAATATGCGGTGTTAGAATAGAATTTATCAATATTAACAGGTACCACCGAGGTATTAAAATTTTTCGTACAAAATCACTCAACTATTTTTCACAGTCGTAATAATCATTGAAAAAATCTAAAACTTGGTAAATCCATTTACCTTATATGGTTGTACAGCACGTAAATTTAAAGATTTTCAAGAGAATATTTCCTCTGGCATTGTTAGTTATCTATTCGGAAAAACGAACGTCGGATTATGTTCGAAAGGTTTGTAAGGAAGGAGAATATCACTTTAAAGATACGAAAAGCTTCTATGTTGTACACCTCTATCGGCTTGACAATAATGCTGAATTTTGAATCATTTCAAAAATTATTACGAGTTTGAAAAATAGTTGAGTGATTCCTACGAAAAATTTCAATAACCTAGTGACACCTATTAACATCCATAATTTATATTCTGACACTGCATATTTCTTTATTCATTTCAATCACATTTTAGAAGGGAGATACAAAAGACAATTCGATCTGACTTGAATAATTATCACCCTAGTACATTGTAAAAAGCAGAAGAAAGCCTTATAATAATTCTTATTTCAATCATAATAAAAAAATAATATTATATTGTGCAACAAGTGCCATGAGTTCTCGATTGCCCATTCCGTTCGTGCACTCATTCGCTCAAGTGGGCAATTGACAGCACCGCACGAGTTGCAGATATAATTTTTTATTACGTATACGGGATAGGTATTATTTTGCGTTTGTTTTTGCGAACGGTAAATCGCTTGCGTGCAAGAAGTTTAAATCATACTTGCGGACGCAAAAGGCAAAGTGCCATTTACCGCCCGGAGAAACGTGCGCAAAATAGTACTTATCCCGAAAGTAATAAAAATACTACAAAATGAATGGTACCGATGATGAATACTGAATCATTTATGGAAATGTACATACATTTAAATAAAAAATGTTGGATACGAATATCTATTGATATGTTCAACTGAATTAATCTGTTCTTGTTCTGGTATATTCACATTTCTGGTTCTGATTATAGAAAAAATTATTTTTTAGATATCAAACTAACGAAAAATAATCAACTATATTCAGAAATAGGCAGGTAAGCAACTTTTAAAGGAATGCATACTGCATTTTCTTTTAGGCTATGAAATACCATGTGTGATTGCTTCTCTATCCATTTTTTTTCTGGATTTTCTCTCGCCAAACTCAATTTTTTCTGCTGACCGCTTGAAGTGTAGTTTAATTTCGTTCCAATCTGTAACTTGTTCTAGAATTAATTCTTGTCATATATTTATGGACAGGTCTTTGAATAATTTATCGTTCTCACAATAACTTCATCTGAGTTCATGGCTGTCAAACTAGAGTGAGCAGAAATCAAAAAGAAATATCTCTATGTCGTTGAATAGTTTATTGAGCAGGAAAAATTTCTGTATTCTTTGACATTAATATTTTTGATTTTACTACACCAGGAACCAGTAAAATCCCGGCAATGTTACTGATAATTTTCTTAAAATCAACAGTACCATGAAATAAAAAATAAAATTAGGGAAAACTGATATTTTTCGAGCACTATTTTGATAACAAAACCATCTCACTATATCTAGTTTGACAGCAGATGACGAATATAAGCAATCACTTTGAATTGGTACATCTATCTTTTATATCATGGCACTGTTGAATTTGAGAAAATTATCAATGAATATTTCCGTAACTTTACTGGTTCCTAGTAAAGTAAAATTAAAAATATTAGTGTCAGAAAATGCAGAATTTTTTTCTCTAAACTATAACTATAAACTATTCAACTTAATAATTATGGAAGCCAATAATTAAACATTCCAAAAATAGCATTGAGAACGCTGTAGTGCGTCCTTCAAGTTATCAGCCTGCATACACTGAACAATATAACAATGATTTGTCAGAACATGTACAAATATATTCCTAATTTATGTTAAACAAGAACTTCCACTTTATGCACCATTAAAATTTGCGGTTGAAGGTAGGTATTCTAGTCCTTTACTAATTAGGCACAATCTGTAATAGCAGTGAGCCTCACGTAGAAGGGTTTTAAGATGTACGATACAAGAAAATTGCTAAAAAAAACTTCATAAACAGCTTGAATATCCACAAAGATCATCGAAGTTAAACGTCAAAATTGACAGTCACCAACCACGTACGTCACAATACCACGTGAGTGCTTGCCTCCTATGACATCAACCTTCAGTTTGTGAATCAGCTGTGGCTGTGATTTTAGGCGTGTTTCTTCGACAATCATACTGTGAATCTCAGGATCATATTCGCTGTATATGAATCATGATTATTTTTTGAAGCAAGAAAACAACCAACTACGAGTCATGTGTCATATTTTGATTTGAGAATATTCATATATTCGTTTTTAAAAATATATTTTAAAACTATGATTTTTTGCGATTTTTTCTCCTGTAATTGGTTGAAATATCAGAATTTTTCAGTATTGATTTTTATTTTAATTCATTGAATAGTTTGTTTTTCAAGAACTATTTATTATTGCATAATTATTCGTATATTCATCCATTCATATTAGATGCGGGATGTGCATTTATTGTTTTACCAACGATTTTATTGTTGTGTTCTATCCGCCATATTTCAAATTTACACAGATTCTGTTATTGCAATCATCGTGAACATGCAAAAAGTCCGATTCAGAAGGGTAAGGGGATTGTCACTTTGTGATCACAAAGTGAAGAAGTGGGGATAACGAATAACGACCAAAGAAACATGATTCACTGAATTATGAAGACTTATATCACTTAGATTGCCCGAAGAAACACGCCTATTAATGTAACTGGTCATCTGTCATTATCACCATTTGAGGTAACAGCTGTTAGACTTGAGTAGCCAAAATTCAGAAAGAAATATGAATCTGTGATAGCGACAGTGGTTCTCTAAGAAGGTAAACAAAGAATTTTATTCTTGCAAACCAAATAACAATTGCGTAATTTTCTTTCTAGGTTATGGTTGAAAAGATTGAACAATAAAATCAGTTTAAATACATTACAGTAACACAGAGAAATACCTTTTATCAAACACAATCTTTTAGTAGAAGAGGCAGCACTGTTAAAGGCAATGGAAGAAAAATAAATATAAGATATTGTTCTGAATGTCACCTTATACAATAATTTAAGGACCGTTTGATACGCTGCATTCAATACTGCATTTTTAGGCCGGTTTTATGAAAGACCAAGTTAATTTTCTTCTAATATAAATTTATTTTATCTAACAAATTCTAATCAGTTTGAGTTTCTTTATGATATCAGAATCATTGCTGTCAAATAATCGGCTGTCAACTAATAGAGTAAATTTGATTTACTCTAGAAGTAAATTACCCTGCCTTTTATAAAACCAAGCATAGACTAAGTAATAATTGCGTTAATTCAATTCTAGAATGTAGAAAATATTTGTTATGTAATGGAAAAGATGATTGACTGATGAGAAATAAAGTTGAAAGAAAGAATATCTCTGGTATATTATCCACTACATTTCAAACCGATGATTATCTTTAGGTTGAGGCCTGCAGCAACAAGTGAATTATACGATATTTACTGAGAATAATTGTTGTTGGGATTCTTTCTGAAACCTTTTTGGACAAATTAGTTTGGACTATATTTTGCAGATTATTACGAACTTTTGTTGGGAAAAATACACTAAATATCGATCTCGTTATCCACTCACTTTGAATGAAGCATATACTTCAGCTTTAACTAAGTAAACTAGTAGATTGACCGATATTTTTTCCTAAGATACCCTTATCAGTCGTTAAATAATGGATAATCGGCCGTATTCTGTAACACAATCAATAATTATTATCGATCGATAAGATTTTTGACAAATAGAAACAATTGTAAGAAGCGAATATTCAGAATTTTTGTCAGTGCTACCTACGTTCATTGGCTGAAATAAATAATGATCGATAAAAATTTATCGATTGAGTTACAGAATAGCCCCAACTATTTGATTTTGATTACCTAAATGATTTGGAAATTATGGAGCAGCAAAGATTCCTGAACTAAGATGATTTATAGATGTTGAATTAACAAATATAGCTTTGAAATATTTCTTTTTCTCGATTGGAAACTTAACTTTTATTCAAATTACATTTGAACGTAACCTTAAAATATGTTTTTAAATAAGAAGTTATTTATATTAACAATACGTAATACACAATTTTATAAATATGTTGATACTTATTCCATTGAAATATTTTTTATTAAATGTCAATAAATACAAATATTGAGTTGAAAATGTCACAAGAATTTTTCACTAATAATATCCAATTTGATACCTAATTCAAGTATTAATACATGAAAAAAAGTTTTTAACTTGAAATTTCTACACTTTAATTAGTTTATATAAATAGATATCAATTAATCATTTTTCCATCGAAACTAACTGACGGAAAATATTTAGTCTAATCGTAATAAGTCTACTATACTTTTTTGCGAAAAAGCGTCTATTGCATTCTAATAAAAGTATTTTTCAGGTATGACAATATTCACCATCCTTATTTTGAATAGTACAATTAGGTTTACCGTTAAAATATTACGGAATAAAGTGGTAAATTAGGAATAATTGAATACGTTATTTGAATATTTTTATTAAAACATACTTACCAACTGCTTCTTTTATTGCCATCTATATACCAAAGGTAGAAGCTTGAAGCTGAATCAATACAGAAACATATGGAAAACAAGTTTCAAAAAATTCTATGTTTGACCATGACCATGGAGATTCTTAAATGAGTAATTGTAAAACATAGCTGTAGCAATATTTTTGAGTCAACCGATCTATTATCAAAGCAATGTATTAGTTAGTTCTCCACTGGTCCTGATTGATTTACAATAAACGATTGCCGTAATTCAGTGGTGACTGCCTCATTGAGGTCAAATCTTAATACCAAATTTACATCTTTAAACAGATATCTCAGTCATATTCTGATGAGGAGAAGGTTCTTTTATTGGAATCAAGTAACTGGTAGTATATATTTCTGTGTCGAATAAAAATTTGCTTCCAATTTACTGATAGTGGAAACCCAAACTTGTTGTCTACATTACCGACTGCACTGCGCGCGGTAGCCGAAAATGAAGTAGCAGTAGATGCGTGTTCGCGCATATATATATATATATATATATATATATATATATATATATATATATATATATATATATATATATATATATATATATATATATATATATATATATATATATACACAACAAGTGAACCTTAACTGGCTTTGTCTCAAGATGCGGCAGTAATTCTGTCCCCTCGATCATCTCCTCGGCAGCACACCTCCGTAACATCAACCTTTGTGCGGGTCAAGGGTAGTCCCAGGTATCCTTAGCTTCAGATGTTTTGATGGATAAATTTTACCAAACTATAGTGTGCCAACGTAAATATATATGATCAGAAACTTGAACAATTGAAAGCTATTGGACGAGTAGCTTCAGATGCTTCATCGGTGAGAAGGAATATGACGTCAGTAATATATCACTCCAAGTAGGTGAAAAAGCTGTGAGAAGTTATAGAATAGATATTTAGAATCAAGAAACAAAGAAGTAAATTCAGTTAAAATAATTAAAGGTTATATACCTATATTGCGTGAGTGCGGATGGCCGGGCGTGTTTGTTCATCAATACATGTTGTGACATCACTCGATCAAAAGGTCGCAGGTTCGAATCCACCGACAATGTGTGATTTGTCGTGAAAATAAAAAATGCAGCTACTTGCATCATCACACTCGGGTGCTATAGGTTGCGTACCTATACACCTTGAAAAATATGTAGCAATAGTAGGAAATTCTGGTCGGCAGTACGGTGGTGTTATACCGCGGCTCGATGATACCGATTAGGAACGCCCAGGCCCTCACAAGGGCTGTTGCGCCAGTGATGATGATACCTATATTGCACTAGTTCTCAAAAAAAATTGATTCAACCCATTTCACTCATCTCACAAACAGATAATAAAAAATTCTCAGAAAACTGGAGAATATATCTTAGCTATTGAGACATGCGAATCTCAGTTTTTGTTCAAACAAAAAAAATGAAATAATAATGAACCATATGCGATAATTGACTTCTTTAAAAGATAATTTATCTCAAGACACACAAGACAAGTAAATGATGTCAACTATCTCCTTTTCAAGGAAAGCACGTGGTACATTTCACTTATAAAGCATTTGAAAGAAAAAATAAAAAGAGTTTATAAAAATATATATTGGAAGAAAATGTCTAGTTTTTGAGCTATAATTGTTTCTAATTCAGGTGGAATACAATAATTCCATTGTAATGTCCTGAAGTATGAGTTTATTATAATAAAAATATGGATATTATAAAATGCTATAGCTTGACACAATTTTTTCCGGATATATGGACATTTGACGTGTTTTTAATTATTTTTGAGGTGTTTCATCAGTCTCCTGTGTATATAATTCACTAATGTTTAGTAGAAAATCTAAGAAATTATTAATATATAATTTATTAATTTTTTGAAAAAATCGAAAAAATATAATAATTGGAAAAATACATCAAAATATGGAAAAAAAAAACCTAATATCTACTACTAGATACTACTGCTCTTCCCTAAACTAGAGATAGGAGCTCCAGATAAAATGAAGACTATAAATTGGGAAAAGAAAAAATTTAATAAAAAAACTCTCCAAAGTGGATTGAAAATATACCTTTTACACTTGCGCGCAATAGTGTCTTTTATTGAGCTTCGCCAGCTCAAAAACTCGACTCAAGCCTTCGATTGGGTCTCTGTAGACCCTTACGACCTGTGGAGGCACAACTTCAAGATAGAACTCATCAAAGCTCCTATACTGAGAAACACAGAGTTTAATTTTTTAATAAGAAATTTATTAAAATTTCATTAACTCACTCTAAGATGTACCACTATGAACGCCTGCGTTTTCACAGCTCCATTATCCCTCTCCTGTATTTCTAAATGTGACAAAAACACATTCATACAAATATTACAATTGAATAAAACATTAAAGCCCGGTTTCTCCATCTCGACTTAAGACGGATCTCAGCCAAGTAGAGCTTCACTCCAAGACCTTCTCAAGTTAAATATGAGTTGTACCATCAATCTTGAACAACGTCTCAGTTAAGATCTTCTATAAAATTAATATACCTGGCAACATTGTATTCTCAATCTTGTGCAAAACCTTCTGTTATGTGATTGGCTACTTTCAAATCACGCGCTATTTGTCTAACAAACCACCGATCGGCAGAAATATTGTTTGACGTTTGTTTACAAGCTTCATGTTGACCTTCGTCGTTGTACAGGTTTTGCAAAACTTTGATATTTTCACTCAGTTCTTTTCTGCATTTGTGTGCTATTGCTATTTATATTATATTTGTATAAATGGAAGCATCAAAATCCAAGAAAGCCAGCAAGAGAATCAATTATTCTGCAAAAGATAAGCGACTTCTTACTAGCTATGTAGAGAAATATAAAGCAATTGTTGAGAACAAACGTACAAATGGTGCATTCAATCAACAGAAAGAAGCAGCCTGGTAATCAATTAATGATAATTACAACTCTCACAGTAGTGTGTATAGAGATATCGACTCTCTACGCAAATTGTGGAGCAATATCAAACAAGAAACTAGAAAATCTTGCGCGAAGGAACGCATTGAGACTCACAAAACTGGCGGAGGTCCTAAATTGATACTAGAAGGAACAAATAATGATATTGTTATGAGCATAATCAACAACACAACTGTTACAGGTCTCCAGCCTAGTTTTGATAGCGATGCGTTGGAGAAAGAAATAGGTATGATTTGCGAATATTTCTTTGAATTAATCATGTACATGGTAATGTGTTCATTTTTATAGTTGTTGATGAAGTGCAAGTTAATCCAGAAATGGAGTATACTCTACTGCATGAGCACCATGAACCGCATCTAGAGGACCAGCTACTTCTGGTGTCTGAAGAAGGCACCACGCCGTCAAATCAAGAGAAGGAGCTTATTGCCTCAACTCCAAAAGTTGATAATAAAGTTACATGGGCCTCTCGAAGACGACCAAAACTACAAGAAAAGCTAACAATGGCGGAAAAAGCTAGAATCGAATTGCTGCATGAGAAAAAGCTCCTTGCTCAACAAGAATTTCGACACAAAGAAGAGCTCCATACATTGGAAATACAGCACAAGAAAAGTATGATGCAGCTCGAGCTCGATCATAAAAAAGCAATGTTTATGTCAGAATTAGCAATGAAAAATAGTGATGGTTAAGTTCATTACAGATAAACTTATAAATAAATATGGAAATGAAATTTGTATTTGACTTGAATAACGTAAAATATATCTACTTATGAAATTAGAAAATATATTTTGAATACGTCTACAATATCAAATGAAAAATTATCTATTAAAATATAATTGAGCAAGATCTCTGCGAATGTTGAATGCATCCTGATGTTCTATGCCAGCTGGAATAGCAGGAATATTACCATTCAATATAAGTTGTTGCAAGTCATGTTGCATTATCATATTTTCCGGCAATGGTTCTGGTTCACCGTTCAGGCGTGCAATGTTATGCAATGCGGCGGTAGCCACTATTGCGTTCAATATTGTTTCAAGCTTCAGTCTACAACCATAAGCCATAATCGGAAAACGTCGTTTCCACACACCAAAAAGATGCTCAACTTTTACCCTGGTTGCAATGTGACATCTATTATACTCCCTTTCTCCATGATTTTGTGGATCTAAAAATGGTGTCAACAAATAAGGTTGACTCATATAACCACTGTCACCTGAAGTGATAAATATAACAAAATTATACATTTTTCCCAACACTATAAAGTTTGAAATATTATAACAATGCTTGATTTACCTAATAAAAATGAATTGCCAAAATCATTATTTTTAATCCTGTATTTAACTCTACTGTTATTAAATATGGTTGAATCATGAGTTGAACCTGACCAGCGAGCAACTATATCTTGAAAAATCAGATCTGCACTTGCAACTGCCTGGATATTGATTGAAAAATACCCCTTTCTGTTGCGATAAATTTCGGCATCAGCTCCACCCTAAAAGATTATAAAATTCGTATTTACATATGGTCACTTTGCATTTTGTGTAAGTACCTTGTGAATTTATTTTGACATGTGAACCATCTACAGCACCAATGACTTTTGGGAAGCCTGACACCTCATAAAAATCATTTTGTCGCTCAGCCACTTCTTGTTGGTTCCTCGGCATGTAAATATATTGTCTCGAAATAGCAGCAATTGCTGTGGTTACTTTTGAAAATATTCTAGACACTGTTGACTTATCACTTTGAATAAAATCTCGGATGGATAATAAATGCCCACCTGTTGCATACATCCTCAATGTTAACAAAAGTTGATCCATTGGACTGATACAATTGTTGCTAGAATAAAAATTTTAAGATTTTATATGATTAGGATTGTGCATGTTATAATAAACCTACTTGTCAGATACATATTCTAAGTTTTGCTCTATTTGCGGCAATACATTTAAAACCGTGGCTTTTGTCAATCGAAACCTCTTGAAAAAGTCTTCATCAGAAATGTAGTGGAGTGAGTGGTAGTTTGATAATTATTTCACGATATTACTTCAATACCTATTTATTCACACACACATGAATACAATATAAATGTTCAGTTCCTGGCGAGCTAGCTACGACTGACTTCGTATAGTTATAAACAAATTAATAATAAAATAACAATCAGTGTTGCCAACTCTATGTTAGTATAATACACTACAAGAAAAATGGTTGAAGCAATCTAGTCTATTATAAACTCTTCTTGGAACTCCAGCAATCTGGTCAGCCTCATCAACTTCATCAACCTCGTCAACTTCATCAACCTCGTCAATTTCGTCCACGTCCTCAATGTGAGGATTATTGTAAAAATTGTCCATCTATTTTTTATATATAATTATTATATTGTCTAAAATCACTCACCTTTTTTTAATGAAATGTTTCAATGGGGAGAATGCAGAAAACACGTTTCGCTAAACTGACATTTAGAACAAAAGTAGTGAATCAAAGACTAACAAGTGTACTATAGGTTATGAATTTCATCTTAAGTCGTGAAAAATGACAACTTATGTTTAAGACCGTCTCAAGATGGAAACAGAACTTAAATAGAGCGGTGCAACAAGTTAAGACGAGGTTCAATCTCAAGCTACAGCTCAAGATCTAAGAAGTACTTAAGACGCTGTGGAGAAACCGGGCTTTAGTAACTCAAGATTGACTTTTGTACTTTTCAACATTGAATCAAATGCTAGTCCAGGAGCTGTGAAATAATGTAAAGCATCTAATTCGTATGTGCTTAAACAATTCTCTCGAAAGTTCTCAAAAACATCTGCTAATAGTAATACATCAGTCTTCAAGTATAAATCTGCATATTCCTTCAAAGATTCTATCCTAAAAGTATCCCATACTTTTTGAGCAATGAGAGAAATAATATTAATCTATCCAAATGTAATTTTAGCGTCACTTGAAATTCTTGGAGCTCAAAAAAAATTGGCTGAACAATCAGAATGAGGAATAATAATAAATTATACTTGTGATAGAATAAAAATGTATATGTATAGATATAAATATTCTGTTAACAGAAAAAAAAAGTGATTGAATAAATAAATATCTCTATAAGTTATTCTTTTTTTCTTCTATTTGTAGGAAAATTTTTGATGACACATTTTCAAATTTGGTTTTACAAGATTGACAGTTTTCAATGTTAGGTGGTGGTCCATCAACATGGATATGATGGATTGGTAGATTCGTATGCTCCACACATGGTGATCTCAATATAATTTTAGGTTGTAATTTATACTCTAGTGGAAGTCTTCCCTAAATTTGCAATGAATTCGTTCCACTAAATGACTACAATATTGAATCAAATTCCTCCTTACTTATTTTTTTGCAAATATATGCTATTGGAGCCAGCTTTCCAATTAATTTGAGAAGTGAATTATCATTTATTATACCATAAGTAGTTGAAGTATTATCGATTATTTTTGTGGTGCTATCACGAATGTTTATTGTGCTTGCGTTTGAATACCACGAGTGTGCAGCACGAGTGGTATTCACAAGCACAATAAACATGAGTGATTGCACTCCAAAAATAGTCTATAATACTTTAACTACAAATGGTATATGGAGGACTATTCCAGGAGTCAAACCATTTTTTCAAATTAGTATTCTATGAATCTAGTAACAACTCACGTAATTTTCATAGGAACGAATAAACAAACTTCTGTCAAACTGAAAAATTAGAATTTCTTGCATTTTCTTTGACGAATAATAGAGAAATATATTGCGTCTTGATATGGAAACTAGTCCAGAAATGTTTGGTGATAGATCAGAAGATAAAATTGATGAAGATATTCAGAAAAATATTCCATTAAATACGAAGAAAGCATAAATTGGAGGTATCCACATCTTTGAGTAAAATACTCACTTGGACCACTAGTGTAATACCCGATGGTATTTCTACACGTCCAAATACTCACTGATATGCACCGTTTCTATGGCGATTTAGCATTGTTAACCTTGTTATAAATACTACGAATGGAATAGTCATTATAACCCCATTTGCTTGAAGTTGATTCAATTATGTTTCTATAGCTTCCAATATCTTCTTTTTTATTAGATCACAATGATATTTTATGTTCAGCAAATCATATGCTATTATTTTCAAACAGACTATTTCACTATTATTTGACATTTTTCAATTATATACCTCAATCTGTAGTTTACTATTATATAGAGTAATGAGATTATTAAAATGTTGAAAAAACAAAGTTCACATGGAATTATATATATATATATATATATATATATATATATATATATATATATATATATATATATATATATATATATATATATATATATATATATATATATATATATATATATATATATATATATATATATATATATATATATATATATATATATATATATATATATATATATATATATATATATATATATAGTAAGAGGTTAGAAGTGAAAGGGGGGTTGATGGTGAGGAGTAAGAAAAAATAAGAAAACAATTATTGTGGATACAAGATTTTTGATAGTAGTATTTTTAATTGTTCATATAAATTCAATATTGAACATAGAAAGATTGAATTTCCCTGCTTTTACAACTGACTTTGAGAATTCATCAAATTCATAATAATAATCATTAATGAAAAAATATAATCGTCCATTTGTATACTTGAATACAGATTCTATATAATTTGGAATACCGGGGAACTCATCATCTACACTTCCGATTTCTGAAGCGAAAAATCTGCATTCATCAATTTTTATGAAAGAATTATTTTTATGAAATATATATGTTTGACCACTATTGGTAGATACAGCTCCATTAATATAGGTTATACTATTTTGATGGTAGGGATTGGCAATATTTTCCAATTCTAAAGATGGAAACTTTATATTATAACTTACGTTATCTATGAATAATACAATATTTCCATTTGGTCTTTGGTAAATACCATTCATTCTCAAGAAATTTTTTGGAAGAAAATTTAACCAATCTGTTATAAGATATGGTTCCGGATCAAAGTTTTTTTCATTCAAATTTTTCACCCAGACCCACTTATTATAAAATATATATAACTTTTTTTCTCACGATTAGAAATTTATTGACATTTTTTGAGCTACATAAGTCAGGAGAAGAATCTGAACTTGTTTTCCGCTTATTATGAGTTTTTTCGGTTGTTGTAATTGGTTTCTGTGTTCCTTTTGTTGTTGATACCTTTGTCGTTGTCGGTGCCTTTGTCGTTGTTGTTATCAATGACTTAATGTTTTTTCCATATAATGATTTAATAGCATTTATATCATCAATGTGTAAATCATAATAATTACTATTTTGGAATATTTTTTCTGTATATATTGGATACATTATTGCATTCTCATCATTTGAATGCCTAATTCCTAATGCATGGCCAATTTCATGGACTAAAACAGCAAAAAGACTCTTCTCTTCACTATTGGAAGGGGGATCCATACCATAGTACCATTGTTCTGCATTATCTATATGAATTTCTGAATGCATGCTTAAGCTTGGAAATTCAGCATGTCCCAATATCATACCCTCCCCATCAAAATGAGACCTGCATCTAGCTCGTTTCTTGAAATCCCAATGTTGAATTCCTCCAAATGAAATATAAATAGTAGCATTTTCATTATATGGCGAATGTATAATATTCAAATTTGTATATTTTGACCATAAATTGAAAGCTTTTTCAATTAAATATTGAACAATACTAGTTGTTCTTTTGGAATCCCAAGTAATTGTAGAATTTCCCCATAATATATAATGAGTATTATAAACATTCATATCTTTAACATCACATCTAGGAGATGAAATGAGTTTCAAAACATTTTCAATTGTTTCATTGGATTGCGTTAAGTTAAAATTAGTTTGTAATAGGTTTAGTGCTGTTAGATACGATGGATCTTTTTCAGTTGAACTAAAGACCTCCTCTTCACTCACATTAAGATATCCATATGTAAATAAGTAATCAATAATTGATTCAAATTTTTCTTTTTTCACACTTTTACAATTACTCGCGATAATTATTAACAATATAACTAGAACCACTTTCTGAACCATGTTCTACAGTGTTTGAATAGCTAATATATGATTTATGAGATACTTCAACTTTATATGGGAAAAAAGCAAAAAGTTAAAATGATAAATGTAATAACAGAGAATGGAGGGGGTAAAAGGGGTTGATTCGGCTGAAAATAAATTTAATAATTCAAAAAAATAACATAGAAATTTCTATTATATATTTATATATTCATGATGTTATACATTTCATTATAGTCTAAGTGACTTTCTATTTTATAAACATTACTAATTGGAAATTATTAAAATGTCTGAAACATGATTTATTTGATGGAAAGCTCTGAAGAGACTTACATTCTTCCCCCAAAGAAATTATTGTGGAATTCAAGTTGAAAGATTCTAGAAAGGTTTTCTTCATATCCCCTTTGACATATATTGTTGATGCACCTTGTAATATTGGTAGAATCAAATTCGGAATTTCATTATATTGTATGTATCCATCACTCCATTTTAAACCATGGTGATTATTATACAACCATCCTGCTTGTTTTCTATATTTATGTTCCAACTTATTCCAAGGAAATAGTTCTTTGAAGAAAAAATGTTCCAATTTGTTGCCATCTCTTGTAAGAATTGCAATTTCTTTTGCCACTATTATATAATCTCTGGCATTGAAGCCTTGTATATCAACAATTAGTTCCATATTTCAGTTAGCTCTTTCGCAGTTCAATTTATACTGAAGCACTAACAGCACTAGTGAGTGGATTATATTCGATAATGCGATCATGTATGATAAGACAATAAACACTCGTATTCTCGGGAAATATATCATTTGATTCAAACTCCAGACGTATATCAACTGAACTATTTTTTACTGCTTCGTTTTGATTGGAACAACCTATTACTGTTATCGGTGCAAATGTTTTGAAATCTGTTTCATTTAGAATAGGACCAATATATGTATCATGAAAATCATAGTAGACCTTGGAAAATTTCGTGTACATATCATAAAGAAGTGCATAGTGATTATTTTTGAAATCTAGATTCAAATTGTCTTATGGATAAGAAACTGAGTTTAAATATAGCTTAATATTCGCTAAATTGCAACTATCAAAATGACTACTTTTTTTATCTTTCAAATTTTTTCGATTTGTTTGGAAAGCAACAATAACAAATCTTGGTTTTTCCAATTGAGTTGATGATTTAATTGACCAAATTTGCTTTTTTGCTGAAGGAAGAATTGGATATTGATATAAATCCCAAGAACGGAATGGACATTTTAAGAAATGATTTGAGTTGACAATTTTCAATAATCTCAATCTATATTCGTCATTAACATATATATGAGGAACACGCCATTGAATTTTGTTCAGAATAAATTTCAAATTTTCTGTACAAATATATGCATTATTATCATTTCTGGCTCTGATCAACACCAATTCTGGTCTAATATTCACCAATATTTTATTAATATCTTCACAAAATCCAAGCAACATTCTCAGTGGAACACATATATTAGAGTTACCATTCTCATCTAGAATATTTATATTGAGTCCCCAACCAGCATTTTTAAGATTACCACTCTCAAATTTATTTAATGAGGCATATGCTTTCAAAGTTGAGCTAATTCCAATATTTTCCGTCAAATAGAGATGCAATTCCAATATTTATTATTTTTGCATCCACAGGAGGCTTACTATCATCTACTTTTAATAGTTTACCTTCAATATAAAGCAAACTTTGACTTGGCAACGTATAGATATCTTGCTGTTGGATTTGAGTTCTTATTTCATCGCAATTATTTAATGCTGATGCAATAATAGGTTGATGATTATGTATCTCAACACGTGTTATTGCATCATTGAAAGCAATACCAGATGTAATATCTAAAATATTATTCATTGTTTTTGTTTTTGATCTCTTTTTAGTTTTAAACCGAGTAATCACAGGCAATTTTTATTTTCTCTTGTTAACACTTCTATAGTTGATGCTGAACTGATTCCTTTCGTTGTTGTTCGCATTCTTTTATAACTAATACCCATTAATAATTTTTTTTTCGAATTTAATCCAATAGTTATTGTTTCACCACGAAAATTTATTTGTTTTCTTTCTTTATCAACAATATTTACAGTTATATTTTTTATGGTTTGGGTGTTCACTGGTAAATAAATCACATTTGAAGAAACCTCATTGATTTTATACCCAGGCTCTACTGTTGGATAGAACTCATGTAAAATATGCATGGTAATCCATTCTTATATGATCCAGTCTCAATATTACATTCAATTAATATAGCATTCACCTCAATTATATTGACGGGTAGATCACTTTCATGTGCTACATTTGTTTCTAATATTCGCTTTTTCAACCCCAATAAATATTCAATTGAATCATCTTTTGTGAAATCAATATCAACAGTACTCCTAAGCTCACATTTTAAAGTGTTAGTATTTGGTTTTAAACTTATGAAATTACGTGCAACATTCTTTTCTATCTTTATTCTATTAGTATAAAGTTTCTCCTCGAAATCGTAATCATAATTTGGATCTCCCAATTCTTTTTTCAATATATTGTTAATATTCTCAATTTCATATAACCCAACTGGAATAGATATTACTTGGAAATCTGTATTTGTACTTGAACTGGTTTTATAATAAAATTTATTATTTGTTGTATCAATATTTGGTATTGAATGATATGATTCAAAGTTGATCAATCCAATTACATAATCACTGCTTTTCAAATCAATTGGTGGAAAGAAGTCTGCACTTAGTGTAAACGTATTTCCACTAAGTGTAATTGTTATCGACTCCATTTCTATACTGATGTATTTAACAATTATTTTGTGGATTTTATAAGGAATTTCAAACACAAATGACCACAATTGAAAGAATTAAATTTTTGATAGCGCTTATAATTGAATGTGATGTGATTTTTCCAATCAATTCGATCAACTAAAAACTCGTCATTTCTGATTAGTGTAATATTAAATATTATGCAAAACATATTTTAATTCTTATTGATAAATACTATGATATCTAGGATTAATGCATAAAGAAGTAAATTCAGTTAAAATATTAAAAGGTTGATACATACCTATATTGCAATAGTTCTCAAAAAAATTGATTCAACTCAATCCACTCATATCACAGACTGATAGTGAAAACTTCTCAAAAAAAGTTGAAAAATATGTCTTAGCTATTGTGACATGCAAATTTCAATTTTTATTCAACCAAAAAGACTAAAATAATGAATAATATGCGACAATTGACTTCTTCAGAAGATAATTTATTCTAAGACTCACAAGACAAGTGAATGATGCCAACTATCTCATTTCCAAGGAAAGCACGTAGTGCATTTTACTTGTTCAATCCAGTTTATTGATATCAATGTCAAAGGTTATCATCTGAGATTTGGAATTATACAGAGTATTTGAAATTAAAGAATACAGAGTGTTTGAAATTAAAGAATACAGAGTGTTTGAAATTAAAGAATACAGATGTATGAATGAATAAAACATTTGAAAACATTTGATATGTTTTTCAATTGTTTTTGAGGTGTTTCATCAGTCTCTTGGGTATATTATTCACCAATGTCTAGTGAAAAATTCAATAAATGATTAATATATAATTTATTATCAACAAATAGGAAAAATCTAAGAATATAAAACTTAATAAAAATATATCTAAAATATAAAAAAAAAAACTAATGCTAATTACTTATACTACTGCTCCCTCCCCTCAACTAGAGATAGGAGCTCTAGATGAAATGAGGTCTATGAATAAAAGAAAATAAAAAATTGAATCAAAAGTAGAATTGAAAAATATACCTTTTACACTGACGAACAATAATATCTTCTATTGAGCTTCGCCAGCTCAAAGACCCCGCTCAACCCTTCAATTGGCCCCCTGTACACCCTAATAGCTTGGGGGGGCGCAATTTCCAGGAATATTTCATCAAAGTTCCTATCCTAAAAAACACAAATTTTAATTTTTTTGATGAAAAAAAAAATCATTAAAATTTAATTAACTTACTCTAGGATAAATGACAATAAAGGCTTGGGTCTCCATGGCCCTATTCATTCTTTCTTGAATTTCTAAAAATGAGATAAAAACACATTTATATAAATATTACAATCAAATAAAACATTTGATACTTACGGTTCATTTTTCTACTCTTTTATTGTTACTTCAAACTATTTTTTCAATTTAAACTGATAAAATAAAATGATTTTTCGCTCAATTGAGCTTTTTAAAGTATATACCCCACCACTATTAAAAAATCTTCATGGTCCACTTGTGAATACTAATTTGTACAAATTTCTTCATATAATATAAAAATAAATCGTTAATAACCACATAAAATGGAAAAAACGTGATACAAATTTACTTATCAAAAATAATTAATCCAAAGTCTCAAATTTATGATCAAAGGAGTGGAATATTCATGCAGATAAAGCATTGCATCAGTTAAATATTGTGAAACAGAAATAAAGAATCCAAAGTCTAAAATTTATGATTAGAGGAGTGAAATATTTATGCGGATAAAACATTAACTCACTCAATTATTGTGAATCAATTGCAAAAATTGGTGAATAGAATATTCTGAATTTTTTTTCTCTACTAGCTAATTTATTGAATGATAAATTGCGCTACTCATAATATAGAGCTCCATCTTAATATTTACTTTAATAAGTAGTTCGTCTAGTGAATAATAGATAGCGTCACACACAAGAATAGAAATCTTTTTATTAAACGCTAGTTAGTCTATTGGATGATAGGTGACACCATTCGTCACGCAACTCAAAAGATGGCGTTACTGGTGAATGTATAGATAACGTCACAGAGACCTTTTTATCCACGTCAATTAGTAGTCCATTTAGTGGAAAAAAGATAGCGCCACACAAAAAAAGAAATCTTTTTATTTAACACTACTTAGTCTGTTGGATGATAGATGACACCACTCATCACACATTCCAAGAAATGGTGTTACTAGTAAATACACTTCAATTAGTAGTTCATCTAGTGGACCATAGATGGTGCCACACGCAAAAAAAGGGAAAATCTTTTCCATTCAACGCTAGTTAGTTTGTTGGATGATAGGTGACACCACTCATCACAGCACATCCCAAGAGATGACGTTAGTGGTAAAATGTGTGTGAATAACGTTATTATTGTCATTCATGGTACAGAGATCTATCACATCAATTAGTAGTTCGTCTAGTGAATACAAGATGGCGCCACACGCGAAAAGAAAATAGAAATCTTCTCCATTCAACGCTAGTTAGTCTGTTGGATGATAGGTGGCGCCACTCACCACTGCTCAAGAGATGGCGCCACTGGTAAATGTTCTGATAACGTCACTGCTGTTCAGATAACGTCACTGCTTGCGTTATCTTTGAAATCTTAGATCGTTATCTGGTCCAGAATCGGCCTTACGTATCTACTATGCTTCAATCAGCTTGGGAGCAGTTTCTCACTTGATTCTTGAAATCAGATAGATATCATATACCTATACTAAAAATAATTGATTAAATGGACATGCCAATGTTGCTTACTCGATATCACTATCGGTCTGCCACAAGTTTAATATGCCAGCAATGTGCGATGGCGTATTATTGTGCATGAATACAAAATTATTGTCAATAGAAGGTGCGAAAGATACAATATGTTGGACTGCAGCCCTCAAGTAAAATCATACTGTTGCATAATAGCAGAGTCACAAATTCAATTTTGATGCCTTGATGATGTGAAAAAAATTCATATAAAATATTTTGATAGTTGAAGTTGTATTTACTGAATCTACAACTTTTGTCTTGGAATAGAAAGACCAATAGAATAATAGGTGAATGTGACGGCATGATTTTCAATTAACTATGTTCGTCTCGATATTCATGAGTCTCTTTGAGCACTTATTCGTAAAGTGAGGTTAAGTGAAGTATTTATTTGTCCAAGAGAGTACCAGTGTAATAAAGACAGTGTCACTGAGAATACAAAAATTCGTCTATTCTGTAGTACCACCTCATAAATAATTATTCACGTGAAGAATTTTTTGAATGCATTGTGTTTGTTAGGTTTCTCAAAATGGCTGATGGCATTATAAATTTTCAAAGGCACAATAATAGAAACTCTTTCAAGTAAATTTGACCTTTGTTCCGAAATGTTAATGCTCAACTGATTTCTGGTTGACATTTGGGAGAATACATCATTATTAAAAGTAAAAAGTGGCAAGTTCTTCTTCACAAAAACAGCCAGATCATGAATAAAGAGTGATGTGAGGACATTATAACCAATTCAATGAAAACTGCTTTACAGTGCATCTTACTATGCGTTTCTGTGGTATGAATTATTTTGTATGATAACTAGTACCTTAGAACATAAAGGAATATTTGAGCCTACTTTCAATGTGAGTACAATAGCTAATTTTTGAGGCACTGACATTCACACAATCACCTATTTTGTGAATAGAACAATAAATCTTGAAAAAAGCAAAGTGTCAGTTATCAATTTCAAGAAGCCAGATCATGTTACTATTAATATTTATACTTAGAATTTTTGTACTGGCCGACACAGGAATAATTTTACTGTCTATTATCACTGAAGGGTTTGATTTGTACTTGTTCCTACTGCTTAGTAACATCAGGGATCATTCATATACAGATAGCTCAAGCTCTGTATATAATATGGCAGTCGTTGAAAGGTGTGCGAACAACAGATGGCAGCACAATCAGGGGATGCCAAATAAATTCCATGTATCTCATTCGATGTACTTTGTTCCTTCTTATTATATGAACAGAATCCATACGCCGTGAACGAAAATTAAGAGAATAGCATGAAAAACAAAATTTTGAATGTCGTACGACTCAGAACTACTTGATTCATCGATTTTTATACGACCAATGATATTTGAGAGCTGCTAAAACCCTCAAGACTCAATTTCCTCTATTTTTGAGAAATTATTATTTCTGCAATTTCTTGAACTTATCTTTCCATATTTCACAAAGTACTTCAAATACTTGAACCAAATTTAAACACTCGTCGCTGTATGTATACAGTGCAATATTGTTTAAATAATGGTTAAATATTGTTCATAACAATATAGGAAAAAATATATTCATAGAATAATGTAAATTTCATGCAGGTCAAAATGTACTGTGCTGTAATATCACGTATTATTGAGAATTTGTGTATACATTAAGCGAATGAAATATTGAGGAAGACTCAAATTTTTTATTGGTGAAGAGATCTTGTTTATTAGTTGATCGCTATAAAAGTTATTAGTTATTATACAATCATTTCAAGACTGTGTTTATTGTTACAATCGACGCTTGTGAAGTCGTATTGCTCGTAGTTTATAGCGTTTGTTGCGTTACTTGTAAATAAATATACAAAAATAAATTTAGTGACTTGTTGACGGCAAAATGCTTTACTGTATCATAGAATATGAAAAAAAATTGTGCGACCTAAACGATTACTAATGGAATCAGATAATGATAAATATAAAACACACAATAAGAATTACATTTTTTTTAAGTTTTCTCTTTGAATATGGGATATTACAAAATATGGAAGATTCGTAATGTCGATGTACTTACACCAGAATAATTTTTCGAAAACCAAAAAATTTAAGATATGTGAGGTGTGAGAACAAATTAGTTCTCGAAAAAAAGAAAATTTCATACATATACATATATAATATGACTGTATGAAATTATATTTTGATTTTAAATTCATAAAAAACATACATAAAATATGAATTTTCTGAGTGTTCTTTATTCTGTTTACCGTCACAAGAATCGCTCGTGTTGTGTTAGCATCCCTTTGTGATGATTACTTAAAAATAATAATTTATTGCTTCAATGCGAGGGGTGAAGATTGCAACGCCTTGATTGTTGTTCTAAGAGACACGCATCCGAAACAGTTCTAAAATACGATATTACCGACGATAAAAAGTCAAAATTTAATGAGTATAGCAATATAACTGAATCAACAAATATTCCTTGCCCCTCTCAAAGGAAATAAGGGTATAAGATTACATATCTATACCGACTAAAACTTCTCAGTTTGATACAGTGATTGATAGTGTGTACTTGGTACGATCAGAGCATCTCTATTTGACACATCGACACTATTCAACATTACACAAGGTAAGTTTACTGTCTAAAGTATGAATATTTTATTCGCTAGAATTTTCGGCCTGTTGTAACATTTCACAATATTTCTCTCGAAATTCCTGCGAGATTTCATTCTACATATAAGATATTCACCTCTGGATATGATAATTTATCATTTTAACACTCTTTTCTAGAAATATCAATAAGCGATTGTTAGTATGCCTGGAATTGCTTGTCAGTATTATAACTGCTACAAAAGCAAACAAAATTCACCAGGAATTACGATGTACCGTTTCCCTGTGAGCGATGAAGACCGGCTTCAAAAATGGATAATAAATTCTGGTAAATATTCTAGAACATAATGACTTTAGCAAATGAAGTGGACACAACAAAAATTCATTAAGAATTAAAAAGTGTATTTCATGTATATTGAATTGATATTAAAATTTCCAAATTTCTCTACTCATATTAAGGTGTTTTTTTTTTATAAATATTTTTCATCGAGTAAAAGTTGACCACATATGATTTATAAATCTGTTAATTTTGGTCGTATGCTGCCAGACTACATATATTTGGAGATCATTTATAAAATAAGTTGCTATTCGACTTATTTCTTGCATTATAACGTCGATTAAATTTCTCACAAATAGATATATTCGCATAGATCATTCAACGCAGATTTATAGAACATACAAAGCAGAGAGCTTGAAGAGAAAAATCTAATCTTAATTGGTTAATTTTTGGAACTTATCATTTTAAGATCATTTATTATCCAATACATATATATATATACTACTTGTGCCTTTTACAGGAAATGCAAAGTTACTAACAATTGGGAAAGAAAAACTAAGAAATAAATATTTATGTCAAAATCATTTCACCGAAGATTGTTTCGTCAATGAAACAAAACATAGATTGAATAAATTTGCTGTTCCGATCTCACACAAAAAAATTCTACCACCAAAAAAATCTGATAGAGAAAATATAAAACTCCCATCTCCGTCATTAAAACTCAGTACACCAAAGAAAACTTATGTTCCCAAGACATCTGAAGCAGAATCTGAACCAAATTACAACCCTCCATCCGCAGTTCCTTCAACATCAAGAGAATGTGAGGAATTCATAGAAATGACACCCAAGAAGCTCGCGAAACGTAAATTAAAATTTAGTGCAGATGATGATACGCCTACAAAGAAAAAATTAAAACTAGAAATTGCCACCAATAGAAAAATTTTGAAGAATAAAATGTCACAAATTTACAAATTGCGAAAAAAAAAAATTATTCATCCGGAAGAAACTGCTGTTCTGTAGAGAAAGTTATGAGCTCTTTTCCATTTTCATCAGTTTATAGTAAAATATTAGTTAATATGCAAATCAAAAAGAAAAAAATTATCAAGTGGACGACGAGAGAAAAGAAATTGTCCCTTATAATTTTTTATAAATCTCCAACTATGTTTAATTTTCTAAGAAATTTGAAGATTAACTTGCCAGCACCTTCTACGATAAGAAGATGGTTAGGTTCTTCGATATTTAGGTCGGGTTTCAATAATAAATTATTTTTCCAACTGGAAACAAAATTCACCTGTTCAACAACGAGAGAAAAATCATGCGTTCTATGCTTTGATGAGATGTCCATCATATCCCATTTACAATATTCCTGTCTTATGGATGCCTTAGAGGGAGTTGAAGATTTAGGACCAATAGGTTGCAAACCAGCTATTGCCAATTATTGCCTTGTTTTTATGATAAGGGGTTTGTATTCATCCTGGAAATTACCAGTGGCGTACTTTTTATCGAAATCGGGAGTGAATGCCGATGATTTATTTGTGTTGATTAAAAGTATGATATCAAAATTATTTGATTCAGGGTTGATACTATCAGTTGTAGTTTGCGATCAAGGAACAAGCAATCAGAAAGTTTTCAAAAAATTTAATGTAATTCCTTTGAGACCTTACATTGAAGTAGATAACAGAAAAATATTTTTTTTATATGACACTCCTCATTTATTCAAAAGTCTCAGAAATAACCTTCTAAGTGGGGATTTCATGCTGAAAAACAATTTAATTTCTTTTCAAGATGTGAGAAGGACATATGAAATCGACCAAGAAAATAAAAGCAGAACATTATTAAAAATCACAATTCTCACATTTACCCAAACTCCTTTCAAAAGATGAGCGTTAAAATGGCAGTCCAAATTTTCAGTAACTCCATGTCAGCGGCAATAAAAACATGTGTGGCAACTGAAGAGCTGAAATCAAAAACAGCCAGCAATACTGCAGATTTCTTATTATTTTTAAACAATCTATTCGATTGCTTAAATAGCAAAACTAAATTCTCTCCTAATCCGTACCAGTGTGCTATTTCCGATCAAAATAATTCAGTTTTATCCTATTTAACGGAATCTGTGGAAAAATTGAAAACATTGTCAAAAATAAATAATAAAACAAAAAAAATCACTACGCCACCATGTTTTGGTGGATTGATACAAACAATAGTAGGGGTACTGCAGCTGTTTGAGGAGGAAAAAAAGAATCATGAGATCGCATTTCTATTAACCAATCGATTGAACCAGGATATCCTAGAAAATCTGTTTTCCATTTACAGACAAAAAGGTGGTGCTAATAGAAACCCTACAGCAACGAATCTGAGAACTACTTTTCGTAGCAACGTTATAAATTCATTGATAAAGCCAGCGAAATTTTCCAATTGTGAAGAGGACACAGATATAGTTATATAATATATATTATGAAAAGAACATTAAGAAAAAACTTATGAAAAAAATCAAATATCGCTTGACAAAACATTCTTTCTTACTTAAAAATGATTGCTACGAGCACAGATTGTTTATAATTGATAAATTACTAGATTGTAAAATACATAGAGCTTGCAAAGTTCTTTGTGAGAATTTAAAAAAAAAAGCCGCTACAAATAAACCTAACCCTAAATTAAGAATTTTGCAGCACAATTAGAATATATTATCTAATTTAAAATATTTTACAAGTAAAAGCCCTAAAAACTCATTTGTATATTATTTATAATTATTGTGTTATTATTAATTGTTTTGTTATTGGTATAATTTTTATATTTGTAATATTTAGATTGTCCTCTATAATAGGAGCATAGCCTAATACATTTTTCATTATTATGTTCTAATTTTTAAGAAATATTATTAGTTATAAATCTATTTTCTGATAAATTTTTGAACAATTATAAGAGAAAAACTATTATGTGAATTGTCTATTAAGTATTTTCCTTTTATTCTCCTGACAAAATGACGGTAACCTTTTTCACTAGATGCATACTTTTTTTCTCTAGTCATAATGAAAGATGAATGAAATGAACATAAAAAACAGAATGACTACCAATGTTTATGTTTTTAAATGTACATGTAAACATGTAGACCGCGCGGGTGCAATATAGCTGACGCACTCAGTTTCTGACGATTTCCGATAAATGACTTTCAAGAAACAAGCGAGTTAGATGCAGATAGCTTTCCGTAGAGTGCCCTGCGCTCTCCTAATTCCCCTGCTCAATACTTTATATTATTCCACTGCATTAGTGTCATCTATTGAGCGTGATTGAAACTAAATTTTTAGCTGCCAATTGCGCCATTAAACCGGCCAATCTGTATATGAATGATCCCTGGTAACATCAAGCGAGTTTTGTCATAATTTGATTGCAAGTCATTGTTTTTGCACCAGTTTTTCATAGAATCGACCGTGTTGTTAGCTATAATTACGAAATGCTCCGCTGTTCAAGCGGAAATTACACATGATGTGCTATATGCGTATTGACATAGAAAATCTGATTTTAAGGATTTCTGCAAATCATTGACATAAGTAAAGACAAGATAGGTCCCAAAATCGGTATCTCGGTTTTTATTTCTACGAGTTTTGAATTGATACAAAAATGGAAATCATCAATACAGAGATTCATGCAGACATATTGTTTTCTGTGTGACAAATGTGAAGAGCATTCGTTGGCAATTCGTCTGATCCCAAGATTTTCCAATTCATCTAGAAGAATTTGATGGTTTGAAGTGTCAAAAGCATTACTGAGATCAAAATAGATCGCTCTGATCAGCTTATTTTTGTCGAGATATATACTTTGAGAAACAGTATTATAAAAAGTATCAATTGTGCATTTATGAGGTAAAAAACCGAACTGACTACTAGATATTATATTTGATTTGTTTATACAGGTCAATATACGTATTACTTGATCTTCTCAAACACCTTGCTGAAAGCTGATTGAAAGAAATTTGGTCGGTAGTTATTAATATCACAACGTGCACCTTTTTTAAAGATAAGTTCAAGTCTTCCAGTAAAAGCATCTTGTGAAAGGGAAGAATTGAAGATGCTACATTACGGATGTACAATGTATGAAGCAGCTAAACGTAGCAGGGAGCATTGAGTGTCATCGGGACCTGCAGAAGATTTAGCGAAGACTTGATATCTTACTGATAACACCTCATGTTCATCAGTGAGATACAAGTACATAGTGAGAGAGATTGGCTGTTGATTTATACTATAAGAGTAAATTGCGATGGTATTGTCGCTCGTATTTCTAGTGAATTGACTGCTATAAAGTTCAACAATTTCATGAGGATCAATAATTCTATCTATGGGATATTTCAGTTTGATATCTTTGATGGAGCTGTTGTTTTAAGTTTCTCTCTGCATTATATTCCATATTGCTATCGACTTATTCTTAGAATAAAGAATAAAACTATCAATATATTCTTATTTACTATCTGGCAACACATTCTTGTACTCAGCTTTCTTGATTTTATAATGGTCAATCAAGTAAGCATAATGAAACTGGTTACATAGTTTGTGTAAATCATGAAGTTTGGTTGCTTATATTTTAATTGTCTCATTTATCCATGATGTGTACTGTTCAAATTTAATTTTGATAAGAGGGTATAGAGTATTGAAGTGATGTAAAACATTGTCATGGAACAAGTTGAACTTTTCATCTACACTGTTTTCACAAAATAGGCCTGACCATAACTCAGTATCTATTAAATGAATGGATAAGCACGGTTATCACTGTTTAATGATTTTTTGTATGCATAAAAGTAGTTTAAAGGAATTTTAAAAGATAGTATTAGGATTTGACTAAAATGATCAGCTAATCTTGTCTCGATTGTATGGCCCTCTCTCTCGCTTTCTGATATATTAGAAAATATATGATCTATTGGAGTTTTTGTTGTACTACAGATTCTGGTGGGTTTGATTACACAAGTCTCTAGACTGAAAGAACTGAAAATATCACTTAACATACGATATCTTGGAAAAAGTGTGTTGAAATTTATATATAAATCGCTATATTCTATCACTTTAAAAGATTGCAAGCAAATAGGAGTCCTGACAACTCATCAAAAAACAAACCTAGACTGCTTTGAAGTGCTCTATATAAACTTACAATTTCAAATGTTACATTTCTGATAGAAAATTTACAACAGCAATATTTATGTTCCACTTGCTTCGAACTGATACTCATAGGCTCAGCACAAATATTTTTCAATGTGCAAATCTCTGTACTACCACATCTCATATTTGTTCCGCAATAATTACTTATTAAGTTATAGTCTTTTATATGGCAGCCGGATATTTCGTCGTTTACCAACTAATGTTCAGTGGAATGAATAGCACTAGACGAAGTTTCAGATAGAAATACTTCAAGTTCTGCACATTTATTTCTAATACTTCGAATGTTTATGTTAATAATTTATTTTTGAGACGTCGTTCTTGATCTGTTTCCTGGAAAATTGACACCGCTCTCATTGGATGGCTTCTTCGAGTAGAATCTATTCATGAGGACTCCTTCAGTAAAATCTTTTGCATCTGTCACAATATCTCGTACTTTGGGGGAAGCTCATTTTGAAATAAGCATACGTATTGTATTTAGTTTTCAAGGGTTCACAGGTTGGGTCTGTGATGTTGATATCCTTCAGATGTTGTACAGTATGAAATGATTGAACTTTAGGAGCAAATCACGTCACAAAGCACTGGTGGCTTAGAAATTATTCATAGGGTTGATTGAGTAGATCTGCTATCATAAATAATGTTGGTCTTATGATTTCTTCTGTAAGAAACCGGAAGAAAGGGCTCATGAACAATTGGATTGCCTATTACAATATACTCTTCACTCTTCATTGAATAAATAACTTTTATCTCTCTGTTATTGATTATCAGAACTCGTAGCTATCGACTTCTTCCTAAATTCTCCATCATAAGAATTTTCTGTTGTGGAAATTGGAGGTTTTCCAGTATGACTGTCGATATCTATCAGATTATTCTTTTTATTCTCATTTGTAGTTTTTGACGATAAGCTGGGTGTCTCTTGTTTCTTGCGCATCGCTAATTATTGATTTGTTAATTCCATATGCTGACAGTGTACTGTTTAATAAAGCCAGATTATTGTTTTTTGTCTTGAATCGTGTTCTACTGTTTTGATCCCCTCATCAAGTTCTTTGATAAGAGAATCTTGATCTTTAATAATTTCTAACATTCATTCAAGTGACTTGAATACTGACCCCGAAAGAATTGATTAAGTCTATAGACTTAACATTACATAAACTATTTAAAAAAATCGATTTGATGTCAAAAACTGTGGAGAAATCTTGGAAAATTTGGGGCAGAAACATTAGTTTCAGAGCATAAGGAGATACAGATACAAACATGATGTGAATTCTTCTAAGTGGAATATTTTGTAACAATAAATAGAACAAATATCGAAATTAAATGAATTTTCTACTTAAACAATGGTATTACACTATATACAAGTATTATACATAATTAGAACTATAATATATCCAACAATCTTTAATCATGAGATATCTTTCTGTCTAAAAATTATCTGACCAGTTCTCCTTTAAATGAGCTCGGCAAGTAAAATATCCTAGGAATATTCTAGAATTACACCAACTCGATGGAAATTCACTCCAGTTCAATTCAATTTCATTTGGTACGTATATCATAGCGAGCTCCATCGGCAAATGCTGAATATCCTCTTCAACCATATGCGACAAAATGTTGTTTGAGTTATATGAACATTTTATAGCATCAAAAATATTGAATCTATCGCAAAACAATTTCTTCCAACCAAGAATATTCCTTATTGTATGGTTATTGAAAATTGAATTACATGGTGTTTTATTAACACACAATAATAAATTGCAACGTAGATCTTCAATACCTTTAATTTAATATTTATAATTCAAAAGTTCTTGTAACCACATCTTCTCATTTTTACCAATCACATACATTTTTTCATAATTATTCATGACATTTTCCAAAACTTTGCACCGCTTGCGATATGGTATATCTTCAAAGTTCCATTGCAAACTATAATTATCTTGTTGGGACCGCACTTTCAATTTATTTTTTTCACTTAGAAGAGATTATGAAAATAGTCGATTGAAGCAGCCAGTTTTGATATCATTGGTTTGAAGATCAATACCTGCAAATTCCTCAATGATGAATTCATCATTCTCATAAATGTGAATTCCTTTAATATCAATTTTAACTACAGGAATCATGGTCCAATCTTGTTCTTATCTTATTGATGAGTATGTCACAAACAAACTGTTTTTTGTTGGATTAGAAGCAATATTTATACTGAAAACTCTTATCGTTGAATTGTTCACGCAATTTATTTTTGATCAACCCAGCTTTTATGATCTTAGATAAGCCCTAACCACTCTACCTATATTCTATTCTTATTTTTTCTTAAGATTTTTTCTATAAAATAAACATTTAAATGTTGAACTTTTTGAAGTTTGTTGAGGCCAGTGAAGGAAAAGCCTACTATTTTCCTTGATTTAGTGTGTTTGGTATTAGATATTTTGGAATGAATCAAAACATCTATTTCTGAAAGACATAAAAAATTTACAATATAACCGTAACTATGGGAGGTTACTTGTAGAACAACGGTGGTAAATAAATTAGTTGCAATCGGTAACTCAAGCCAACAGTACTTCATTTGAAAGTGCTGTTGAATCGAGAAATTGCATTTAGCAATTCAATTAAATTTCAATACAGAAGTCGAACAGGCAGTACGTACATTGACAACTGCTTCAATTTGGTGTCTGTCCGCCAGTGCAGAGGCAGTCTAATCGTGGAATCCACTGCACTAAATTCATGAAAACAAGAAATTTGGTACAAGAATTGAGAAAATTATATAGTGGAGAGTTTGAATTCTTGGATAATTCATCAAAATTTTGGATTTGGGCTATTTGTGAATTGGTCTCTACCTAGTCTTAATTTGGGATTAAAAAAGGTAATCACCTGTTTTCTTCACCATAGCCAAATTTCTTTCTCGATCGAATATTATCGCAAAATTGATTTAATATACAGTCCACTTAAAGATTGTGGCTTATCCAATGAAAGTCATACTATTTTTGGTCCTGAACGAGCCGGATTATTCGAACTATATAATTAAAGCTCATTTGTAGGACTATTTTTTGTCCTTATCGAACCGGATCATTTGAACTATTTTTGGGGTCCATTCGGTGGTCCTAGAAATAAGAATTTTGAATAATGAATATAAGTTCCTGAAGATTTGACGAATAAACAACTCGTCAATTCAAAAAGCAATGGAAAAACAGTTCTAAATCAAAATGGATAGATTTGAAAGACAAATGAAATTATTAGATGCCAAAAAAAAAAATGTATTTGAAAAAGAGTGAACAAATATATGAATTGTCAAAACGTCTCTCTGATAGAGAATAAGAAGAGGTATTTTGCGATTAGGCAGAGAGTATTGAGGTAATTCGATTGGAATTTATATCCATTTTGGATAAATTTGATGAAAGTTTTATAGAACTAGAGCAACCGATTGATTTAGAATCGCTAGATTCTTTTGAGGAGTCTTATTCTTCCATTATGAGAGCCAAAAATAGAATAGAGGCTGGTTGTTCGACAGTTTTGCAATCCGCTGTTGAAGAACAAGTTGAAATGAAATTACCTCCAAAGAATTTGCCTTCATTTAATGGAGACCTGAAACAGTGGCCTTTATTCTATGAGAGTCTTAAACTGCATATTCATCAGAATGAATCCCTATCTGATGTAGGAAGAATTCGATATTTGATATCAAAATTGAGTGGGGCTGCATTGTCCGCTTGTCCCGTACAAGATGGTGCCTTGGGTCGGCTTTAATGGGCAAATATCGAGATGTGAGGTGTTTGGGGACCCATCATTTGCAGTATCTGTTATTAAAAGTTAAAATCGTATCCAGTATAATTGTATTCGATAGATGAGTCGTCGGAATTTGGATAAAATCAGGATCAGTAAACTAAATTACATCTCTTGTGCAAACGTTTCGATTTATTTTAAATCTTCATCAGTGCCTAATAATACAACAAAAATACATTACAATGCAATGCATGATATAGATAACATGTAGTTACATACCAAAGATGATAAAATTTATTGAATTTTGAAATGATAAGTTACTTCCATTACAGTTTTTCATAGAAAGCATGTTGATGTTCACAGTACAAGTATGCAACTGATCATGTCAAAAAGTCAACATCCGTGTCAGCTGTGATGCAGCATTTCTTCTTCTTTTTTCAGTATTGTGTACATTGGCGCTACTTATAAATTTTACTTGTAGGCAATTCTGCATTGTGAAAAAAAAAACAATTTCTGTTGTATTGTTGCCATGTTGTTCTCCCTCTTCCTTCAGTGGGACATTGGTTTTGAATGTGTTTCTTGTCCATAATATCGTGCTTGAGTCCTTTGAACAACCGTAATGTTAAAATATTCCGAAAAATTGGAATCGTCTAGTAATATATGACTAGAATTTTCACAAATACGTCTCATATACCAATAGTGAGGCTGTTCTTCTGGCAATAACCAAAATCTATATTTCATGTTAATATGATTTTGTTTATTAGAACAAAATTGTAGAATATTCTCTATATTTGAATTTTCAATTTGTGTTGGATTAATTGCATAATAGCTCCAAGCAGTTCACACTCTATCATACTCATCATCTGACGCTGATAAAGATGTGCTTTTTCAATCTAATGCTATCTCATTCGCCATATTGGCTGTAAGATCAGTATCTATTGGGGGAGGTTTCGATTCATAAATTTCATCAAATTGTTTGAAAATATATGTTACATTAGGCAACATTTTCCAACAATTATTTGCCCTCCAATATGAAGAATGGAAAAAAAATTAAATAATGATACTAATTATTTTTTTTGCCAACAAATGAAAATGAGAAAAACTGAAAAAAATTGAATCTACATTATTAACTTTCTGTAAAACGAATATTCACAACAATGTCATTCAATTTTTCAATGTGAAAATGAACATTGATCAAATCACTTCTTTGAACATCACTCAAAGTTGCAAAATTGTTTTGTAAGAAGACTTTGAATTCTTTTGTTGTCACGATTAGTTTCGGCCCATATCTGGTATTGATTATATCAGCTTTTCTTATCTGATATTTTTTATTCTCATCCAGTTTACCAATGTTTATAGTTAGCAGCTGAGCATATGAAGACCTCAGAACATTGAAAAAGTCCAGTTTACTCATTTCCCCTATTTTTTCCTTGTGTTTTTTTTTCTACTGAGAACAAAAATATATCTTGATATTTATATAAGAAATTATCAAGAAGAAAAAACTTACGTATCTTGGATTGACTTGAGAGTTTATTATGATGGACTGATATGTGTTAATTGTGTATTCCTATATTTATACTGAGGAGAGTGTTCTTTTTTTTATCAGATATATGTCAAAATTGAAAAAATTGCAATAAAGTCATATATAAATAAAAACTCATGCAACACATAAAATATTCTTATCAGAAATATATTATTGATTGACGTTGGAAAAATAAGATGCACATCCAATAAATGATATATTATGCAACACACAATTATCTCCTCATCAAAGAACTTGTGAAACGAGCTTCAATTATCCGTGAATTACAGATAGTAACTTGAAGATAATAACATTGCTTACTGACTCGCCAAAAATAAAACACATATCTAATAAGAATTTATATATATATAAATAGTAATAGGTGTTCTAGTAACTATAATTTCAGAAATGGCTATTTGGGAAGTTCTCGCCTCATCATTCAAAAATCGTATTCATTGTGGGAAAATTCCGAATACAGATGGTATTATTGATACTGGGATATTTTTGCATCAATGCTTATTCACATTGCTGGGGAGAGTGGGACAATTTATTTATGAATATCGATCCCCAGTGAAGATGAACTATGACCTGTGCTGTAAATATGTAGTTGGAAAATAAGGTATTTAGAGAAAAATCTTAATTTATCATAATTCAATAATGATGGTCATAAAATTGTCGAAAGTTATCATCTGGAATTTGGAATTATACAGAGTATTTAAAATGGAAGAATATGGATGTATGCATGGATAAAACATTTGAAAGAGAAAATAAGAAGGGTTTATAAAAGTATATATTGGAAGAAGTCTAGTTTTTGGGCTATAATTGTTTCTAATTCAGGTGGAATACAATAATCTCGAAATTATGTCCTGAAGTATGAGTTTATTATTATAGAATTATTACTAATAAAAATGCTATTACTTGAAACTATTTTTTCCAAATATATGGACATAAGACGCGTTTTTAATTAATCTTCAGGTGCTTCGTCAGTTTCCTGTGTATATAATTCACCAATGTTCACTTAAAAATCTGAGAAATGTTCAATATATAATTTATCATGTAAAAAATTGAAAAATATAATAATTTCAAAAATACATCTGGATATAAAAGAAAAAACTAATATCTACTACTTAATACTACTGCATCCCCCTCAAATAAAGATAGGAGCTCCAGATGAAATGAAGTTCATAAATAAAAAAATGAATTAAATGAAAAAAACTCTCAAAAGTAGATTAAAAATATCCTTTTTACACTGGCGAGCAATAGTATCTTTTATTGAGCTACGCTAGATCAAAAACTCCACTCAACCCTTCGATTGGGCCTCTATAGACCCTCACGGCCTGTGAAGGCGCAGCCTCCAGATGAATCACATCAAAGCTCGTATCCTGAGAAACACAGAGTTCAATTTTTTGATGGAAAATCCATTGAAATTTTATTAACTTACTCCAAGATGTCACACTATAAACGCCTGCGTCTTCATGGCTATATAAATTCTCTTTTGTATTTCTAAATGTGATAAAATAGTTATTTGTGTATCAAGGCCGTGAAGGTTATCTTTTTTGGTCGAATCTGTTGTTTGCGGTCGAAGTGCAGCTGAGGCTGCAATTCAGATGAGACTAAAGAAGAACTGTGGGTCGAGGTGCACACAACGTTTTTCAGGCGATCATCACGGTATAATTCAAAACCAGATAATTTTATCTACTTATTTCTAAAACATTGCAATTGTAAATCATAGTTGCCGTTGAAATTGTTTTATTTTATTGTCTTCTATCAAAGTGACATTTGTAAAAAATGTGTATCAATTTCTTGAATTGCACAAGCTATCAAGATTGACGGAGGAATATAAAATATATTTCGGCAAAAACTGTATCTTCAAAGAGTTCATCAAGCAGCCCATATAGGTAAGTATGGAATGTTTATGAAGTAGTTTTTGACAGTTCAGTTCCAAAAAAGTAGTGTTTGACAAATCAGTCCCAAAAAGTAAAATTTGATTGATGTGTACCAAAAAGTGAAACTTCACGGCCGCAAAAGGAGCCATAGAAACACCTTTTTTGTTATGATCGCCTAAAAACGCATTTATACATATATTACAATTAAATAAAACATTTAATACTCACATTCCATTTTTTTTTCCAACACTTAAAATACTCTGTAAATGTGACTTGATGAATATAATAAAATGGTTTTTCGTTCAATTGAGCTTTCAAAGTATATACTCCACCACTGAAAAGAAAAAACAAATTGAATCTTCATGCTTCACTTGTACATATAATATAAAAATAAATCGTTGATAACCCCATAAAATAGAAAAAACGTGATACAAATTCACTAATCAGAAATAATTAATCCAAAGTCTTGAATTTATGATCAAAGGAGTGGAATATTTATGCAGATAAGGCATTGCATCACTTTATTATTGTAAATCAATCGCAAAATTTGGTGAATAGAATATTCTGATTTTTTTCCTACTAGCTGATCTAGTGGATGATGAATTGCACTAGTCATTATATAGAGCCCCATCTATTAATCCACTTCAATTAGTAGTTCGTCTAGTGAATGATAGATAGCGTCACACACAGAAATAGGAATCTTCTTATTAAACGCTAGTTAGTCTACTAGATGATAGGTGGCGCCATTCATCACACAACTCAAGAGATGGCGTTACTGGTAGATGTGTAGATAACGTCACTGTTGTTATTCATAGTACAGAGACCTATTTATCCACTTCAATTAGTGGTTCATCTAGTGGACAAAAGATAGCGCCACACGCAGAAAAATAGAAATCTTTTTATCTGACGCTGGTTAGTCTGTTGGATGTTAGATGACACCACTCATCACACATCTCAAGAGATTGCGTTACTGGCAAATGTCTGGATAACGTTATTGTTGTCATTCATATTATAGAGACCTATTTATCCACTTCAATAAATTAGTTTGTTATTGTCGTCATTCATAGTACAGAGATCTATCCATTCATTACATTTAGTGGTTCGTCTAGTGGACAATAGATGGCGCCACACGCAAAAATATAGATCTTCTCATCCAACGCTAGTTAGCCTGTTGCATGATAGGTGGCGCCACTCACCACTGCTCAAGAGATGGCGCCACTGGTAAGTGTTCAGATAGCGTCACTGCTAGCGGTATCTTTGAAATCTCAGATCGTTATCTGATTCAGAATCAGCCTTATGTATCTACATGTATATTCGGCAAAATCCAGCCTCCATCGTATTTTTGACCTGTTCATCTGACAGTTCACCACCTGAGCGATTGTCAATATCCAACATCGCATGATAATATGCGCGCGAATTCTCACTTTTCACTTGAATACAGCTTCGCCATAAGTCCTGTGAGGATCTTTCGTAGCCGCTTGGGAAAGATTCATGTTAAAAGTTTTTAAGTAGAACTTCATATGTAGCATTTGGATTGCGTCCAGCATATCCTCTATACCAAATTGTCGCACGCTCTTCCAAATAGAGGTGGGAGTATCTTAATCTTTCTGCCGCGGCCCAAATATGCGCGTTTGCCGATTCTTCAGAAATTTGTAGAGAATCAACCACCGGTAATTCTCCTTGTGGATTAAATCGTTCCGGCTCGCGTAACTTAGATTGTATAAATTATATATTTAGAATTCTTGAAGGTCTTTTTAAAACTTTATTTCAAAAGCACAAGAGATGTTACACTGATGGATTCAAGTACAGAAGTAAACTACTTTACATATTCATATGCTTTGATACTAATTTAAACAAAGAACAGTTATTTCAATAACGTCAGAGGAAATATCAATCTTTATTAATTTTGTGAAATGGATAAGATTCTTTGGATTACATATATTTTGAGAATGCACTTTCCGGTAAGCAAGTAAACAAATGAATAATGATAATATTCCTTGTGGTTATCAATATACTGTTATCTTATATTACTGACATATAACTCCTCCACCTTTAGACGAGAGCACTCCCTGGAAAGTTCATGTTTCCTAAGAGTATGTCTTGAGTTCCTGATGGCTGTGGTTTCTTCTTTTTGCTCTTGAGTGTCGGGCATTTCCAGTTCTTTCCATATCTGTAGTAAACGATTATAATTATTATTATTACTATAATTATTATAATGACAATGCTTTGAATATTATTGTGTATCGCTGAAATCTATATTTTTGATTTGTTAGGGTTTGTCTCTATGAATTTTCATTTCTCTTATATCTTTCATTTCTATTTCTTCATTAATCATTTTGCTAGGAGTTAGATTGATTCCAAAATTTTTTATTACCAAAGGTTTTCCGACTGCAGAGTCTTCTTGTTTTATCAACTCGTGATTAACCTTACAATTATTATTGTCTAACATATATATACCATATAAATTTGTCATAATATTCCTTTCTTTACATTCAATAACTACTTGTGTTCTACTATAAAAACTTAGGATTACAATGTTAGTATTAGGGATACATAAAACGTTAGTGTTCAATTTTACTTCTATATATTTACAATTTTCCGTGTTATGATTCATAAATAAATCATAATTACAATTATCCTTACTATATTCAACCATATTGTCATCTTTACAAAAATACACTTCTTTGTTAACTAATATACATTTATTACTTATTTGATATAGATCATTTTTATATTTTAAAATGAGATGTTCTGGTTCAAAAATTGTCATTGTAGTTTTATTCTGAATTGTAGGTTTAGGAGTGAATTGATATAGATAGAACTTTTTATCATAACATAATGGCACTTCTATTAAATATTTGACTGAGTATTTTGAGACTTTACAATATGTGTTCATGAATTTAGTGGCTTCTGTGAAGTCAAAATAATTTAAACTAATAGGAAGCATACCAGGATATTTAGTATTGATCTCTTCTAGGTTTTTGTAAGGAATATCTCTAGATATTATCGATGTGTGTAATTGACCCAAATTACAAAACGATAAAGAATTCTCAATTTCTTCTATAATCATCAATATATTTTACATTTTATGATAGTAAAAAAATAAGAGGTCGATGTAAATTTACGGTTGGTGATTCTGTTAGAGTATTCAAATTGAGGAATGTTTTTGAAAAAGGTAACACACCCAACTGGTCAACTGAAATTTTTACTATTTAGAAAATAAATTTAACAAATCCAATAACATACAGGTTGAAAGATTATCAAGATGAATCAATCGCAGGTGGATTTTATGAAGAAGAACTTCAAAAAACTAAACATCAAAAAATGATTAATCTATTATAATAATATTATTACACTCCTGACTATTGTTTTCTCCAAAAATAGAATAGTGCTCCCAAGGTAATGTATCTGTGTTCCTTTTTCATAAGTATCGCTTATCATCATGTGCATTTAAAGTGAGTTTATCAATTTCAACTAAAAAAATGTTATGATTTTTCGATATGATATTGTTTTGTGTGCGATATAACTTTTTATTCTGGAATAATGCATTCTTTTGATCATCTTTAGTCAATGATCTAGTAACTGTACTGGATATTCCTTCTGCTTTAGAAAATAATTCATCGTTTTCAAGTCCATATGAATACATTTCGGATTTGAGTCCTGCAAATTCGGTCATTATTTTTCAATTATTTTTATCCTTGAACAATCCAACAATTTTGCATTTGCTTGAGGTATTCCATAGTGATTATCTTTGGAATAGTTTGAAGTATCAAATCGATGCAAATCTTCTCTTATAATTTTATATTGATTTTTGGTGAAGCGATAAATCAGTGAGTCAGTGTCTTGATATAATTGTTTGGGTTCTTGAAATTTTTCATGTACGTAATTATAGTGAAGATCATACATAAGTACCTTACTCAGATCAAGAATTACCATGGTAATATAGATGAGTCTGTTGAATTTTATCGATAACCTATTAAATTCCATAGATACCAAATTTTCAGAAAAAGGAATGATTTTTTTCAAATTTGGTTTTATAACCATTTTTCGAGCCTCATAACGTCCATCTCATTGTGTTTTGAGTTTTATATCTCTTTGATTCCGAATATTCTCCATACTTCTGCCAAAAATTGCATTACTATTCAATTTAAATCGATCTCTTTCAAAATTATTTTTGGCGTTCTTTCTAAACTCTGTATTAAAATCAATATAGCTTTTCAGCCACAAGGTTTGATTAAATCTGATGGCTCCATGTATTTTATCAATTCCATACCAAATGTTAAAGCTTGTTGCAAATTTTGATAATGAATAATATATTTTACTTTATTATTAAAAGTTGTCATTAATTTCGTTATATTGGAGTTCTCAGGTTCCTCATACTCACAACATAATGGAAAATCTTTATGGAGATCATGTAAATGTCTTGGATTCTCTAAATCCACTTATAATACATAACCAATTAAACTATATTTTGATATATTCATCACAGTAAGCTCTGATATATCTTTTTGTGACAACCATTCAAACCCACCATACGGTAGACATTGCGTTATAGCCCATCCATATAAATTGCGGGCATCAAAATACATTAAATAAGCCTCTTGTTTCGTTGCGCAATATGTGGACATAAATTTATTGTTTGATTTTGCATAGCGATTACTGCATTGACAAATCCCTCCTCTGATTCCTTGCTCAAAGAAGAGAATCAAATCAATATCAGTTAGCAATTGTGAATTTACTCTTGCCAGCTTCAACATAGCATCCCATGCAAACCCTACAAAAAAGTAGTTATAAAAAGTTGTATTGTGATGTTTTTTTTTATATCGTACCTGGCGTTGTGAAATAATGAGCAGGATCTAAATTATAAGATTTCAGACTAGCATTTCGTGAGTTTTCGAATATATCAGCTAGAAGTATAACGTCTGTTTGAAGATATAACTCTAGATAATCCCCCAAAGTATCTAAATTGAAAGTATTCTATATTTTTTGAGCATGTTCATAGTCTTTAGCGCTTATATTCTCATTTTTCAATCTTGAAAAAAAAGCTCCTTTGGAGGTGATACTGTTTCTTTCATTCGATCCCACGAGTTCATATAATCATATGGGAAAATAACTTTTCTCAATAATAGATCGTTTTTGACTCTATTTGGATAGTACTTATTCATTATTTTGAAGTCTTCTTTGTCTAAATATGTGACTAGCATTTCTAGTGAACTATTCATAAATCTAAAAGCATCAAAAAAAATCTAACTGAGGAAGCTTTTTTTTTTCTCATGGATTATTTGATATTTATAAGAAGTTAACTTATAGCAAAGAATGTAAGAAACGAATCTGCATTTTCCCAACTGCTAATGAGAATTAAATATACTTTTCACAATTATTTGGAACCATTGATATTTGCTCTTCATCAACTCCAAATTCTTTAACAATTAAATGGCTATCATATCCACTCAAATTGTGCAGAAAAATCGGGATATATTCTGGTAGTTTATAATCCAAGTTGCACCTTGCATGGGCCGCACCTCTATACAAACCTAGAGTTGTTTGAAAAAGTGTAAGATATTTTTCATATTTTATTGATAAAAAAATAAAATACCAGTGAGGTGACAGTGATCTCTCACTTTTTCTTCCGATTCGATAAACTTCTCCTCACAAATATGACAAAATGTTGCATCATCGAAATCTGTCCAATTCTCATTACTCATTTTGAGAGGAATCTCATTCTCATAGAATGTCTCAACTATTTTTACGACATTTTTCAATCTATCAATAAACCATTTTGCTGCGATATGATTCAAAAAATGATGGAGAATCATTATATGAACATACAACTTTGTAGGCAACTGCATATGCTATATGATTCTGATATTCAAATGTACTTGTGAATACTAATTTGTTCAAATTTCTTCATATAATATAGAAATAAATCGTTGATAACCCCATAAAATAGAAAAAACGTGATACAAATTTACTTTTCAAAAATTATTAATCCAAAGTCTCAAATTTATGATCAAAGAAGTGGAATATTCACGCAGATAAAACATTGCATCAGTTAATTATTGTGAATCAAAAATAATTAATCCAAAGTCCGAAATTCATGATCAAAGGAGTGGAATATTCATGCAGATAGGACATTGCATCACTTAATTATTGTGGATCAATTCCAAAATTTGGTGGATAGAATATTCTAAATTATAATTTTTTTTTTCCTCAGTAGCCAATTTTTTCAATGATGAATTGCGCTACTCATGATATAGAGCTTCATCTTGATATTTACTTTATTGAGTGGTACGTCTAGTGAATAATGGATAGCGTCACACACAAGAATAGAAATCTTTTCATTTAACGCTTGTTAGTCTATTGGATAATAGGTGACACCATTCGTCACACAGCTCAAAAGATGGCGTTACTGGTAAATGTCTAGATAACGTCACAGAGACCTATTTATCTACGTCAATTAGTAGTTCGTTTTGTGAAGAAAAGATAGCAGCACACAAAAAAAAATAGAAATCTTTTCATTTAACACTAGTTAGTCTGTTGGATGATAGATGACACCACTCATCACACATCCCAAGAAATAGTGTTACTGGTAAATACACTTCAATTAGTAGTTCATCTAGTGGACAATAGATGGTGCCACACGCAAAAAAAGGATTCTTTCCCATTTGACGCTAGTTAGTTTGTTGGATGATAGGTGGCACCACTCATCACACACATCCCAAGAGATGACGTTAGTGGTAGAATGTGTGAATAACGTTATTGTTGTCATTCATGGTACAGAGATCTATCACATCAATTAGTAGTTCGTCCTGTGAACAATAAATGGCGCCGCACGCAAAAAAAATTGAGATGTTTTCTATTCAACGCTAGTTAGTCTGTTGGATGATAGGTGGCGCCACTCACCACTGCTCAAGAGATGGCGCCACTGGTAAATGTTCTGATAACGTTACCGCTGCTTAGATAACGTCATTGCTCGCGTTATCTTTGAAATCTTAGATCGTTATCTGGTCCAGAATCGGCCTCGTTCATCTACTCAATAGTCCTATATCAAACTGCTCAGCCTTAAAAAATACATTATCATGTATACTTTCAGATCAAACAGAGCAAACAGTCCGAAAACATGGAGAATCTGTCTGTAGATATTCGAATAGAATTTGGGGCCTCAGAAAATTCTCAAAACTCAACCACAGGTTATTGCCTAACATTTCATGATTTCGAGTGTATACCTTTGACAGGTATGGTGAATATTTTGTTATTTTTACAAAGCGTTCAGTCCCGTAGGAGCTATTGTCTTGTCAACATGTATCTTTATTATTGTTTTCTTATTTCTCCAATATTTCACTTCAAAGTAGAGCAACTAGTTTTGGAAATATGCTTACACACTTCATTATAATTTAGTCGTCGATGGCGCATTGAATGATGATACTTCAGATCTAATAAAACGTCCTAGGTGTGGTGTTATCGATAATCTCAATCACGTAACAAATTATATTCATGAGTGGTTCGGAAAAATAATGAGATATAATTTGTATAGAATAACTAATACGACAGTAAAAAACTCAAATTGAGAAACTTCTACAATATGGTCCAAATATAAAAACATAAGCTACAATATATTGACAACTGCTGGAGAATCAGGACATATCAACGCAGAATATATCGAGTTCCATTTAGAAATGTTTGATGCAGAAGAAAGTACATTAGTGCATACAAATGAGTGGTTAGAATCCAAGATTGAATCCACACGAGGCTAATCAATTGGCGCCAGTAATAGTCCGTGAGACAGCGCCTAAATTTTTTGTTGATTGTCGCTTATTTGAAACTTTGTGAGTGGCTTCATTGTGATGAGTCCGACAACTTTTTCATTTAGCAAAATTCTAGATTTGGGGGCGTTTACCCGCGAGGGCTAATTAATTGAAAGAATATCACCGTAATACTGATCTTTACACTAATCGAAAGATTTTTTGATAATAAAATGAAGGAAAAATATTGTCCGACATGAATATTGAGGCTACCGGTGAATCCGACCAGCCGCACTTGTCATAAGTATGTTGGTACTAATGGTGAGTATGTTGGTACTTATGACAAGTCGGACTCACCGGTAGCCTCAATATTCATGTCGGACAATATTTTTCCTTCATTTTATTTTCAAAAAATCTTTCGATTAGTGTAAAGATCAGTATTACGGTAATATTCTTTCAATTAATTAGCCCTCGCGGGTAAACGCCCCCAAATCTAGAATTTTGCCAAATAAAAAAGTTGTCGGACTCATCACAATGAAGTCACTCACAAAGTTTCAAGTGAGCGGTAATCAACAAAAAATTTATGCGCTGTCTCACGGACTATAACCCTTAGAGGTTTATCAAAAATCAATCTATCAATTGGGGTAATCATCCCTTCAAGCAGAATATGCGTATTTTCATATATGGAGTTTGTTGTCATTGTTTTGTGGTCAAAGTGATCATTTTTCGATTTGTTTATGATAGTCACCAATTACAGGACAATAAACATATAAGAATGAAGAAAAATAATGTACGTGTATGATATAAACACGTAACTATCAAACTAGATATAATACTTGAACAATACTTTTGAAGATATACAGAAATAATTATGAAATTTTGATTGACGATGATCAGGAGACAAGAATTATATTTCTATGTACAACTTTCTTCAAACATAGAACATTTTTCAACTAATTTAAGACATATTGGAAATATCTATCTTACTACAATTAAAATTTTCGTTCTCTATCACTGTAGAAATTAGAGACCTCCGTAACATATAAGTTATGAAGTATGAAAGTTGAAACAAATCGAAAGATCGAGCGGCTAATCAGGGATCTTGAATATTTGTTTTTACTTTATTGAAATTTTGGACCTAAAAATAATCTGGGGCGATTAGAATCTATATCCGCGTCCATGTTTTGATGAAGAATGACCCTCTTGATCATTTGTTGATTCCAAAAGTATTCTTCCAGTGTATCTTTCACCTGTAAAATTCGGTTATTGTGTTATGGTCAAGGTGATTTTCTAATTTGATTATCAGGATAGACTCGAAAACTTGAGAGTTGGAAGAGAAATATCATTCAAAATCCACAAATCATATTCTTTCTATTGTTGTAGGAGAAAGTTGTGAGCAAAAGTAAGCTCAAGTTAAGAATACCATACACAGATAATTTCCTTCTTCCATAGTTAGGTTATATTTTACTGATCCTTAATAATAATAATAATTTATAGATATGGACTTTCCCAAGATGAATAAAAGCGGCCAGCTGGCCACTATCAAGCCTCGTAAGGAAATGACCGAATTAGAGATCAACGAAAGATACGAGCAAGTTGATATTAAGGCTGTTCAAACAGAATTTGGAAGGAAAACTATTCCAGTGTAAGAAGAGTTTGTGATTCATTTTCCCTGCCGATCTGACGACTTGGGTGATGAAGAATTATGTTAACTGGAGAAAACAGATGTCACAAACTGGGGTATTGAATATACAGGAATAAAGGATTAAGGCGCAGGCAAACAGACCATCCTTATTGAACTTGCTAATATGTAATATTTAAATATAAATGAATGTGAAGTTTCAGAAATAAATATCGATAGCACAATATAATAGTGAATATCAGGTTCTACTCATATTCCCAGAATAATAATAATAAATATGAATGATATTATCTGATAACTCAATATTATATATAACTTTTCTCAGATAACATGTGTACAAAATTTTTATTTTGATGTATTTTATTGTTAAACTCAGGTTAAATGATTACAAAATGTTTATTTTGGATGTTAAATTTTAACAAAAACACACTATCAAAAAACACATGATACAAAAACATTACTTATTCAATGATACCAATCAAAAACTAGCTAAGTATATAATGGCGAGACTCTCAAATAATTTCCTATAATAATACTCTCTCTTTTGAAGGTCCTAAAAATTCACGAAGTGCAAAAAACTGTGGTCTAGCTAACGCTTTTGTTAAAATATCCCCCTTTTGTTGTTTACTCGGTACGTACTTCAGAATGATGACTCCAGTCTTGATCATTCCACGAATGAAGTGAAATTTCACGTCCATGTGCTTAGTACGCTCATGGTTGTTACTGTTTTTAGCTAATTTAATTGCACTCATATTATCAATACTCTGCACAATGCACTCACTTGGTCGTCGTGAATATTTCATCAACTGTTTAAGCCATGCTGCTTCCTGCGCTGCAGATGATGCTGATATATATTCTGTACTTTGTTTCCTGCTGCTGCAAGTTATCGTACCACCAGCGGACATGAAAACATATCCAGATGTGGATTTACGAGTAGCTGGATCAGATGCAAAATCCGAATCACAATATCCAGAAATGAAATTGGCATCTGTACTTTTATATACGATTCCATAATTTGCTGTAGTAGCCAGGTAGCGTATAATCTTTTTCACTGCAGCCCAGTGTATTTCATAATTATTTTCAATGAATGGACTCATCATGTTGATAGCATAAGCTACATCAGTAGTGGGATTACAAGTTCTGGCAGCTATGTCAACAAAGCCACTGGCGCCGGTTTTTGTTTAAACAAACAGATAATTTGTTTAAACAAATAAATAATTTCTTATCGTTGTTAGCATTGATTAGATTGTGTTGTTTTTGTTTATATTGGGTAGATTACGTGTTATTATTGTTTTTAGTGATTAGATCACGTGTTTTCAGTGATTAGATCCCCTGTTTTCAGAATTTTATCAGGGGTGCAAGTTCAAGTGGAAAACTCGTGTTCAGAGGTCATAGATCATCGGTCGATACCCGAAGTGTGTATATCTATACATAATTTTTGAACTTTGGCGAGCAGATTATGTGTTATTATTGTTCATAGTGATTAATTATCGAACTTTGATAATTCTATCAAACACATGAAATGTATAAATTCCAACAGAAATTCAGTTTTCTCATATTCAGCATTCTAACATTATACACGTTCGACCATATCGCAGCTGTATCTACTTGGTAAGCATAATATTTCTATCATCTCTGATGTAATACAAATTTATTTGTTCATTTCCAGAGATGGACTTTAACAAACTCAACGGTATTGCTACGCTCAAGAACGTAAAGCCACGAATCAGAATAACAGAGTCAGAACTTTATAAAATATATGAATTAGTTCCTATTAAACCAGGCAATACACGATTCGGCCGGAAGATAATTGCAGAGTGTGAAGAATTTATAATCTACCTCCCAGCTCGCTTCGACGGACTGACGGATGCTGAAATAATGCAGTTACAAGAAGTTATCCACGAATGGGGTACCAAATACACAGGGTCGCAAGATCTCGGAACCGGAGGGCATGCTACGTTATTAGAGTTTGTAGAGAGTACTTGATATTATTATTATTATTATAATCATTTTAAATCTCTTAATACCTGTAAGGGTTTCCCACTTACAATAAATTTATATTTGGTAAATTGGGTTCTTTGCTGAACTGTGAGGATAAAATATTATGTAAAGGTACTTACCTGCACTGCATTAGGACTCTGAAACGGAGGATGGATCACAACAGGAACTTGAATGAATATCACTTTTAACAAGTATAAATATATTTAATTAATAATAAAATGTTCATAAATATCATCCAACCGCGATTAATGACCGACTACTTATTCACGAACTTACAACGAAACGTATTAACTAACCGCTATCAACTATCAACTATCAACTCTTAACTATCAACTGTCAACTATCAACTATCCTAATCAATATTTACCTTCAAATTCAAAGTTCACTGAGCTCTTATGAAATCAGGAAACTGCTGTCCACTTAAAGCAAGTCGTACAGGTAATTGTACTATTGCAAATACAATTGACGTCAATAATGAATATTGTTATATCGGCATTTATTTTGGAACTTATATATAGAAGGTAAATATTGATTAGGATAGTTGATAGTTGACAGTTGATAGTTAAGAGTTGATAGTTGATAGTTGATAGCGGTTAGTTAATACGTTTCGTTGTAAGTTCGTGAATAAGTAGTCGGTCATTAATTGCGGTTGGATGATATTTATAAACATTTTATTATTAATTAAATATATTTATACTTGTTAAAAGTGATATTCTTTCAAGTTCCTGTTGTGATCCATCCTCCGTTTCAGAGTCCTAATACAGTGCAGGTAAGTACCTTTACATAATATTTTATTCTCACAGTTCAGCAAAGAACCCAATCTACCAAATATAAATTTATTGTAAGTGGGAAACCCTTACAATTGGTGGCAGCGGTGGGATTTGGAATAATATTTTTTTTTTGTTATTTGTCCATTTCTAGACGGGTATTGCGTAGATACAAACATTGGAGAGACAGTATGGGATCGTATCATTATAGATTCATGCGACGATACAAAATTTGTTGAAATTTATAGAGGCGAAGCGATAATTGTAGTAGAAAATAGACATTTCAAAGGGAATAAGCAACAATATTTAGTTATTGAAGAAGGAGATAAGGTTTTCGCATTAAAAATGTTAGAATCAAAAAATATTTGCAATCAAGAATTTCATTTCACGGAACATCCAAATTTATTTATCATCAAAAATCAATTCTCAGGATATAAATATAAAGTAACGGGCGTCCAGAGTTCTAAAAATGTAAATTTAATGACATACTTGAATACTAAATTTTTGTACGTAGAGCAAGCATTTAAAACAGAAATGCGAAATATGTATACAGATATAATTCACAAACAATGTTTGATTCAGCGTGATATTTTGAAAAATAGACTTCTCATGGCACCATTGTCACCAAATGCGGTTAGCACATTAATAAAGAATAAACTAGGGTATATTGGGCGCGTGTTGGGCGAGGTCATGCACATAATGCAATGTACTCCTAGAGTAGTTAGAATTCGACGCGTTGAGGAATGTTACAATGAGCTACCCGTATCTGCTGACGATGAAAATTTATTTATGACTCCACTTACACATATTTTGCAAAATAAAGCAGAGCAAGTCGACTGCAGTGATTTGACACCTTCACTTTACTTCTTAGAAAATAAATGGTTAGGATTCACACCCGATGTTAATAAAGATATTGACCCTGAAATTATAGAAGTAGATCAAGATCCTAAATTTAATTTTAAACCATTATACGACCTTGGAAATTCTGGAATCTATACAAAAATGAAATAAAGACAGCACAAGAATCATTGATTTTTGGTTTAGAACGACAGGCAGTGACGAATCTGATAACAAGACGAGTTATTGGTCGTGAAACCGAAAATCAAGGATTAAATACATTGGATATATTTTCAAAAAAAGAATTAGAGAATTTTTTCACATCAAAATTCAAACAAATTTGGGGATGGCTTCCAAGCTTTGGACTGGTAATGTCAAGGATTCGTAGGTATTCATTTCATTTTCGGCATAGTAAAATATGTATTCGAAACATTAATGAACGCTTACAGTTTGTATAATACGATAAGCTGTACTTTTGGTTTAATCGCCTGTGTTTGGAATTCCTTGACAAATGTAATGTTACAAAAACAAAACAGAAAAGCGTATGAGGAGAGACAAAAACAAAATCAAGATATAGAAATGGGTATACGAGATCAAAATGTACATCAACAGCAGCAAAATTCAGATAACTTCTTGCCATCAGCACCACCAGAATCGGAATATCAGAGACAAAAGTGGCTTATGTGATAAGTTTTTTTCGTAAGGTTGAGAGAAAAATATATATATACTCATTGGTTAGTTTAGTTAGATATATTTTTAAGTTAATCAATTCAATTTGTTATTCAGTAAGAATGGCCAGAATAGCAGTAAGAGAAAGGGGATTTTGGAGAAAACAATGAAGAAGGGAACAACAAATCTGCAAGATGTTTCGGCAGCTGAGGGTCCAATCGTGACGATCCAACAAAATGGGTCAAATCAAGGAAATCTGATGTAGACTACAGAACTACTGTTTACACAAGCAAACAAAAAAACTCATGTGGCAAGGTCGAAATTCAATCCTACATCGAGCAGCAGTGGGTCACCAAAATAAACAACATTCGTCAGCAAAAGATGACACGACGTAAACGGAGACTCAAGACAGCAGTACCAGCGAATATACACGAAACCCAGTGCCCAATATTAAACACTTGTGAATGTGAAGTAAATTCCCTCCTCAAAACTATTAAATAAATCCCCTTGAAACATTGACATTGAAGTGAGTGGCCGTGTAGAGACACTAAGTGTATTAATTAGAAAAAAAAATTTTTTAGAACAAATAAATGTCTATATAACAAAAAAAAATATTATTCCAAATTTTTTTCAAATTGTGCTTTAGGGAAAGCAAATTTCTCAGAAGGGGAGGATTGTAAGAGTCAGCAAATTCAAAGTTCACTGAGCTCTTATGAAAGCAGGAAACTGCTGTCCACTTAAAGCATGTCGTACAGGTAATTGTACTATTGCAAATACAATTGACGTCAATAATATTTGCAATAGTACAATTACCTGTACGACTTGCTTTAAGTGGACAGCAGTTTCCTGATTTCATAAGAGCTCAATGAACTTTGAATTTGCTGACTCTTACATACCCTTACGGGTGTCGAGATTATGCTATAATTTTTGTATTTCTAATCTTTTATTCTAGTTTTATACTATATTATTTACAAATTTTCTCCATTTTTTCCTGTTCATTGCTGTTCTTTTTGCTTCTTGTATGTTAGTACTATTTCTGTGCAGTATTTCTTCTATGTTGTTATCCCACGTTTTTCTTGGCCTTCCTCTTCTCTTTTTCCTTATTATTCCGGCTTTCCATACTTGTTTTCTTTGTCTGTTTTCTGCCATTCTTGTTAAGTGTCCATACCATGCTAATTGTTTTTTATCTATTGTGTTGTGGACAGATTCTATTTGTAGCTTATTTCTTATTTGTTCATTTCTTATTCTGTCCATCCTAGTGACGCCCTCTATTCTTCTCAAAAATTTCATTTCGGTCGCTTGTATTTTGCTTTTATTTCTTTTGTTCATTATCCACGATTCACATCCGTATATTAATGTTGGTCTGTATATAGTCTTGTATAGTGTTATTTTCGTTTACGTTGATACTTGTTTATTGTTTAATATTACTTTGTTTATTGCATAGTAGCACTTATTTGCTGCAAGTATTCTTCTATTAATTTCTTGTTCTATACTTCCTTTATCATTCAATAATGCTCCTAAGTATGTTAAGGTACTAACTTGCTCAATTTCTCTGTCGTTTAAAAATAATTTGACTGTGGTATCTTCTCTCGCTATTATCATGGTTTTAGTTTTGTCTGCATTTATTGACATGTTGTGTTTTCGTAGCTCCTTGTTCCATACATTTAAGTTATATTGCATGTCTGTCTCATTTTTAGCTAGTATTGCTAGATCGTCAGCAAATGCAGATTCAGCTATCGTTGTAGTAGCTAGATTGTAGTATCCAATTTCCACTTTCTTCGTTTTAATCTTTACTTCCTTTAGGATATTGTCCAAGTATATTATGAACAGGATAGGGCTTAAAGCTCCTCCTTGTCTTAGCCCTTGTGACGTGGTAGATTTCTCCGATACTTCATTTCCAGTTCTTACATAACTAGTTGTCCGTCTATATACACTCTTGATGGCTTTTATCAGTTGTTCGCTAATATTTCTTTCTCTTAAAATTTTCCATATCTTTTCACGCGATATTCAGTCAAATGCTTTCTCCATATCTACAAATGTTATATAGAGCTTGTTGTCCTGTCTTATCGCCTTATCTATAAGTTTTCTAATTGTAAATATGTGGTCCTGAGTAGAGTGTCCTTTCATGAACCCAATTTGGGCTTTCTCCATCGTTGACTCTATTGCCTGTCTAAGTTTGTTCTCCAATATTGCCTCATACACTTTAGCTATAGTACAAAGCAACGATATTCCTCTGTAATCATCACAATTCCTGGTATCACCTTTTTTGTATATGGGGGATATCACTGCCTTTTCCCAGTCCTCAGGTATTCTTCCTATAGACCATATCCTATTTAACATCTGCAAAAGAATTTGTTCGCCATCCTCTCCCATGTATTTCACTTGTTCCGATTTGATTTTGTCGTGACCAGGTGCTTTTCCATTTCTTAGTTTTTTAAGTACCGTTCTCAATTCATCTTCAGTTATAGTTTCGCTTTCCCTATCTATTTGAGCTCTGTCCGGTGATTGGTTCTCTTCTATTCTATCAATAGTTTAATTTTCTTCAAGTAAAGTCTCAAAATGCTCTTTCCATCTATCCATTCTATATTTGTTTTCCTTTATTACGTTACCATGTTTATCTTTTAGTTGTTTCAACGACATTTCTCCTCCTCTTCTACAACTTTTGAGGGTTCTATAGAATATTTTTTAATTTTTTTGAACGTTGGTTTCTAATATATTCCCCAATTCTTCCCAGGTTTTCTTCTTTGAGTTTTTTATTATTTCTTTCGTTCTATTTCTTTGCTTTTTATATTCTTCATAGTCCACGTTCTTCTTGGTATTAAGATATTTCTTCCATTTCTGTTTCTTCCTTTTTACTTCTTGTTTGACTTCCTTGTTCCACCAATGAGTTTGTTTTCTATTTTTTATGGTCCTGGTTGTTCCACACACACATTCAGTTGCTTCCATGATTATTCTTTTGAAAATAGTCCACATTTCTTCCATATTGTTCATGTCTGGTGTTGGTGTTTTATTTATTAGTTCACTCACTTTTTCTTCGTATTTTATTCTAGTTTGAATATCTTTTAATTTGTCTACTTTCGGTTTTGGTGTTTCTATTGCTTTTATGATTACATCATGCTTTTGTTTGCTCTCCACCTTAACTTTAATTTTTGCTATAGTTAGAAAGTGATCACTACCAATTTCACTTCCTCTTTTAACTCTTACATCCATCACATTTTTCTTCAATTTGTTGTTGGCTAAAAAGTAATCTATTAAAGATTTTTCGTTCCTACTTTGTGACGATGTTGCTGAGTCACCCCGTAATTTACAACAATTTCTGTACAAGTACCGTTGGTCTAGCGGTTAGCGTGCTCGCTTGGTGCGCCAGCGTACAGGGTTCGAGACCGCACCAAGTAAACTTTTATATTTTTATTTTTGATTCAAAATCGGTATGCAGCAAGTTGAGACTGAAAAATTAAATATTTAATGGATAGGCAGTATATGAAGCCTCCGATTTCGAAGAGAAGTCAGTTGAACTGTAGCGCCTTCCTACAGTTGAGCTCCCCAGAGCTGGGCTGTAGCGACTTCCTACAGCCCACCAGCTCTCAAGGCTAGTGGACAGCCTCCGAGTTAGCAGCCAGTAGCGTTCGTCAGACTAAGGGTAAGCAAACCGATACCTAGTGCCCGACTTGCGTCTTCCAAGTCTCCGTCCTAGTATCCAGCTCGCGTCTTCCGAGCTACACCCTAGTTCCGACTCGCGTCTTCCGAGTTAACGTCCTGTTATCCAGCTCGCGTCTTCCGAGCTATTTCCTAGTGATCCGACTCGCGTCTTCCGAGTTAACGTCCTGTTATCCAGCTCGCGTCTTCCGAGCTACATCCTAGTGTTCCGACTCGCGTCTTCCGAGTCATCGTCCTTCACTTCTGTTTCAGTAGATCTGCGTTGTGAAGTACGTAAAAGTATCCGTCAGTCTGTATACTTCGTCAGTAAGTATACTCCGTCAGTCAGTATACTCCGTCAGTCAGTATACTCCGTCAGTCAGTATACTCAGTCAGTTAGTATACTCAGTCAGTTGGTATACTCAGTCAGTTAGTATACTCCGTCAGTCAGTACAGTCAGTACAGTCAGTAGTCAGTCAGTGTACTCAGTCAGTCAGTACACTCCGTCAGTCAGTATACCCCGTCAGTCAGTACAGTCAGTAGTCAGTCGGTATACTGAATCAGTCAGTACAGTCAGCAGTCAGTCGGTGTACTGAATCAGTCAGTACAGTCAGTAATCAGTCGGTAAACTGAGTCAGTCAGTACAGTCAGTAGTCAGTCAGTATCAGTTAGTAGATTCAGTCAAGTAGTCGATTATTTAGACAAGCGGTCAATCCCTTGATTGTTACAATGATTTTATTGACACTATTTTACATTGTTGAGATGGTTCAACAATAGAAAATATTATTGGTGTTACTTTTGTATTATCTTGATGTTTATTTTCAACTATATTAAATAGAAATATTTTATTTTGGTAAAAACTGTTACTCTTTTGTTGCGTGTACCCCGTTCTCCTTTTTCAGCAAGATTTCAGAAACCTGGACATCATACCTCCACAGAGCTATCTTGGCACGTACAACAGGCTGTCGCTCCGTTAAGTAAATGGCGCCCGAGCATTGAGTGAAAGTTAGCGACAGGCCCAAAAGTACGTTACATATTACTGACGTTCCAAGCGGGGACGTCACAACTTTTAACTTCTCGAATGTACTTATGAATGTCCTCATGTGTGAAGAGACTGTTTAGAATTTTTAGTTCATTTATGATGCAAAAATCAATAAGTCTGTTACCATTGTTGTTTCTAGTTGGTTCTCCATATATTCTCATTACTTCTGTTAATCCTTCGTTTGTATTACCTACACTTGCATTACAGTCACCTGTTATATGTATCGGTTCTTCTAGCTTTTCAAATTCCAACTGCAGTAGATCCCAGAATTCATCTTTAATTGTTTTACTCTCGTCCTCACTTGGTCCATATATTATCATTATATTTGCTGTAATGTGTTCAACAACTTTGAGTTTCATTATCAGTATTCTTTCGTTTATATATATCCATTCATTTATTGATTTCTCTAATTTATTATGTATTATGCAGCCCACACCTGCTCTTGCTCTATCATTATTTTCAACTCCGTTATTTCTTAGCTTTGTCATTTCTTGTCCTTTTCTTTTTGTTTCCGTTATGGCCAGTACTTGCAATTTAGCTTTTTCAAACTCCTCTATTAATTCTTCCTCCTTTCTATTTAAACTTTTTATGTTCCAAGTACCAAGTAGAATTGTCCTTTTCGCACGCCTGTTCGTTTCCATTTTATCTATCACTGGTAGTTGTTTTCCCAATCGTTTTTTGAATTGCTTTGTGTTTCATTTTTTTGGGCTACAATACCATTTTCATGCTCATCCCAGTCATAAACTTCTTCGTCTATTATCAATTAGGTTTATAAATAAATAATTATATATGAAATAAGTGTTAAATTTATCATCCATTAGGTGAACATGTTCATAAAGTTTAAACATCCTTTCTCGGTAATCATAGCAGGACCATCATGCTGTGGCAAATCCTACTTTGTTAACAATCTCATTTCGAATATTGATAATTTAAGCGATACAATATTTGAGAGAATATCTTGGCATTATGGTACTTGGCAGAATTTATATAATACAATCCATGGAGTAAATTTCGTTGAAAGTTTGCCCGAGGTGGAAAATATAGATGGAAAAAAGCCACAGTTGATAATAATTGACGATTTAATGAGAGAGGCAGATGAACAAGTAGTGGATATATTCACTAAATGGTCTCATCATAAAAATGTTTCTGTGTTTTTTCTAACTCAAAATATATTTCATCAGGCAAAAGGACAGAGAGACATATCGCTCAACGTAAATTATGTAATCTATTTTAAGAATCCTCGGGATAAAGCTCAAATTTTACATCTGTCTCGACAAATTTGTCCGGAGAATACCAAGTTTGTTGTGCAGGAAGCTTATAGTGAGGCAACATCTCAACCACACGGTTATATAATTTTTGATCTGAAACAATGTACGCCTGATTGGCTGCGATTTCGTACAGCCCGCGATGGTTTAACCTATGTTTATTTACCTGAGAAGAAGTATAAATATCAAAGTAAAGATATTCCCAAGGTCATATCATAGAAATGAATGCTACGGTTGTCAATAACCGTATTTATTGCAAGCTTTGCATAAACTCAAACCAAAATATAGACTAGCATTATTAAAACACGCTGATTGTGATTCAGTCAAATGTATCTGCGAGTGTATATATGATATTTTACATGGTAAAATTCCTCTCAGTCTTAAACAACATAAAGCGCTTTTCCGACACAACAAGATATTACGAAATCTGGTGAAGCGAGGAGAAAATTGGCAAAAGAAAAAGCGGGCTTTGGTCCAATCAGGAGGAGCATTCTTACTATTTCTGTTGGCACCACTACTAAGCGGTGTTTTGGGTGCTCTATTCAAAAATTGAAAATGAAGTATACTAAAGAAATTGTATTAATATCGCCGGAAAATTTGAGCCGTCTGCGAAATAACGATAGGCGTACCAACAATGAGGGGAATGTAGTTAATCAGCTTGACAACGACATGAAGGATGTAATGAATTCAAAATTAGGCGAACATGAAAAATGGGGATTGTATCAGGGAATTCTGCAAAGATATTTATATTTTCAAAAGAAAACAAGAGAGCCTATGAAAATTCCAAAAGAAACTCAACCTGACCAGATTCCAAGTTTACACCCTGAAAATCCTGAGAGTTCAGACCAGTTTAAAAATATAGTACAGATTTTACCCAAGACGCACCAAGAGAGAGCCTGTATACTGTTAGAAAAACTTAAGACTGTTGATAATATCAATTGGGATGAGAAAGGAGTAGTTACCATAAATGATAGACCAATACCGAAATCAAATATATCAGATCTAGTTGCCGATGTTATAAGACATAGACAAAATAGTAATCCTTCAGGCTGGGAGCATTTCGTTGATATATTGAAAACGAATAATGTTCCTCTAGAACTGATTAATAATCCGAGAAGAAGAAAATATTTTGTTTCTCAAAGACGTGTTCCAAAACCAATTACAAAGAAGAGACAATTAGATCACGATAGTGGAGGAGGTTCTAAAAGCTCTGTTACTAAAGTTTTGAAGTCTGGGAAAATTAGTTGGAAACGATTCACTCTGTAGCTATGAACAAAAAATTAGCAAAAATTTATTTCGATCCTTCAAATCCAGCTGGCTTTTCCGGAGTTAATAGACTAGTAAATGCTGTAAAAGGTCAATATGATAAGAAAAAAGTCATTAACTGAATTAGCTCACAAGATGCGTATACACTGCATAAACCAATAAGAAGAAAGTTTCCTAGAAATTAATACAGAGTTTCAAATATAAACGATCTTTTCCAGGCAGATTTGAATGATATGCGATCTTTAAGCCGCTATAACGACAACTACAAGTACATTTTAACAATGATCGATGTGTTTAGCAGATTTTCGTGGGCAATCCCATTGAAAGACAAGAGACCATCTTCCGTGATCACGGCGTTTGAAACTGTATTCAACACAAGAAGGCCTGTTTATTTGCAGACAGACAAGGGCTCTGAATTTATTGCCAAGTCTGTAAGAACATACTTGAGACAAAACGATATCAAATACTACGTAACACAAAATCCCGATGTGAAAGCATGTTTTGTGGAAAGATTGAATAGAACATTAAAGACTAAAATGTACCGCTACTTCACTCACAAAAATACTTTCAGGTATATTGACGTTTTACAGAATATTGTTACCAGCTATAATAAATCAAAGCATCGAACTACTGAAATAGCTTCTTGTAATGTTAACGATAAGAATGTATAAGAAGTGTAGAGGAATCAGTATGATAAACAAAATCTGAAAATAAAAGAGAGTAAATAAGCAGTAAACGATATAGTTCCAATTTCAAAGTACAAACACATATTTGAAAAAGGTTACGTGGCAAATTGGAGTGAGGAATTATTCAAAATATACGCTATCATGAAACGAAGCCCTATAGTTTATAGATTGTAAGATTTAAATAACGAAATAATCGAAGGTACGTTTTACGAGAACGAATTGCAGAAAGTGAATGTGACACCCGATACAACATACAAAATTAATAAAATTCTGGTTGAAAAAGGAGAAGGTAGCAGAAAGAAACTACTCGTCAAGTGGAAAGGTTATAGTGACAACTTCAATTCGTGGATATCAGCCGACAGCCTGCTACAAAATGAATAATAATAATAAAGAGGTTTTCATCACTTTACCGAGTAATAGTTCGATGACGTATTTCGGTAATAATAAAACAACAAAGTTCACAATACAATTACCCCAAAATATAAAATTGAACGGACTTTGGGAGGTCGGTTTATCTGAGATTATTTATCCTTGTTCATTCTACAATATCAACAGTAGGGATAACAGAATTAATATAGGGCTAGGAACACTTGATAACAAGCAGAAGATTGTCGCCTTGATTCAAGAGAAAATCACTGCAAGAAATTACGAAAATATTGACAGCTTATTACATGAGATTAATGAAAATAAAGAAGTCAATAAATATGCAGCGTTTTCTCATCGAAAAGCAGAGAATCGCGTGCAAGTGAAATTCAAAGTTGCCGATGTGTATTCGCTGAAATTATCAACAAGACTCTCTCTACAGCTAGGCTATCCATCATTCGTTGATTTATATAACAAGAAAACGTCAATTAACTTACCAAATTTATTGTTGGATATACCACCACAAATATATGTTTATTGCGACATAATCGAGTTTCAGCTAGTGGGCGATGTTTTCTCACAGCTTTTGAGGATAGTTCATATTGACACAGAGAAATATGTATTTGGGTCCATTGAATTAATTATATATTCTCAACCTCATTTCGTTCCTGTTTTAAGAAGAGAATTTTCAAATATAGAAATCGATATAAGATGTAACGATGGCAATCCAGCACTATTTCAGTTTGGTGTTTTGACCATCAAACTTCATTTCAAACGTGTCTCATAGTTATTCTGAAGAATGCGGAACTGTCCATACCAGCAATATTACAATCTGCAAGCAGGTAGCGGTGTTGGGACTGTATACCGAGGAAATCAGTTTCAGAGAGGTCATGGAATCGGCAGTTTTTTCAGTGGTTTATTCAGGAGTGATTTCCCTATGATCAGAAGAGGAATAGGAGCCATCGGCAGAGAAGTTTTCAACACTGGAGCGCAATTTCTAGGCGATCTAAATGAAAATCAACCAGTGAAAGAATCATTTAGACGACGTATGTCTGAAACAGGAGAGAATTTGAGACGCAAAGCTGAAAATAAGATTGATACTATTATAAACGGTTCAGGCTATGGAAAGAAACGACTGGCAAAAAAACGCATTCATTCCAAAGCCTCTGTTGGTGGTGTGAGGAAGAAGAAGAGCAGACGATCGAAGCAAATAGATATTTTCGGTTAGAATAGCTTTCTTACATGTTCAATCGTGTGAATGTATCGAGACAGAGCTAGATCTATTTTCTCTACCAACCACGCAAACAAGTATCGGAAACGGTCAGTGGATCAACTATAAACCTCTATCGTCCATAACAGAAGACGGTCCTATCGAATTTGTAATCGCGGGGCAAAGTGAAGACTATATCGACTTATCTCAGACCATGTTATACATTAACGCTAAGATTGTTAGAAACGATAATAGCGAATTGATTGATACTGACAATGTTGGACCTGTTAATAATTGGCTCCATTCTATATTTAGTCAGGTTGATGTGTATTTAAATCAAAAACTTGTTTCTCCACCAAACAATACATACGCATACAGGGCATATATTGAAACTCTGCTGAACTATGCTCAAGATACGAAGAGATCACATCTCACCTCGTCTCTATGGTATGCTGATGATTCAGCCAAATTCAATAATACAGATGCTGGCGGAAATTCCGGATACAATAAGCGTCAGAAGTTTACTGAAAAAAGTAGAAGTATTGATATGGTCGGCCACCTACACGTTGATATATTTAATCAAGAAAAATTTCTAATCAACGGTGTCGAGATGAGGGTTAGACTAGTTCGAGCTCGCGATAGTTTCCATTTGATGGCGACTACAAGTGATTTCAAAGTTCACATAAACGAGGCCATCTTATTCGTCCGGCGAATGAAATTGAATCCAAGCATATTACTTGCTCATAATAAAGCATTGGAAATAAGTAAAGCTTAATACCCAATCACCAGAGCAGAAGTAAAGGCTATCACGATACCGACTGGTATTCAAGGAAAATCAATGTATAATATTTTCTTAGGACAGCTTCCAAAACGATGCATAATTGGATTTGTGTCTAACAAAGCGTTCAACGGAGCCTATGCAGCAAATCCTTTCAATTTCGAGCATTTTCAAATAAACTATTTATGTTTACATGTGAACGGACAGCAATTACCTTCAAAACCTCTGCAGCCATCATTTACAAGTAAAAAATCATATGTGCAAATGTATCATTCGTTGTACTCAGGTACATGTATACACTTTGCAAATATGGGGAATGAGATCAATAGAGAGGATTTTTTTTATGGCTATTGTTTGACAGCCTTTGATCTTACACCCGATTTATCGGCAAATACAATGTCGCATTGGAATCTTACACGACATGGGTCATTAAGAATAAAAGTTGGTTTCGCAACATCCCTTACACAGACAGTAAACTAAACCGTAATTGTATCGTGGACTATGGCTGTTGATAAAAAATATCAGTAGAATACAATACTTACTGCTGTGTTTATATATAAAAGCTGACATAATTGTAAAATTTCATTCTGTTTTGTATAGCCGTCATGGCTGGTTATATTGCTGATGTGCAAGGCTTTTACGGAAATACAAACGAATTTATAGTGAAGGAGCTCGCCGTTATTTCTACCAACAGTCTATATTTTCAACGATAATATACCGATAGAGAGGTGTATTATCGATATACCGAAGAATTTCACGAATATACTTTTTGTCTTTTGGGTAATTTTTCACGAGACAAATTTGGGGACTCATAATCTAATAATACCCGAGAGCTTTAGCTCGAGGGATATTATCGTTGATTATAAATCTCCAAATTTGCCGAGTAAAAAATTACCCAAGACAAAAAGTATTTGAGTTAAATTCAAGGTATATGCGATAATATACCGAATCTTGAGGTGTATTTGCAAGGATTATTTCACAAACCATAAAATCTATTGGTTGTTATATTTTTTATTATTTTTAAAAAAGCTACTGTGGTATATCAAGTTAGGAGAAAATATTATCGCGATATACCTCGTTACCATGGAAAATCCCTTAATTTCATTGGTTGTTGCTAAGGTGTGTGATATAATCATCACTATCTATTCAAGTCTCCATTCAATATCCGAGAACTCGATGAGAAGCGTCAACACCAGGTTCATTGGTTGAAATATAACCATCACGGACACGATTGGGATTTTGGTTATGTCGAGTATAACCAGCTATCCAACATATAAAAAAATATTTTCGAAGCGAGTGATAGAATTCATGTGAAAGGATTAGAGAAAAAGTCTTTGTTCGAGGTAATTCTGGAGAGAAACGATTCATTAGACTTAGCCGATCTAGGATGTCCATCTTTGAAAACATTAGCACGAAAGAAGGACGTTACTGGCTGTCTTATACCACGATCTCATCAAGGAATGGTTTGTGCTGTGAAAAACGTGCATCTTCTGGAATACTGGTTCTGTAAAAATGAATGCGCTTCAGATAGAATCAATATTCCAGAAATATTTTCGAAACTCAAGCCTCTTTGGAGTGTATGCCGCAAATAAGCTACCATACCATGTAAATTATGCATGTACAGTGATTATCAGCACAGATCCGGACTTCAAGCCAGGAATGCATTGGATAGCAATTCATATTGATCGTGATGGTCATGGAATTTATTTTGATAGCTACGGACGACCACCGATTGTTAGAAGTCATGAAGGATTTTTAACGCAGATCACAAAAACCTGGACTTATAATTCTTTCACGTTTCAAGATCATACTATAACCGTTTGTGGTCATTATTGTTTGGTTTATTTGCTGTTTAGAATAAATAATTATAGTCATAATGATTTTGTGAATTTATTTAATAAATTTGATAAACATAAAAACGATAGATTGATTGAATATCTATTTTATCATTATTATGGAATATGATTAAGATATATGTAATTGAGTTCAATAATAAATAATTGAAAAATATATGGATTATAGATGAATTGTTTTATCTTTTGAAATATCCACAGTAAACCCCTATTAATAACTAACTAATAAGTTTAATTCATAATTGATACTAATCTAACTTAACCTCACTCTTTTCATACCATGTGGATACGAATTTGATTTTCCGTCTAGCCTACGCTTCATCAAATTGATACTAAGTTTTTTGCATTCTTTTTTCGTAATAACACTTTTTTCTAAGGTACATCTGATATTATTGGAGCTTATTACTAGGTTTCTATTACTATTTCCTAAAACTAAATCTTTAATACATTTGAAATTAATTTTTCTTGAGTTTCTATAGTTCAACGTGAACTTTTCCACTTTACATACTTCGTTCACATTTCCATTCACAGGACAATATGTCTTATATAAATAGTTCTTGGGGCCGCCGCAGACAAATTCAGTTATATATGATCCGGGACCATAACAACTTAATTCGTCTGTCAGATCCCCCAAAAAATTACCTGTAGCTGGTTCATACTCTCCCTGTGAATGGAAATATATGATCGAATCTGTATCATAGTACAACACTCTGGTGTCCAAGCGCTGAAGGTACTTGTAGAGTTCAAGACGTGCCAATGCTGTTGTATAGGCGGCCACAACCACATTCACAGTTGGAAGTTGTTCCACTGATTCGTCCTGGAATTGCCAATTCACGTACAACATCTGATCACCGGCTGGAACAGTTTTATGAACTAACAAAGCTGGATTACTCAATAATTCATAAAGCTCCGCAGCCGTTGATACAGTCGTTGTTTGTGGTCGATTTTCATCTTGAGCGAATTTCCCTATCAGCACAGGAAAAAATTGATAATCCACTGAAATAAAATGAATTGTATTTATATCTTACCCCATAGCGAGTTCAAGGAAATCTTAGCAACGGCTCGTTTCCCAGAATTTTTCTCAATGAGGTTCGCATCCAGTTGAACGCCCTCACGTTCAAGAAACGCTTGGATGTATGCGGCGTTCGACTCCCCAGTGGAACAATCTCCAGGATAACCGGAAGCTTCTTGTTTGATTTTCAGGAATTTGTCGATATATTCAGCAAACAGTTCCCCCGTTTTGCTCTCTTTACAATATCGTGTAACCTCGTATTTCCATATTTCAAAAATATAGATTATTTTAAAACCATAGGCTACAGCAGTCTTAACCTCGTCCACAACCCAAGTACCTGTGAATTCTTGCAGTCCGTCGTCGTGTTCACAAAAATCTTGCTTCAATGTATCGCAACATGCTCGACATAGGACAAACATGAGCTTACCATGGCATTTTTGAGGTAATATAGGATGATGCAAATAAGAAGGTGGTAAAATTGTACACTTTATCAGACCGTCTACATTATCAATATTATTGTTCGGACGAATGGAATCACAATCTGAACCGACAAAGATCTCTGGATGGCCAATAGCGTATTTACCATATTCACATATGTACGGATACAAAGAACATACGTCAACGTATTTCATTTTCTTATCATCCTCGGCTTTTTTGTAAAGTACCGTACTTCCGGTCCTACCGCCGTACAAGGCGCCGCGAGGCTGTAAAGGCAGGTTATTCAAAAGATGATGATTCTTCAAATCTTTTTTCAGATTTCTATTTTGTTTCAAGTAATCTCCAAACTCGCATTCCCAAAAATATATCAAATTGAATCCTGAATTCTGAATTTTGTCCAATTTTGCCATTGTTTCTTTTGTGGTTGAATGAATTTGTTTTTCTCTACCTGTCTTATAACATGATCTACAACCATGCCAAAAGCATCCCAAAAATTCTAAAACCAAATTATCCTGAGCCAAATAACCATCAAATTTCAAATTATCACCTATCACAGCCTCGTGACTATGCCCAGCATGCTGAATAAGTATATCACGTTCATTTTCTTGGTGGATTAAACATTGTAAGGCTAGCTTAGATTGCTTGTCTTTTAATCTATGGCCATTCAAGGGAATAATACCGATCGTATCTGGTTTCAGAAATGAGCGCCGGAACGCTTTATTGCATGCCGAAGCAATGATAATAACTTCGGAAAACGGACACACTCCACAATCATTGATGAAAGTTTGACGAAATTTAGTGCATGCTCGACGTAAAATGTCCACATCGGACACACAATATTCCACAAATTCTCTCTTTAAATCAAATGTAACGTTTTTTCACTTTGTTGATTATACCAAACCAGAAAATTCTGCCTGTCAGCCGTGCTCATACTGTCCGCCCCATAATATTTGATCTCTGGTGAAGGTCCTACATAATTTGAATTATTTTCAGTATTTAGAGAATGGGGAAAATATCCTTCTTCCACGGAAGATGATAGGCCCATTGCCCGAGGTAGAGCCGACAGAGGCATAGCCATGAAATTCAGAGAATCTATGAATCTAATATTTTTACCTATTTCAATCAAAAGAATTTTGTTACCATTCAAAATTGAATTGGGTTTCAAGTTACAAGTTTCAACTAAAATTTTTGAAATGAATTGACTATCAAAAGACTTTGCGTTATGAGCTATACATGTTATGGAATTAAATCTGGTCCGGGGAGTCAAAACATACGTGAGAAAATTTAGAATAGGCTTGTCTCTAAATATATGCTGACGAATACCGCATGCATTGCATAAAATACTCACATCGTCCGTATTGCAACAATTGCAGCAAGACTGTTGCGCTACACATAAATTCACCTCGTGTTCTTTTTGTCCGTTCACGTATTTTTCTTGTCGCGTCTCCAAGTCATAATAGATAAATAATGTCTTGTCCTTCATTGCCGTTTTATCTGTCTGTATGTAACACTTGTGTTCAGGACTTTTATAGCAATCACAGAGTTTGCAATAAGTTTTACCGCAGATGTGATTTTTGTTTTTTGAAGAGTTGAAAGTTTTGGAACATTTTTTACACGTCTTTAATATTTTACATACGGTCTTTTTGTGATTCTTATAGTAGTCTTGTCCTCTAAACTGCGGTTACAATCGTCACATTTAATCAGTCGTTGTGTGTAAACGCATGCAGGAGCCGTTTCGCAAAACGTGCGAGTATTTTCACAAGTGTGTCCTAGCAAATTATTATATGGCACAAGACATTGTTCGCAAAAATATCTGCATGAAAATGTAGCTTTTAGACTCTTTATAACAGAGAAGTGATTCTGATAATGTAACAGATTCAATCTCGGCAGATCTTGGTCTGGTGCACCCTCAAAAATCACTTCTCTGCGGGTATTATATTCGATAATAATGCCTTTGGAATTGCTCTTATTCGTTTATATCGGCTCCATTTTCACCAATATTGACGTCTGTTGCTGTCAACAACGGATGCACACGTTCATACTGAAGTCCGCTATTTTCTTTTCTGATATTTTTGAAATATGGGTTTTTACGGATTAAAGCTTCAGCTACAACAAGCGCACGGGGAAGACAAAGATTATCCACATTGTTGATTTCAATGATCCCATGCTTTCTTCGACATAATTCAGCATAGCTAAGACCATGTCCTTTCAGAGCTCTACCCTTACCATTAGGCTTGGACACTTGAGTAAGCTCTATGGTAAAATTACCGTCTGAAAATACTTGGGCGTTGCTCTGAAGGATTCTGTCGATCGCATCCCATAAAACATCAATGTGGACCTGATCTACACGTCTCAAAGACATATACGTGGGGCCGTTTTGCAAACGGGGAGTTTGAAATGTGAAGCCGACAAAATCTCCCGGACTCATTCCGCTCAATATATCATCAAGTTCCTGAACATGAAATTATTGTTACTATTTCCAGTTGAATCTAACTTCATTGGTAGAATTGTTCATGAATAATCACATTTTTTCTTACCTGCCGCATACTTTCTTGAAACCATGGGATTCTCTCCAATAGGGGGGTCAGACATGGCAAATGTCACACGTCGGCCGTTTATTCCAAAACGTTTCACATGACGCTGGTAATCTGCCACAATTTCGTACCGGTTAACAACGCCTCTTCCCGATTGAGTACCACTGGTACTTGGTTGTGTCGTGTCACTTGGTGGTCCCGCGAGCGCTCTTGATGTTATTTCGTCACAAATTCCGAAAAAACTGTCAAAATTATGCTGCGTATCTGTATCAGTTTGATCCACTATTTCACTAAGAGCTGAGTCGATCAAAGACTCACAAATTTCGAAGAAACTAGCAAAATTTTGTTGTGAATTCATGCTTATGCTTTCAACACACACACGCACCCTAGACTGGTACAGAATACTAAATAGCTGTAGCCCTATCTTATTGCTTAATATACGCAACGCGCTGCTCGTTGAACCATCAGTTGTTAGTTTTGATTGTTCAATTTTAGATGATAACAGGAGAGATGAAAAATGTATAAACCACGTATTTATTGTACGATATGAGTAAAAGATTTTTTGAATTTTCGCCATTATTTATTTCCCCAATTTATTATTACCTACACTATGCTTACCATACATGATCATGATCCACTATATAATATATCTATTCTCTCTCACTATAAAAAGTTCTACGTCTCTTACGTCTCTAAGAAACTTATTGTTATAATAAGTATGAAGCTCTATAAATAGTTTCTTGAGAATTTAACTATTACGAACTAAATATTCGAATGTACCTATTTTTACATCTAATCCTGATCTTAATTTGCTAACTACTATATTTTGCACCAATCTCTTAGATTCTAAATTTACACTTTTATATTTAATACTATACTTTTTTAATAAATTTAAAATCTCATTTTCTAATTCGATCAATGTTTCTATAATAATTTGATTCAAAACTAAGAACACATCATCGTTCACATTGAGCGCCAATTGTTTTTTCGATAGAAGCTTAAAACTTACACCATCCGCTCAAAATTTGAAATCATAATCTTTGATGTCGCACTTATCTTTCAGCTTAATATTTTTCAAAAAGGCCAGAAACACACTTATCTCTTCCACATCTGCAAAGTTTTTCACTTTAGCGTTGCCGAACGGTCGCACCACGGGTTTAAAATTTTTATTTGGATTTAAACCAACAGCTACATACCTCCTCGGTGTCAAATCCAATGGAAACATGTGGCATTCCAGTAGGTGGTCTAGGTTGTCTCCCTGGTCTTGATTTTCGGGGTTCGCGAATGATGCTACAGATGCCGAACCTAGGAGAACATCCAAATCAGCCTCGATATTCAGATCTTCGCTTCCGCCGTATTTGCGAGAATGATCTGAGTATCGGTGCTGAAATCAGGACTCCACCTTTGAGCGTACTCTTCATCCGTATCGATGTCGAGAGGACTCGCGCTCTTTTCTTCTTTTGGGAGGTCTCTGTTTGTACGTGAATCCTCTTTTTTCGACCGCGACTGGAAGAACTCGGTTTTCTCATTAGCTATTACTTGAGCATCCGCACTGGTTGCCGCATTTTCTGCTCCCTATGGGTGAAGCAGCTCTATGGACGTCAGCGATGGTCGTTTTTATATCCGCGGAAAGTCGCTCTGGAGTAAAATCTGTTTCAGACTCCAAATCCAGCAAAAAAATCACCTCTGGTTCTAAATTCGGAGTCTGTAGCAAACTTTGCGGTCCTGGAAGAAGCAAGCTTGGCAACCCTGGGAGATTGAAGGACGATGTAGACGGCTGAGGAGATGTTGCTTCTCGTGCAAGCGGTTTGACACGCGCTAGTAGTGTCGGCTTGGAGCGTTTTTTATAACGGCTGTAGAGATTACGGAAAAATTGAAATCAGAAATCTCGAATAAAAGTTTAATTTGCACAACTTACCGCTTCGGTTCTGAAGAAATATTTTTCTGTGTATTCTTCATAGCGAATATTATTATTGTGGATTGCTTGCACTTGCTTGCACTTGGAAACGAATATGGGACAATGTAACAATTACATCTGTGCATATTCTCCAATTTTCGGGAGCTTGATACTCACACGCTTTTGTTTACCCTGACGTAACATATATGAATTTCAATACAGATTCAGAATTTTTTTTTTTCTCCATTAATTTCAAGTCGCTTTTGAACAGCAAGGTTTTGAGCGACCACATTATAGTTTACGTAGTTATGGAAAAAATTACAACTATAGTTTAAGCTTTGAAGAGTTACATTATATGTACTTATTTGCTTCAATTTTTTTTATGAATTTAAGGATTTGAAGACAGCTATCCGTTGTTCCTAGAATACTGGCGATGGATCCCGGGAGCTTGAACTGTTCTCTTGTTGGCGCTAGGAGTCTGCATTCTACTAAGATGTGGAGCACATTCAGACTTTGTCCACATAGTGGGCATGTAAGTGGTTCATCTTTGGTTATGCGGTGGATGTGAGAGGCATTTATGTGACCAGTTCTAAGTCTGGTGATTGTGCATTGGTCTCTTCTATTTGATGGATTATTTGGTTTAGCGGAATAAATCTCTTATCTTAGGTGGTTTCTAGAAGCTTTCCATCTGTCATTACAGCGTTTTTTAACAATCTCAGAGTGGTGCCTTTTGGCCTTGTCAAGGAGGACTGGAATTTTTTTTGTCTAGGATCGGAGTTATTGTCGCCTTTTTTGCTAGAGCGTCGGCCTTTTCATTGCCTGCTATCCCTTGGTGTGCTGGTATCCAAATAAATTTGATGCTTGTTTCTCGATCTTGGAGCTCCTTAATTTGCACTTGTATTTTCTGAATTAATGCATTTTTAGTGAAATGATTTTTTATTGCTGTTAGACTAGAGAATAAGTCAGAACATATGACCACTTTCGAGTTGAGCGGGCTGCGTTTGACTAGTTCCAAAGTTTCGTTGATGGCATAGAGCTCGCAATTGAAAATCGAGAACTGGCTGGGAAGTCTGATAGACTCAGAGTCATCCGTTTCTGTGACAATTGCACATCCGGCTTGTCCATCAATGATTGATCCGTCGGTGAAATAGAAGATTCGATCCTCATATTTACTCTTGACTTCGAGAAAGAGCTGTCTATATACTTGACTACTGGTGCTATCTCTGAAGTGCTGTAATAAATCCATGTTGATAGGAATTATTTGTGTTGTCCACGGTGGTAACGGATGAGGCGACCTAGGGTACATTGGTATTAGTTCAGCTCCAAGAACAGACAGATACCCCTGCACCCTGATTTTGAGTGGTTTTGGAAGTCTTGGGTAGGTTTGATACATGTTGTTCATTGTACTTTGAAATAGTACGGAGTTCATAGGGTTTAGAGGAGATGCCTGGATTTTATTTGCATATATAATGCTTAGTTCCATCCTTCTTAGTTCGAGTGGTTTCTCCTGCGCTTCAGCGAGGATGCTGGTGACTGGCGTCGTTCTGAAAACTCCTAGGCTGATCCTGAGTGCTGCATTTTGTACCGTTTCAAGTTTTCCTAGTAAATTTGAATTTGCAGAGCCGTGGAATATTGACCCGTAATCGATTTTAGATCTCATCAATCCTCTGTAGACTCTAATAAGGCTTTCTTGGTCGGCTCCCCACTCGGTTGCTGGAAGAACTTTGATAATATTTATCCTTTTCTTACATTCGATTACTAGGTCTTCGATGTGGTTCTTCCATGTGTGATTGGAGTCAAATGTCATGCCGAGTATTTTCGTTGTCTTTGTACGGATCAGGGGTTGGTTGTCCAGCTTTAGTACTGTTGGTCCAATCTTTCTGTTACTCCTAGTGAATATAGTGTAGGTTGTTTTACTGTTAGAGGATTTGAACCCATTTAATTTAGCCCAGTTGTTAACGGCATCTAGCGCCTCTTGGCATAGATTTTAGGCGGTGTCTACGTTTTTCCCGCTGCAGAAAATTGCTAGATCATCGGCAAACAGTTGGGCTTTGACTGGTTTTCCAACTTTCGACAAGATGTTATTGATTATTACAGTGAATAAGATTACGCTCATAACTGAGCCTTGCGGAAGACCATTCTCAAGTTCTACCATTTCAGATGGATTGTCATTGATTCTGACTCTTAGTTCCCTGCCGATTAGAAAGCTGCTAATGAAGGCCATGATATTTCCTTTCAGACCTAGCTCAATGCACGCCTGAATAGCCTTTGCGGTCGGTACCATTCAGTAGGCTTTTTCCAGATCCATGGATATTAATATAAGGTGGAGCTGGTTAGCGAAGGCAGTACAGATTTCTTCTTCAATACCTCCCAGATGGTCCAATGTGGATCTGTATTCTCTGAATCCACTTTGATTGGGGGAGATAAGTTGATCAGATTCCAGCTTCCATCGCAACCGGCGTCCAATTATTTTTCCTAAGATCTTGCAGAGATTGCAAGTGAGGGAGATAGGTCTATAATTACAGGCTTTTGAGACATCTCTATTTGGTTTGGGTATAGGAATTACAACGGCTTCTCTCCATTGGTCCGGAAAGGATTGGTTTAGCCAGATGAAATTGAAGAGACCAAGCAGGTACTTCGTACTCAAGTCTGGAAGATTTTTTATGAAACTGTTAGGAATTTCGTCGGGACCAGGTGAAGAGTTGTTGCAGATTGCAAGTGTGTGCTTTAGTTCGTCCATGGTAATTGGGCTGTTGATTGGATCCTCATTATGGGAGGTCGGTATATTTCTGAGGACTGTTGTGATGTCAGCGTTTTCGTGGGCACTGGCAGTTTTCAGCAAAGGTTCTGGCTAGTAAATTGCACTTATCAGTCGTCGTAGTGGCTCTGTTATGGTGCTTGTCTTCTATTACTGGGGAGTAGTCACTAGACGGCTTTTTAGAAATTAATTTGATTTTTTTCCAGACGACACCAGTCGGAGTGGTGTGAGTCAAGAGTCAAGCCAAGGGATTTTTTTTGTGGCTTTCTTTTTACCCAGTGTGCGTGGGATAGCTGTAATGGCTGCATCAAGTATTAATGATGGGAATTTTGAAAGGGGACTATTAACTAGAGCTGCCTCTTCAATAGCCGCTGGATCTTGGAGTTTGGGGAGTCCTTCTTCGATGATCTCTTGATAGAGACTCCAGTTGGCCTTCTCCAGAATCCATTTAGGATGAGATGACGGTTCTTCCTGTTGATCATTTGAATATTTGATTTGAATTGGGTAGTGGTCACTGTCATATGTGTTGTCCAAAGGTTTCCATGAAAAGTCTAGTCGTAGTTCTGTAGATATAATAGTGAGGTCTATTGCGCTGGATGTACCATTACTTATGTTGAAGTGAGTGGGTTGGTCATTGCTTAGGATCATCAGATCATCAAGAGTATTCAACCAGTCTTCGACTATTTTGCCTCTTTGATCAGTTGATCTCGATCCCCAAATTTTGTTGTGGCTGTTGAAATCCCCTAAAATTATGCTTGGTTTGGGTAGCTGATTACTGAGGTTTGTTAAATCGTTGAGATCTAGAGGACAGCTGTTCGGGAGGTATACATTACAAATAGTTATTGTGGAAGGATAGTTTATTTGGACTGCAGTGGCTTCATATCTTGAATTTATTGGAATTTCTTTGGAGAAGATAGTAGATTTAGTAAAAATCGCTACACCACCACTAGCGTGGGAATTGCTAGTTCTGTTTTTATGTGTTGACTGATAGCCAGTTAGCTGTGCACAGTAATTGTTTTTGAAGTTAGTTTCTTGAAAGCATATGACGCTTGGGTTGATTTTGTTGATTGCTAATTGGAAAAACTGTTTCCTCTGGTGATAACCATTCAAATTCCACTGCAGAATATCCATAATTTTAAGATTGTGTTGATTCTAGTTTTTTACGGATTCGAGTTAATCGATTTTTGATAGTCCGTCCTTCTACAAGTGTGTATAGCTCATTTATCATGTCTTTAAGTTCCTGGTCATCCATAAAATACTGTTCAGCAATTTCTTTGATGTTGGACTTGCCGAAAGTGCTTTCAATAAAGTTTCGGAATTGGAGGGCACCAATTGAAAATTTTTTTTTCTTCCATAACCTTACTGATTTGTACCCAGTCAATTTGGTTCATTCTGAGTTCCACCTGTTTTTTTTTTTTTATTGACGTTTTGTATCGTTTGACTGCGTGCTGATGTCGCTTGCCCAGGAGTCTGAGTCAACTTGCCCTTCCCTAGAGTTACTTGGATCTTGGAGTTCGATTTGTGCCACCAAGCCATCACTTGATGGTAGGCGGGGCCGTTTTAAGGTTGAAGGTTCGAGGTCCATTGAGTCAGCGGGATTTACTGTCGGAAAAATTGGCTTAGTTGCTGATAGCAGCGGAGGTGGCATTTGTTTGGGAGCATTTACATTGTTCGCGGGAGTTTTATCTCTGTTAATTTCTTTGTCATTGATAGGACACTGCTTGGCAATATGTCCTTCTTTTTTGCAGAGAAAACATGACATTGTATCCGTGTTCAGATAAATCCAGTACTTGGTTTCCTCGAATGTTATTTGCAACGATTCCGGAATTTTGCTGACGTCTTCTGGGATCACATATATTTGCCGTCTGAAACTTAATATGAGGTTAAAACCTGGCTCTGTCAGTCCGGCTCGAAGGAATGTTATCGGTGAGGCGGGGTAAATGTTAATCTCATTAAGTTTGTCCAATAGCACATAGTGTCGAATAACTGGGCACACATTAGAAAGAATTATTCTTTTATTCCTGGTAATTAGTGGTCTTATCGGAACCGTTTGACCATGTATTTCTATTACTTTATGTTTGTCCACCAGCTCGTCCGCCAATTCCTTGGTAGCAACGTAGGCACACACGTGATTGTTGGCGATTCTTGAGATGAACCTTATTTGCGATGGAGGAATGACTCTTGCCAGAGCCTGAGAATAATCCTTTAACTGAGTGTTGTCTGGAACGTCGATGATAATGGCTTGTTCTTTCTTCGGGAAGTAATCTGCTTGCGCAACATTTGAGTAACTCGGAATTCTTTGGGAACTTTGGACACTTTGAACATTTTGGGAGCTTTCGATCTGTGGGATCAGTGGGGTCGGGAGCCTTACCATGCTGGCCGCTGTTGATTTCTACCAGGAATCCGCACGGCACTGGCCGCCAGGGACTAATTGGACGGAGCCTCACTGCACAGTTACACCAAGCTATAGATTGCTAGCACACACGGACACTGAATACGATCCAAACACGTCAGCAGTTGAGGACGGTTGGGTCAAGACTGTGCCAGAATATTTATAATATTTGAATTTTGACTTTAGAAATGTTCATAATTAGAGGCAATAACCTATAAGAGTGAGAAATATCAGTTACAATTATACTTGATACTTGAAGTTAGTAATAAAATACCTGATAAATAATGCGGATAATATGATTTGGAAATATTTGCTTTAAATCATATCAAAATAGTCCAATGAAGATGAACAGCAATTATTCTGAAATTGCGTTTTCAGTAACTTCAAAATATGAGGAGTTTTGTAACGTAAATTAATTCAACGCTCAAACATTTGATCTCATGAATAATTTAAAATGTAAACTACAATAGTGGAGAAAACTCTGACAGTTCTGTTAATAGAATATAATAATAATAACTCAATCAAAATGAACGACAATTCCAAGATTCAGGAGCTTTAGAAATATCGGGCATTTCCCATTTCCCAACGCCTGGAAAACATTAGTTTATGCACAAATAATTCAGAAAGGATTTATTAATTGTAATTCTGACAGCTCTGTACAAAACCGGACGGGCAGAACTAATAAGTCAAGGCAGAACAATTCGTCTTATCTATCTAGCTTGCCCAAGCATTTGGTTATTCGAAAAATCATTTATCAGTATCACTCCGATAGGTAAAGGGTGAATCGTTTATTGCTGAATATGTACAATACAATTCGCGAGTTTTGACAATAATTTAATTATGGACGGCCTGATTTTTTTGTGTGTTAGTGAATATCATTTAGACTCAAGTGACATTGAAAAGAAATCGTGAATTCATGTGGAGTGTAGCGCCTTTCGTGGAGTTCTCCAAAACATATCCATCGGTATTATTCAGTAAGTAAGTTTTTTCTTTATTATTATTTCAGAAGAAACTATAATTACTAGTCAGTATTCTTCGAGTAATAAATTATTATATAAGGAAATTTGAGAATAGAAATTTTTCTCAAATTTATAATGCACAGATATGATAAATTATCTATCTGTTTATAAACTTTTCAAATGAACAATTCAATAAAAAAAATATCCTCGAAAATATGGAGTATTATAAATATGATAAAATTATCTGTATATTTCCAAAGATCGAATTATTGAAAATATTGGATGAGCTATTGATAGCGATATATCAAAACAATCAATATTTTTCGTCGAATGAACAATTCCATACAAAAATATTTTCGAAAATATGGAGTATCATAAACATGATAAAATTATCTGATTATTTCCAAAGATCGAATTATTGAAAATATAAGACGAGCTGTAGATAATGATATATCAAAACAATAAATATTTTTCTTCGAATAAACAATTGCATACAAAAATATTTTCGAAAATATGAAATATCATAGACATGATAAAATTATCTGTTTATATCCAAAGAACGAATAATTGAAAATATTGGACGAACTGTAGATAATAATATATCAGAACAATAAATATTTTTCTTCGAATAAACAATTCCATACAATAATATTTTCGAAAATATGGAATATCTTAAACATGATAAGATTATCTGTTTATTTCCAAAGATCGAATTATTGAAAATATTGGACGAGCTGTAGATAATAATATATCAAAGCAATAAATGATTTTCAACTCTTGAGATATGAAATTCCATAAGTTGAAGATATTCAAATATTCTCATCGGAAGACGTTTATTATCGGCGCTAATACAATTTAACTTTAGACAGTATTATTCTTTTGATAAACAATTCGAAACAAAGATACTGTGGAATAATGATAGGATCATCTGTTTATTTCCAAAGATCGAATAAGTTCCAAACAAAGATATTTTTGAGCTGCAGATAATTACACATCAGAACAATAAATATTTTTAAATGTTAAACTATGAATTCTCATCTATCCAAAGGAAACATTCTATAAGTTGGAGATATTTGAACATTTCATTGGATGACGTATCATACGAGCGAGTACAATTTGTTCATTTCAAGAACAACGAAATTAATGTTATATTTTGAATTTGAGTGAAAATACCATATTAAAACTTGTTTTGTAGATCAATTCATGATATATTTAATTCTGTTCTACAAAAGTTTATTCATAGTATTATTCCTTCGTCAAAATAATACCAACAAATGTCCTGCAATTGAGTAATCACCAATACAGGGTAAGTGGTTGAGCCGTTAAGCCTGATAAACATTCGTAGAAATATTTTATGATGACTCGTACCTGAACTTACCAATACAAAATGTTCCATAATATTATAAAAATTTGTTCATATTCATTATTAATACAGAAGATAGTATTACCTCTATTCATACTAGTTTTAGAAATTATTATATCTCTTTTTGAGCCCTATTTTACCACATTATTATGAACAATGATCTACCAGGCAAAGTCCAAAATTATATATTGATATATCCACTTCGGGTAACGACCGATGATCTATGACCTCTAGACACAAATTTTCACTTGAACTTACACCCTAGATAAAATTGTAATCCTAAAACAACGTGATCTAATCGCTAAAAACAATAATAACACGTAATCTACTCAATATAAACAACAACAACACAATCTAACACCGATAAGAAATTATCTATTTGTTTAAATGAATTATCTATTTGTTTAAACAAAAACCGACGCCAATGGATTTGTTGACATAGCTGCCAGAACTTGTAGCCCCACTACTTGCGATACAGATTATTTGAGCCTTTAATGCCGGTTGCGAGAATTCTTCTGTCTTTCTTTACTATGACAGTATCACCATTTTTTATGACTGTCATCCTCTTGGTTGTTATTTCTCTCTGAAAGTAGATTGCGTCTTAATTGTGGAGCGAACAACACATTGGTAAGAATTCCGTCTTCTCATTGTCCTTCTACCAATTTCTTAATTTTTATGTTGCCAACACCTTCGACCTTTCATTGAGAATTATTGCCAACAGTCACTGTAGTATTGTTTGACAGACGCAAGTCTTCAAAATATGAACGGACATAACACATGTGCTTTCCAGCCCTCGGATCTATGGTCCATTCATCATTTAATTCAATATTATCCGTTGAAGTTACAAAAGCATCTGTACTATTCGTAGCATGGGACTGTGACTGCTTACTTTGCCATTTTCCACGACCACTTTCTCGCCATTGTCCACGACCTTGTTAGTTATAATTCTTTCGCTGGTTTTTGCAGTCTTTGGCGATGTGTCCCCGACCTTGACATTAAAAACAGGTCTTATTTGCATATAAATTAATGGATTTAGCAACAAAAGCTTCAGCACTTATATTTCGTTTTTGCTTCACAATATTTTCTTCATCTATAAGACGAGCAGTCAAATTATCCAATGTTTGCTTAACGGTTTCTACAGAAAACCAGGCTTTTCCAAAATTGGCATATTGATCAGATAATGTCCCAATAATCTTGATTATTATTTGATAATCACTAATGTCATCGTCAGCATTTCTTATTTTTCTTTCTATGTTCTGTATTTTGGTTACGTGTTCTGCCATTGTATCACTGCTTTTATATTCATATTTATGGAATTTTTCATACAGAATAATTTTGTTCACTTTAGACTTTTGTTCAAAAATATCATCAAATTTATTCAACATTTCTTTTGCAGTTGAACATCCTTCAATAAGAGGAATTCATTTGCCTTCCAGCGTAGAGGAAATAATTAATTTAGCTAGCCCATCTTCTTAACGTGAACGTACATTTTCAGCACCTGCAGTTTTTTGAATTGTTCCTTCAGTTACAATTTTTTCTTATCCTTTTGCTTGTAAAGCACAATTTATAACAAATTTTCATTGTTCATAGCTATCCCCATCAAATTGACATAAGTTCAGGTTAGATTCTGCCATGCTCGCAGTTGTTTATTACTTTTCAGTATACACTTTACTTTTCCTTGGAGTTGGGAAGTTTCTGGGCCAATAACCTTTTATTTTGATGTATTTTATTGTTAAACTCAGGTTAAATGATTACAAAATGTTCATTTTAAATGTTAAATTTCAACAAAAACATATTGTCAAAAAGCACATGATATAAAAACATTACTTATTCAATGGTACCAATCAAAAAGAAACTAAGTATATAATGGCGGGACTTTCAAATAATTTCCTATAATAATAAAAGTTTCCAGCTTCTATAATTGGTCACTCCGGCAGCGGAAAAACGTATTCCATAAAGGATTTTTCATCTACCATGAATAATATGAGCGATACAGAGTTTAAGAAAGTATATTAGCATTATGGAACCTGGCAGACTTCATACAATTGAATAAAAGATGCGAAATTCGTTGAAGGTCCACCCGATATTGGGAACATGAATGGAAGCTTTCCCAATTGATGATAATTGATGACTTAATGAGAGAAACTGACTGTCGTGTAGTTGATATATTCAGTCAAATGCATTTGTAAATGTATTTATAATATTCCAGAAGGTGAAATACCTCTCCGTCACAAGAAAAAAAAATTGAACTAGGACGAGATAGAAATTTTTTGAGGAAACTTGTGAAACGCAGTGATAAGTGGAAGAGGAAAAAACACGCATTGGTACAGTCGGGCGAAGCATTTGCACCTCATCTATCAGCCCCTATTCTGTCAGGTATTTTGAATACTATGTTCAGTAAAGACTTAAAAAAAATGGAGAACGCAAAAAAGATGATTCCTTTATCTCTTGAAAATTGAGATCGTATCCAGAATAATACTTAAAACAATTATGATATAACTCATCAGTTAGATAGAGATATTCAAACGTTTAGTCCAAACGGCGGAGGAAATGGGATTAAAAATAAACGAGGACAAAACCAAATACATGGAGATAGAGTCGAAACATCAAGAAACACAAGAAGAGTCTCTTAAAGTACAGGTTGGAGGAGGTAAAACCTATGCATTCGAGAAAGCTGAAAACTTTGCTTACTTAGGTGTTACGGCAACAAACAACAATAGCAAAGAGCGGGATATTATAACACGGATAAGGAAAGAAAACAGAAGTGCGGGAGCTATGGGGAAACTATTGAAATCGAAGAGTGTGTCAAGAAGTGCAAAAAAGCGGTTGTATAAAACCATTATAAGACCAGTGCACTGTACAGTAGTGAAATGTGGGTGCTTAACAAGACTATGCAAAATAAACTAGAAGTGTGGGAGAGACAAATTCTGAGGAAGATTTATGGTGGTAAAAAAGAGGGTGATGTGTGGTTAAGACGAACTAATACCGAGCTAATGGAACTCTATGGTGAGCCTGGAATAGTGGAAGTGGCTGAAGCACAAAGGTTAAGGTGGCTAGGGCATGTGCTGAGACTACCAGAGGACCTGTGCAGAGGACAGAGTAGTAAGAAAGATGTTAGACGGAGGTGTTGTGAAAAAAAAAGAAAAGAAGGGGAAGACCAAAGGAGAGTTGTTATGACGCGGTGAAAAAGGACTAAGAGACACTAGGGATTACGAACTTCAAGAAATTAGCACAGGACCGTAAAAAATGGCGAAAAATTGTAACAGAAGCCATGGGCCTACTTGGCCTGCAGCGCTAAATTATATATATAGATAGAGACATGAAATGCTTTGGAACAAATTATCCGAGTATAAAAAATGTCAAAAATGTAGAGGAATCTCACAGAGATATTTATAATTTTAAAAACCTATTAAATTACCTATCGAGCAAGAAATATCTACAGACTCTCAATAACTTCCAAGGTAAGAAGTATAAGCGTTTTCAACCGAAAATAATGTTAAATCTCATGCAGCGCATAATTCTGATGTTCTGATGTTTCGCAGAACGATTAAACAGTACTTTGCAATCAAAGATGTATCGGTATTTTACTTTTAAAAATACACATGAATATATTGATGCTTTGCAGAAACTAGTAACATTGTATAATAAAATAGAACACCGTTCAATGGAAATCTGACGTGAACATCACGTGACTCACTTGTACATCATTGGATACATATGTATAATAAGATGTAGTTTTGTGTTTGATCATATATATCATTGGATATCCATAATCAAGCACAAAATCTCATTGATCTACAGTTAATTGTTTTGGATTTATCCAAAAGATTCTAAGAATTTGTCAAGTAAAATGCGCTTCCAGACAAGTCGGTTGCTATGGAAACAGTAGGCCATTACTCTTATACTACAACATTCCTAAATACTGATTTCCAGAATTCTACAACTACCAACAGATCTCAATTTATGCGCAAAATGGGAAAATAAATTCCTACTGAAGTGCATTTCCGGTACAGTCTACTTTTATGAAAATATTAGGCAATAATTCAGATGCTATAGCAAACTGAAATACCAGATTCCAATATTCTACACCTGATCGTTTCGAATTTATGCGAAAAATTCCATAAGACTGTCAAGTAAAGTGCACTTCTGGCTTGGTGGATCTCAATAAAAATTGGATGTGAGCATCTAGACGTTATAGTCATCCTGAATACTGGATTATAACAATCTACGTTCAATCGTTTTGGATTTATACGAAAAATTCAGAAAATGTTTAGGATAAGGTGCTCTTCCGGCTTAGTCGATAGCAATCATAATACAAGGTGTATAACTAGATATTATGAAAGTGCCTCATACAAAATTCAAATCTACGACAGATTGTTAAGAATTAATGCGAAAAATTCAATAAGTCTGTCATATGAAGTGCACTTCCGGCTCAGCCGATTTTTACAAAAATAGAAGATGACCATTTAGATGTACAGCAATTGCAAATGCTGGCTTCCAGTATCCTATGGCTGATCAATCTGAATTTATGCGGAAAATTACAAAAAAAATTCAAGTAAAGTACACTTTTGGCTCAGCCGATCGCAATCCTAATGCAAGATGTACAATGAAATGTTATAGAAGTTCTTTATACAAAATTTCAATATGCTATGGCAGATAATTCTATAATTATGCAAGAAATTCAAAAAAAGTTTCAAGTGAAGTGCACTTCTGGCCGAGCCGATTCTTACAAGAATAACAGATAACCGTTCTGACACAAAATCAAGTTCAAGTACTGAATTTCAACATCCTACGATTGATCGTTCTGGATTTATTAGAGAAATTCGAAACAAGTTACAAGTAAAGTGCACTTTCGGTACAGACGATTGGAACTATAATGCGAGGAGCACAACTAGACCCTATACCAGTCTTAAATACAAAATTTCAACATTATACGTTCGACCAGTTTTGAGATCTGCGAGTTACGCACGCACGCACGCGCGCACGCACAAACGAACATACGTACCGACATCAAGCCAAAAATAGTCAAAATGGATTCAGGGATGCTCAAAACGGATATTTCCATCAGAATCACGATAGGTGAGTTTTGTCGGTTTCACAATACTTCCTCGTACTTAGTACAAGTAAGTAACAAAAAGTCAATTTTCAATATTAAATTAATCATAGCCTTGCCAGGAATTTCGTAGTCAACCCATACACGTCTGTAGTATACTAAATTTTATAGAAAAAAAATATCACCGCTGTAACAGATGGGTGAAGGTCGTTCCTAGCTCAGATCTTAGACTATAAGAATGTCGATTTGATTGGACATCTTCATGCTGATATTTTCGATCAAGAGACATTTCTTCTGAATTGTGTTGAAATGGGAGTGAGATTGGTAAGTTCATATCAATAAGGCAACATTACTTGTTCGCCGTGAGAAATTGAATCCTAGTATATTATCAGCGCATAATGAATTCTCAATTGGAGATAACGATAATAACTCGTAATTCAGAGGAACAGGTATTCACTTTTTGAATACTGGTCATAGTATACCAAAAGAGGATCATATGTTCGTTTATTTTCTATTCGCATTTGACTTGACGCCCGATTTAGCAGCTCAATCAATACACCATTGGAATTTGACACATCATGGATCGTTGAGGATCAAAGTTTGATTCGAACAAGCACTTACGTGAACTGTCAATTTCATGATTCACGCCGAATTTGATAATATTATTGGAATTGATGAAAATAGAAAAATAATTGCGGATTAGGATGACAAAATATTCATAATATGTATTAATTAATTTATACATAGAAATCTTGTATGAATGAAGCAGTATTTCATTCAAAAAACTGCTATTTAATCGCTTCTTCTCAAATATTTGTGTTAGTTTTGAATTAACATTCATTTTGGTATAAAGAAAAGAATGCTAAGTCCATTAGTGATATATTTTAGAGTTATTTCAAAAGTATAGGTCATTATGGCGTTTACGCTGGGAATAAATTATCTCGCTTCGTCAATTTTCCATGCGCTATAGTTGCTAGTTCTGATACAGATTTTATGCAAGGCACTTACTGGCTTGCTATTCTTATAGATCGTCAACGAAATAGAAAATATTCTGACAGTTCTGGACGTCAGCCATTTGTAAAAGGCCATATCGACTACTTATGAGAAATGACACACTTAATACTTTCAATACTTTTGCTCTACAAGATTATACGTCCTCTGTTTGCGGTTATTATTGCTTGATGTATATGTTGTTCAGGATAAATAACTATCCACATAATAGATGTGTAACATTATTCGACAAATATGATAGATATGGAAATTATGAATTTGTGAGATATATATTCCTGATTCAATAAAATCCAATGATTCGACATGATATTTCCATTTCGCTTACACCAGTATTCACCATATCATTTGAATAGTTCAATGTGGTTGTCTTATTCTCATAAGTTCAAAGTACATAAGTAATTCTGTTTTGAATGAATAATTGTTTTTACACTGCGAAGAAAATACTTTGTAGATTAATTTTAGCAATAACTTTCACAATACAGAACTCATCATCTCATTCACCTATTTGTTTTGATAAGTCATCCCACTTGGGAGAAATATTTGATTGCATTGTTGGAAATAAGAGGAAAATTTTTGTTCCGAAAGCTTATTTGAAAAACTTGTTGTAATGTACATCAATAACAATATGAAATTGAAATACCTTTGGCTAATAGCAACGTTATTCCAAGAATCAATTCATTCACAATAGCACTTTTTTAGTCCCATATGGAAGTAAATTAAAATTATGGGACGTTTTGTGAAATTAACACTAAATTTTTTAGTTTCTCTTTCGGAAATTACTGTATGATTCGGAACACATCTGATATTCCTACTGGTGATCACTGGATTGTCTTGATTTATACCCAACACTGAAACTTCAATTATACTGAAGTTAATTTTTCTTCAATGCTTATAGCTGAGAGTAAATTCTTTCACCTCGCATTGTTGTCTGAATTTACCATACTCAAGACGCTACGATACGCGTGATTTTTTGAGCCCCCACAAACAAGCTCCGTTCCAGGGCCATAGCAAAATTATGCATCAGTCATGTCACCCAAAAATCATCCTTTGGCGGTTCATATCCACCCCGATAATGGCAATAGATCATAGAATCGGTATCGTAGTGAAGAACATTTCGATTCAACGGCTACAGATATTCGTAGAGTTTGAGACAGGCCTGAGTGGTCGTGTAAGCTGCAATTTGTTGACTGACGAATAAGTCGAATCATACGCACGTTTTGTAACTTTGTCAACTATTCTCATTTGCTGCCAGTTTTTGTTGTTTAATTTATTTTTATGAGTTATCATTCGAATCATAATTATGTGCTCCATCATGTGAACTTTTGTGATTTCTTATTGATTTACGCATACGTGAGCTATTGTTATTTTATCCCAATTTTATATCCCGACTTGATGCAATTTTTTAAAAAAACCTTGACTTAAGTCTGTGTGCGCGATTGAACATTTTCAATTATCTATAGTGTCACTGACCATTTGTTCTTAAAAACAGTGCTTCTAAAACTCTTACTGTGATATTCTATGTTGAACAAGATATGCTCATTCTGATTTACTATGTCGAACTGTGCTAAGTGTAAACTGAAAAAAAAGGATAATCTGATAGGCTGTGAAGGATCCTGCAACGGTTGGTCCCACACATCTTGCTTGAATATCAGTGATGACGAATTTAAATTACTTCATAAATCAAAGAATATGCTCTATCTGTGTAACAGTTGTAAAATTTCATGCGAAATTGTCGATAAATCCATATTATCTAAGAATGATGACATTGAATCAGTGTTGAAAGATATGAATACGAAAATATCCAATAATGTTAGCGATTCTGATACTTTTGATAAATTAATTTCCAATCTTCAAAACGATATCAATACTACGTTCATGAAAGCAATCTCTGATCTTAAATCTGAAATCTTCGATAATGTTGATTCTAAACTGACTCAAATATATAACATCATGCAACTGAAACCCAAATCAACTGCTTCGGAGACTACATATTCATCTGTTCTGCAAAAGCCGGAACCTACACTTATCCTAAAGCCCAAAAAATCGTCTCAAACAGTTGCCACTACTAAATCTGATGTATTAAAATCCGTCGATCCAGTGACTGCCAACATTGATATCACATCAATCAAGAAGAGCAACAATGGTGCCCTCTTAATAGGTTGTGCTAATTCCGATAATGCGAACAAATTCAGGCAACTTGCTGCTTCTAGTCTTGGTGAAAAATATGACATTAAACAGATACCAGTTCTCAATCCTCGTATTAAGGTTGTTGGTATGTCCGATAATCTCCAACCAGATGTATTCTTAAATATTTAGTATCTCAAAATAAATTTTGTTTCGCGGACAATTATGAATTATGAATGTGGAATATTAGAATATACATCGACTAAAAAGAAAAGTAATGTATATCAAGCTCTGATTCAAATTGACATCAATACCTACAATCTTTTGATGAAAAATGGTGAACTTTTTATTGTCTATGACTATTGCACTGTTTATGACGCTATCGAAGTCTGACGCTGCTATAAGTGTTGCGGATTTCACCATTTCGCGAAAAACTGTCACAAAGAAACTCCTACTTGCCCTAAATGTGCCCAAAACCATCTTCTCAAAGACTGTACGGCTACTGAACTTGAATGTGTGAATTTTGCTAGAATTAAAGTGACTCGAAAAACTGAAATTGATACTAAACATCATGCTTGGGATCCGGACTGTAATGTTTATAAAGAGACCCTTGCTAAGTTTAAAACTTATATTCTTGGTACACAATAGCAATTAAAGACTGACCATATGAAAACATTGTGTTCCTTAAAGTGCTATTATCAGAACGTTCAAGGTTTGAATATGAAACTTTCTCTACTAAACTCTATTGTTAATTCCTTAGACTATGATATTATTGCCTTTTCTGAAACTTGGCTTAAGACAGGTGTGTATAATTCTGAAATTTGTGATAATGCTTATACTGTTTATCGGTCTGACAGAGATCTTGCTTCTTGTCATGTCAAAAAAGGTGGTGGTGTTCTATTGATGGTTAATGATAGTCTCTCATCATCTGTTGTTGATTCAAGTAGATCCGCTAGTATTCTACCCATCAATATTGATATAGTTTGTGTAAAAATTCAATCGAAAACTCGTCAGATATTTGCTTTTGTTATCTATGTTCCGCCTGCTCTTAACGCTACGTCTCATGATAATTTGTTCGAGTTTTTCGAGAATTTTACTTTTCTTCACGATAACAATTTTCTAATATTTGGCGATTTCAATATTCCTGAATTCGTATCGCACCAAACTAGTGCTAAAGTTACAGCCGTCAACAATTTTTTGTTATTTTTTGATGCTAGAAGATACAATTCTGTTCAGAATAATAATAATAGATTACTTGATCTTGTCATTTCAAACGTGAATTGTAATGCCACTCACTCTGTAAGCACAATGTTTAATATTGAATACTCTCATCATCCTGCACTAGAAATAAATACTTCCTTCGCTGAAAATTCAACCTCACATAAAACTCACCATGTTTCCAGCTTAGAATACAATTTCAAAAAGGCCGACTATATAAAAATGTACAGTTTGATTGGAACGTACTTGAAACATTTGACAACGTAAATGATGCTTGTGATCTATTTTACAAATCGCTTCATACCATTTTTGATGAGTGTGTTCCATTTAAACAAAATTTCAAATATAGATACCCTCCATGGTATAGCCAACAACTTAGAAAAATGATCAAGGAGAAGGAACATGTCGGGAAACTCATGCATAAGTTCAAACATAATACATTTCATTCCCTCAAATTCAATCAACTGCGATCTCGTCTCAAAATAGAAATTGAAAAAGCCTATGATGATTATGTTTTATCTTGTGAGAGTACTATTAATACGGATCCTAAAAGATTCTGGCAATTTGTAAACAATAAAAGGAAAACATCTACTTATCCAAACACCATGTTATATGATGACAATAAGTACAATAAACCTAATGAGATTGCTAATTCTTTCGCAACCTATTTCAAATCTGTTTACTCGCCTATTTCCCTAATTCCCCTTCCAGACAATATTTGCAAATCAAACAACTTAGTTTCTTCAAATCATATTACCAGAGATGATATTGCATCATCAATTAAAAATCTCAAGTCTAATTTATCTTGCGGTTCCGATCTAGTTCCAAGTCTTATAATTAAAGATTGTGCTTACCCATTCTCTAATGCCCTGTATCATATTTTCTATTTATCAATTAAGACAAATATGTTTCCTGATTTGTGGAAAATAACCAGAATCACACCTATTCATAAATCTGGTGATTCGACAAATATTATAAACTATCGTCCGATAGCAGTGCTATCAAATTTCAGTAAAATACATGAAACAATTATTTACTCTGCAATATACAGGAACATTAAATGTTATATGTCTACTAGTCAACACGGTTTTATGGAGAAGCGGTCAACGTTAAGCAATTTGTCGTATTTTACACACTGTGTTTCATCTGTATTGGATAATAAAGGCCAAGTGGATTGCATATATACAGATTTTGCTGAAGCTTTTGATCGCATTGATCATAGGATACTAGTTCATAAACTTACGGCTTTTTCTCTTTCCGAATCTTTGATTTCATTATTATCATTCTATCTCTTTGACAGGAAACTCTTTGTTGAATTTTCAGGTCATGAATCCTTCACTTTCTGTGCTACTTCTGGTGTACCACAAGGATCAAATCTTGGGCCTCTTTTATTTTTGATATTTATTGATGACATTACTAACGTATTATCTTGTAACAATTTGCTTTTTGCCGATGATTTAAAAATATTCCATCCTATATCCAGCATAAATGACTGTCAGTTATTACAAAACGACCTTAATAATCTTTTCATATGGTGCCATAATAATAATCTTTTCTTAAATATTGACAAATGTAGAACCATGACTTACAACAGAAAATATTCCTCCATTCAATTTAGCTACAGCATTGATGCCAATGTTGTCCTGCGCTGTTATACAATTGAAGATCTTGGTGTTAGCTTTGATGATAGACTAGCACTTACGCAGCACATACACGAAATCATAAAAAGTGCAAATAGAATGTTAGGTTTCATCATACGTAAAACTCGTGATTTTATTTCTATTACGCCCGTACTTGCTCTGTATTACTATTTCGTAAGGTCAAAGCTTGAGTATTGCTCTTTGATATGGGGTCCAATTAATACCGTACATCAGAATAGCATAGAAAGTGTCCAACGTAAGTTTGTTAAATTCATTTATTTCAAAACTCACAATAATTACCCTGACAGAACAATCCCTTATCAAAGTCTCCTGCAAATGTTTGGTATGACTAGTCTTTCGGACCAAAGAGATTTTAGTACTATCACTTATCTTTGGAAACTTTTGAATAATAGAATTGATGATCCACGTTCTTTGAGTTGCTTGAATTTTCATATTCCCTCAATAATCACGCGAACTTCACCCTCCTTCGATCTTCCTAAGCCTAATACCTCCGTATTTTATTCCTCTCCCTTCAACAGAATGTGTAGAATTTACAAAGAAAAGTTTGCATATATAGATGTTTTCCATATTGTTCCTAAAAATGTTCTTTCTCTGGGGTCTGGAGAATAAAATAATTTTTATTATTTTTGCGTGATTATGTTTTCCTATCTTATGTTCCAATTTTGTGATTTTTTTGTATTGTTTGTTATTTTCCTGTCCTGTAATTGGATTTTAATCTGTAGGACAGTGTATCTTCAAATAAATAAATAAATAAATAAATAAATAAATTACGACGTTTACTATTGGCAGTTGTTCAACGGCCTCAAATTCATGCTGCCAATTCACATACAGAATAGTATCTCCTGCTGGAATAGTTCTATGAAGTTTAACAGCCAGATTGTCTAAGAGTTCACAAAGTTCTTCTGGAGATGAGATGGTAGTTATATGGGCGCGATTTTCTGCTTGAGCGAATTTGCCTATGACCCACGAGAAATATTAATTGGAAGCATATTGAGACGTCAGATGTAGAATGATCTATCTCAGAATTAATTGAGCATCAGTTTCGAGACAGATCGTTTCTCAGCATTTTTTTCAATTTGATCTGGATCAAGCTACACACCTTGATTTACCGAATAGTCTTTGATGTATGCAGCTCTCAAATCTTTGGTATTGCAGCTTTTAGATTAGTCTGACGCTTCTTGTTTGATTTCAAGAAATTGTTCACATTTTCCACGACTATTCCGCCTATTTTGGCTGTTTTATTAAACTGAGAGATTTTGTACCGACATATTTCATGAACTTTTGTAATTAAGTAGCCGTTCTGATGAACGAACTTTCATTCTTCGTCGTTATGAGTGCAGTCGTCTTGTTCTAGGGTATCGCAGCATGTACGACATAAAACAAACATGAATTTACCGTGCAATTTTCCTAGTGAATCTGCATGATAGAGACTAGTTGGTGGCAGAATTAAGTATTTGATAAATCCCTTGATACGGTCAATATTATAAGGACACAGCGTATCACAATCTGTACCCACAAAAATTTCCGGATGACCTACGAGATAATTTCCATATTTACATACATAAGGATATAGGGAACCAACATCGAATTATTCAATTTTTTTTATCGTTTCCTACTATTCCATATTAACAGACATTGCCTGTCCTTCGTTCATATGAATAATCTTGTGTATGTACTGGTGAAAAATTCGAAAGGTAATGATTTTCTAGCTCTTTTTGAATGTTTTGGTCCATTCTAGGAAGTTTCGTCAGTCGCATTCCCAAATAATGATAACTCTATAACCTGAACTTCTAATTTTTTCCATCTTTTCTATAGTGCGTTCTTCTCTTTTGTACTACTTTAAATTTTCTTTTCAAGGATTGATTTGCAAGCACGCCAGAAACAGCAAAAAAATTCTAAAACTATTTTACCGGGAGCACAAGAGCCATAAACTTCTGAATTTGGTGCAATTACAGCCTCTGAACCATGCCTTACATGTTAAATACGTATTTTGATTCAATTCCCCTGGGATATAAAGCATAGTAACATTGTACATTTTTAGATTAGTTATCCTTTAATCTATTACCTTTCAATCAGATGATACCTTTCGTATTAGGTTTCAAAAATAAGCGGGAGAATACTCTATTACATGCCGAAGTGATGGTAGCTGCTTCCAAAATCCGATCAACTTCACAATCATCTATGAAAGTTTGCCAAAATTTGTTGCATGCACGACGCAATATATCAACATCGGGCACAAAATATCCAACTATTTCCTTTTGCATATCAAATACAAAATTCTTCTCTATTTGTTCATTATACCAATCCAGAAGATTTTATCGTACCGGGACGCGATTCTGTAACTTGCGTTAGTAGTTGCGTGAGACAATTTGCGTCACTATAAAGAATGACGTGCCAGCAATATATATTATATATTCAATTGCCAGGGAGTTTTGTGCGTCAAGACTTCCTCGGCTAGATTAGTGTTGGTGATAACTTCAAAATATTTTTGTGGGGTGAGTAGATAACAGTTGAGACAATAAAAATAATTTCCTGCATTTCGTGTTAAACAGTCATTATGAGAGGAGATGAGAAAGATACTCCAACACAGCAAAAGAGCAGAAACAGAATTTATTATATTTTATGAACGACAATATTGAATTTGGCAAAGAGAAATTTGTAGAAAGTGTGGAAGGGAAAAAAATTATAATGCGTTATATGATGACCTTGCACAAAGTTCAAACTCCACAGATGGACCTGTGAAAGAAACAGCAAAATGACAACGTGTAAGAATAATTCAATTTGCCCAATAAAAATGTGATTAACTTGTATTCTATCAATTTTTTTCAGTTGTGGTCGGATACCAAAACGTGTGTAAAGAAGGAAGAGGTTGAAATAAGAAATAGCTGTATGGCGAAAGGTGGAGGACCTCATTCCTCAAGGTTTTTGACAGACTTTGAATTAAGGGTGTTATTTCTTATTTCACCGGAAGCGGCTTATGGCCTCAACGAGCCAGAAGATTCAAATGTACATTTAAAAAGCAGCATGCCCGCTGAAAAACATCTGCGAGTGGAGAGCGAGAGTCCGGCATTGTTGACTGTCACGAGTCCATGTCATATTTTCCAATATATTTCAGAAAAACTGTCAATCGTAACAATATTAAGCTGTTGATAGAATATCGGAAAGAAATGAGGGAGATGAGGAAATTCACAATCCGCCTCAGAACAAGGTGGCCCAAGGACAAATCAACTCTTGGAGAGAATAGCTGTTTTGCCCTGGAGGAGTGGTTCGACAGCTGAACTTGCAATATATATTATTCTTTTCTGTTTTTATTCAATCACTTTATATGTACATTAGTTCTTCCTATTTTATATCTGAAATATATATATATATATATATATATATATATATATATATATATATATATATATATATATATATATATATATATATATATATATATATATATATAAGAAAACAAATATGTAACGGGTTTAAGCAGTCTTGAATTTTGGCTAAATTGAATCAAGTATTACTCATTTGAAATTTACCAAGCTTTCGATTTTAATGATTAAATCTTCATCAGGGTACTGAAATATTATACATAAGTCTACAATGCGTCCATAATTATATAAAAGTATTTTTTACTTACATTACTTTTGAGAATTTATAATAGAATTCCATCTCTGATAAATTTAGAATATTTTGAGTTTTCATTTTGTAAGATATTATCACAGTGCAATACATTTTTAAAACATTTTAAAAGATAAATAAAATGAAACGTTTCTTGTGCAAGTTCTTGCAACACACGCGTGTTCCGTTTTGACAACGGAAGACAATTTTTTAGGTTATGTTCAATTTTGTAGGAAGAATTCAGACTGCTTACAAAACCGCGGCAGTTTGAAAAAGAAAATATAGGTAAATTTATTTATGAAATGTTTAAAATCTGGTTCTCGGGACTTTAGTGTTATTGAAGTTCATGTTATGTTTATTAGTACTGCAATGAGTTGCAAGGGCACATGCATCTGGTTTGTGTTCTATATCACTTTCGTGTGATGTGATTCTGTCTCTCAAATTTCTAGATGTTTGGCCAACATAGCACTTATCACAGTCGTTGCATTGTATTTTATAGATCACACTCGACTTTTGCAGTTCTGGCACAGGATCTTTCAATTTTGAAAAAAATGTTTTTTACAGTTTTTCCGCTCTTTTGGGCTATTTTTAAGTTATCGTCATGAAGTACATTTATCAGTTTAGGTGTTATTTTTTCGATGAAAGGTAATGATGAGTATCTTATATTCTCACTTTGTTGTAGTTCTGTATTATTATCATTAATTTGTTCAATAATCGTTGGAGTAGGCGTATTGAATAGTATACTATTAAGAAGCTTTTCTGGGTAGCCGTTCTTTCTGAGGGTTAGACCAAGCTTGCGGAGATTTTTTTGGTGGAACGTTGGTTGTGCAATTCGAAGAATTCCTTGTTTCAATCCTGTTATCACGTTGATTTTCATTTTCAAAGGTTGCTGAGATGAGAAATGTATATATCTACCGGACGCCATTGGTTTTTGGTACCAATCTAATTTTAATATGTCATTGTTGTCTCTTATAATAAGAGTATCAAGAAAAGATATAGACATTTCTTTCTCTATTTCGATGGTAAATTGTATATGTGGGTTGAAACTGTTGAACACATCCAGAATAGTATTCGTTTTTTCAGCTGGTATTGTGCAGACGATATTGTCGACGAATTTCTTTATGAAACTTACTTCGAAGCTTAGTTTTGGTACACAATTGTCCAATAAATTGTCCATTATGTATTGGGCTATAATTGGGCTTATTATTGCACCCATTGGATAGCCATTTGAATAGCAATGCTGACGCTCTTTCTCGTATTAGACAAAAATTCGAAATTAAGTATACGATGGAAAGTATTTTTGACTCAAAAAATATAGTAAATTGTATATCTAGAGATATGAAATTGGGACAAGGTTTCGCCAAAATTATCAGTCAAAAGTTTCAAACATTTGATAATTTCAAAGACAAGGATATAGAAGATGAATATTTACTAATTCAAAAAATTAGCAATAATAATAGAATTTTCCATTTAATAACAAAAGAAATTCATAGAGCCAAGCCAACTTTGAAGACAATAAATTTATGTTTGAATGAATTGGAGAAATATTGTGTACAGAACGAAATTTATGAAATACATTCTCCCAAAATAGCATATGGTTTAGATGAACAAAATTGGTTGGATATTGAAAATCTAATACATAAAAATTTTAAAGAAACTCACGTCACTTGGATTGTTCACGAAATCAAGAATGAAATTTTTGCAAATGAGAGCTTAGAAAGCTTGATAAATAATGTCAGTGATGGAGATACAGTTCATTCAGACGAAGAAAATTTGATAAATGGCATAACGTATATAGAATCGCCTATCAATATATGGAAAAATCAAACTATCATAGAACAAGGTGATGAAAATTATGTCCAGATAAAAAAGTTTTGGAATAAAATGCGTTTGATTGTAACAATAAAAGACAATAATTATTTGAACGATTTCATAAGAGAATATTTGCAGCCAAATATAAATTATTATTTGCTTTGTGAAAGTGATGATATAGTTAGAAATCTGGATGAAATCTTGAATAAAAAATTTGTCAAGGATTCTTATAAAATTATTGAATGTAAAAATGTAGAAGAAGATATGATTGATGAGAATGAACAACAAGAAACTATTTAGAATTATCACTCAGGCAAAACAAATCACCGTGGAATTTCAGAAAGTTATCAAAAATTAAAAGAAAAGTATTATTGGCCTAACGTGCAAAAACAAATACAAAAATATATTAATAATTGTGAAATCTGCCAAATTTGTAGATATGAACGTAATCCATATGACATCCCCAATTAGTTAACACCCACACCTAACCATCCTTTTGAAGTTATTCATTTAGATATTCTCACTTTGAATAAGAATAAACATTTGACTTGCGTAGACGCCTTTTCAAAATTTGCTATAATTAAATTTTTGAAAAATACAACTTTAATTTCTATCGTTGATAAATTAATTTCAATATTTTCAGATTAAGAATGAGTTGATTCGAAATTTTCTAAATGAATATAAGATAAATCACATTTAACATCAATCAGTAATCCAAAAAGTAATGGTATCATTGCAAGATTTCACAGTACTTTAATAGGACATTTGACAATATTAACACAAAGAGAGGAATTGAAAGATCAAAATTTGAAAACTAAAATTAAATTAGCAATGATTGCATATAATAATAGTCTAAATCAAACAAAATTTACCCCAGTAGAATCTTTATTTGCTGAAAATAGTAAAATAATGAGTTTTAATAATTCAAAAGGTGATTATAATAATTTTTGGAAAAATAATTTGGAAAAAATTAGAGATAAGGTTAGAAAAAGATTGGAAGCTAATAGAATAATGAGACATATAAAACAAAAACCCAAAAGGGATGAATTACTTAAAGAACTGGACGAAGAAGTTCTAATAAAGCAAAATCCCAGACTAATAACTAAATATAAAAGTCCCTTGTATAAGAAAGTGACTGTCGAATATAACAAAACTAAAAAACAATTAAAATTAGACGACGGTCGCAAATTCAAAATAGATAAATTAAAAAGAAAACGTTCGTATGATCCAAGGCCCTCAGCCTAGGAATATAAATGTTAGAGCCAGTAGCAAATAATATAGGTATTAATATAATAGATTTAGGAGTAGCTAATATTTTTGTAAAAAATAATTATAATTATTATAAATATGATTCATCTGATTAAATTGATAATAAAATGAAAATAGAAATACTATATAAAAAAATTATCACAAAAATTGCAAGTAGTAAGTCAGAAACTTATTATAAAAGAGAGTTAGAGACTCATTTGAATATTTTAAAATTTAATCAACAGAAAATTGATGATAAATTTGCAAATTTCGAACACAAAAGGACTAAAAGAGGTTTAATTAATGGACTTGGATCAAGAATTAAAAGTATTACTGGTAATTTTGATGCAAATGACGCAGAAAAATACGAGAAATTATTTGAACAGATTAAACAAGATGAAGACATACTTCAAAGAAAAAATTTAGATAATATTAGATATAATAAAGAAATGATCGACAGATACAACGAACAAATACAAAATTTAAATTATAATGAGAAAGTATTGAATTCTTCGTTATTGCAAATAGGAATAAAAATCAATTCGACTTATGAAAATTATTTTGGAATAAAAGATGTAATGAATCAGGTAACATTTTTACAAATAAATTTAATAACCATTATGGATGAGCTTGAAACCGGTTTAGCTTTTTGTAACATTAATAAGTTGCATACTTCTATTATTGATATAGAAATGATAAGGGAAATTGTTAAAGAAATTAATAATAATTTAAATTTTTGGGAAATATCAATATCAATCACCAGCCATTGTAAATATGAAAATAATGTAATAGAATATTTGCTCGAGATTTCAGAATTTAAGGAAACAGATTTCAAAGTTAAACAAATTACTCCTATACCATTTGCTGATTATAAAATATTAACGATAGATAGACAATTAATATTGGAATATAAAGTAAATGAATATTATATTGTTCAATACTGTTATAATTTGAATAAAAATTATTATTGCAAGACGAATTATTTAACGATTTATGTTAAGCAAATATGCTGAGAGATTTTAATATGACCTTTTGTAAAATTATTGATTATGATAAATATTTAGATATTATTGAAATAGAAAACTCGAATGTTTATTATATTGTAAGTAAAGAAAAGAAGGAATTTAATTTTGAATGTGAAACTCAAAATATAAAAAGTAAATTACAAGGAATTTATAAAATTAATTTAGCAAATAATTGTAAAGTGAATGGTTATCAGTTAAGAAAGAAAGAAAATGTTAAAAAGGAGTTAATTATAAAAGATATGAATTTGAAATTTGTAGATGATAAACCAATAATTATCAATTCAGAAATTGGTTTGAAAGATGTTATTCCAGTAAATATAAAACAGTCTGATCTACAATTGATTACCAATGAACGAATTATACCTATTGAATTAAGTTTTGAAAGAATGATGATGGTAGTTATATTTATAATAATAATTTTTATGTTAATTTGGAAATACAAAAAAAAACTTATTTTATTTAAGAGTAAAAGTAAGAAACAAAATGTGAAGGAAAAAGAACCTTTAAGTTTCCAATTAGAATAATTGTAATAAATTGTGGAAATTTGGGAATGAAATCACTGTCTTAAGAAAGCAGGAGCTACGTGAACTCATAGTTTATTGTATCAGCAATTCCATTCCTATTTCTATGAATTTGTGACGTAGCATAAGACGTGTTAAAATACTATAAAAATGCAGTAAGATTATCCTAAGAGTTTAGATCGTGTTTTATCATTGTAATTAAAAGACATATGTTTTAGGCATTGGTCTCTTCAATACAATTTTTGCTTTTTAAAAATAAAGTTTCAATTATTCAGTATAAAACTTACATATATATAAATTAAATATTTTAACTCAAAATATTTGAAAAAAATTAATTTTATTCAACACGTGGTTACAATGTGTTGATACAGGAGAATACTTGAACAATGAACAATTTTTCTAGGATTCAGGGGTTTTTATTACATTTCTTATCATAATGGAAAAGTACTGTTAAAAATGCTGACACAATAATAATTGTTGTGGAATAGGGATACAACCGTACATAATTCCTCCCTTCTGAGATTTTACAATAATTATTATTTAATAGTACTTAATTGTATATTTGACTCTTTATTACTATTGAATCCTTTATTCCTTCTACAAATTGTTAAAAGCTTGATTTTAAACTTATATAATAAAGCAAAACATATTATTAAAAATGAAATAACATAAATAATATAAAAATGATGATCGTTAAGATTATTCAAACTCAACTCATTTATTTGTGGTAATTCTTTTAGTGTTATATTTATTCTATCTATTTTATTAAAATTTGTTAAATCCAATTGTTGAAATGTATTATTGAAATTAAAAGCTTCGAATATTATTTCTTTATAAGTTTCTTGAATTATATCAAATTTGAAATTATTTATTACGCATTTATTCATGAGTTTTAATTTAAATATACCTTTAATTTTTCTATTAAGTGTATTACTTTCACAATTAATTTGAATTTGTTGCTCTTTGGGACTTATTATAACTAATTCATTCGTATTTTGAATTTTTTCCCAAGTGTTATCTGACTCTAAAATATGATATTTACAATCATCATTCGTTTGAACTTCCAAAATATTCACTATACATTTATTTAAACCTATAAATTCGGTTTTACAATAATAAATCTTATACACTAGAATGCAATTGTTTATTTTAAAATTATCATTATTTTTTATGAAATACATTGTTTGTTTCTCTGTTAATTGTATAATTTGGTTATGTTTGATGAAAGGTAAAGGAGTGAATTGATATAAATCGTAAGTCTGGGAAGAGAAAATTGGTACATTAATAAGGAAATGTATCTGTTCGTTATCGTGTTGACAGTAAGTCTCTATGATTTCGTTCAGTTGCCAAATATGTTTATTTTGTGTAATTCTCCTGATATTAATTGGATCAATAATACTTTTGTGTAATTTTCTCAAAGTACAAAAAGTTGAACTGATTTCTATTTGCTTGATAAGATTATTCAAACTCTGAATTATAAGTATTAGCCTTTGAAATTTATTCTTAACATCTATTCTTCCTTGCCAGTTGAAATTTCTCTTTAACATCTGTTTAATATGCACCATTTGTGATTTCATTGAATTTTCATTACTCCTAAAATTCTCAATTTGATTATTGAATTTATCAATCATTTCTTTACTTATTTTTAAATTTTGATTATTCTGATCCTGTAATATCTTTTCGTTATTTTTTATTTGTTCAAGAATTTCATCATACCGTTCTCCATTTGAAGCATCTAAATTCCCTGAAATTGATTTAATAATATTGCCTATTCCATCAATTAAACCGCGTTTTGAAATTCTATGAAATATTTTAGAAACTTGATGTTCTAAATCATCAAAATCATATATGAGAATATTAATATAGTCATGAAACATTTCTTTCGACTCATCTGTTTGAGAAAGGAGAGTTTCTTTCAACGTGCGTAATTTCAAAAATTCATCATGAATCGGAGTTATATTATAATTAAAATAAATTATTTGTTCTGAAATTTTTATCTGTGTTTTACCCAATTTAACTAAATGAAATCCATTGTCATTTGAAATATCCGTAAGTTGAGCCGTACATCTAAAACAACAATTTACTGTTTAATTTTATTTATTCTGACATGTTTCTCGGCCATCTGATCTCTAATTTTTACTTTCCCTAATATGGGATTGTAATTTTGAACTCTATATTTACTGAATAACGGTCTTTTGAATTTCTTGATTAATCTTGGATTCTCTTTCACATAAATAGTATCTTTTATCTGTAAAGGATTATCATTCTCTTTATAACGCTTTTGTTTTTCGACTTTTATTTTTTCGTTAATAATTTTAAATAGCTCTTCTTGTTCTGTTTGATATTTTTGTATTATTTCTTCATTAATGAGTGGAATCGTTCTAAAAGGAAAATTACTATTTTTGCCGAATAATATTTCGTTCGGAGTTATTTTTGTTACCGTATGTTTAGTATTATTATAAGCTAAAATTGCTAGATCAAGTTTTTCCAAAAATGTTTTATTTCTGTAATGATTATTATTTTCTAGAAGCCTGAGATGTTCTATAAGGGTTGAATGAAATCTTTCAACTGCATTACTATTAGGATTGTTTACGCAAATTAAGTGACTCTCAATATTTCTAAGTTTGAATAAGTCCTGTAAAATACTACCTTTAAATTCAGGACCTGCGTCCATAATTATCTTATTTGGAATTGTATAAATCTGGAAATATTGGGTTAATCTCTGTAATATATTATTTGAACTTTTATATTCTAATGAACAAATTTGACCATGTTTTGAAAACTGATCAAAAATAGTCAAAAAATTCTTTTTATTCAAACAAAGTACGTCAATGTTTATTATATCAAACGGTTTCAAAGGAGTGGGTGTCAAATCATCTACGGCTGGAATCGGTTTTCTATTATATTTATTTAATTTACAAAGTTCACATTTATTAATATACTCCGTGATATTATTAATCATTTTAGGCCAAAAATATTTTTCCTTCAATGCATTCAAAGTTGCAATCATTCCTCTATCCTGTATGAAAATCATGAATTATTTCTACTTGTTCGTCTTCGCTTTCTATATCTTCAACCAACTTATTACAAGCAACAATATTAATGGTATGAAATTCAAAATTTTCTTTATTATTCTTGAAAATTTAAGGTCAAGATCTGTTTCTTTGAAAATAGCTAAATACCTTATTTTTGGAACTATATATTCTTTAAGAAAATTTAATATTTCATTTTCGAGATTTTGCTTACTAAGCTCACAATGAATCCGCTGTTTTCGATTCCCGAATAATTTTGTAATTTCTATTTCAGTATCAAGATCATGAATTTCAAATATTAATTGATTATCAGCTATATTGATTCTATCTTCTATATATTTAATTCCGTTAACTGAATTTTCTGGATCTGAATGGATTGTATTTTGATTTGACGGAACTGATTCGTTATCATTATTATATAGGTTGACCATAGGCAATGAATACACATTTATTTGTATATTTGTATCTTCAAATATTTTCAATATTTTTGCCGATACCTGATTCCATTCTAATTTATCTAAACCACATCCCAATAAGGGCAAATTTATTTCGAAATTTTCATTAAGAATAAGATAATCTCTAAGTTCTTTCAATGGTTTATCCAAACTCTTGATTGAAGGTTTATCACTGAATTTTTTCTTTGTAATTAAATGAATAATTATTTGATTACTATAATTTTGAATAATAATGTTTTTATTGGTTAAATCTAAATTATGACAAAAATTCTTGCTATCAAATTTTCTATTAACTTGGTCTGCCAGGCCTTTACTCATCTCTAAATCTTCAGAAATACAATGAGCAAACATTTTTGTTTCTGTCACGTCACCGATTTTGTTGTGAATTTGTGTTTTCTCACGTTGGCGGGAGAGATTATCTGCTATTACATTCATTTTACCTTGTAAAAATTCTATTTCAAAATTATATTTGTTCAATTCTATTTTCCATCGCACAAGTTTTTGGTTAGGGTTTTTCATATTAAATAGCCAACATAATGGTCTGTGATCTGTTTTAATTAAAAATTTTCTGCCAAATAAATAAGGTCTGAAGTTCTTAACGGATTCTATTATTGCAAATAACTCCTTCTCAATGGTGCTATAATTCTGTTCAGCATTGCCTGATGTTTTTGAAAAATAAGCTATTGGCATTTCTTTGCCTTGTTCATCTTTTTGTAGAAGGACTGATCCTATGGCATAGTCAGAGGCTTCCGTAGTTAATATAAAATCTTTATGAAAATTTGGAAATTGTAATATAGGAGATGAAGTGAGAATTTGTTTACATTCTTCAAAACTTTGCCTATAAGCTTCATTATAAATATCTATATTTTGTCCATTTTTCAGGCACAACGTTAAAGGTTTTGTAAGTTTAGCAAGATTTGGAATAAATTTACGATACCATCCAATTGTACCAAGAAATTGCTTAATTTGTTTTTTTGTTTTAGGAATATTAAGATTTTTAATTTTCTCCACTTTAGAGGGATCTGTTTTAATTCCATTTTGAGTAATAATATAGCCTGAATATTTCGTTTCTGTTTGTAAGAACTCCGATTTATCGATTTGAATTTTTAAATTTGCTTTCCTCAGTTTTTCAAAAACTAATTTAATATTGTCTAAATGTTCTTCAAAAGTTTTGCCAAAAATTATTACGTCATCTAAATAAACTGAACAGATTTTATTAACTAAATCTCCTAATGCAATATTCATCATTCTTTGGAGTGTTGCAGGTGCATTTTTAAGACCGAAAGGCATACGCAAGAATTCATAATGACCGGATGAGGTAGAAAATGCGGTCTTTTCGATGTCATTTTTGTTCATAGGGATCTGATGGAAACCTGAGTGCAAATCTAAAGTCGTAAAATATTTTGAATAACCAATATGATCCAATAATGTATCAATATTAGGAATTGGGAATTTATCATCTTTCGTCTGAGAGTTTACTTTTCTAAAATCGATTACTAGTCTCGTTTTTCGTTTTCCGGAAGCGTCTAACTTTTTTGGAACTATCCAGATGGGAGAATTCCAAGGAGAATGAGATGGTTGTATGACTTTTTCTGATAACATTTTTTGAATATGTTCTTCGATGTCTTGTTCGTAGACTTGAGGAAGTCTATAATTTTTTGTATGAATAGGAATTTCATTATTGACAATTTTTTTATGTTAGCATAAATTTGTACAAGACAGTTGGTCGTTGGGGTTTGGAAAAAGATCTTCAAAATGATCTACAAGTGATTTTAATCTAGTTTTTTCAATTTGATTTAAATGTTCTGAACGGATTTGAATATTATTATTTTCCTTTCGAGTTTTAAAATTATTACTCTGTAATTTACTTTCTTTTCCTTGTATGTTAACAGAATCTCTAGTAAAATCTATTTGAATATTTAATTTTTTAAATGCTCTAATACCAAGTAATAAATTGTATTCTTTATGAAATTTATGAACATAGCATTTTAATGGAATTTTATTAATTTTCAAAATAACAAACTGTGAAATAGTTGATTTACCATTTGCGGTTGTAAATGTGCATTTTTCGTCATAAGTTTTAATTTTTTTGAATTTAATTAAATCAGGATGTATTAAGTTGATACTTGATCCCGTGTCTAGTAAAATGATATAGTCTTGTATTTGTAATGATGGTAAGTTATATGTTAAACTGGACATTACTTGTTCGGTTCGTCTGTTTCTGTCTCCAATTCTAGAAAAGGATCATTTTCAAGTTCATTGTCTTGTTCTATGATTTCATAATCGTCAGTGGTTTGTTCTAGTTCATCTGAACTTTCGTTAAGATTGTAATTCTGTCTGATTGTCTGAGTTGACATAGGTATAGTACTCGTAAGTCTTGACTGCTGGGTCATTGGCTTATGTTGATAAGCTCGTTTCGTGTCAGTATAATTTTTTAGATTCTGACGAGGAGCAAAAGGTCTTGGTTGATTTGGAATATTATTAAATTGGATAGGTTTAGATTGGAATTGTTGACTTGGGAACTTTTTTGGTGGTATATTGAAGCTAAAATTTTGTTTATCTTTTAACATTGGTGATTGATGTAAATTCTGATGTGAGTAATTAAATTCATTTCTCAATAAACATTCACATTCCTCTAATGTATTTGGTTGTTTAACAATAAATGATCCTCTTACTGATGAAGGTAGGAGGGTTATAAAATGTGAAACTACTAATTTTTGATTCTCTTTAATAATTGCATTTTTCTGCAATTGATTATATTCTTTTAATGAAATCTTTGATTTATATTGTGAGAATTTCTGAATTATATTTTCTAAAGTTTTGTCTGTACTGATTTAATTTTTTACCTGCAAAATTTCTAATAAAATTGTTTCGGCTGTACTTTTATCACAAAAATTTGTGGTAGGGTAAACTTTTAAATCATTCCAATCTTTAAATTTATTTTCTGATAATAATTCTGCCGCTTTGTGTGTGAGTTTGGTTTTTATAAGTCCAAAAAGATATGTTCTCTGAATGGGACTTAGAACAATGTTAGAGAAATCAGTACATCGTCTACTGCACTGATGGAATTATTTAATATTTTAATATCTCCATTATATGGAGGAATGATTTCAGCAAGGTTTTTCAATTCTGAAAGCGTTGTTGTAGCCATTGTTGAAATATTTGATACGCTCAATCTACTTGGCTTTAAAATTAAGCTTTTTATAGTGTTATTTGAAGTATCAGTGTTTTCTGATTCAATATCAGAAATTTCGGAATCTGTACTATTATCACTACAATACATAGATTATTCTGTGTGTTTAGGACTGTGCCGGTCCCTCGATACCTTCATTACTAGTCTTTGCTAGAGGTATCCCTTCGTGTAATACAGAAAAATTGTTTAAATTCTAACTTACAAAGTTATCGTTAGCAATATGAGAATTGTTTGATGGTTTACGGACATCACCGGGCCACTGATTGTTCCTGGAGCTGGAGACGTGATCGAAAAGTTGTCGAACAGCAAGTCTTTCTTCCTCTCGTGATTCTTCTGCTACTGGATTTCCAAGGAAAATTGATTTCTTCGTTAAGTCTGCGTTTCTTGTTGTTTCCACAGATCGTTGTAGACGGTTTGTTTGAAATTATTTTTCTTGGTTGATATTTTATTAGTAGATCAGAGTAAAGAATTGAAATTCACCACACAATTACTTTTTGTGTTTCTCTGATCTCACCGACTGCGCCAATTAAATATTTTAACTCAAAATATTTGGAAAAAATTAATTTTACTTAACACGTGGTTACAATGTGTTGATACAGGAGAATACTTGAACAATGAACAATTTTTCCAGGATTCAGGGGTTTTTATTACATTTCTTATCATAATGGAAAAGTACTGTTAAAAGTGCTGACACAATAATAATTGTTGTGGAATAGGGATACAACCGTACATAATTTATATATATATATATATATATATATATATATATATATATATATATATATATATATATCCTCCAAAATTTTCGTTAATATATTTTGCACGAGCTTGCGACCCCATTGTCTGTAATAATTTTCTATCTTCGAGTTCTATGCCCACCACGTCCACTAAATTCTCAGATCCTTCAACATTGAATTAGAGACAGGCATTATGCAGAATACTACAAGCCATTACTATCCTAGCAGCATATGTGAGTGTGTTATGTGGAGTACGATCCTTCAATAGACAACGGAACGACATTTTACAATCTCTATGCATCGTTTGATGCAACTTCTTGCAATTTTGAAGGTTGCATTGTACTGTTTTTCTTGTTGAGTAATATATTGTCCTAAAGAAGTGAATAACCTCGGTAGGCATGAATCACCTGAATTACCTAGAACACATTTTTTTCAAACAAATGCTGTAGATATTTAAAATGAATGCTTATGTACTCGTACAAAAATATTATGACTATAACGTTGAGGTACAGTATTTTTTTCACGTAAATAATAACAGAATGAAGAATCAGAAATATCGACCCAACATATAAAAATATTTATTCCAACTTCTACCATCGTGGGTATATAACTTTGAGAATTGGGTAGATGAATTATCATGTAAAATTTTGCCAAGACGAGACCATATGGCTCGCACTGCAGAAAGGTTTCATGTGGAGCCAAGCTTCTAACTCTACACGACCTAACTCAACAAGCCCTAACTTCGTAAAGTTTACACCTTAGTCAAAATATGTGGCTTGGCCGTTTCGTCACTACAAGAGCTATTGTACAACCAAAAAGTAGTGAACAGTGAATAAATTTTTCGCCTTATGCCTATGTGACAGTAGCAAAATGACCAAGCCACATATTTTGACTTAGGTGTGAAGTTTGCGAAGCTAGAGCTTGTCGAGTTAGGGCCTGTAGTGTTAGAAACTTGGCTCTACATAAGATCTGATAACTTTTAAATCTTTCCAGTGAGATTTCACTTTATTTTGTAAGTTGATTATAACAATATTTTTTTAGGTTTATTGTACTATTATCTAAAACAAGAAGTCCTTATATTAATTTCCAGACCGATAGCATCAAAATTTGCGGGAATCTTATACAGGCCTCCAACCCTCAGCTTAAGGGGTTGGGAGAAAGGTTGAAAGTTCCAAGTTGTACTATTGTTTGTTGCTTGTGTATTAATACTAGCTCACATACCAAATTTTAGCTTTCTATGACCACAGGAAGTACCCTAAACATTTTGATGATCATAAGAGAGTGAGTCAGTTGCGGAATCGTGGTTTTCACTCACTTGTACTAAGTACAAGGAAGTATTGTGAAACCGACAAAATTCACCTATTGAGATTTTGATGGAATCTATTTTGAGCATCCCTGAATCCGTTTATACTATTTTTGGCTTGATGTCGGTACATATGTTTGTGAGTTCTTTTGTGCTGAACACGCCAATCTCAAAACTTGTTGAACATGTAATGTTGAAATTTTGTATTCAAAACTGGTAAAGGATCTAGTTGTGCATCTCGCATTATGTTTCCAATCGTCTGTACCGGAAGTGCACTTTAATTGGAACATTCTTCAAATTTTTCCAATAAATTCAGGATGATCAACCGAAGTACGTTGAAATTCAGTACTTGAACTTAGTGTCATATTAAAATGGTTATCTGCTATTTTTGTATGAATCGGCCAAGCAAGAAGTGCACTTTACTTTGGACTTTTTCTTAATTTTTCCACATAAATCTAGGATGATCAGCCAGAGCATGTTGAAATTTAGTGTTTGAACTTGTTGTAGCATCAAAATAGTTATCAGCTATTTTTGTATCAATCGGCTCAGCCAGAAGTGCAAATTATTTGTATAACAGACATTCAGTATTTGCCGTATCAAACAATCAGTTCAATTGAAATGATAAAGTAGACAATTATAATCTGTTGTCAATTTTCTGATTTTGTTTGACATTGTTCATGTCAAAATATTATCAAGATCATATCAATTATAATCTGTAGCGACAGAAAACTTCATTTATTAAATTTGTATGTATATATATATATATATATATATATATATATATATATATATATATATATATATATATATATATATATATATATATGAGTTATAAGTAGCCAAACGTTTTATCAGGCGCATATATATATATATATATATATATATATATATATATATATATATATATATATATATATATATATATATATATATATATATATATGAACGTCCGTTTGTATATTTAAATACTGTTTGAATTTCATCAGGAATACCCGGAAATTTATCTTTAACATATCCTTCATCTTTTATTCTAAAATTACATTCATCTATTTGTATGTATTTATTTTTATTATAAAAAATATAGGTACGTCCGAAACTGTTACTAATCGCGGCATGTATATCACGTATAGGATGATTGAATAAATTTTTATTTATAGATGTATCTATTATCATTGAAGGATATTTAACATTGGAGAATTGATCGTTGATAATCACCATGATATCTCCATTTGGTCGTAAATATAAAGCTGATATTTTATGAAAGTTATCTGGTAGAAATTTGAATAAGTTTGTCAGAAGCAAAGGTTTGTTTATTAGTTCATTATCGTTCCATACCATACCCATTTTTCATAAAAGATATACATTTTCTTATTAATTATAAGAAAATTGGGAAATCATCGATTACAGTATTTGTTTGTATTAAATTTGTTTTCGAAGATGTAATTGGGGTCACTGTTGTAGTAGATTCTTCGATAGTTATTGTTGTTTTTTTTGTGAAATTACATAAACTTTAGATGCCTTTAATATCATCTGGATGTAAGTCGTATGAATCATTGTTGAATATATTATTCAAACTCAATGGGTACATTACAGCCATTTCGCACGGCAAAAAATAAGATGATTTTTCTTTACAATACAGTCGGGTTTTACAATTTTTATATAATCCACTAAACTTATGATTGATAAGGCAAATTGGTATATTCTGCTGTGCTATAATGCCTGATTATTGATACTATATAGTTATGGGTTACAAAGTATTGTAGCTATTATCATATTTATCGTACTGAGTAATATAATTATCAGTTGAATTCTGAAATCACTATAAAATATTGTAGCAATCACAATATTCAATGGTCTTTGTGTCGTGAATTTTATGTAGTATTTGCAAAGGAATATGTATTGCACATCTTACCATACTGTCTAGTAATTGAAATTTCAACTAACAATAAATACATTATATTTTACTATACTGCATTGTAATTGATAATATAGAATCTGATACATGCTAAAGTGACGCTGACATGTTCAAACGCGTTGAACGAAACAAATTGCAACAGCATCTTTCTATACTCGCATTCATTTATCAGTGTGATTCTTTGGTGTAATGGTCTGTTATCTAAAATACAATGGAAATAAATATTGAAAATCTATTAATTGAATGGAATCTGGAGCATGTGCTAGCAGATTTTCAAAGTAAGTAGGTATTTACATAAATTATTTGTATCGATATCAACCTCCTGAAAAAATTCCTTGAAAATATATTCGTCAGGTATCTATTAGGCTTGGATGACCTGAACTGAACTCAAATTTCTGAAACTGTTGTTTTCTACTCATGTAACTTTCTGATAGCCGATAATTTGGTGAACATTCTGTGTAATTTAGATAGTGAACCTTAATGTTATAAATTTTATTCAAAATAACATATACTTTCATTTTCATCCATCTATTATTTCTATCATCGTGTTGATATCGAAAACAAACAAGAACAAAATTTTTGACTGTATTAAAAATTGAGAATTGATTATATTTTATTTCAGGACATGGTGTTAATAATCTAGCAGCAATCCTATCTATTAATAATGAACAGTTGAAAGAATTGCTGCCCAGAATTGGAGACAGAATCCAATTTGAGAAAAATAGAGATAATTTGATTATCAGTAACTCTTATCCTTTGATAACGATAGCACCAATGCTCAAAATACTTTGGAATCTATTGTGAACGAGACTGTAGATTCATTTTCAACTCCGGCGTCATCTTCATCATCAGCAACCGTATCGTTGTATACATCCTCAACTTCCTCAGAGGATTCTCTAGTAACATCAGGTAGATATATTCATAAATCTCAGATATTCATATATCTAGCAAGTTTGTTCTAATGTAGCGCTATCTATTGCTTTCAGAAAATACAGTTTCAGTGAAGAATAACAATCTGAAACGGCTTCTTGAAAATGATGTTGAAGGCTTGGAAATCTTAGCTAGCGCTAAACAAAAATGTTTATCCAGAAAAAAACTAGTCAACTTCATTATTAATAAAGAACTCAATGGAAATTTGGACAGACGTATGAATAGTGAGCGATTCGAACAACTCACAGACGAAATATTAGAGCTTTTTCCAAGTGAAAATAGGGCCACTTACTATTTACCATTCAAAAAAGAGAATAATGTACGTATTCTGCCAAAAGGCAAATTATGGGACAAGTATTGCAATAAACGGAGAGCATTGCGCTATTTGGGATTATTAGGTTCAGCAAAGTGTGATGTTCTTCCTCCAACAGAAGGTATACTAAAAACTAATTATTATTTGAACACAAGCACTAAAAATTTATTATAAATTTTAGACGAGATCAACGCTGACTTAGAAGATAAATTAGTGTATCTCCAACATAACGTCACAAATTGGGACGAAATATGTACATACTGGAAGTTAACAGCTAAATATAGAATGAAAAAATATGCTACTCTATTCGGCATCCAGAATATACTGAAAACCTATCCACCATTGCGACAACCAAAAGCATTTGATTTGGTAAGTTAATGATTAGGTTCATTGTATTATTTTTTTATAATAATACAATAAATATATATATATATATATATATATACATATATATATATATATATATATATATATATATATATATATATATATATATATATATATATATATATATATATATATATATATATATATATATATATATATATATATATATATATATATATATATATCTACATAGATATATTTGGATATTGATTTTCTAGATTGAAATAGATTTTTCATCTATGTATGCAGAAAAATCGAATAATTTACTATTAAACTGGCCAAGAATTTCTAAGAGAGTACTTGAAGTTATATCGAAGAAGAGATCAAATCTTGCGAATAAGATCATCAAAGAACATAGTAATTTGCAAGATCCACATTCCATAGTACCGTTTATGGTCCTGGCGCATTATCTCACAATATCAAAAATTCGTCAATGTTCTTGGAGACCATCTAAAGTAGAAAGTTGGAATGGTTTTATACTTCATGTTAAGGTACCTATGACAATTTTTCATGAAATTTTACAGGCAAATGATCTCTAGTAATCAATCTATATTCTATTCTAATAAAAACTTTTGAATATTAACTAGAATCAGATATCTAAACACTGTTTTCCAAATTAATTTATAATATTTTTGTGTTATCTTCTATAGTAAGAACATATAAGACAGTATGTAATAGCTCCATTGCATATAAGATATCATACAACTCAATAATTGGTTTCCAAATTTGAATTCTGTAAATTTGATGTACATTTTTCCTCAAGCCTTGGGTGGATGCCACTAATATCAGAGAGTTTCTGTCCTTCTTAAAGCCCACGTGGTCCGTTATCTAGTGTTCTGTAAATTTCAATTGTCTAGGTGATTGCCTTGTTAATTTTTGTATTATTGTTCTCTGGAGAAGATTCTTGCTGGAAGAATCGAAACGTTAAAAGTTAATAAAATTCACAGAATTCAAATCGAAAAGCAAATTATCCATTATTGAATTCTAAACAAAACTATAGATTATATTACAACTAGATCAAGCTGTATACTCATGACATCAATATTTCAGGAAATAGATGATTTACATCAAACTTTAGAAGAGAGAAGAACTAAAATGATGAATTTTAAATTGAGCACACAGCCAATACCAATATTAATAGGTCATGATTTCGACAACATAGAAGTGTCTTATGTAAACGTTAATAACAATCTAATCAAACTGGAAACACCCCTGAAGGCAATCGACATTTGTTTCAAATCATATTTCGCACTGAATGCCAAATATCCGATCGAGTCTGAACATCTATGGATGTTTCTCCAGAAATATATTTATAACGTAGATACCACTTTTGACAAAAATTTCATTTCTGTCAATTCACTAATTTCTGATTTGGAGAGTCAATGAATATCAAACTTGCAATATGGAGTGCAATATCTGTAACTATAATTTTATTATAACAAATGCGTATATAGAACATTCAAAATTAGAACAAAATATCAAGAACGGGCCATACAGATGTACTTAATATAATTGTCATAGGATATTTTCTTGCATGAACTCTTTTCGAAAACATATTACAGTACACTTACGAGAGAGTAAAAATAAAATTACATATGATTCCAAAACTATAAGTCAAGAATCAAATGGGCGGGAAATAAATACTCCATCAATCAAAAAACATTGTTTTTCTGATATTCATGAATCCCAAAACGATGAACATGAATTAGATAACATAAAAAATAATATTCGTTCAGAAACTTTTAAATTCATATCAAAATTACACAGTAATAAAAATTTGTCTAGATCTTGAGTAGCTATGTAACACCGATTCTGGCTCAGATAACGATCTAAGATTTCAAAGATAACGCGAGCAGTGACGTTATCTAAACAGCGGTGACGTTATTAGAACATTTACGAGTGGCGCCATCTCTTGAGCAGTGGTGAGTGGCGCCACCTATCATCCAGCAGACTAACTAGCGTTGAATGGAGAAGATTTCTATTTTTTTCTTTTTGCGTGTGGCGCCATCTATTATTCACTAGACGAACTACTAATTGATGTGATAGATCTCTGTACCATGAATGACAATAATAACGTTATTCACACACACATTTTACCACTAACGTCATATCTTGGGATGTGTTGTGATGAGTGGTGCCACCCATCATCCAACAAACTAACTAACGTTAAATGCAGAGATTTCTTTTTGTGTGGGGTGCTACCTATTGTTCACTAGACGAACTACTAATAAATTCATAATAATTGTGTACATGAATTTTTCCAATTTTTTGATTATAAATTTGCAGATTCAATAACTTATTTTTGATAAGCGGACTTGCATCACTTGTGATCCCATGTTTGAGGTTATCAATGTCTTATTTGTATATGTAGAAAAATTTTTGCATACTGAATTCAGTATGAGTTTCAAACTCCAAGTGATACAAACTATTCAGTTTTCTATTATTATATCTTCCAAGAAAAAAACTATTATCTATAAATGACAAAAATGGTAAGTAATTTCAATTAATTTTTTCAAAAGAAATTTTTCAAAAAATATTCATTTACAGCAAGTGAATGAAAATACTGACAACAATATGAAGAAAAGAAAGTATCCACTTCACACGAAACCATCTTGCAAGCATATCAATCAAAATGATGCATTGGCAACAAAAACAAAAAGAAAAACTAATATGAATAAGAATAAAGAAATATTAAATGGAGTTCCTCTTCTTGAGAATAATGCAGAACAAGCAGAAGCACAAGTCGTTGAAGAAGTAGTGGAGGGTCTATATGAATTTGACTTAGCACTCTCTAGAGGTTTCGTCAAATCTAAATTGATTATGGAACATAGATTTTTGCTAAATACGAATATTTGGATACACATTGGATTTGATCCAACAGACAATTTAGAAACTATTATTAGAATATACAATAGTAGAATTGACAAGTTCGTCGATTTTAAACGACTTGACTGGTATGAGTTTCTTAGGTGCTATCATATTATTATAGGATTTTTGAGGGTACTTTCAGTTGTTGAATCATATTCGATTTCAAATCATAAATTATTATTTGATGTTATAGAAAATGATAAAATTATGATAATTGAATCACAGAATAATCAAATTTATCTAAGTGATACATCTATTCGCAATATATTAAAAAATACTAATCACTTAGATGACATCATCAATTATTTAGAATCATTAAATTTCTTGGATTATTATTTGAGTGTAATGCGACAAGCATCTTCTTGTGATGGTGATATTTACACAAATATTAAAAATATAATTGATGAAACAAATAATGTTTATGATTTAGCAATGAAAGAAATAATATTAAATTATAATAATGTAATTTTAGCGTCAATTGAAATTATTACTACTTCAAAAAACAATCGGCTAAACAATCAGAATAATGAATAATAATAAATTATATTTATGATTATAGAAAATAAAATGTATATGTAAAAAATATAAATATTTTGTTGACAAAAAAAATTTAATGAATAAATATCTCTATAAGTTAATCTTTTTTTTCTTTTATTTATTGGAATATTTTTGATGATACATTTCAAATTCGGTCTCACAAGACTGACAGTTTTCAATGTTAGGTGGTGGTCCATCAATATGGATATGATGGATTGGTAGATTCGTATGCTCCACACATGGTAATTTCAATATAACTTTAGGATGTAATTTATACTCTAGCGGAAGTCTTCCCCAAATTTGCAATAAATTCATTCCACTAAATGATTCCAATATTAAATCAAATTTCTCCTTACTTATTTTTTTGCAAATATATGCTATTGGAGCCAGCTTTCTAATTAATTTGAGAAGTGAATTATCATTATAACCACATTTGCTTGAAGTTGATTCAATCATGTTCCTATGGCTTCCAATATCTTCTTCTTTTATTAGATCACAATGATATTTTATGTTTAGCAAATCATATGCTATTATTTTCAAACAGACTATTTCACTATTATTTGACATTTTTCGAAAATATATACCTCAATCTGTAGTTTACTATTATTTAGAGTAATGAAATTATTACAATGTTGAAAAAACAAAGTTTGTATGGAATTATATATGTAACAGGTAAGAGGTGGAGGAGGGGGCTGATGGTGGGGAGTAAGAAAAAAAAAATAAGAGAAACAATTATTGTGAATACAAGATTTTTGATAGTAGTATTTTCAATTGCTCATATAAATTGATATTGGGACAATCAATATTGAACATAGAAAGATTGAATTTCTCTGCTTTTACAACTGACTTTGAGAATTCATCAAATTCATAATAATAATCATTCATAAAAAAATATAATCGTCCATTTGTATACTTGAATACAGATTCTATATTATTTGGAATACCGGGGAACTCATCATCTACACTTCCGATTTCTGAAGCGAAAAATCTGCATTCATCAATTTTTATGAAAGAATTATTTTTATGAAATATATATGTTTGACCACTATTGGTAGATACAGCTCCATTAATATAGGTTATACTATTTTAATGGTGGGGATTGGCAATATTTTCCAATTCTAAAGATGGAAACTTTATATTATAACTTACGTTATCTATGAATAATACAATATTTCCATTTGGTCTTTGGTAAATACCATTCATTCTCAAGAAATTTTTTGGAAGAAAATTTAACCAATCTGTTATAAGATATGGCTCCGGATCAAAGTTTTTTTCATTCAAATTTTTCACCCAGACCCACTTATTATAAAATATATATAATTTTTTTCTTACGATTAGAAATTTATTGACATTTTTCAAGCTACATAAGTCTGGAGAAGAATCTGAACTTGTTTTCCGCTTATTATGAGTTTTTCCGGTTGTTGTAATTGGTTTCTGTGTTCCTTTTGTTGTTGATACCTTTGTCATTGTCGGTGCCTTTGTCGTTGTTGTTATCAATGACTTAATGTTTTTTCCATATAATGATTGAATAGCATTTATATCATCAATGTGTAAATCATAATAATTACTATTTTGGAATATTTTTTCTGTATATATTGGATACATTATTGCATTCTTAACATTTGAATGCCTAATTCCTAATGCATGGCCAATTTCATGGACTAAAACAGCAAAAAGACTCTTCTCTTCACTATTGGAAGGGGGATCCATACCATAGTACCATTGTTCTGCATTATCTATATGAATTTCTGAATGCATGCTTAAGCTTGGAAATTCAGCATGCCCCAATATCATACCCTCCCCATCAAAATGAGACCTGCATCTAGCCCGTTTCTTGAAATCCCAATGTTGAATTCCTCCAAATGAAATATAAATAGTAGCATTTTCATTATATGGCGAATGTATAATATTTAAATTTGTATATTTAGACCATAAATTGAAAGCTTTTTCAATTAAATATTGAGCAATACTAGTTGTTCTTTTTGAATCCCAAGTAATTGTAGAAATTCCCCATAATATATAATGAGTATTATAAACATTCATATCTTTAACACCACATCTAGGAGATGAAATGAGTTTCAAAACATTTTCAATTGTTTCATTGGATTGCGTTAAATTAAAATTAGTTTGTAATAGGTTTAGTGCTGTTAGATACGATGGATCTTTTTCAGTTGAACTGAAGACCTCCTCTTCACTCACATTAAGATATCCATATGTAAATAAGTAATCAATAATTGATTAAAAATTTTCTTTTTTCACACTTTTACAATTACTCACGATAATTATAATCAATATAACTAGAACCACTTTCTGAACCATGTTCTACATTGTTTGAATAGCAAATATATGATTTATGAGATACTTCAACTTTATATGGAAAAAAAGCAAAAAGTTAAAATGATAAATGTAATAACAGAGAATGGAGGGGGTGAAAGGGGTAAATGCGGCTGAAAATAAATTTAATAATTCAAAAATAACATTGGAATTTCTATTATATATTTATATATTCATGATGTTATACATTTCATTATAGTCTAAGTGACTTTTTATTCTATAAACATTACTAATTGCACAATTATTAAAATGTCTGAAACATGATTTATTTGATGGGAAGCTCTGAAGAGACTTACATTCTTCCCCCAAAGAAATTATTGTGGAATTCAAGTTGAAAGATTCTAGAAAGGTTTTCTTCATATCCCCTTTGACATATATTGTTGATGCACCTTGTAATATTGGTAGAATCAAATTTGGAATTTCATTATATTGTATATATCCATCACTCCATTTTAAACCATAGTGATTGTTATACAACCATCCTGCTTGTTTTCTATATTTATGTTCCAACTTATTCCAAGGAAATGGTTCTTTGAAGAAAAAATGTTCCAATTTGTTGCCATCTCTTGTAAGAATTGCAATTTCTTTTGCCACTATTATATAATCTCTGGCATTGAAGCCTTGTATATCAACAATTAATTCCATATTTCAGTTAGCTCTTTCGCAGTTCAATTCATACTGAAGCTCTAACAGCACTAGTGAGTGGATTATATTCGATAATGCGATCATGTATGATAAGACAATAAACACTCGTATTCTCGGGAAATATATCATTTGATTCAAACTCCAGACGTATATCAACTGAACTATTTTTTACTGCTTCGTTTTGATTGGAACAATCTATTACTGTTATCGGTGCAAATGTATTGAAATCTGTCTTATTTAGAATAGGACCAATATATGTATCATGAAAATCATAGTAGACCTTGGAAAATTTCGTGTACATATCATAAAGAAGTGCATAGTGATTATTTTTGAAATCTAGATTCAAATTGTCATATGGATAAGAAACTGAGTTCAAATATAGCTTAATATTCGCTAAATTGCAACTATCAAAATGACTACTACTTTTATCTTTCAAATTTTTTCGATTTGTTTGGAAAGCAACAATAACAAATCTTGGTTTTTCCAATTGAGTTGATGATTTAATTGACCAAATTTGCTTTTTTGCTGAAGGAAGAATTGGATATTCATATAAATCCCAAGAACGGAATGGACATTTCAAGAAATGATTTGAGTTGACAATTTTCAATAATCTCAATCTATATTCGTCATTAACATATATATGAGGAACAGGCCATTGAATTTTGTTCAGAATAAATTTCAAATTTTCTGTACAAATATATGCATTATTATCATTTCTGGCTCTAATTAACACCAATTCTTGTCTAACATTCACCAATATTCTATTATTATCTTCACAAAATCCAAGCAACATTTTCAGTGGAACACATATATTAAAATTACCATTTTCATCTAGAATGTTTATATTGAGTCCCCAATCAGCATTTTCAAGATTATCACTTTCAAATTTATTTAATGAAGCATATGCTTTCAAAGTTGAGCTAATTCCAATATTTTCCGTCTTATCAACTTCAAAACTATTCATTGAATATTTAATTTCATCAAATAAAAATGCAATTCCATTATTTGTTATTTTTGCATCCACAGGAGGCTTACTACCATCTTCGTTCAATAGTTTACCTTCAATATAAAGAAAACTTTGACTAGGCAACGTATAGATATCTTGCTGTTGGATTTGAATTCTCATTTTATCACAATTATTAAATGCTGATGCAATAATAGGTTGATGATTATGTATCTCAACACGTGTTATTGCATCATTGAAAGCAACACCAGATGTAATATCTAAAATATTATTCATTGTTTTTGTTTTAGTTTTTGATCTCTTTTTAGTTTTAAACCGGTGATTTCAAGAAATTTTTATTTTCTCTTGTTAACACTTTTATAGTTGATGGTGAACTGATTCTTTTCGTTGTTGTTTGCATTCTTTTATAACTAATACCCATTTATAAAAATTTTTTCAAATGTAATCTAATAGTTATTGTTTCACCACGAAAATTTATTTGTTTTCTTTCTTGATCAACAATATTTACAGTTATATTGTTTATGGTTTGAGTGTTCACTGGTAAATAAATCACATTTGAAGGAACCTCATTGATTTTATACCCAGGCTCTACTGTTGGATAGAACTCATGTAAAATATGCATGGGTAATCCATTCTTATATGATCCAGTCACAATATTACATTCAATTAATATAGCATTCACCTTAACTATGTTGACAGGTAGATCACTTTCATGAACAACATTCCTTACTAATATTCGCTTTTTAAACCCCAATAAAGATCCAATTGAATCATCTTTTGTGAAATCAATATCAACAGTACTCCTAAGCTCACATTTTAAAGTGTTAGTATTTGGTTTTGAACTTATGAAATTACGTGCAACATTTTTCTCTCTTTCTATTCTATTAGTATAAAGTTTCTCCTCGAAATCGTAATCATAATTTGGATCTCCTAATTCTTTTTTCAATATATTATTAATATTCTCAATTTCATATGACCCAACTGGAATAGATATTACTTGAAAATCTGTATTTGTACTTGAATTGGTTTTATAATAAAATTTATTATTTGTTGTATCAATATTTGGTATTGAATGATATGATTCAAAGTTGATCAATCCAATTACATAATCACTGCTCTTCAAATCAATTGGTGGAAAGAAGTCTGCACTTAGTGTAGACGTATTTCCACTAAGTGTAATTGTTATCGACTCCATTTCTATACTGATGTATTCAACAATTATTTTATGGATTTTATAAGGAATTTCAAACACAAATGACCACAATTGAAAGAATTAAATTTTTGATAGCGCTTATAATCGAATGTGATGTTAGCCTTGTTTCCAAAATATTCGATTGATTCTATTGGTGGAGCTAAATTTCCAAAACTGTCAAAATACTCAACGTTTTCACCTTTTTTTATATATGAAACCCAATGTGTACCAGCTCTTGCAAAGGAATCGAGATTAATAACTGCTGACTCATTTTTTAATGGTTTTTTAGGTAATGTATCACGCATATATACACCTCGGAAATATTTTATTTTATGAGCACGAGCAAATTTGATTATATCATCAGTGTTTAATGGCCTTTTTGGCAATTTCTTTTCTTTGTTTTTTTTCGTTTTTTTTTAATTTCCGCACCATGCTTATGAGGTTTTAAATATAAACCACTACCTAGGGCTTTTTTTACACCATATGAAGCAGCACCACTTGCAGCACCAGCAATTAAAGCCTTTCCAATTAATGGAATTTGTGCTGCTACAGGTAAAAATCCACCATATTTTTTTGGTGTTTTCAGTACTCGCTGATTCTTTGATTTTTTCGTTTTTTCTTTATACCCATACCAAGTTTTTGTTCAGCTTTCATAGAGTTTGTTATTGTCCAAGCAGCAACTCGTTCACCAAAACTTGAATTATTCGATTTTACTCTATTCCACGCTCTTTCTTCTAATATTTTATCAGCTTTATGTCTATCTTTCAAATTATTGCTTTGGGAATATGAAATATCGTGTTCACGACATGCAGCATCCAATGGATTTATACCCGTATCACCTCTTTTCAATCTCTTATCTAATTTAGTTCCTGGACCACAAAATTGATAACCTGGTATGTGCAATTCTATAGGTAATGAGTTAATTGCCTTATTAAGTAAACCTTCACCAGCTCTGTGATATGTTAACATTGAATAATTTTTTAGTACTGACCTTATTTGTATGTATACAACAGCTTTTATATAAAAGCTTAGTAGTAATCATGGAATTCACTAAGCAGAAAGAGCATCTTTCAGTTCACAATTTTGATGCTATACAAACTAATTCTCACTTGAAAAAACATAGCAAACTTTTACCTAATAGTATAAGAAGTATTATTGTGAGTCCTAGTAATTGTGAAAAGACTAATATACTTCTTAGTCTTCTTACACATCCAAATGGATTGAAATTCAAAAATATTTATGTATACTCTAAGTCTTCACAACAACCAAAATATAAATTTCTAGAAAAATGTGTTTCTGGAGTAAAGGGTATGAAATATCTCTCCTATAATGTGGATACTGAAATTTTAAAACCAAATGAAGCGCGATCCTATTCAATAATTGTTTTTGATGATACTGCATGTGATAAACAAAATTGTATGCGTGATTATTTTAGTATGGGTAGACATAATGAGATTGATTGTTTTTATCTTTCACAATCATATGCAAAAATACCAAAACATTTGATTAGAGATAATGCAAATTTTATCATCATATTTAAACAAGATGAAACCAATTTACATCATATATTTGACGATCATGTAAATAGTGATATGACATTTAATAAATTTAAAGAATTCTGTATAAAATGTTGGGATAGTAAATATGGATTCGCAGTTATAGATAAGGATAGTGAGCAAGAAGATCGATATCGCAAAGAATTGGATACATTTCTTAATCTCAAATCCATCTAGGAGTTTACTATAATGGATAATAAAAAAACGCTCCACAAAATAATTAAAGTGAGTAAAGTGCTCAAACAAAAGTTCAATTCATTGAAACATAATAAAATGAATAGTGATATTATGTTACAAGAAACATTTAAACCTATAACACAACCACTTCAAGAACTAGTGAATAATACAAAATATGAAATAAATGGTGAAAACACTATAGCAAAAAAAATACCCTCAAATTCAAAGGAAATAAGGATAAATAAAAAAAAATTGAAACAGCATCCAATTCCAAAATTAGAATTTGATACACCAACAAGTTCTGCTAAAGTGGAAGTGAATGAAAGCAGCGACAATGAGGAAGTATTTGAAAGCACACCTCAAATGTCACCAACTTCAGTTGCTAGAGGTATTTTGAATACTCCTCAAGGGCAAACCGAAATAGAATCCCTAAAGCTAAAATTTGGAGACCTTGCTAGTGAATATCTTCTGAAATTTTTGAATAAAGATAAGGATTTGGATACTATTTATGCAATAAAATATATAGAAAATCGTGATAAATTTATATTGGGTAAAAAAGAGATAGAAATAGATAAAAATGATATAATAATTGATGATCAAGTATATAATGGAACAAAAGGACTTTATGAACTCATTTTCATGGAAAATCCTGAACATTATACTGCGGAAGATGTAAACGAATATTTAAGAATTTTAAATCATACACAAGCACATAAGCAATCAAATAATATGTTGAAAAGATCCACTTATCCAAAATATTTCAAAATAATTAAACCGTTTTCAAGTGAAAAAAAAGGGTTTCGAGCTTCAACAAGAAAAAAAGTGCAAACCAAAAAATATTCACCTACAGGTTTTGGAGTTTTACCATTCAACATGGAATTCTCCAATTATAAACGCGAGTATGTCTATTGGGATAATGCAAACGAATTGGTTAATAGGTTACAATTATTATTAGCATCCAAACAGAGTGGACACACAAATCATGATAATGAAATTATGTCAATACTTGAAGAATTGAGAGAATGTAATATAATAGAATGAATTCACTTCAAAAATGAACATTATTATGTCTGCTGTCAAGAGTAGAAGCTTTTATTTCAACTTAGAGAGATTGAGAACTATTAATTATGTCGGTAGATAAATTTGGTAGACGATTTTCAAAGAAAAAAAGAAATGAGTCAAATAATTCAATATTAAGGTATGATATTTATGGAAATATAGATTTAAATGAAAGACAATTTTCAAATATTGGGAAAATACATGATTCGAGTGATATTATAACGAAGAAATATTTGGATGAGCGTATTAAAGACGTAGAAAAAACTATCAACAATAAAATCATAGTGATACAACATAAAATAAATGAATCAAAAAATGTAGTTAAAGATAAAATTGAGGAAGAAGTGTATAGAAATAATAGAACAATTGGCAAAGATGAAAGTGATTTGATAGAAGATAATTCATCCAATTTTAAACAAAAACAACAATTAGAGGCTTTGGATAAACTACGTGAAAATTTGAAGAAACTACAAACGATCGACTCGAAAGAGTCTTTAAACAAAATATATGAAGATTCTAAAGAGCATTAAGTTGAAGCTGTGAAACTAATTCAAAAAAGAAGACTTTCACCAAAGTAAAAAAAATTATTAAATTTTTTTGATGTATAAAAAAAATGGAGATAAGAAAAAATGGAGATAGATGTTATAATAGAAGCAATGTGATGAATATGAGATGCTTCATTTATTTGAAATGAAAGTTCAAGCAATATCTTCGAATAAACAATATAGAGAAGCTTTAAGATTTTATAGAATTGTGTATTGGAGGTATTATTCTTTCTTTCAGTGAAATACCTGCAGGTAGTCATATTAAGTTATATGGAATCATAATCTAGAAAAATTGTCTCTAAGAATTGAACTATACAAAAAATGTCAAAAAAAACTATAGTGGATGAACTACATATTATTCTTCAAAGTTAGTGGATGAACTACATAAACCAGCCCGAAGGAATTATGTTAGACGTCGAGTTATAACTCGAGATATTGATGATTTGTGGCAAGCTGATTTAGTGGAAATGATTCCTTATGCAAGAGAAAATAGTGGTAATAAATATATGTTGACAGTGATTGATGTTTTTTCTAAATACGCTTGGGCTAAACCTATCAAAACAAAATCTGCTGATGCAATAGTAAATGCTTTCGAAAATATTCTTCAACAAAATAGGCGACCTTTAAATCTACAAACTGATCATGGAAAATAATTTTATAATAAAAAGTTTGAGAAAATGATGCAAAGTTATAATATCAATCATTATTCAACATATAGTAATTTAAAAGCAAGTGTTGTCGAGAGATTCAATCGAACTTTGAAGAATAATATGTATCGTGAATTTAGCTATCGTGGTTCACATAGATGGATAGATATTCTACCGAAATTAATCAACTCTTATAATAACACAAAACATAGCACAATAAAAATGACTCCAAATAGTGTTAATAATAAAAATAAGAAATATTTATTGGATACAGTTTATAATAATATAAAAACAAGAGGTCGAGGTGAATTGATGGTTGGTGATTCTGTTAGAGTGTCCAAATTGAAAAATGTTTTTGAAAAAGGTTACACACCCAACTGGTCAACTGAAATTTTTACTATTTCAAAAATAAATTTAACAAACCCAATAACATACAGGTTAAAAGATTATCAAGATAAATCAATCGCAGGTGGATTTTATGGAGAAGAACTCCAAAAAACTAAACATCCAAATATTTATTTAGTTGAGAAAGTTTTGAAGAAAAAAGGTTCACAAGTATATGTAAAATGGTTAGGGTTTGACTCTTCACATAATTCATGGATACATAAAGACAATGTTTTATAGTGTGAGCATCTAATTACTATTGTAAATTTTTTCCCTCATATATTACATTAAAAAAATTAATCTATTATAATAATATTATTACACTCCTGACTATTGTGTTCTTCACAAATAGAATAGTGCCCCCAAGGTAATGTATCTGTGTTCCCTTCTAATAAGTATCGCTTATCATCATCTGCATTTAAAGTGAGTTTATTAATTTCAACTGAAAAAATGTTATGATTTTTTGATATGATATTGTTTTGTGTGCGATATAACTTTTTATTCTGGAATAATGCATTCTTATAATCATCTATAGTCAATGTTCTAGTAACTATAGTGGATATTCCTTTTACTTCAGAAAATGATTCGTTGTTTTCCAGTCTATATGAATACATTTTGGATTTAAGCCCTGCAAATTCGTTCATAATTTTTCCACCATTTTCATCCTTAAACAATCCAACAATTTTTGCATTTGTTTGAGGTATTCCATAGTGATTATCTTTAGAATAGTTTGAAGTATCAAATCGGTGCAAATCTTCTCTTATAATTTTATAGGGATTTTCAGTGAAGCGATAAATTAGTGAGTCAGTATCTTAATATATTAATTTAGGTTTTTGAAATTTTTTATGTACGTAATTATAGTGAAAATCATACATAAGTACCTTACTTAGATCAAGAATTATCATGCCAATATAAATGGGTCTGTTAAATGTTATTGATAACCTATTAAATTCCATGGATACCAAATTTTCAGAAAAAGGAATAATTTTTTTCAAATTTGGTTTTATCACCATTTTTCGAGCCCCATAACGTCCATCCCATTGTGTTTTGAGTTTTATATCTCTGTGATTCCGAATATTCTCCATACTTTTGCCAAAAATTGCATTATTATTCAATTTAAATCGATCTCTTTAAAAATTATTCTTGGCGTTCTTCCTAAACTCTGTATTTAAATCAATATAGCTTTTTAACCACAATGATTGATTGAATCTGATAGCTCTATGTACTTTTGTTAATTTCATACCAAATGTTAAAGCTTGTTGTAAATTTTGATAATGAATAATATATTTTACTTCATTATTAAGAGTTGTCATTAATTTCGTTATATTGGAGTTCTTAGGTTTCTCATGCTCACAACATAATGGGAAATCTTTATGGAGATCATGTAAATGTCTTGGATACTCTAAATCCACTTCTAATACATAACCAATTAAACTATATTTTGATATATTCATCACATTAAGCTCTGATATATCTTTTTGTGATAACCATTCAAACCCACCATAGGGTAGACATTGCGTCATAGCCCATCCATATAAATTGCAGGCATCAAAATACATTAAATAAGCCTATTTTTCTGTTGCACAATATGTAGACATAAATTTATTGTTTGATTTTGCATAGCGATTACTGCATTGACAAATTCCTCCTCTGATTCCTTGCTCAAAGAAGAGAATCATATCAATATCAGTTAGCAATTGTAAATTTACTCTTGTCAGCTTCAACATAGCATCCCATGCAAACCCCACAAAAAAGTAGTTATAAAAAGTTGTATTATGATTTTTTTTTATATTATACCTGGCGTTGTGAAATAATGAGAAGGATCTAAATTATAAGCTTTCAGACTAACATTTCTAAAGTTTTCGGATATATCAGCTAGAAGTATAACGTCTGTTTGAATATATAACTTTAGATAATCCCCCAAAGTATCTAAATTGAAAGTATTCCATATTTTTTGAGCATGTTCATAGTCTTTAGCGCTAATATTCTCATTTTTCAATCTTGAGAAAAAAAGCTCCTTCGGAGGTAATACTGTTTCTTCCATTCGGTCCCACGAGTTCATATAATCATATGGGAGAACACCTTTTCTCAATAATAAATCGCTTTTGACTTTATTTGGATAGTACTTATTCATTATTTTGAAGTCTTCTTTGTCTAAATATGTGACTAGCTTTTCTAGTGAACTATTCATAAATCTACAAGCATAAAAAAAATCTGAATGAGAAAGCTTTTTTTTCCAATGGATTATTTGATATTTATAAGAAGTTAACTCACTGCAAAGAATCTAAGAAACGAATCTGCATTTTCCCAACTGCTAATGAGAATGAAATATATTTTTCACTATTATTTGGAATTATTGTTATTTGCTCTTCATCAACTCCGAATTCTTTTACTATTAAATGGCTATCATATCCACTCAAATTGGGGAAAAAAATTGGGATATATTTTGGTAGTTTATAATTCAAGTTGCAGCTTGCATGGGCCGCACCTCTGTACAAACCTAAAGTTGTTTGAGAAAGTGTGAGATCTTTTTTTATATTTTATTGATGAAAAAATAAAATACCTGTGAGGTGACAGTGATCTTCAACTTTTTCTTCCGATTCGATAAACTTCTCCTCACAAATATGACAAAATGTTGCATCATCGAAATCTGTCCCATTCTCATTACTCATTTTAAGAGGAATCTCATACTCATATACTCATAGAATGTCTCAACTATTTTTACAACATTTTTCAATCTATCAATAAACCATTTTGCTGCTTAAGGTCCGCGATATGATTCAAAAAATGATAAAGAATCATTATATGAACATACAACTTTGTAGGCAACTGCACATGCTATATGATTCTGATATTCAAATGTATATGATTTACTAGTGTTTGGTTGACAAGTGTGAATGGGTATTGTTAAGCATTCAAAGTCTGCATAAACTACAAATGGATGTCTTTCTTTTCTAGAATAATTTTTGAATTTCACCCACATTTCTGTTTCTGTTGGTATTTCAATTTTAACAGCATCCATTTTGCAACAATAACTTTCATGATTTTCTAATAGACATTCACTCGAAAAGTATTGTAAACATCTATCACATGTGTAACATTCATGTCCATGATTAGACAGTTGTCTTGATAAAAGACGGGATAATGATTTGATCCAAGCATAATGCCCATTCTCTTCTTTTGTCCAAAAAAGTAAGTTGACATGTCGTTCAACCTTTTTATGTGTGTGATGTAAGGGGCCGTTAATTGTATATCTTTTATCTATAGTATTATATTCTATTCCATAAACATTAATTGATATATTATTTTTTTTTTCGAATTTGATTATCTCACATAGTGGAGTTGGAAATTGAATATCAGATAAATTGAATATTTCACTATGATTTTGAGGATATGAACTAACACGATCTGAATTACTATCAGCGGGGAACATAGCCGATAAAAGTGTTCAAATAAAACACTTATTATCACTATTTTTTACATTTATCACAGCTTTCCGGTTTTTGATAGATTTGGGAAGATCGATATATGTTGATCCTCCAGAATTTGTTGCATCATACTTGCTAATATTGACCTAGAGAATTTTGTTTTTCTTAAGAAAAAAAAAATGTAAGAATTTTTTTGAAACTTACTCTTAAGTTTAATATTCTACTAAGGGCTTTCCCACTATCCCGCTCTTGAAACTCTGACATATGAGTCGATATGACACTTCTTACATTCTGATCAAACCAAATAGTAAAATCGTCAGACAATGTTATGGGCATCATTCTTGAGTTATGATAAATTAAGATTTTCTTTAAAATACCTTGTTTTTCAAGTACATATTCACAACACAGCTCACAGTTTATCTTCACTGGGGATCGATATTCATAAATGAATTGTCCCACTTTCTCCAGCAATATGAATGAGCATTGATCCAAAAATGCCCCAGGGTCGATAATATCATCTGTATTCGTGATTTTCCCACAATGAATACGATTTTTGAATGATGAGGTTAGAACTTCCCAAACAGCCATTTCTGAAACTATAGTTACTATAACACCTATTACTATATATATATTCTTATTGAATATGTGTTTTTGATTTTTGGTAAGTCAATGAGCAATGTTATTACCTTCAAGTTACTCTCTGCAATTCACGAATAAAAAAAGTCCGTTTCACATGTTTTTTAATAAGAAGATAATTGTGTGTTAAATATTATTTATATGAATGTGCATTCTATTTTTTCTCCAATGTCAATCAATGATATATTTCTGATAAGAATATTTCATGTGTTGCATAATTTTTTATTTGCATATGGTTTCATTGCATTTTTTTAATTTTGATATATTTTTTATAGAAATTTTTCTCCAATGTCAATCAATGATATATTTCTGATAAGAATATTTCATGTGTTGCATAATTTTTCATTTGCATATGGTTTCATTGCATTTTTTCAAATTTTGATATATTTTTCATAGAAAAAAAAACATTCTTCTCACTATAAATATGAGAATACACAATTAATACATATCAGTCTATCATAATGGACTCTAAAGTCAACCCAAAATACGTCAGTTAGTTTCTCTTTATAATTTCTTATATTAATATCAAGATATATTTTTGTTCTCAGTAAGAAAGCAAAACAAGAACAAAAAATAGAAGAAAAAACAAAAAATGAGTAAACTAGACTTTTCTAATGCACTGGGGTCTTCAGATGTCCAAGTGCCAACTATAAACATCGGTAAACTGGATGAGAATAAAAAATATCAAATAAAAAAAGCTGATATAATCAATACCAGATATGGACCAAAACTAATCGTAACAACGAGGGAATTCAAAGTTTTTTTCCCAAACAATTTTGCAACTTTGAGTGATGTTCAAAGAAGTGAATTAATTAATGTTTATTTTCACATTGAAAAAGTGAATGACATTGTTGTTAATATTCGTTTTACAGAAAGTTGATAACGTAGATTCAATTTTTTATTCTTATTTCCATTTGTTAGCAAAAAAAATAATAATCATTAATTAATTTTTTTTTCATTCTTCATATTAAAAGCCAAATATCTTATTGGAAATGTCACCTAATGTATCATATATTTTCAGAAAATTTGATGAAATTTGTGAATCAATACCTTCCCTAATAAATACTGATCTTACAGCTAATATGGCGAATGAGATAGCATAAGGTTGGGAGAGCACATCTTCATCATCGTCAGATGACGAGTATAATGAAGTGTCAACTGCTTGGGATCATTATGCAAATAATCCTACACAAATTGAAAATTTAAATATGGAAAATGTTCTACAATTTTGTTTTAATAATGAAAATCATATCAATTTGAAATACAGATTATGGCTATTACCAGAAATACAACCTCACTATTGGTATATGAGACGTCTTTGTGAAAATTGTACTCATATATTACTAGATGACCCCGATTTTCCAGTATTTACTTTTTCTACGTTTACAAATATTGAAAATATCATATCAGGAATGTACTACTGTTCGAATATAAAACAAGAACATAGCATCAAATTAGATAGTGAAATATATTCGTTACTCTGCGATACTGATAACTATTACTGTTATCTATGTTTAGATCAATTATTTATATGGAGTTCAAGTATAGCTTGTAGTTATTGTATAGAGTAGTTTTTAAAGAAATTCATTGAAATGTATAAATAAATTGTAAACTCCCCAAAAAAAATAAAATTGTACTCACCTAATTATTCTCTTTTCTTCTTGTCAAGCTCATCCAAAACAATTTCCTCTTGGTTTTTTTGAAGCATCAAAATCCAGGACAAAGAACTTATTTTAGTTGAATACCAATATCCAGTTGAAAAACCTCTAAAAAAAGAATAATTATGCTCTAATACATACTATAACGTTGAAGTAAATTTACACGACTTCTCAAGGAAAAATCTTGGCGGGGAACTATGAACAAGCACATTTCACATTTCACAATCTCGAACACAACTAACTTTAAATTACAAAGCGAGACACTCACACTTCTCTTGGGTTTTTCACCCCCATTCAAAGAATCCACACTCAAGAATGTTGCCTCTAGCTACCTGCTAGGGGTGAGGATACATCCGCCAAACTACAATAGCAATATTCCAGTGGCTCTCAAATTTTTCCAGTCAATTCGATCGATTTAAAAACTCGTCATTTTCTGATTAGTGTAATATTAAATATTATGCAAAACATATTTTAATTCTTATTGATAAATACTATGATATTTAGGACTAATGCATGAAGAAGTAAATTCAGTCAAAATATTAAAAAGTTAATACATACCTATATTGCAATAGTTCTCAAAAAAATTGATTCAACTCAATCCACTCATATCACAGACTGATAGTAAAAACTTCTCAAAAGAAGTTGAAAATATGTCTTAGCTATTGTGACATGCAAATTTCAATTTTTATTCAACCAAAAAAACTAAAATAAAGAATCATATGCGACAATTGACTTCTTCAGAAAATAATTTATTTTAAGACTCACAAGACAAGTGAATGATGCCAACTATCTCATTTCCAAGGAAAGCACGTAGTACATTTTACTTGTTCAATCTAGTTTATTGATATCAATGTCAAAGGTTATCATCTGAGATCTTAGAATTATACAGAGTATTTTAAATAAAAGAATACAGAGTGTTTAAAATCAAAGAATACATATGTATGAATGAATAAAACATTTGAAAACATTTGATGTGTTTTTCAATTGTTTTTGAGGTGTTCAATCAGTCTCTTGTGTATATTATTCACCAATGTATAGTAAAAAATTCAATAAATGATTAATATATAATTTATTATCAACAAAAAAGGAAAAATCTAAAAATATAAAACTTAATAAAAATATATCTAAAATATGAAAAAAAACTAATGCTAATTACTTATACTACTGCTCATTCCCCTCAACTAGAGATAGGAGCTCTAGATGAAATGAGGTCTATAAATAAAAAAAAATAAAACATCAAATCAAAAAACTCTCAAAAAAGAACTAAAAAATATACCTTTTACACTGGCGAACAATAATATCTTCTATTGAGCTTCGCCAGCTCAAAGACCCCGCTCAACCCTTCGATTGGCCCCCTGTATACCCTAATAGCTTGAGGGGGCGCAACCTCAAGGTAAATCTCATCAAAGTTCCTATCCTGAAAAACACAAATTTCAATTTTTTTGATGAAAAAAAAATCATTAAAATTTCATTACCTTACTCTAAGATAAATGACTATGAAGGCTTGGGTCTTCATGGCCCTATTCATTCTTTCTTGAATTTCTAAGAATGTGATAAAAACACATTTATATAAATATTACAATCAAATAAAACATTTAATACTTACGGTCCATTTTTCTACTCTGCTTCAAAAAATTTTTTAATTTAAACTAATATAATAAAATGACTTTCCGTTCAATTGAGCTTTTTGAAGTATATACCCCACCACTAATCAAAAATCTTCATGTTCCACTTGTGAATACTAATTTGTACAAATTTCTTCATATAATATAAAAATAAATCGTTGATAACCCCATAAAAATGGAAAAAACGTGATACAAATTTACTTATCGAAAATAATTAATCCAAAGTCTCAAATTTATGATCAAAGGAGTGGAATATTTATGCAGATAAAACATTGCATCCGTTAATTATTGTGAAACAAAAATAATTAATCCAAAGTCTAAAATTTATGATTTGAGGAGTGGAATATTTATGCGGATAAAACATTGCATCACTCAATTATTGTGAATCAATTGCAAAAATTGGTTAATAGAATATTCTGAATTCCTTTTCCCCACTAGCTAGTTTATTGAATGATAAATTGCGCTACTCATAATATAAAGCTCCATCTCAATATTTACTTTAATAAGTAGTTCGTCTAGTGAATAAAAGATAGCGTCACACACAAGAATAGAAATCTTTTTTATTAAACGCTAGTTAGTCTATTGAATAATAGGTGACACCATTCGTCACGCAACTCAAAAAGATGGTGTTACTGGTAAATGTATAAATAACGTCACAGAGACCTTTTTATCCACGTCAATTAGTAGTTCATTTACTGGAAAAAAGATAGCGCCACACACAAAAAAGAAATCTCTGCATTTAACGTTAGTTAGTCTGTTGGATGTTAGATGACACCACTCATCACACATTCCAAGAAATGGTGTTACTAGTGAATACACTTCAATTAGTAGTTCGTCTATTGAATAATAGATGGTGCCACACTCAAAAAAAGACAAATCTTTTCCATTCAACGCTAGTCAGTTTGTTGGATAATAGGTGGTACCACTTGTCACAGCACATCCCAAGAGATGACGTTAGTGGTAAAATGTGTGTGTGAATAACGTTATTATTGTCATTCATGGTACAGAGATCTATCACATCAATTAGTAGTTCGTCTAGTGAATAATAGATGGCGCAACACGCAAAAAGAAAAAATAGAAATCTTCTCCATTCAACGCTAGTTAGTCTGTTGGATGATAGGTGGCGCCACTCACCACTGCTCAAGAGATGGCGCCACTCGTAAATGTTCTGATAACGTCACCGCTGTTTAGATAACGTCACTGCTCGCGTTATCTTTGAAATCTTAGATCGTTATCTGAGCCAGAATCGGTGTTACATAGCTACTATCTTGTATTCAAGATATAATTGACAATATCATTTCATTACTAACATCAGGATATATCAGAGATTCACAAAAAATAATTCTAGATCCTTTAAATAATTCAAATGATGATAAAGAATTTTTGAATAATTTACAATCTACTTTTGAACAAATAGAAGATCCATTCAAAGACTTATCAACAGATTTTAAGAGAATGAAATATTTCACCTCTTCAGAATGCTTTATTGAGCCCAAAACTGTTATTATTGGTCAAAAATTTGCTAAAAAAAAGGTGAAAGATAAAATAATCATAGATAACACTACAGTAGACTGCAAATTTATACCTCTGAGAGACACTTTGAAACGAATCTTCAACGTTAATAACTTTTCCAACAAAATTTATAATTACTATTTATATTTATCAAAAACTCATAATTTAACTTCAAATTTTATCCAAGGTGAACTATGGAAAAGCTTTGAAAACTCGAATGGCAAAATTACATCTCCCATATTTATTTATTTTGATGATTTTGAAGTGAATTATCCCTTGGGTTCACATGCTAATATGAAAAAAATTGGAGCTGTATACGCAACTATTCCATGTTTACCTCCAGAGATTGCGTCGAAACTAAACAATATACTTCTAGTTTCACTATTCCATACAAAAGATAGAACTGAATTTGGTAATGAAATCATATTCAAGCCCATAATCGAAGAGCTAAATTACTTGTTCCATACTGAAATCAAAATAGATATAAATAATGGATCTAAACGTATTTATTTTCAACTGGGCCTAATTTTAGGAGATAACTTAGATTAATAGCATTCTTGGTTTCACTGAGAGTTTTTCAGCTAATTTTTATTGCAGATTTTGTAGATCCCATAAACTAGAGATGAAAACTCAGTGCACACCCATAGCAGAAAATAAACGTACTACAGAAAACTATATACTAGACACGGAAAATCCAAATGTTTCAGAGTCAGGTATCAAAGAAAAATGTGTTTGGAATAATGTAACTAATTTCCACGTTATAAACAATCAAAGTGTCGATATCATGCACGACATCTTCGAAGGAATTTGTCATTACGATATAACTTTGATTCTACATTATTTAATCAATAAATTATCCATCATCACACTAGATAACTTGAATTTCAGGCTACAAATGTTCAATTTTGGACCAATAGATAATAGAAATAAACCGCCTGCAATAACTGCAGATTCAATAACAAATAGACGTCTTAAATTTTCAGCCAGTGAAATGGTTACATTCTGTAGATACTTTGGGGTGATTATTGGAGATTGTGTACCACGAAAAAATATTGCTTGGAAACTGTATATAAAATTGTGTAAGATAATTGAAATTGTTACTGCAAGAGTAGTACACAATAATTTTTACATTTTATTAGAATCAGTTATACAAGAACATCATTATATATATGTTAAATGTTTACACGAAGATCTAAAACCAAAGCATCATTTGTTGTTACATTATCCGCATATTATGAAATTGGTCGGCCCATCGATCAACTTATCATCTAAGAGATTCGAGAGTAAGCATCGCGAATCTAAAACTATAGCATATAATTCTCAAACAAGAAAAAATATACTTCATACCCTGGCTCTAAAACATCAATTACGATACAGTTACTTAATATCAACAGAACAATGTTTGGAAACAAACAACAATTTTGGTGGAATTTTATTAACAGATTCTAATATTACTTCGATGAAAGAATATGAGTGCATTGAAATACCCACATATTATGAGATACAACAAATAAGTTGGATTGAGATAAATGGTATATTTTACAAAGAACAACTGGGCATTATTGTTGGAATTGACGAATTTCCTCTATTTGGAATTATCAAATCAGTAATAGTTATTGATAAAATTGTTCATTTTGTTTATACAAAACTGAAAACATTAGGATACTACGATCATTATCAAGCCTACAGCGTTATAATGGACGATAATATCGATATTATAAAATTTGATAATTTATTCAGCATTCATCCTTGTACTTTCATCAGGAAAAAAACTACTTCATTCATTATTATACGAAATCCTATTTGAATGATCTTACCATTGTCATAATAAAATTATAGTTGCAATATTTCAAGGACATGTGATGAACTATATAGAGAATTATTATTTAGAATTATATTTTGTTCCTCAGTTTCTTGTACAGAATAGTTTAAGTCTATATTGATAGTGTCATAAGTAGTATTTATATTCAAATATACCATTGTATAATTATTTTTCTGTTGAATACCATGTTTACCAAAGAAATTTCGACTTCTCACTTATTATTCCTAATTATCAATATATATATATATATATATATATATATATATATATATATATATATATATATATATATATATATATATATATATATATATATATATATATATATATATATATATATATATATATATATATATATATATATATATATATATATATATATAATCTACAACCAATTCCTATATATTAATTTATAACTTGAGCTCCGGTAAGTAGTGCAACGGAGTAATAGCAAATTTCACTATACTTGTTGACACAACAACGCTTTATAGGTGATACTATGCCCATTGATGCTTATCACTATATCAGTATAGTAAATAGAACAGCAAGCATTTAGTAATCTCCAATTTACTACTTGCAGATTCAAACACTAGACAATTATGGTTCAAACAACAATAACAGTAGTACAATATTCGTATAGTATTGAATAAAGTAAAATATGTTTGTCACGTATATGACATTACTGTGTAGTATATTATAACAGAATTCTGTTATTCTGAACAATATACTTCTTATCTAATTCCGTTTTGAAAAGTCAAACTTTACATCAATTTCTGACGTTATGCAACGTCCCATTTTTCATAACTGCAATGCAACAGTTGCGTAAAGTAGCATAAAGTAGTTACGTAATGACTTTACGTAACTGGCCATGTTTCAGAGCTTATCAATTATACTTATCTGCGTACAATTGAAAGAAAGATTTATTATTCACAGTATGCAGCTTTGGCAGAGTCTTTAATATCAAAGGGTACTATATCACTCAAAATATTACTGCTTGAGCACATTTAAAAAAATTATTTTGACGTTTTGTGAAAATTCGATATTTGTTTATTTCAGTGAACTCTTGTTTCTGTAGTAACAATAGATGGTCAGGAATCACAGTCATCTGAATTTGGTAATGTGACGTGAGAGATGTTCTCATTGAAAAATACAGTTAAAATTATTCTGACGGAATTAGATAAAATTTTGTACAGAATACGTTATGAAAAGCCATATTGTTTGACTCACGTAATTTGCAAAACTCGCTCCGCTCGTTTTGGCAAATATTTCGTTTCGTCAAACAATATGGCACTTTTCATAACCAATTATGTAAATAACTATTACCGTGCGTTATCAGAATGTTGTAAACCCAATACGTGACCTATTTCATGGACCAAAGTTTGAAATAAACTAGTTTCATCATAATCAGCGGGTGGTGTTAATGAGAAAGACCAATTCTCAGACATGTCTATATGAATTTCTGAATAAAGTCCCAAATTCGGTGGGTCAGCATGTGCAATTACACCACCTTTACCATCAAAATAACTGTTACAAACTTGAGATGGTCTAAATCGATAATGAAGATTGAAACCAAAAGATATAAATATATGCGCACTATTATAATTATTAGTGTTAATAAAATTTATGTTTGTATATTCAGCATACAGATCAAAAGCTTTTTGTATAACATATATTATTCTTTGATCATTTCCGTGATAGAACCAATGTATTGTGTCATTTGACCATTTTATGTTATGAGTTTAAAAAAAATCAATATCTTTTACTCCACATCTAGGTCTCTTCATAAAATTTATTGTATCATTATTTAGTTCACCATTTTGTTTGAAGTTGTATTTCTTTTGAAACGTTCTTAACGCATCTTTATACAAAGAATCATTCTTTGATATGAATAGGAAAGAAGTAGAAATTGAAGTAGTATTTATATAACCATATTTTCCTAAATATGTAAGCGAACTCTCATAATCAAATAAAGCATTTCCTAATGCTAAAGACAAATATATTAGAAAAATTTGTATCATTTTAACAAATAGTAACGTACTCACACACGTAATATATAGAAATGCGAAGGAACTGAATTATTTTGTTCTTTTATACTTTTTAATTAAATTTTTTTCAAGAAACTGAATACAAATTTACTCGCCAATTGAAAGTACATTTATTACAACCAATTATCATTGGCTTTATTTCTACCAATAGGAAAAGTATAAGATGAAAGACACTATAAAAAAGAGTGGAGTGAAATTTTCCATCCAACAAATCAACTAACTCTCAGCTGAAGAATACTAAAAGTTTAGTTTCGAAAGGTAGTTTTGTTAAATTATATATTTGTGAATCTTTGTTGACTCATTTTTTCATTGATTATTCCAGATATTATGCATCAGCACAATAACAATATGTCTGAAACAGGATTAGGTATAGGAAAAAAACAAATTACATTCAAAAAGCCTTCGTTGAAGAAAATGAATAAAGATTGTGTGAAAAATAAGGAGAACATTCCGGCATCAATTATTACAGCACCAATACCGGCCATAACTAATAATAACTTGCAATTACAAGAAAATTATATCATGTCAAATATATCAGATCAACCAAAACAACAAATAAGTGATGGTGTTTATCAATGTGTTTTAGAAACAAGTGCTGAAAAAAAACTGTCAGAATGTGTTAATAGTGTTTCTAGTTCGGAAGTAGATACAAGTTATAATTTAGTGCCATGTTTTCAACAATATAATAATGTTGATGTTGGATTTAAAAATAATAGAAGATTAATATTAGAACATAGATACGTACTAAATAACAATTTGAGTAACTGGGTGAGCATTGGACTTAATCCATTGAATAATTTTGAAATTATGATAAGACTCTTTAACATAAATGATTCAAATACTATTTGTTTTAATATGAATAACTGGAATGAATTTACACAACTCAAGTTCATCATTTTGAATTATTTGAATTATAAAAGTAATATAGGGTATCATAGTTTCAATAATTACTATTTAATCCTTGATAACATTGACAATATAAACATTTTATTTATAAAGTGGTGTGATAATTATATACGCTTTGATTTAGAATCCGTGACTACATTGTTCAATTTAATTGAATCTATAAATCTGTATGCGAATTTTTTGAACTGTTTAAATTACTATGAATACTATACAGATCTAATTTGTAAAGGATCTTTATTAGGTAATAATATGGTTGCGAATATAAACTCGCTGTTAACTTTAGATAATAATATTTATGTTATTGCAGCAAAAGAATTAATCGCAATATATTCTGATATAATAGAGAGAGGTATGAATTTTTAAGAGAAAAAATGGAGGATGAAGGTGTAGGTACACTATAAAACAGAAAACAAGTTATTCATATCATTGTAAAAAATATGTTTATTGTTATTTAATAATTACAATAAATTATTTATGCCTATTTTAACTAAAGAGTGCATTTGTACAAGGATACTTATAACGAAATTTTGTTAAATATCTATTCGACTCTCCTGTCAAAAATTTTGTACAATAAGAACATTCATATAATTCTTTTGTTTCGAACAAATTGTCCTCACATTTATAACATTTTTTTATGTCAAAATATAATAAGCTCTGTAGGTGTAATATTTTATAATCAGTTAAATAAAAATTCTTAACAATATTCATGTTAACTAATTCATGTAAATTATTTTCATAATACAATTCTTGTGAACAATCAAAACAGATATTATATGATCCATTTGTCAAATATTTAAAAACTTTAATACAAAAATAAACAGATTTTGAGTTTACCATAGAATTTGATATTAGAGTTTTGAGGTCTTCTGGAAAAAAAGTTGTGTTTGAAGAATAGGATATCATTTCATTCAATCTTTCTTCGTCAGCGTCTATTAGTTCATAATAAAAATCATCTTATTTATCCCATTGTTCGAGAATATTCCGTAATTCATTATGTCTCATATCGAAAGATTCGTTACATTCTAATTTCATTTTTATATTCCTAAAAAAAAAAGTCGAGATAATTTTAACTTTGCTTGTTTATGAACTATTATACTCTTCAACAACTTTTTGACAGTATTTTAATGCTTCTTTTGAAACAAATTGTTTACAATAATCACATTCTTGAATTTCTTTAGCACGAAATTGAAATTTATTACAGCTGTTACATTTTACACTAGAAAAATTTGTTAAGCTTTGCAAATGTATATTTCTATGACTTGTTAAATAGAATTTTTTTGTTTCATTGGCTTCAATTATTTGTTGTAAATCATTTGAACTATATAAATTTTGTGCACAATTATAGCAGTAATTATATAAGCCATTGGTTAAATATTCCTTAGCTGACACACAAAAGTATAAAATTTTTGATTCAAGAATTGAATTTGATATAATTTTTCTGAAAACATTAGGAAAAAATGTTATATTTGGATAATTATTGACGCATTGATATATTAATGATTCTTCATTAATCATTTCTTCATCATAATAGTTTTTCCAGCTGGGCCATGTTTCTATTAAATTTAACAAATCGAAAGAACTATTGTCAAGAGTTTCATAACACTGTAAGTCCATAATAATAGGACTAAAAATAATGGAATTTGTTATTGTGTAAAAATAAAGAACAAAAATTGAAATAAGAAAATGTATTGAATTATTAGGAAGTATGGACGCTGACGCTGTTAAAACAAATAAGAATTTTTAAAAAATATAGTATGGAATTAAATTAAAGAATGTATATTTTTTCCTTTTAATAGCCTGTTGAGACATTTTTAATTTTTACAATGTTATAAAATAGTTATAAATATGAGTAAATATAAATAATTATTCTCCCAAAATTTGTTGTCACTCCGATCCAGTTTTAGATAAATATTTTCTTTATTAAATAGATTCTTCACTTTTTTGACAGCTTATTGAACAGCTTAGGTAGAAATGTGATAAAATTTTCTATTCCAAGTAATATTGAAGGATCATAACGAGTATCTACATAAAGCAGCACATTTCTTTATATAGTTGGTTATCTTTCAAGTTTTTAATGTTAATGTTGTTATAAATTTACTTTGAACAATTTTATTCTATCTTTTATCCATATTTTATAATACTATAAAGCAGAAACTATTTCAATGTTGACGCTGTTAAACCAAATAAGAAAATTTTGAAAATATAATTGAAATTATGTAGAAGAATGTACACTTTTTCTTTCAATAGTTCGATGGAATAATTTTCATTTTTTACAATTTCATAAAATAGTTATAAATATGAGTTAATATTAATGATATATAAATATATTTTTTTTATGAGTAAATATAAACGATTATTTTTTTTAATTGCGTAAATATGAGTAATTATTTTTCTAGAATAATTTTTCAAGGATTTACTTCAAAAATTATGTTCAGAGCGTTGTCACTCCGATCTATTTTGAGGTACAAATTTTCTTTATTGAATAGAGTCTTCACTTCTTCTTTATACAGGTCATTGAACCGCTTCGGTAAGAATGTGATAAAATTCTCGATTTCTAATAATATTGAAGGCCCATATCGAGTATCAACATGAAGGCCCGCGTTTACTTTATAAAATTTGTTATCTTCCAAATCTCTAATGCTTACATTAGTTTTGAATTTACTTTGGCCAATTTTATTTAATTTGTCCATATTCTATAATACAATAAAGCAATAAATATTTAAAACATCATTATGAATAAAAAGTATACTTACATTTTTATATTTCGCTTAGGTTCACGTTTTAGAATTGATTTTTATGTAGTACTAGTTAATTACTATTTTATTCTACAGAACGAATGAATGCACATTTCAAGGGAATCACCTTATATACCTGAGTGAAAATTGTTTTCAAGAATACAAGGTACCACAAGAAGATATGATAGATTCAATCCTCTACCTCAAAATCCTGTTTTTGTATTTTGTATTTTGTTTTTCGAAAAACATATTTTTCACAAAAATTTTTGATTAGAAAGAATAATCTAGGTTACAAAATGGAAAAATTATCATTTTGCTGATAGCAAAGAGAAGGAAAATATTTTTCTACATATTTCTGTTTACTTCAAAATATGTTTTTTCAAAAAGCAGATTTGGTTTCAAAATGTTGTACTTGCTATGAGGTGAAGGTGTTGTGTTTTGTTTGCTCAGATTATAATTTGATAGTAGTGAGTTATAATAATAAACCGCGAATATAAAATGTTAACTTGGGAAGCTATAAGAACTTCGTTTGTCTAAAGAGTATTTTCTGGTCGTTCATTAAATAATGAAAACATAATAGATCCAATTAGATTTCTTAATCAATGTTCTCTAGAACTTGTTCAAAAAATCGAGGAATTCATGTTTAATTTTTGATCACCTGTTAAACTAATCTGTGAACTAGCATGTGAATATGTTATAAAGAAAGGGAGTAGTGAATTATTCACTAATATATATCATCAATCTAAAATGATGCCAATAACAATAAGTGATGATTTTATTGATTGGTTTACCAATCATGTACAGTCACCAATTTCAGTACATATGTCAGAGTTTCAAGAACGAGAGAGTGGTAAAGCTTTTAATCGAGTCTTATATTTACAAGTAAGAACTTTTTTACTAAATTAAAATTGAAATTTAATTGTTTTTTATTTTTTTTTAGGTCAATATTAGTAAATATGACGTATTGAATACAGGTGGCCCTTCTTATATTGAGCTACCAGAATGTATAAATAATGAAAAAGCTGTTATCAATGTTAAAAATCTAAACAACGAAAAATGTTTCATTTGGGCTATTTTGGCTGCTTCATATAATATAGACACACACCCTGAGAGAGTTTCTAATTATCCTATAAATCATAGTGAAATATTCAATTTGACAGGAATAATGTTTCCCACACCTCTTTCAGTCATTTCAAAATTTGAAAATCAAAATGATATATCAATTAATGTATATAGCTTAGAATTTGATTATAAATTGAAAACGTATATGATTGTTGGTCCTCTTCATTATACAAAATGTAAAAAAAATAATCATATTAATTTATTATATTTTAAAAATGAGTTCAAATCCCACTATGCATGGATTGAATCTCTTTCTCGTTCAATGGCTGTGCAGCTATCTAAAAAAAAAAAAATCATAAATACATTTGTGATCGTTGCTTACAATATTTTGAAACATTTGCTTCATTTCAACGTCATATTGAAGACTGTTGTCTAATGGATGCTGTAAAAATTGAAATGCCTTCCGAAGGTGACAAAAGGATAAAGTTCAAGAATTTTATGCACAAACAGGCACATCCATTTGTCATATACAGCGATATAGAATGTTTAACTATTCCAGTACATTCTTGCCAACCAAATTCAACTCAACCATTCACAAATATTTATCAACATCATATTTCATGTGCTATAGGGTATCAAGTTGTATGCTCATACGATAAATCATTATCATTTTATGATTCATGCCGTGGACCTGAAGCGGTTGTATGGTTTATAAATAAATTGGGAAAATTGGCAAACATGGTACAAACTTTTTATAAAAATATAGCACCATTATAAATGACTTCTGAGGATTGGGATAATTTCAATAGTACTAATATTTGTCACATACGTAATGAAGCAATAATCAATGACGGAAATAAGGAAGAAAAAAGAGTTAGAGACCACTGTCACTTATCTGGTGAGAGAAATTCACTCATATAATAGTAATTTATAATATTTACACTCTACAAATTACCATTATTGAAATAACATGATTTTTAGGTCGTTATCGGGGGCCTGCACATAATAGTTGTAATTTAAATTACAAAAAACCCTCATTTATCCCTATTTATTTCCATAATTTTAGTGGTTACGATAGCCATCTGATTGTAAGAGAGCTTGGAGCAACAAAGGAAGCAATAAATCTTATTCCATCAACAGAAGAAAAATATATATCCTTCTCAAAAAAAGTTAATGGAATGACGTTTAGATTTCTTGATTCATATAGGTATTCAATTAAATAATTTAAATAGTATGGTATAGTAGTATTATTTTAAAAAAAATCAATTCTACAGATTTATGCAAAGTTCATTAGAAAAACTTGCTGACAATTTAGATCCTTCAGACTCAGTTTTCATCAATGAACATTATACAAATAAAATGAAAAGAGATTTACTCACTAGAAAAGGGATTTTACCGTATGATTATGTCAATAATTGGGAATGTTTAGAAATGAAACATTTACCATCAAAGTCTGAGTTTTACTCTAAACTGAATAATGTACATATTAGCGATGAAAACTATGATTATGCGCAATTAGTATGGAATACATTTGATTGTGAAACGCTGGGAGATTATTTGGAACTTTATCTACAAACAGATGTACTTCTCTTGACAGGTGTTTTCGAAAACTTCAGAAATTTATGTCTAAAATCTTATTGCTTGGATCCAGCATTTTATTATACAACACCTGGTATGTTATATTGAAAATTAAGAATTATATTCAACGTTAAAAGTTGTTCAATATTATTGTTTTATTTTAGGCATAGCTTGGGATTCTATGTTGAAGATTACTAAAATACGATTGGAACTTTTGACAGATATAGATATGTTACTTTTTTTTGAACGTGGCATTCGTGGTATAACTAGTTTATTAGTGAATGATTTAACAAAGGATTGAAAAATTATATTTTTTCAGGTGGTATAAGCCAATGTTGCAATCGGTATGCTCGTGCTAATAATCGATACATGAATAGTTATAATAAAGAAGAAGATGAGAAGTTTTTGATGTATTTTGACGCTTGCAACTTGTATGGTTATGCAATGACGCAAAATCTGCCATATGGAGGATTTTCATGGTTAACTGATTGTGAAATAAAAGAACTGAACATCATGTTAATATCCAATCAAAACTCTGAAGGGTATATACTAGAGGTTGAATTAAATATTCCAGAAGAGCTGCATGATAAATTTAGAGATTTTTGTTTGTGCTCTGAACACCGTACGCCTCCAAACTCAAAACACAAAAAACTTATGACCACATTATATAATAAAGAAAAATATGTAATTTATTATACAAATTTAAAACAAGCGTTGAATTTAGGAGTTTAATTAGAAAAAATACATAGCGTTATCAAGTTCAATCAATAACCTTGGTTGAAGCAGTATATTAATATCAATACAAATTTTCGAAAAAATGCTGTCAGCGAATTCGCAAAAAAATACAATAAACTGAAAAATAATGCAATATTTGGTAAGTCATGCGACGTTCCCGCTTGTAACGTCAGTAATATGTAACGTACTTTTGAGCCTGTCGCTAACTTTTACTCAATGCTCGGGCGCCATTTACTTAACGGAGCGACAGCCTGTTGTACGTGCCAAGATAGCTCTGTGGAGGTATGATGTCCAGGTTTCTGAAATCTTGCTGAAAAAGGAGAACAGGGTACACGCAACAAAAGAGTAACAGTTTTTACCAAAATAAAATATTTCTATTTAATATAGTTGAAAATAAAAATCAAGATAATACAAAAGTAACACCAATAATATTTTCTATTGTTAGACCATCTCAACAATGTCAAATAGTGTCAACAAAATCATTGTAACAATCAAGTGATTGATCGCTTGTCTAAATAATCGACTACTTGACTGAATCTACTAACTGATACTGACTGACTACTGACTGTACTGACTGATTCAGTCTACCGACTGACTACTGACTGTACTGACTGATTCAGTACACCGACTGACTGCTGACTGTACTGACTGATTCAGTATACCGACTGACTACTGACTGACGGGGTATACTGACTGACGGAGTGTACTGACTGACTGAGTACACTGACTGACTACTGACTGTACTGACTGTACTGACTGTACTGACTGTACTGACTGTACTGACTGACGGAGTATACTAACTGACTGAGTATACTAACTGACTGAGTATACCAACTGACTGAGTATACTAACTGACTGAGTATACTGACTGACGGAGTATACTTACTGACGAAGTATACAGACTGATGGATACTTTTACGTACTTCACAACGCAGATCCACTGAAACAGAAGTGAAGGACGATGACTCGGAAGACGCGAGTCGGAACACTAGGATGTAGCTCGGAAGACGCGAGCTGGATAACAGGACGTTAACTCGGAAGACGCGAGTCGGATCACTAGGAAATAGCTCGGAAGACGCGAGCTGGATAACAGGACGTTAACTCGGAAGACGCGAGTCGGAACTAGGGTGTAGCTCGGAAGACGCGAGCTGGATACTAGGACGGAGACTTGGAAGACGCAAGTCGGGCACTAGGTATCGGTTTGCTTACCCTTAGTCTGACGAACGCTACTGGCTGCTAGCTCGGAGGCTGTCCACTAGCCTAGAGAGCTGGTGGGCTGTAGGAAGTCGCTACAGCCCAGCTCTGGAGAGCTCAACTGTAGGAAGGCGCTACAGTTCAACTGACTTCTCTTCGAAATCGGAGGCTTTATATACTGCCTGTCCATTAAATATTTAATTTTTCAGTCTCAACTTGCTGCATACCGATTTTGAATCAAAAATAAAAATATAAAAAGTTTACTTGGTGCGGTCTCGAACCCTGAACGCTGGCGCACCAAGCGAGCACGCTAACCGCTAGACCAACAGTACATGTACAGAAATTGTTGTAAATTACGGGGTGACTCAGCAACATCGTCACACCCTCCTCTTCCTTCCTCAAAAAAAAAATTATTAACAGTAAATTTTTTTTTCCAAGCTTCAAAACAAAATCTTCAATATATCTTACATATTAACCAAATGAATCAACTTACATACTAATCCTAACTACCAAAAACTTAACAACTAGCTTAGTCTAAAACACAATCACTGACACACTATTGTCTTTCCTCTCAGAGAGGGGGGAAGGGTAGAATACGCACTCAGGGGGGGCAGCACTAACACTGGGGGAACTGCTGGGATGGTGAACCACTCTATGGCTCCATCTGCCCTGGTCAGCGCCCGCCTGCTGCTCGTACACCCATGAACCTTCTGGATCCTCTTCTGCTAGCATGTTTGCTCCTCTTTTATTTTCAAACAAAATTTGCCTTCATCGAGTCCCTGCTCGGGCGCCAGAAATTTGCGACGTTCCCGCTTGGAACGTCAGTAATATGTAACGTACTTTTGAGCCTGTCGCTAACTTTTATTCAATGCTCGGGCGCCATTTACTTAACGGAGCGACAGCCTGTTGTACGTGCCAAGATAGCTCTGTGGAGGTATGATGTCCAGGTTTCTGAAATCTTGCTGAAAAAGGAGAACAGGGTACACGCAACAAAAGAGTAACAGTTTTTACCAAAATAAAATATTTCTATTTAATATAGTTGAAAATAAAAATCAAGATAATACAAAAGTAACACCAATAATATTTTCTATTGTTAGACCATCTCAACAATGTCAAATAGTGTCAACAAAATCATTGTAACAATCAAGTGATTGATCGCTTGTCTAAATAATCGACTACTTGACTGAATCTACTAACTGATACTGACTGACTACTGACTGTACTGACTGATTCAGTCTACCGACTGACTACTGACTGTACTGACTGATTCAGTACACCGACTGACTGCTGACTGTACTGACTGATTTAGTATACCGACTGACTACTGACGGACGGGGTATACTGACTGACGGAGTGTACTGACTGACTGAGTACACTGACTGACTACTGACTGTACTGACTGTACTGACTGTACTGACTATACTGACTGACGGAGTATACTAACTGACTGAGTATACTAACTGACTGAGTATACCAACTGACTGAGTATACTAACTGACTGAGTATACTGACTGACGGAGTATACTTACTGACGAAGTATACAGACTGATGGATACTTTTACGTACTTTACAACGCAGATCCACTGAAACAGAAGTGAAGGACGATGACTCGGAAGACGCGAGTCGGAACACTAGGATGTAGCTCGGAAGACGCGAGCTGGATAACAGGACGTTAACTCGGAAGACGCGAGTCGGATCACTAGGAAATAGCTCGGAAGACGCGAGCTGGATAACAGGACGTTAACTCGGAAGACGCGAGTCGGAACTAGGGTGTAGCTCGGAAGACGCGAGCTGGATACTAGGACGGAGACTTGGAAGACGCAAGTCGGGCACTAGGTATCGGTTTGCTTACCCTTAGTCTGACGAACGCTACTGGCTGCTAGCTCGGAGGCTGTCCACTAGCCTAGAGAGCTGGTGGGCTGTAGGAAGTCGCTACAGCCCAGCTCTGGAGAGCTCAACTGTAGGAAGGCGCTACAGTTCAACTGACTTCTCTTCGAAATCGGAGGCTTTATATACTGCCTGTCCATTAAATATTTAATTTTTCAGTCTCAACTTGCTGCATACCGATTTTGAATCAAAAATAAAAATATAAAAAGTTTACTTGGTGCGGTCTCGAACCCTGAACGCTGGCGCACCAAGCGAGCACGCTAACCGCTAGACCAACAGTACATGTACAGAAATTGTTGTAAATTACGGGGTGACTCAGCAACATCGTCACAGTCAATAGAAAATATTCGAAACAGACGTGATATTAAATTAGTTTCATCTTGGAATGGTCGTTATGGTGCTCGTAAATTACTTGCTAAACCAAATTGTAAAAAAGTTATATTATTTGATGAAAATTTAGTTTCAATAGAATTGTCAAAAACTAGAATTGTTTTTAATAAACCAGTGTATATTGGAATGGTCATTCTTGAATTATCGAAACATTTGATGTATGAGTTTCATTATAATTATATACTGAAAATATATAAAAGTCCTAAGCTTCTTTATATGGATACTGACAGTTACTTGTACGAATTCACCAATGAAGATCCATATGTGAAAATAAAACAAGATATACATAGATTTGACACTTCAAATTATGAATTGGGTAATAAATATAATATTCCATTGATGAATAAGAAGGTTGTTGGATTATTTAAAGATGAGAACAAAGGACAAATAATGACTGAATTTGTTGGATTACGTTCAAAATTGTATAGTTTCACTCTAGAAAATGAAGAAATAGCACATTCTAGAGCAAAAGGAATTCTAACCAATATAACAAGAACTTTAACGATTGACGACTATAAAAATACTCTGTTCAATAAATCAGAACTTTACAAAACACAACGAGATATAATTTCCAGAGCACATGATATTTTTTCCATCGAACAAAACAAACTTACTTTGACTTCAAATGATGATAAACGGTATATCCGAGAAAACACAACTGACACGCTGCCATGGGGTCATTATAAAATTGGCACGTTTGAACAAAATTAATCAAACCTCAAACTTTTTGAAGTAACATCTTCTTTGCAATCCTTAAATGCTAAATTGGTGATAAAATTTGTTTGAATGAAACACAACGCTCAAAAAGAATAATGAGCGCTAGCTGAGTTAAGGAAATTGATACAGCATACACAATACAAAAAATTTATTTCTTCATATATATATATATATATATATATATATATATATATATATATATATATATATATATATATATATATATATATATATATATATATATATATATATATATATATATATATATATATATATATATATATATATATATATATATATATATATATATATATATATATATATATATATACATATATATAAAATATGTATGAAATTCAAATCTAAGCAAACAAAATACAACACATTCATCTCATAGCAAGTACAACCATTTCCCAGGCATTTTGAATTTTGCTTAATACCATGACAACATTTGTACAGCACTTGTTTCTGAGACCGTGTTCTAATAACAAATGGATGATAATGCTCTTTACAAAATACATTAACAGTCTTTGATAACTGTTCATAATCATTAAAATGTTGACCAACATTTAAAGTATGTTCACTAACATTGTTGTCATTAACGGACATTTGTTCTGTCATCTAAAAGTTAGGTTAGAATATTAAAAATTTAATTAATTTAAAAATATCAGCTAATACCTTGCAACACTTTTATAGAATAAGTCATTCACAATTTAGCACTTCGATTATCTATTCAATGTACATATGTATAAAATAGTAATTATCTTGACTTGAATCACTTGAATAGTTTCAATTATTAGTACCGGTGCACACGGGCGTCAAAAGTAAGCTAACCGCGCGCTCGATTTGCAGCAGATAGGTAGAGAGACATTGGCGCTTATGATGTGATGCACATGGTAAGCTGCTTACTTTTGACGCGCCGATAGGTATCGAAATCAGCGCGTGTTTCTGTGGGAGCAGCTTCCTATCTTGCCTATCCCGATACCCACAGAGGCATTGCTGGCTATTGTGCGATGCATACGAGACGCAGCTTACTATCGCCTATCTCCATTAAAAATTATTTATGAGCTTCGTGATGACTTGAAAATCGGAATATGTGCACTGTGAGTAAACTAGCTCATCACGATATGCAAAATTAACGCAGATTACTTTTGACGCCCGTGTATGTTAAACAGAAGTATTAACAAGAAGAAGGGGCACTTTAATGAATATAGTGGAGGCAAACATTTTAGTTGAGGATGGCATATATAGATGGTCACAATCAATATTCTACTTTTCTATCTGCGTTATACGTAACTATAAATAGCCAATTTCTTATACATATTGTATGTATAAATAGCCAATTGCATATACATACTGTATGTATAAATAGCCAATTGCATATACATATTGTATGTATAAATAGCCAATTGCATATACATACTGTATGTATAAATAGCCAATTGCGTATACATACTGTATGTATAAATAGCCACATCCGCAATATTAACCAATACGCTGATGTATTATCCGGAAAATTTTCATTTGCTTCTATCTCAAGCCTTATATCAACAGAAAAAGATTTGATTGTTTCATTTTGATTCGTACAATCTAAAATAACTAATGGAGCTTTTTGTTTAAATTCATTTTTGGTCAATAAAGGTTCACTTTCTTGCTTATAATAGAACTTCTGAAAATTGATATACATTTCGTATAGTAATGCAAAACGATTATTTCCAAAATGTAAATTCAAATTATTGTATGGGTAACAAACAGAATTCAAATATAACTTAATATTAGTTAGATTACAGTGATCAAACCAATAATGACAGCTTGTGGCTTTTCAAGCTGAGTGGATGTTTTTACAATCCACGTTACTTTATTTGTTGTCGGTAATGTAGGATATTCGTGAATATCCCAACTACGATATGGTATTTGTATTATTTTATTGGAATCAACTATTTTCAACAATTTTAGTCGTTCTTCATCATTTACGTAAACATGCGGTACATGCCACTGTAGTTTAGAAATGGTTATTTTCAAATTCTCGGTGCTAGAATAACAGTTTTCATCATTTCTTGTTCGTATCAAGATTAATTCTTGTTTAATATTTATAAGAATTTTTTTATAATCTTCACAAAATCCCAAGAGTAACTTTAACGGAATACAAATATTGAAGTCGCCATTTCTGTTGAAAATCCTATGTGAACCTCAACCAGCATTTTCATAACTAGCTGCTTTTGTGGGAGATAAAGATGATAATGCTTTCATTGTACTACTAATACCAACGAATTAATTTTTATCGATATCAACACCATTTAAAGAGTATCGAATTTCATCAAATAAGAACGCAATTCCATCATTGGATATAGAGGTTACTTCTATTGGCGGCTTTTCATCATTTAATTTTGTTATTTTACCTTCAATATAAATGTAACTTTCACTAGGTAACGTGTAAATATCTTGTTGCTGAATTAGTATAACAATTTGATCACTTTTATCAAAAGTTGAAGAAACTTACGGTAAATGTGGATGAATCTCTACTCGTGGTATTGCACTATCAGATATAATGTCGGATCGAATATTCAAAATATCAATCATTATTTATTTTTTTATTTTCAATCCCAAAGATTTTAGAAATGCAATATTTTTAGGTGTTAACTTGTTTTTAGTTTGAGAATGAATAACCGTTTTCGACAATAATTGCGTTCTTTTATAGTCTATTCCCATTTTCACGAAATAGGTTGTAAATATATTAGAATGTAAATTTTTTCGTTTCTAAAATTTATAAGTCTTCCTGCTTGATCAGTAATTTTGACTGTTATGTTGTTTATTTCTTCTGTGTTAATTGGTAAATATGTTTCTTTTTTCATTGATTCTATTATTTTGTATTCAGGTGGGACGTCAGGATAAAACTGATGGATTATGTGAGATGGTTTATCGTTTATATATGAACCAATTGCTATATTACACTCTATGCGTATCACATTTACTTTGAATATTTCAACTTGTTTATCAGACTCGTGCTCGATGTTTGGTTCAAGTATACGTTTATCAAAACCTATCAATGTTCCTATACAATTATTTTGAGTGAAATCTATTTTACACGATGAGAATATTTTACATTTTAAAGTATTATTATTAGCCTCTAGTTTAAGATAATTTATTTTTCTCTCCCTAATTATTTCATTGTTATGATTCAAGTTAATTAAATTTGAATTACTCATTTGATTCTGTAAATAACTTTCAATGTCTTCAATTTCATAAGAACCTTCTGGAATTTCAACTATTTTATTGTCAAAATAGAATTTATCATTTGTTTTATCTATATTTGGTATTGTATTATACGTATCTAGACTATCAAATCTTATTCATTCATTTATTTATTTATTTCAAAATACACTGTCCAAACAGATACCCAAAACTGGACAGGATCAAAAGTACAAAGTGACAATAAATATACAGATGAAAACAAAATACGAATCATGTATTGTATAGAAATATCTGTGAAATAAAGAAACAATGAGATTCCAAAATATCTGTAAGTTTAACATTTTTTTTTTTTTTAAAATTTCAATTTTTATTTTGCTGGAAGGAACAAATTGAGACGTGTCAAGGCTTGAGACGTTTAAAAGTATTGATAGTATCATAGAATATATCAGCTTGATTTTGAACACTGTTGTAAGTTTCATACATTTGATTCAGGGGAGAGTGGAGAAGGATATTTGTACGGCATTTAGGTGTTTGGAATGTCCGCTGACTACGTGAATTGAAGGAAGGAACTCGGAAGTCCACTAAACTTAAAGTTGTTGGATCGTCTAGAGAGTTATTTATGAGTTTATGTAAATATAAAAGCTGTGTTCTATTGCGTCTGTCGGTTAACTTAGTGAAGTTCAAATAATCTAGGAAATATAAGACACGTTGAAATCGGGGTAAATATTATGAACTTTGAAATACAGATACCGTAGAAATTTTTTTTGTACTGATTCAAGTAAAGACTTATATGCCTCATACGAAGGACTCCAGATTATTGGACAGTAGTCAAGCTTACTTCTAACAAAAGCATAGTAGAGAAGAAGAATTGGTTGTATTGAGGTAAAATTACGAGATTGTCTGATTATGAATCCCAACATTTTGTTTGCAGAAGCAGTTATTCTTACTATGTGTGAGTTCAGTATAGATTTTGTATCAAAGGTAATGCCTAGATCAACTGTTTGCTCACAACGAGATAATGGAACTCCAGAAATAGTGTAAGGATAAAGGATAGGGGATTTCTTTCTGGTAAAAGACATGACTTTGCATTTATCAATGTTTAGATGAAGTTTGTTCTCATTGCACCATGAGTTTAATTCATTGATATCCTCTTGGATTGAGTCACATTGACTTAAATCTGATAATGAGCTAAATAATTTAAGGTCATCAGCATAAAGTAGATTGAAATGGTTAAATATTGGGGGCAAATCATTAATAAATAAAAGAAATAATAATGGACCCAGATTGGACCCTTGTGGTACACCTGAAGATGCTGGAAAAACAGAGGAGGTGGAACCCAGATAATTTACAAATAATAAACGATTGTTTAAGTAGGAAGAAATTAATTGTATCAAATCCAAAGATAAGCCATAGCCATTTAATTTACGGATAATAATATCGTGATCAATACGATCAAAGGCTTTGGAGAAGTCTGTATATATAACATCAACTTAATTCCCTGAATCAAGAGATGTCAATAGAAATTGGGTAAAAAATAACAGGTTGGTCGAAGTAGATCTACCTTCAACAAAGCCATGTTGAGAAAAAGAGATAAGATTGTGAACGTGATTATAAATTGCCCGATACAAGATATTTTCCATTATTTTACTAAAATTGGTTAAAATGGCAATTGGTCGATAATTTGTAATTTGCGCAGAGTCACCGGATTTTAAAATAGGTGTTATTCGAGCCTGCTTCCAGATATCTGGAAAAGTATTAGTTCTCAAAGATAAATTTATTATATAATAAAGAGCAATAACGAAAGAATTAGAACAATCTTTAATTAAGAATGAAGGAATTAAGTCCGGTCCTGAAGACATAGAGGCTTTGAGTCTTGTGATTGATTTAGCAATATCATCATGCGAAATATTTTTGAGAGATAATATGTTATTACAATAATTATTTTCGGGGATATCGTAATTGGTAATACCGGAGATAGAAAACACGCTTCCAAAATATGTTGCAAAATATTGCATATAATATTTTCCTTTTATGGGGGGGAAAAAATCTACACTTATTTCTGAGGTATTACCATCTATCGCAATAATTTGAAGAAACGTATCACCGGACATTTCAAACTGAAATGATGGAAAATAAAAATTATATAGTATTTATTAAAAAATTTAAACATAAATGTCCACAATTATATGTATCAAAATTTTGATTAGCTTCATGATTATATCTTATCTTCACATTTTCTCCCAAATAATTTACTAATTCTTTTGGTGGTTGCAAATTATCAAAACTATCATGGTATTGAACTATATATTTTTTTTTACTATACCCAGTGCGATCCAGAGTCATTCTCATCATCTAAATTTGAAATAGCACATTCATTTGCATATGGTTTTTTTGGTAATGAATTCCTCATAAATATTCCCCGAAAATATGGAATATTTTTACAATATTTTGATAAATCGAAATTGTTTAGTGCTCGCCATGGTGAATTATTTAGAAAAATTATTTTAGACGTTTTTTTTTTCGCATGCCCGAACCTCTTTTATAGGGTTTCAAATATAAACCCTTCCCTAACGCTTTCTTAGTACCATATGCAGTAGCACCACTTATAGCACCTGTTAATATTGCTTTACCAATTAATGGTAGTAAAGGTATCAAAGCTGAAAGAATACCTCCAATTTTTCTCGGTGTTTTAATAACACGTCTCTTCTGTTTACTTCTTCTATAAGCCATGCCAAGTTTTCTCTTCACTTTCATAGCATTCGTAATCGTCCAAGCTGCTGCTCTTCCCTTAAAAGATGAGTTCTTAGATTTTACTTGTTGCCACGCCTTTTCTTGCAATACTTTATCTGCTTTATGTCTACTACTCAATTCTTTACTTTTTGAATACGCAATATCATGTTCCTTACATGCATTATCCAATGAATCAATTCCGGAATCGTTACGATCTAATCGTTCTTTCAACCTTGTACCTGGACCACAAAAATTATACCCTGGTAAGTGGATTTCAAAAGGTAAATTATCAATAGTGTTATTAACAAAGCCTTCACCATATATAATCATTGAAAAAGTATAAATAAGTTATATTACTATTACACTGTTTTTATAGTTTTCAACAAGAAAAAAAAATGAAAAAAATTAAGTTTATAAAACAAAAACAAGGTACAGAAGTGAAAAATTTTGACATGAACTATAAAATTAAGTGTAAAAAAAACATAGCAATCTACTTCCTTCAAATATACGAGGAATAATAAGCGGACCTTCAAATTGCGGTAAAACAAATGTAATGTTGAGTTTATTGACTCATCCTAATGGATTAAAATATTAGAATGTCTACATATATTCGAAAACTCTGAATCAGCCAAAGTATGAATTTTTAAAAAATTGTTTAAAACGTATAAAAGGTATGGGATATTATTCTTATAGCACAAGTGGAAATATTGTTGTACCAGAAAAAGCCAAATCAAATTCTATATTTATTTTCGATGATGTAATTACCGACCGTCAGGACTGTATGCGCAATTATTTTTGTCGTGGACGCCATAACAACAATTTATGTCAATCATACGCTCACATACCAAAACATTTATTAAGAGATAATACAAATTTTCTAATACTTTTTAAACAAGATGATTTAAATTTAAGACATATTTTTAATGATCATATTGGAAATGATATGACATATGAATTTTTTTTAAAATTCTGTGAAGAATGTTGGAGAAAAAAATATGGATTTGTAGTTATAGATAAAGGATGTGAAACTGGGCGTTATCGAAATAGGTTCAGTAGATTTTTGAAATGTTCAACGTAATGAATTCTCCACAAAATAATAAAGTTATTTTTTATATGAAGGAAACTTTATATTAATACTCACTATTAGTTTGTTGTCAGTGTTACAATAGTCATTACAACATGATAATGGAAGATAATGATAAAAAAATTGATAAAAAAAAATTAAAAGAAATTATTGACGTTAGTAATGTAATAAGAAAGAAATGTGGAAGTTTGAAAAATACAAAATCGGAGATGAACTCTTTTTTAAATGAAACTTATAAACCTATTACTGAACCACTTCAAGAAATTGTTAGAAACACGAGAGAAACGTCTGTAAACGCAGAAGAAACGTCCAATGAAAGTGTTGTTGACAACAATCAATTGAAATTAAGGAGAAAAAATTTTAAAAAAAGCAATTCCAAATTTGAGAAACCATTGAAGATGAGAAAGTTATCATTAAGTGATAAATCGTCAAGTGACGGTGAAGAAGATGAAATTAGCGACTACAAAAATGTTAACAGGAGAGAAAAAAGCATACAACATCCACCTTTCTTAAAATTAGAAACAGTTATTGAAAAAAGTGAGGAAATATCACCTAAGTCATCAATAAAAGATTTTTGAAAACCCCGGAGGGCACTGAAGAGTATAAATATTCACAAGATCAACATGGAGACATGATAGCAGATTACTTAATATATTTTGCAACAGCTAGTGATAGTGAGAAAGACGCGATTTATGGAATAAGAAAAGAAAATGATGCATTCAAAATTGGAGATGCTGATATTATAGTTGAACATGATACACTCTACATTGACGGAGAGCCATATGAAGGTACAAGAGGTCTTTATGAATTGTTATTCAAAAAACGTCCAGAGCGAACTTTAGTTACAGAAAATGATAAAAATACTTATATGAATATTTTATTACAAACAAATAGTCATCGTATTGGTCATAAATCTTCAGGTGGAATCAAAGGATCAAGTAACTGGAAGTATGTGAATATCATTCAACCACGCATAACAACAATGAAACAGAGACATCCATTTGTTTATACACCAAAGAAAAAAACTGGATTTGGTTTAATTCCTAACACAAAAGAATACACAAATTTTAAAAGAGATTATATTTATTGGAATGATTCAAATGAACTAGTAAAAAGGTTACATTTGATTTTAGCATCTAAAGAAGCAGGTAATAATAATCATGATAATGAAATTTTATCAATTTTGGAAGAGTTAAGGGAAGCAAATATAATTGAGTGAACTGAAAAAAAAATATCAGTCTGAAAATGGTGCTTGACAAATTCGGAAGACATTTGAGGAACAAACATAAGTTTGACAAATTATTATTAAAATTGAATTATGATAATGAATATGATGTAAATAAATTAAGAATAATAAATGCTGCAGATCCGTTACAATTAAATGATGTTACTACAAAAAAGTATGTTGATAATTTGATCAATAAAACTGAAAAATATGTACGTTCTAATTTGATACAGTCAATCCAAGTGAATGATGAAGAGATTTATGATGCTCGAACAAAAAGAATTATTCAAGTTGGTGTTCCTATTCATGAAAGTGATGTATCGAATAAAAAATATGTTGACAGTTTATTGAGTACAATAAACACAAATATGAATGCCCAGATGAATCAAGTAATAAACTTAATCAATTCTAAAATAAATTCTTCAAGGAAAATAACTGATAGGATTGATAAAAAAATAGTTCAAATAAACATTTTGGAATCAAGAATTAATACTACCACAATTTCTATGAATGCTTTAAATAATGAGCTTCAAACTATGAAAAAAGAGTCTAGTAAACAAATTAATACTATTGTGGAAGAGTGTTCTAAGACTGTGCTAAATGAAATACGAAATAAAATGAATTACAATATCGACTTAGGGGAAAAATTGCAGTCACAAATAAAGAAGGTTATCGAGTCATACGCGAAGGAGCATTTGGACAAACTGCTCTCAGCATTTACAGTTAATGAAAATAAAGATAGAACTTCATATATTCCAAAAGACGTATAAGTAAAAAAATGGATAAGAAATTACATAAACAAGCAGGACGAAATTATAAAAGAAAGAAAGTTTCAATTAAAGGAATTGATGATCGAAATATGAGTAAAGAAAAAATAGTTAAAGAGTTACATAAACAAGCGAGACGAAATTATCAGAGGAGAAAAGAAATAACTAAAGGAATCGATGATTTATGGCAATGTGATTTAGTTGTTATGCTTCAACATTCTCGTGAAAATAAGGGTAATAAATATTTATTAACTGTTATAGATGTATTTCCAAATTTGCTTGGGCACAGCCTTTAAAATCTAAAACTGGGATTGATGTTACTGACGCATTCAATAAGATATTAAAGCAAGGTCGCTCGCCAAAAAATTTACATTCTGATGAGGGGCGTGAATTCTTTAACAGTAATTTCCAAACTTTAATCAAAAAATATAAAATCAATCATTACTCTACATACTCAAACTTGAAAGCTAGTGTAGTAGAACGTTTCAACAGAACTTTAAAGAATTTAATGTGGTATCAATTTGGAATTCAAGGATCATATAATTGGATTAACATATTGCAGAAATGAGTAACACAGTATAATAATTCTAAGCATAGAACGATAGGCATGTGCCCTAAAGATGTTAATAAACTTAATGAAAAACGTTTACTTCGAACAATGTTTAACAATTTAAAAATTGCTGGAAAAAGTAAATTAAATGTTGGTGAATACGTAAGAGTTTCGAAACATAAAGGACTATTCGAGAAAGCTGGTCAACAGAAATTTTTAAAATCGTAAAAAAACAAATAACCAATCCAATTACATACAAACTGGAAGATATTCATGGGCAAACTATTGAAGGTGGATTTTATGAACAAGAGTTACAAAAAACTCTCTTTCCTCATGTTTATTTGGTTGAAAAAATAATCAAAACCAAAGGTATGAAAGTATTTGTGAAATGGGTTGGCTTTGATTCAACCCAAAACTCATGGATAAGCGAGCAAGATGTAATATAGGACTAAAAATATATAAAAACAAAAAAATATAGAGAAAATAACTAGTGTGTCTCTAATAGTAGCAGAATAAATTCATTATAAGATGGATTTAATTATTGATATTCAAGGTTTCAATATTTCCGAACAAAAATTTATGGAAAAAGAAGTTGCAATCATATCAACCGACGGTAAGGAATTCAAACACTACATATTTGAGGCACCGTTCTCCTGGTGTAAATTGGAGAAAAAATATCAAAAACAGGCTACATGGTTGAGCCATAACCATCATATGTTGAACTGGAATGATGGATTCATTTCTTTCAAATTTAGAGAAAAAATTATGCTCGACATGCTAAAATTAGCAAGAAGAGTATATGTAGCTGGAAAGCTTAAATATGAATTGGTAAATAATTTACTACAGAATTATAAACATATATCTGTTTACGACGTATGTAAGGATAATTTCTCTTTAAAGAATTTTTCTAACAATGAATCTTGTTCTCTGCATAGAAAATAAGGTGTATGCGCTATAAGCAATGTGTATAAAATTGAAGAGTATTTAAATAATAAGAGTTATAATTTTTAAAAAAAACATTATAATAATGATTCACTATTTATTATTTAACACAAATGTATCTATTTTTTACAAATAAACTTTCAAGCTTGGAACAAGTAATAATTTTCCACATGAATACTATCCTAAAAAAGCTACTCCTAATACTCCTAGCGCCATCTGTACGGTAAGAAAAAAACTTGTAATTCATAAATTGTACGCAGCGCCACCTATTGAAATGGAAGTAGATGAAAGCTAACTTATCCAGCTCCAAACCTTCACCCCCATATCTCCTCCACCCTCCTCTCATTACTATAGTGACATGATTCAGAAGAGTTTTTTCACTGCGTAATGTCGTTAAAAATGTTGAAATTATAGTAGTACAAATAGAATAAAATAAAAAATATACACTCACATTTCATCCTCGAAACAATATCCAAATGGATTTATAGAGAAACTTTGTCACAATTATTTTATCAAAATATTCTTCACACAATGAACGCTTTTTCGTTGACAGTATTCACGAGCGACTCACAAACTCAAATAAAACAGCAATTATAATGTGCAATAAATTTTGTATCAAACATAAATGCTCAACAAACTCTTTATATTTTATTTTACTGCTTCCAAAAGTTGAACTAGGAAAAAAAAGTATGAGAATAGGGCTGTGATAATATTAAATTCATATTGTCAGCAGCGTTCTTCTTCAATTATACTTTTCACCAACAAATCTCATGAATTCGCACAACAGAAATCTTCCACAGTTTTATTTATCTTCGAAAGTGATTTTAAAAAAATTAAGTATTCAACACTAAATATAATTTTCATAACAAACCATATTTGGTATTGAACAACATTACATTTCGATCAATGACAAATTCTTGAAGAACTGACTTGAACTAATTTAAACATAAAACTGATTATAAAGCTATAATTATTGAAAAATAAGGTGATATTTTATAACGGATTTCCCGTGAGAAGCCACAATAGCGGATCTTTTTTTTAATGAGATAAGCTCATAATAATATAAATAAAATTATAAACGCATTTATAGCGGAAATTGTGTTGACTGCAATGAAACGAGAATTTCATGCGGTGAAACAAAAACTTGTAAATAAAATACTGCACGCAGCGCAATATATTAAAATTTAAATGATCAAAATTTAACACATCTACTCCGCAAACTACCTCTTCAACGACATCTACAATTCAAAAACAGCGCCATCTATTGGATGGAAAAATTATTTTTTTCTAAATTGGTCCAGGGCGTGACGTCAATTGAGATGCTGAGGATGCTACAGATTTATCTTTGTCCCAGAACCCGCCTTGCTTACCTACTCACTCACCTTGCGGGACTCCTCTGGATATTTGTATTTCTTCCGATAACTCATTGTTTACGCTGACTTTGAATGTAGCTCCTTCGTTAATGTTCTCAAGGAGTCTTGTAACATAGCTTTCCGTGTGGAACCGAATCGCAAGCTTTTTGGAAGTCAATAAAAACACCGTATACTCCATGCCTGCTAGTCAAGAATGATGATTGGATGATTGAACTGAGAACAAAAATATTGTCTAAGCACGATCTTCTTTTTCGAAATTCAGATTGTGCTTCGGGTAAGATGTTCTTGCTCTCAACCCACGTTTGTATTCTTTGGTTCAAAATAAAAGTGAATAGTTTTGTTAAAGAATCGATGACAGAAATTCCTCTATAGTTATTCGCATTTAAGCGATCTCCTTTTTTGTAGAGTAGTGTTATTTTGATGGTTTTCAGGTCATGGGGTAAGTCTTCCTCTTCAAGAAAGCTATTCAATAATGTTTTTAGGTATTCGAGCCATTTAGAAGGTAAATTCTGAAGTTGTCCGTAAATTATGTTGTCTAATCCTAGGGATTTATTTGCTTTGAGTCTTCTTAGCGCAGCATTAATTTCTATAGATGTTATTTCCTCATCAAGAAACGGGTGGAAAACATCGAAGTAGGTCTGATCGTTTACTATTCTGCTGTTGTGCCATTCTTTGAAGAAGTTGGTCCAGGTGCTCAAATTTATAGGGTTTAATGCATATTTTGTTCCTTACCAAGAATTAATTGTATGCCAGAATTCTTTTTGGTTATTAATGTTCTCCAGTTTATTTTGACCGTCTTGTTTATGGTTTTTTTTCACTTGGTTTATAAATCTTCTGTACTTCTTTTACGATTCGACATATATTTGAAGTTTCTCCTTTGTGAAATTATGTTGCTTGCAAATTTTCAATTTTATCTTTGCAGTGTCTCTAAGTGCTTTACATTCATCATTGAACCATTGTTTCTTCTTCGGTTCGCTAATATTATAGTTAGTTGTATATTTCTTCACAATCTCGATGCTGTTGGAAACGGTTACAATTTAGTTTTTAATAAGGTGGTAGAGTTCTGTAGAATTTAATTTGGTTATATCGTGCTGCTTCATCTGAGAATTATTTTTATGTTGGTCTGCTTTTTGTGGGTCCCAAGTAGTCTTGATTATCTCTGTATTTGTTTGTTCTGGTTTCTCTTCGACGTAGGCATTAAAGTTTGCGATTTTTATCCAACAAATAAAGTGGTCGGAAATAGTTATATCACTAATGATTGTAAGATCGAGTATGAATTGCATAGATTTAAGATCAGTCCATATCAAATCTATCGTACTTTTCCCAGTTGCTCCAAGATAGGTAAATTTTGCAGGTGTGTCACTGCGTGACCTCCCATCAATTACAACAAAACTCTCTTTCTCAAAAACGTGTGTTAAATTTCGACCTTTTTTATTTATTATTTTATCATGTGCAGATCTGGTAGCGTTCCAGTCGCTGTTAATAGGAAATCCTTCAGTTATTTGATTCTTTTCTCCAATTCGGGCGTTAAAGTCTCCGCCGAGAATAAATGAGTGATCAGGATATTGCTGTAAAAGATTTCTCAAGCTTTTCGTGAATAAATCCACTAAGATAGAGTATTCGAACGAGTGAGAGAAATAAAACACGCCAAGAATAAAGTTTTGTATACTATTTTTGATTTCTAGAAATATCCAGTGTAGTCCTTTTCCTATTACTGTGATGCTTTCGTTAGGATAGGATGAGAAAATAATAATTCCTCCAATCACTCTGCCTGTATTGGCGTTCTTCGTTGCTTTTTGCTCATATATGTTGTAGTTTTCTAGAAATAGAGGGGTTTTCTTTGATTCGTGATTCAACCTAGTTTCGGTCAGACATATAATTTTATGACGTAACAAAAGATCTTCTTCCTGGATAATAAGATTGAATAAATTGTTAAAACCCTGTACATTCCAAAATAATATATTATCAAATTTATCATCATTCGAAATTACTTTGCTCTGAGCTTTTTTGGAGTGTTTTGTGCTCTGTATCTTGTTTGTATTAAAAAATGTTTGTCGAGAGGGCCAGTCTTGGTATCATTTTCTTTCAATACTTTGAATACTTTCTCTTTCGATTGCAGTGTTGATGTCGATGCACCTCTGTTTTCAATTGCAGCTTGTGATTCAATTGCATCATATTGTTGAGAGGCACCTTCAAAACATTCATTTTTTTCCACCTCTACACTATTTTTTGTGTTCAAGTCATTTTTCAGTGATTTTCCTCTAGGTAAGTTATCATTACTTTGATTTTCTAGATCTGATACTGTGTATTTCTCGTTGTTTATGAATAGCAGATTTCGTCTTAAAACAGCTGTAAGCCCCTCATCCCTAGCTTTTTGCAAGTGCTTTCTGAGTATTTTTCTTTCTTCAATAACTTTCGGTGAATAATCTTGGTCTACGTAAATTTTCAAATCTCTTAAGCTTTTAGCCCCTTCTAATTCTCTTTGAGTTGAATTCAATAAGTATATTATTGGATGGTCTCCCAAGTCTTTTTGTGAACTCTATATTGTTTATTGATATATGCTGCAATTTTAGGTTGATGTTAATTAATTCTTACAACTTTTCTTCCAAGTTTTCAGATTGATCTTCTTCTATTCCGTGAAATATAAGGTTTCTTTCTCTTAACTTTGATTCTAAATAATCAATTTTCTCATCCTGCATTGGAATTTTTTCTTTTATTTGAAGAAATTTGTTTTTATGATCTTCTGATATATCAGATAATGTATTGTTTATCAAGTGAAGGAACGTTTGCATTTTTTCAATATTAGAGTTCATGGGCTGTAATAATTTCCTTATTTCGTCGAGCGAGGCCATTTTTGAATTTTGAAATTTTGCTATAGTTGGTAACACTGGCCAATATCAAGTAGAAACGTATAACGCAACGATTATTGTTAATTAAATTACTGACTTAAGACTATCAGAAACTGAACTTCGGAGCTACTGAGACACTTTAACTTAGTTAGTTCATCAATAAGTTATTATTATTCTGCAGCAAAGATAAAAATATAACACTCTGATTGAAACAGTTGAGTTTTAAATTCAAAATTCACCGTGTTTTTTATCAAAATTTGATCACTTTACTTAACTGCAATTACTTTTGCCAAAAACAATGTTGCCAATCCGCAACTGTAGACATATGTCTCGTCCTTATCAGGACTCCTCAGTACAGTATAGCCAAGCCCAAGATGTCAAGACTTGGATCCCAAGAGTGTATAAACTCATTACGATAAAAGGTGCGCTGCAGCAAAAACTACAAACAACACCATCTATCGGGCACAAATGCCGATTGCACGGCTGACAAGATAAAGAAGAAATCACATAAATTAGAATTTCACACAAAAACTGTGAAATATGTGAGGTGCTTGTGCTATGGAACATTCAAAAAATGAATAATTTCAAAAAATAATTGTTTCCCATAGAAAATTCAGATCTGAGAGTCGAGGCTGAAGCCACCATCATCTTAGATCGGGGATGCAACTGTAGACATATGTTTCGTCCTTATTAGGACTCCTCAGTACAGTATAGCCAAGCCCAAGATGTCAAGACTTGGATCCCAAGAATGTATAAACTCATTACGATAAAAGGTGCGCTGCAGCAAAAACTACAAACAACATCATCTATCGGGCACAAATGCCGATTGCACGGCTGACAAGATGAAGAAGAAATCATATAAATAAAAATTTCACACAAAAACTGTGAAATATGTGAGGTGCTTGTGCTATGGAACATTCAAGAAATGAATGATCCTAAAAAAGAATTGTTCTCCATAGCGGCCGACACCTCCCCTCAACCTATCGCTACTCACTTCGTTCGTCGAATTAGTTATGGAGGGGCGAGGCTGGGTGCTTGGTAAGGGTTTTAAATGAAACATTTTGTATGGTTCTCCAACCCTCCGTCTTCTATTTCTACAATATTTTTTGATTTATAATCTTCATTTTCATATATATTTAAGTCTATATTTTTTGTTATTGTTCTTGTGCCCCCAGCCTATTTTTGTGTTGTATCGTATACTCCTGGTTTTTGCCATAGGTAGTTTAATTCTTCGTCTTTGTGAGGTTCTTCTGAAATTTCTACGTGTCCTTTTAGTAGTATGCTTGTTCCTGTATCTTTGTCATAGAATGATAGTATTGGCATTCTTGTAAATGGATTGTGTTGTTGAATCTTTATTCCTTCCCATGTCATTTCTATATTCATCATTATTTTACAATAATGTGGTAGTGATTTACATGTGCTTGGGCTTATTATTGGTAATAATTTTATCAAGTAGTTTGGAATTAAGTTATTGTAGTAATTTTGTTCTTCTGATCCTTTGGTATGGCATAGTTTTTGGTTGTCTTTTGCAGATATATTCATAATAGGTGTTATATGTTCGTCTGATTTGAAGTAATTGGCCGCTGTGCTATTGGTTTTTGCCAATTGTATTGAGTGTTTGCAATATTCTTATAGATATGTTTGTCTTGATCATGTATTGACCAATTAAGTGTACAACCGTTGTTACCTGGATAAAGTATTTCTAAATTTTGATCGTCTATAAATGGATTAAACATAACATGCAGATCTACAGCGTGTTTTATATCATTGTATTGTTTTAACATAATTGGTTGTATACTATTTCCAAAGTTTTTTTCTCCTTCACTGCATTTTATCATATCTGGATTAGTTTCATATATTGTACTATAACGTTTATCCTTATATATTAACATGTATAATGTATTATTAAAAGCTATAATTTCCCCTGAAGCATTAAGTGCTGCTATACTTGCTATTGGTATACTATGGCTTATTTTTATAGTTTGATTAATTGGTTTAATTCTAGTGTTATTTGACATAATGTGGTCGTAGTCTTTTGGGTACATTACTTTTCCCATTAATCTGTTTGGCAGTACATGCCATCCTGTTGGTCTGTTTGATTCGTTGTCCCCTTTCCATGATTCGTGGTCATTTCTTATGTATACGTGAAATGTTTTTGTTTTTTTAAATGTGCTCCAGTTCGGTGACATGTTTTTTGAAGAATTTTATCCAATCGCACTTATGTGGAATTCTATTTAGTTTTGGAATTCCGTTAGTTGGCTGCACTTGGCTTCGAATTCTCAAAGGTTGTTCTTCCTCTTGGTAGGATAGCCTTCGCTTACAGCTTCTGATGATTGTTCCCTTTTCCCAGATGGATTCTTCGTTGTCGGAGTTTTTGTTGTTGTCTCTGTTGTCGATTCTGATATTGGATTGTTCGTTGTTATCTGTAGTTGTGTCAGTGTTGTAGTCTGTTGTGTCCATGATGTTGCGGTAGTTGATGTCGGTAGGTTCTACACAGTATAAAGCAGTTGCGTTAAAGTCAATTTCTTGACAAAAGTACCAAAAGTTACATCTTTTTATAAATGCATCTTTGTTTTTTATATCCCAGAGCCATAAATCATGATTTGTTGTTATTAGTTTTGGAAGTCTGTGTGAATTATGTTGTGGTTCAAATTTTATATCTATAGATGTATTTTTTCCTTCAAATATTAATTACCATTTTTCTGCAGCTGTATCATTTATTATTGGTTCTTCCCATATGCCTATTGGCTTATTTTGTAAATCTTGAAACATAAAATTGTCACTATCAAGTATTTCTCCGTATGATGGGTATAATTCCAATAAACTTTTTATTATTGTGCTTTTTCCGCTGCTTGATTGTCCTTGTATTACAAATGTATTTATTTTTCCAGTTTTTTTTTGTTATATTTTCATATAAATTTGTATCAAAGTCTTTATGGTCTATATTTCATGCATGTAGGTTTAGTTCTATATTTATTTCTGTAGATTTTTTACATGGTATATTGTTCTTTAAATGTCCCTGTATGTTAAATTTGTAGTTTAGTTGATTACAAAATTCAAGTGTGTTTTCAAATACCCTTCTAATGTTTAGAATACGTAAATGTTTTTATCTCAAATAATGCACAAAATTATGCGAACTCACTCATAGCCGAAAAAGACGTTGATAGCATTACACAGTATTCAGACGATGAATCACCCATAAACGGACTCTCATTGAAGTTCATAAGAGAGTATTCAGTGCCAGGCATTGAATATTATCGCATAGTACTAGAACAGTTGAAAAAAATGTTAAACGCGGTATTAAGTGTTTATTTGCAGTCAGGATCATATAACTTAATTAGTTGCAAAAATCAGTTACAAGATATTGAAACAAACAAGGAACAAATAAAATTGATACAAAAGTATCCTTTTGGACAAACGAACCAACGGGGTACATTGGAAACTTATGATAAATTGAAATTGAAGTATTATTGACATAATTTATAAGCGACTGTTTCAAAATTTATAAATGATTGTGAAACATGTCGAACAAATGAGTATGAACAAAACTCATCAAAAATTCCTATCATAAAGACACCCACTGCATCAAAACCTCCTGAAGTAATACACATTGATATATTATCTTTGAGGCAGGAAATTTTTACAACAATAATTGACAGTTTCTCCGAGCATGCCCAGTTATATCATTTACCTGAGACTAATACCGTTACAATAATAAAAAAAATAATTGAATATTTTTGATATTTCGTAACCCAAGATTAATAATATCTGATAACGGATAACAATTTAATAATCAATTGATTTTTAGCTTGTTGTCGACAAAAAATATCCAAATACATTCAATAAACGTGAACAACCCTAAAAGCAATGGAAATTTAGAAAGATTTCATTCTACAATAATAGAATATATAAGAATTTTAGTAAGTAATAAGGACTTTAATGATTTAAATATTAGTGATGAAGCACGCTATGGTCTTCAAGCATATAATGAACAATTCATTTTACTACTGAACGTACTTCTAACGAAGCAATTTTTGGCCACTACAACGAATTCAATGAAGAATTATCCTTAGAAATCATAGCAGATAATTATAAAGAAATTCACAAAAATATTATGAATAAAATTTACGGAGAAAATAAAGCATGATTAGAAAAGAATGCAACAAAGTACGCGGTATCAGAAGTAGAAAGTATTTAGTTACAAAATAAACCTTCCGAACAACAAGCAAAATGGAACACAAGGAAAGTAGAAAAACCTCGTTATAAAAAGCAAATAATAAAAGCTTATAATCAAAAGTGAATGATGTCAACTGACTCATTTTCAAGAAAAGCACGTAGTACGTTTTACTTGTTCAATCTAGTTTTTTGATATCAATGTCAAGAGTTATCATCTGAGATTTGGAATTATACAGAGAATTTGAAATCAAAGAATACATATGTATGAGTGAATAAAATATTTGAAAACATTTAACGTGTTTTGAGGTGTGTTATCAGTCTCTTGTGTATATAATTCACCAATGTTCAGTAAAAAATTCAAGAAATGATTAATATATAGTTTATCATTAAAAAAAAAATCTAAAAATATAATAATTGAAAAAATATGTCTAAATATAACAGAAAACTAATATTGACTACTAATACTTTTGCTCCTCCCTCAGATAAAGATAGGAGCTCTAGATGAAATGAGGTCGATGAATAAAAAAAAAAATTAAATCAAAAAGCTCCCAAAAGTAGAATTAGAAAATATACCTTTTACACTGGCGAGCAATAATATCTTTTATTGAGCTTCGCCAGCTCAAAAACCCCGCTTAATTCTTTGATTGGTCTCCTATAAACCTTTACGGCTTGTGGGGGCGCAGCCTCTAGATAAATTTCATCAAAGTTCCTATCCTGAAAAACACAAATTTTAATTTTTTAATGAAAAAAATCATTGAAATTCCATCAACTTACTCTAAGATGTATTACAATGAATGCTTGCGTTTTGATTGCTCTATTCATTCTTTCTTGAATTTCTAGAATGTAATAAAAATACATTCATATAAATATTACAATCCAATAAAACATCTGATACTCACGGTCTATTTTTTTTTTTCTCTTTTGTTGTTTGAGAAGAATTTTTAAATTTGAACTGTTAGATATAATAAAATGGTTTTCTCTTGAATTGAGCTTTTTAAAGTATATATAACATCACTAATCAAATAGCTTCATGGTCCACTTGTGAATACTAATTTGTACAAATTTCTTCATATAATATAAAAATAAATCGTTGATAAAATGGAAAAACGTGATACAAATTTACTCATCGAAAATAATTAATCCAAAGTTTCAAATTTATGATCAAAGGAGTGGAATATTTATGCAGATAAACATTGCATCAGTTAATTATTGTGAATCAAAAATAATTAATCCTAAGTCTAGAATTTATGATCAAAGAAGTGGAATATTTATGCAGATAAAACATTGCATCACTTAATTATTGTGGATCAATTCAAAAATTGGTGAATAGAATATTCTGAATTTTTTTTTTCCCTTGTAGCTAATTTATTGAATGATGAATTGCGCTACTCATAATATAGAGCTTCATCTCAATATTTACTTGAAGAAGTAGTCCGTCTAGTGAATAATAGATAGCGTCACACACAAGAATAGAAATTTTTTTATTCAACGCTAGTTAGTCTATTGGATAATAGGTGACACCATTCGTCACACAACTCAAAAGATGGCGTTACTTGTAAATGTGTAGATAACGTCACAGAGACCTATTTATCCACGTCAATTAGTAGTTCGTTTAGTGGAGTAAAGATAGCGCCACACAAAAAAAAAATAGAAATCTTTTTATTTAACACTAGTAAGTCTGTTGGATGATAGATGACACCACTCATCAAACATCCAAGTAAATAGTGTTACTGGTGAATACACTTCAATTAGTAGTTCATCTACTGGACAATAGATGGTGCCACACGCAAAAAAAGAAATCTTCTCCATTTAACGCTAGTAAGTTTGTCGGATGATAGGTGGCACCACTCAACACACACACATCCCAAGAGATGACGTTAGTGATGAAATGTGTGAATAACGTTAATATTGCCATTCATGGTACAGAGATCTATCATATCAATTAGTAGTTCGTCTAGTGAACAATAGATGGTGCCACACGCAAAAAATAGAAATCTTTCCCATTCAACGCTAGTTAGTCTGTTGGATGATAGGTGGCGCCACTAACCACTGCTCAAGAGATGGCGCCACTGGTAAATGTTCTGATAACCTCACCGCTGTTTAGATAATGTCACTGCTCGCGTTATCTTTGAAATCTCAGATCGTTATCTGGTCCAAAATCGGCCTTGTATATCCACTACTTAAAAAACATACATTTTTTATTGACACATTGAACAACAACCAACAAAAAATTTAATCACATGCATATCTAGATTTTAGAAAAAACATTATTTAGGGAATTGAAATGATCAATTCCTAGCACTCCTCCTTAATTATTATATAACGAAGTGATTCAAATAATTTTCTACTCAGTGGTTTGGTCAAAATATCAGCAAGTTGCTTTGCACTCTTTATATGTTCAAGATCAACAGTCTTTCCCACATGTTCTTGGATAAACTAGCGTGGTATTTCGATGTGTTTCTTCCCTTTGGTTATTACACCTTCATGAAAATTATGCAACATGTGAATTGCTGACTGATAATCAACAATCAAGGTAATGGATTGATCAGATTTCAATATTCCAAGTTCAAATCGAATCCTCTTGATCCAACATACATCATCAATCGATGATACTGCGGCTCTGAACTCGGCTTCAGCTGTCGATGTGGCTACAAGACGCTGCTTTTGAGTATACCAGATTATTGATCCTCCTCTCATCAACAAAACACTACTCGTAGAATGTCCTGTTGCACTATCTCCTCCAAAATCCGAATCGGTATAAGCTTCAAAAGATGTATCTCCATCAAAGAATATACCAAAATTTGTAGTTCCTTTCAAATACTGAAACACCCTCTTGACCATTTTCCAATGACTCAACATAGGCTTACTGCAATGTCGACTTAAATAATTCACAGCAAAGCTGATGTCTGGGCGAGATATCATGGACAAATAAAGTAGACTTCCAATTGCTTCACGATAGGGAATAGTGGCTGGCGCTGGTTTGTCATTGCCTCGATTTTCTTCTTCAGTAATCATTCCTCGTTCTATAGGCGTGCAAATAGAATTACAATTATCAAATTTAAAGCGTTGCAAAATTTTCTCTGTATAACTCCCTTGACTTACAGAGATTCCTTCTGATTCAATCTTTATTCTCATGCCAAGATACGAGACTTGATTTTGAATTGGCCGGCTGTATGTAATTTCAAATTGTTGATTAATCCTGTCCAAAATATTGTGAATCTCATTTTCATTTTGTCCAGCGATCAGCCCATCATCTACAAATAATGTCATCAGTGTGGCTTTCTTCTTGTCATAATACACACATGGATCATTATCTGTACTTTGAAAACCAATTATTTTGAGAAAATTTGAGATTTTCTCGTTTCATTTTTTTGGAGCCTGCTTCAGCCCATAGAGGCTTTTCTTCAATTTACATACTCTATCTGTTCCATCGTCAAATCCTTCAGGTTGATACATGTGAAGGTCTTCTTCTAAATCTCCATGCAGAAATGCAGTAGTTACATCGAAGGATACAAGCTTTAACTTCTCAGATGCTGCGTGACTCAAGATCAATCGTATAGAAGCATGACGAGCTACGGGACTGAAAGTTTGCGAGTAGTCTATTCCTTCCTGCTGTTCAAAGCCACGCACTACCAGCCTTGCTTTCAGCTTACCATTTGACTTATCGCGTAATACCCATCGACAAGTCAATGGCCTGACAGATGCTGGACATTTTACCAGATTCCAGGTTCCCATTTTCATCAATGACTCAAATTATTGTGACATTGCTCGGTGCCATCTTCTATCCTTAAGTGCTCCAGATACAGGAATATCTATAATTTCGCCAATCATGGCCGTGTTGACGTTATTATTTCCTCGAGAAAATCCCATGACATAATCAGCAAATCTGTCCGGTGCTCGTATGTCTTGACGATTGTGGAGACCTGGTCTTCGTGTTTGATGATCTGGCAAGTTCCTATGATCAACCAATCGATTCTCATCATGATCTATACCTACTTCTTCGTCTTCTCTTATCAAATCCTCCGCTTTCTTATTTGATTCTGCTGTCGGGTTGGTTTTTACTCTCTGTTTGATATCTATTATCTCTTCCTTCTTCATTAAATATGACATTGTCCAAGCTTATAACGTCTCGTTCATACGGTAAGTGAATTCGATAACAAGGAAAATTCAAATCATATCCCACAAATATTCCCTTTTTTGATTTCCTTTCAAGCTTGACTCGCTTATGATCAGGAATTAGAACATAGCAATCACATTCAAATGTTTTAAGTTTATTTATATTTATCTGACGTCCGAACCACATTTCGGCCGGACTTCTTCTTTTTCCAGAGCTTGTTCCAGTTTGATTGAGCGTGAAAACAGCATAGTTCACGGCTTCTGCCCATAGGTTTTCATTAAAATCACGTGCATGAATGATTGAGCGAGCTGACTCTACTACAGTTCTCATTTCTCTTTCTATTCCTCCATTTTGTTCTGGCGTATAAGCATTCGAGAAAGTATGAAAAACTCCAAGCTCCTCTAGCAATCTTCGAGTATTCATATTTTTTATCTCCGTGCCGTTGTCTGATCTTAGACTCTTGACTGTCCTTCCGAAATGATTCTCAATTAACTTCATATGAATTTCCAGTTTTTCAGCAACTTCGTTCTTCGTCTTTATGAAATAAACTGTTCGGAAATGCGAGAAATCATCTTTGAATAATAGAAAATACTTCGCTCCTCCTAATGACATTGTATTCATTTTACACAGATCTACGTGCACTAAATCCAGTGGCTGTTTAGCAACTTTACTATTTGTTGAATGAGAAATTCGGTGTTGCTTTCCAAAAACACATCCTTCGCACACGTAGCTGTTCCAGTCATCAATATACTCAATTTTGTTTCTATCTTATATATCTCTAACATATTTTATATTTTGATGTGCAAGCCTTTCATGCCATATCCTGATCGAAGTGGTAAGCAGACATTTATCAGATCTTTCCCGACGTAGCATCATCTTAAATAAGTTACCATCTCATTCAGCTATTGCCAGTATTTCTTGATGATCTGACGTTTTGAATATCGATTTTTCTCGATCAGCGGTTTGCACGTAGCCTCGGTCTGAAACTTGACTTACAGAAAATAGATTAAAATTTAATTAGGGCACATACAGAACATTTTCCAATCTGACCTTGTACCAGCTTTCACCATTGCCTTCTAGTTCAGTTGCATCCCCAATAAGAACAGTCGTAGGACTTTCCAATTCCACAAGATTTGTGAACCAATTTCTATGTGACGTCATGTGCTGTGTTGCAGCACAATCCTGGTACTAATATTCTCGAGAGTTTTGTTTTGAATTTATATCATTCAACTTGGCAGTTGACAGACCCACGGTCACAAAAGCTCTACGATTTGTCTGCCTTAAATCATTTCTGTCTGTTACTTCGTTTCTGTATTCATCATGATTTCGTCTTGAACATTCTTTTGCGAAATGACCCTTTTGACCACATACATTACATGGATAATTTTTCTTGCAATATGCAGTGTATTTGGCACAAGGTTTGTTTCGACAATATTTCTTAAAATGACCTTTCTGTCCACACTTGAAGCAACTTACGGCTGTGTTTCCTACTCTGGTTGCATCTTGTTGTCCTGGCTTTCTGCTCGACTTCACAGCAAATGCATTCTGAAACTTTGATCCAGATACTTGTTCGTTGCCATTGAGCCGATCTTCTTCTAGTCTCAACCGTTCATTCAGTGTGTCAATGGTTTTGTCTTCCGTGCTAACATTATCCCATGCAGTTCTAAAATGATGAAGTTTTGGTGGTAATATACTAAGAATCCGCATCATTATCCAGCTGTCTCTCATTTTGTCTCCTTCCATAGACAAATCTTCAGCAATCTGTACAACTTCCATACATTTTCCGACAGCTGATTTATTTGTCTCGTAAACATAACTAAAAATTTTCTTTGCAGACCTTCAATTGTAATATCAGACTTTTCACCATACAAATTATTCAACTTATCTAACATTTGTTTTGCTGTTTTACAATTTGCAATCTTTTTTGCAATATTACTGTTTACATTCAAACCAACTAGCGCTTGAGCTTCGAGATCTTTCTTGATCCATATTCTTACAGATTCATCGGTAGAATCTTTCAAAGGTTTCTCATTCAATCCGATTGCGACGTCATATACATCTTTAGATTTCAATTAGTAATGTTTATAAAATAAAAGTCACTTAGACTATAATGAAATGTATAACATCATGAATATATAAATATATAATAGAAATTTCAATGTTATTTTGAATCATCAAATTTATTTTCAGTCGCATCAACCCCTTTTACTCCCTCCATTCTCTGTTATTAGATTTATCATTTTAACTTTTTGCTTTTTTTCCATATAAAGTTGAAGTATCTCATAAATCATATATTAGCTATTCAAACACTGTACAACATGGTTCAGAAAGTGGTTCTAGTTATATTGATTATAATTATCGTGAGTAATTGTAAAAGTGTGAAAAAAGAAAATTTTGAATCAATTATTGATTACTTATTTACATATGGATATCTTAATGTGAGTGAAGAGGAGGTTTTTAGTTCAACTGAAAAAGATCCATCGTATCTAACAGCACTAAACCTATTACAAACTAATTTTAATTTAACGCAATCCAATGAAACAATTGAAAATGTTTTGAAACTCATTTCATCTCCTAGATGTGATGTTAAAGATATGAATGTTTATAATACTCATTATATATTATGGGGAAATTCTACAATTACTTGGGATTCAAAAAGAACAAAAAGTATTGTTAAATATTTAATTGAAAAAGCTTTCAATTTATGGTCTAAATATACAAATTTGAATATTATACATTCGCCATATAATGAAAATGCTACTATTTATACTTCATTTGGAGGAATTCAACATTGAGATTTCAAGAAACGAGCTAGATGCAAGTCTCATTTTGATGGGGAAATTGGCCATGCATTAGGAATTAGGCATTCAAATGATAAGAGTGCAATAATGTATCCAATATATACAGAAAAAATATTTCAAAATAGTAATTATTATGATTTACACATTGATGATATGAATGCTATTCAATCATTATATGGAAAAAACTTTAAGTCATTGATAACAACAACGACAAAGGCACCGACAACGACAAAGGTATCAACAACAAAAGGAACACAGAAACCAATTACAACAACCGAAAAAACTCATAATAAGCGGAAAACAAGTCCAGATTCTTCTCCTGACTTATGTAGCTTGAAAAATGTCAATAAATTTCTAATCGTAAGAAAGAAATTATATATATTTTATAATAAGTGGATCTGGGTGAAAAATTTGAATGGAAAAAACTTTGATCCAGAGCCATATCTTATAACAGATTGGTTAAATTTTCTTCCAAAAAATTTCTTGAGAATAAATGGTATTTACCAAAGACCAAATGGAAATATTGTATTATTCATAGATAACGTAAGTTATAATATAAAGTTTCCATCTTTAGAATTGGAAAATATTGCCAGTCCCTACCATCAAAATAGTATAACCTATATTAATGGAGCTGTATCTACCAATAGTGGTCAAACATATATATTTCATAAAAATAATTCTTTCATAAAAATTGATGAATGCAGATTTTTCGCTTCAGAAATCGGAAGTGTAGATGATGAGTTCCCCGGTATTCCAAATAATATAGAATCTGTATTCAAGTATACAAATGGACGATTATATTTTTTCATTAATGATTATTATTATGAATTTGATGAATTCTCAAAGTCAGTTGTAAAAGCAGAGAAATTCAATCTTTCTATGTTCAATATTGATTGTCCCAATATCAATTTATGAGCAATTAAAAATACTACTATCAAAAATCTTGTATTCACAATAATTGTTTTCTTATTTTTTTTTCTTACTCCCCACCATCAGCCCCCTCCTCCACCTCTCACCTCTTACTGTATATATATATATATATATATATAATTCCATACAAACTTTGTTTTTTCAACATTGTAATGATTTCATTACTCTAAATAATAGTAAACTACAGATTGAGGTATATATGTTTGAAAAATGTCAAATAATAGTGAAATAGTCTGTTTGAAAATAATAGCATATGATTTGCTAAACATAAAATATCATTGTGATCTAATAAAAGAAGAAGATATTGGAAGCTATAGGAACATAATTGAATCAACTTCAAGCAAATGTGATTATAATGATAATTCACTTCTCAAATTAATTGGAAAGCTGGCTCCAATAGCATATATTTGCAAAAAAATAAGTAAGGAGAAATTTGATTTAATATTGGAATCATTTAGTGGAATGAATTTATTGCAAATTTGGGGAAGACTTCCGCTGGAGTATAAATTACATCCTAAAGTTATATTGAGATTACCATGTGTGGAGCATACGAATCTACCAATCCATCATATCCATGTTGATGGACCACCACCTAACATTGAAAACTGTCAGTCTCGTAAGACCGAATTTGAAATGTATCAGCAAAAATATTCCAATAAATAAAAGAAAAAAAAGATTAACATATAGAGATATTTATTCATTCAATTTTTTTTATCAACAAAATATTTATATTCCTACATATACATTTAATTTTTCATAATCATAAATATAAATTATTATTATTCATTATTCTGATTGTTTAGCTGATTTTTGTTTTGAGTGGTAATAATTTCAATTGACGCCAAAATTACATTATCATAATTTAATATTATTTCTTTCATTGCTGAATTATAAACATTATTTGTTTCATCAATTATATTTTTAATATTTGTGTAAATATCACCATCACAAGAAGATGCTTGTCGCATTACACTCAAATAATAATCCAAGAAATTTAATGATTCTAAATAATTGATGATGTCATCTAAGTGATTAGTATTTTCAAATATATTGTAAATAGATGTATCACTTAAATAAATTTGATTATTCTGTGATTCAATTATCATAATTTTATCATTTTCTATAACATCAAATAATAATTTATGATTTAAAATCGAATATGATTCAACAACTGAAAGTACCCTCAAAAATCCTATAATAATATTATAACACCTAAGAGACTCATACTACTCAAGTCGTTTAAAATCGATGAACTTGTCAATTCTACTATTGTATATTCTTATGATAGTTTCTAAATTGTCTGTTGGATCAAATCCAATGTGTATCCAAATATTCTTATTTAGCAAAAATCTATGTTCCATAATCAATTTAGATTTGACGAATCCTCTAGAGAGTGCTAAGTCAAATTCATATAGACCCTCCACTACTTCTTCAACGACTTCTGCTTCTGCTTGTTCTGCATTATTCTCAAGGAGAGGCACTTCATTTAATATTTCTTTATTCTTATTCATATTACTTTTTTTTTTTGTTTTTGTTGCCAATGCATCATTTTAATTGATATGTTTGCAAGATGGTTTTGTATGAAGAGGATACTTTCTTTTCTTCATATTGTTGTCAGTATTTTCATTCACTTGCTGTAAATGAATATTTTAAAAAAATTTCTCTTGAAAAAATTAATTGAAATTACTAACCATTCTTGTCATTTATAGATGATAGTTTTTTTTCTTGGAAGATATAATAATAGAAAACTGAATGGTTTGTATCACTTGAAGTTTCAAACTCATACTGAATTTAGTTTGCAAAAATTTTTCTACATATGCAAATAAGACATTGACAACCCCAAACATGGGATCACAAGTGATGCAAGTCCGCTTATCAAGAATAAATTATTGAATCTGCAAATTTATAATCAAGAAATTGGAGAAATTCATGTACACAATTATTATGAATTTATTAGTAGTTCGTCGAGTGGACAATAGATAGCACCACACACAAAAAAAAAAATCTCTGCATTTAACGTTAGTTAGTCTGTTGGATGTTAGATGTGACCACTCATCTCATATCCCAAGAGATGACGTTAGTGGTAGAATGTGTGTAAATAACGTTATTATTGTCATTCATGGTACAGAGATCTATCACATCAATTAGTAGTTCGTCTTGTGAATAATAGATGGCGCCACACGCAAAAAAAAATAGAAATCTTTCTCTATTCAACGCTAGTTAGTCTGTTGGATGATAGGTCGCGCCACTCACCACTGCTCAAGAGATGGCGCCACTCATCACTGCTCAAGAGATGGCGCCACTGGTAAATGTTCTGATAACGTCACCGCTGTTTAGATAACGTCACTGCTCGCGTTATCTTTGAAATCTTACATCGTTATCTGGTCCAGAATCGGCCTTACGTATCTACTAGTGTTAGGAATTGATTATTTCACTTCTCTAAATAATGTTTTATCTGAAATCTAGATATGCATGTGATTGAATTTTTTGTTGGTTGTTGTTTAATGTGTCAATAAAAAATGTATGTTTCTGAAGTTGATATAATAAAATGTTCCTTTTGAAAATGAAGCGCATTCTCTTTCAATTTGGAGACAGGATTATGAACAGGTTATCGGCCCAGGTGCGCTCAGTAGTCTGGAATTAAAAAATTGAGAGAAATATTGCAGGTGCGCTCAGTAGCCTGGAACTTTAAATTTGAGAGGGAGATTGCCTAATCAAAGAACAACGTTTTCACCTTTTTTTATAAACGAAACCCAATGTGTACCAGCTCTTGCAAAGGAATCGAGATTAATAACTGCTGACTCATTTTTTAATGGTATTTTAGGTAATGTATCCCGCATATATACACCACGGAAATATTTTATTTTATGAGCACGAGCAAATTTGATTATATCATCAGTGTTTATTGGCCTTTTTGGCAATTTCTTTCCTTTGTTTTTTTTCGTTTTTTTTTAATTCCCGCACCATGCTTATGAGGTTCTAAATATAAATCATTACCTAGGGCTTTTTTTACACCATATGAAGCAGCACCACTTGCAGCACCAGCAATTAAAGCCTTTCCAATTAATGGAATTAGTGCTGCTACAGGTAAAAATCCACCATATTTTTTTGGTGTTTTCAGTACTCGCTGATTCTTTGATTTTTTTTTTCTATACCCATACCAAGTTTTTGTTCAGCTTTCATAGAGTTTGTTATTGTCCAAGCAGCAACTCGTTCACCAAAACTTGAATTTTTCGATTTTACTCTATTCCACGCCCTTTCTTCTAATATTTTATCAGCTTTATGTCTATCTTTCAAATTATTGCATTGGGAATATGAAATATCGTGTTCACGACATGCAGCATCCAATGGATTTATACCCGTATCACCTCTTTTCAATCTCTTCTCTAATTTAGTTCCAGGACCACAAAACTGATAGCCTGGTATGTGCAATTCTATCGGTAATAAGTTAATTGCCTCATTAAGTAAACCTTTACCAGCTATGTGATATGTTAACATTGAATAATTTTTTAGTACTGAGCTTATTTGTATATATACAACAGCTTTTATATAAAAGATTAGTAGTGATCATGGAATTCATTAAGCAGAAAGAGCATCTTTCAGTCCACAATTTTGATGCTATACAAACTAATTCTCACTTGAAAAAACAGCAAACTTTTACCTAATAGTATAAGAAGTATTATTGTGGGTCCTAGTAATTGTGGAAAGACTAATATTCTTCTTAGTCTTCTTACACATCCAAATGGATTGAAATTCAAAAATATCTATGTATACTCTAAGTCTTCACAACAACCAAAATATAAATTTCTAGAAAAATGTGTTTCTAGAGTAACGGGTATGAAATATTCCTCCTATAATGTGAATACTGAAATTTTAAAACCAAATGAAGCGCGATCCTATTCAATAATTGTTTTTGATGATATTGCATGTTATAAACAAGATTGTATGCGTGATTATTTTAGTATGGGTAGACATAATGAGATTGATTGTTTTTATCTTTCACAATCATATGCAAAAATACCAAAACATTTGATTAGGGATAATGCAAATTTTATCATCATATTTAAACAAGATGAAACCAATTCACATCATATATATGACGATCATGTAAATAGTGATATGACATTTAATAAATTTAAAAAATTCTGTATAAAATGTTGGGATAGTAAATATGGATTTGCAGTTAAAGATAAGGATAGTGAGCAAGAAGGTCGATATCGCAAAGAATTGGATACATTCCTTAATCTCAAATCCATCTAGGAGTTTACTTCAATGGATAATAGAAAAACGCTCCACGAAATAATTAAAGTGAGTGAAGTGCTCAAAGAAAAGTTTAATTCATTGAAACATAATAAAATGAATAGTGATATTATGTTACAAGAAACATTTAAACCTATAACACAACCACTTCAAGAGTTAGTGAATAATACAAAATATGAAATAGATAGTGAAAACACTATTGCAAAAAAAATACCCTCAAATTCAAAGAAAATAAGGATACATAAAAAAAAGTTGAAACAGCATCCAATTCCAAAATTAGTTCTGCTAAAGTGGAAGTGAATGAAAGCAGCGACAATGAGGAAGTATTTGAAAGCACACCTCAAATGTCACCAACTTCAGTTGCTAGAGGTATTTTGAATACTCCTCAAGGGCAAACCGAAATGGAATCCCTAAAGCTAAAATTTTGAGACTTTGCTAGTAAATATCTTCTGAAATTTTTGAATAAAGATAAGGATTTGAATAATATTTATGCAATAAAATATATAAAAGATCGTGATAAATCTATATTGGGTGAAGAAGAGATAGAAATAGATAAAAATGATATAATAATTGATGATCAAGAATATAATGGAACAAAAGGACTTTATGAACTCATATTCATGGAAAATCCTGAACATTATACTGCGGAAGATGTAAACGAATATTTAAGAATTTTAAATCATACACAAGCACATAAGCAATCAAATAATTTGTTGAAAAGATCCACTTATCCAAAATATTTCAAAATAATTAAACCGTTTTTAAGTGAAAAAAAAGGGTTTAGAGCTTCAACGAGAAAAAGAGTGCGAACCAAAAAATATTCACCTACAGGTTTTGGAGTTTTTCATTCAACATGAAATTCTCCAATTATAAACGCGAGTATGTTTATTGGGATAATCCAAACGAATTGGTTTATAGATTGCAATTATTATTAGCATCTAAACAGAGTGGAAACACAAATCATGATAATGAAATTATGTCAATACTTGAAGAATTGAGAGAATGTAATATAATAGAATGAATTCACTTCAAAAATTAACATTATTATATCTGCTGTCAAGAATAGAAGCTTTTATTTTAACTTAGAGAGATTGAGAACTATTAATTATGTCGGTAGATAAATTTGGTAGACGATTTTCAAAGAGAAAAAGAAATGAGTCAAATAATTCAATATTAAGGTATGAAATTTATGGAAATATAGATTTAAATGGAGGACTATTTTCAAATATTGGGAAAATACATGATTCGAGTGATATTATAACGAAGAAATATTTGGATGAGCGTATTAAAGACGTAGAAAAAACTATCAACAATAAAATCATAGTGATACAACATAAAATAAATGAATTAAAAAATGTAGTTGGAGATAAAATTGAGGAAGAAGTGTATAGAAATGATAGAACAATTGGCTAAGATGGAAGTGATTCGATAAAAGATAATTCATCCAATTTTGAACAAAAACAACAATTAGAGGCTTTGGATAAACTACGTGAGAAATTTGAAGAAACTACAAACGATCGACTCGAAAGAATCTTTAAACAAAATATATGAAGATTCTAAAGAGCATTAAGTTGAAGCTGTGAAACTAATTCAAAAAAAAAATTTTCACCAAAGTAAAGAAAGTTATTAAAATTTTTTTTGATGTATAAAAAAAAATGGGGATACGGAAATGGAGATAGATGTTATTATAATAGCAATGTGATGAATATGAGATGCTTCATTCATTTGAAATAAAAGTTCAATCAATATCTTCGAATAAACAATATAAAGAAAATTCAAGATTTCATAGAATTGTGTATTGGAGGTATTATTCTTTCTTTTAATGAAATACCTGCAGGTAGTCATATCAAGTTATATGGAATTAAAAACTAGAAAATTGTCTCTAAGAATTGAACAACACAAAAATGTCAAAAAAAACTATAGTGGATGAACTACATAAACCAGCCCGAAGGAATTATGTTAGACATCGAGTTATAACTCGAGATATTGATGATTTGTGGCAAGCTGATTTAGTGAAAATGATTCCTTATGCAAGAGAAAATAGTGGTAATAAATATATGTTGACAGTGATTGATGTTTTTTCTAAATACGGTTGGGCTGAACCTATCAAAACAAAATCTGCTGATGCAATAGTAAATGCTTTTGAAAATATTCTTCAACAAAATAGGCGACCTTTAAATCTACAAACTGATCATGGAAAAGAATTTTATGATAAAAAGTTTGAGAAAATGATGCAAAGTTATAATATCAATCATTATTCAACATATAGTAATTTAAAAGCAAGTGTTGTCGAGAGATTCAATCGAGTAAGTAAAAAGTCTTGGGAATTCAGTCAATATATTTTAATTTCTTTCCTACTTTACAGTTTCGGCTGTACCTCAGCCATCTTCAGAAGCGCTACAATTTGATTATTTCTTATCACCAATTACTTATGCTAATTTTGTCGGAAATACTTACAAAAGAACTCAAATTGAGAAAAATTAAAAATGTACATGAACTGTGATGTCGAGTTTAATAGAATAGCGGGAAAAAAAAATTATTTTTTTCCATTTGTCAAATGCCACAACCTGCATCTGTGGAAGACGTTGACCAAGTGCGAGTAAAAAATCGTGTGTGCACGCATTTTCAAAAAATTACAAATGTGCACACACGATTTTTTACTCGCACTTGGTCAACGTCTTCCACAGATGCAGGTTGTGGCATTTGACACATGGAAAAAAATAATTATTTTTTTTCCGCTATTTTATTAAACTCGACATCACAGTTCATGTACATTTTTAATTTTTCTCAATTCAAGTTCTTTTGTAAGTATTTCCGACAAAATTAGCATAAATAATTAGTGATAAAAAATAATCAAATTGTAGCGCTTCTGAAGATGGCTGAGGTACAGCCGAAACTGTAAAGTAGGAAAGAAATTAAAATATATTGACTGAATTCCCAAGACTTTTTACTTACTTAAATTCACTCATCCAGTCAGTTTAATCTATTTTATCCAAATATTTATTTAGTTGAGAGAGTTTTGAAGAAAAAAGGTTCACAAGTATATGTAAAATGATTGGGGTTTGATTCTTCACATAATTCATGGATACATAGAGACAATGTTTCATAGTGTGAGCATCTAATTACTATTGTTAATTTTTTCTCTTATATATTACATTAAAAAAAATTAATCTATTATAATTATATTATTACACACCTGACTATTGTTTTCTTCACAAAAAGAATAGTGCCCCCAAGGTAATGTATCTGTGTTCCCTTCTAATAAGTATCGCTTATCATCATCTGCATTTAAAGTGAGTTTATTAATTTCAACTGAAAAAATGTTATGATTTTTTGATATGATATTGTTTTGTGTGCGATATAACTTTTTATTCTGGAATAATGCATTCTTATAATCATCTATAGTCAATGATCTAGTAACTGTAGTGGATATTCCTTTTACCTCAGAAAATGATTCGTTGTTTTCCAGTCTATATGAATATATTTTGAACTTAAGCCCTGCAAATTCGCTCATAATTTTTCCACCATTTTCGTCCTTAAACAATCCAACAATTTTTGCATTTGCCTGAGGTATTCCATAGTGATTATCTTTAGAATAGTTTGAAGTATCAAATCGGTGCAAATCTTCTCTTATAATTTTATATGGATTTTCGGTGAAGCGATGATTAGTGAGTCAGTATCTTGATACAATAGTTTAGGTTTTTGAATTTTTTTATGTACGTTATTATAGTGAGAATCATACATAAATACCTTACTCAAATCAAGAATTATCATGCCAATATAAATGGGTCTGTTAAATTTTATCGATAACCTATTAAATTCCATGGATACCAAATTTTCAGAAAAAGGAATAATTTTTTTCAAATTTGGTTTTATCACCATTTTTCGAGCCCCATAACGTCCATCCCATTGTGTTTTGAGTTTTATATCTCTTTGATTCCGGATATTCTCCATACTTTTGCCAAAAATTGCATTATTATTCAATTTGAATCGATCTCCTTCAAAATTATTTTTGGCGTTCTTTCTAAACTCTGTATTTAAATCAATATAGCTTTTTAACCACAATGATTGATTAAATCTGATAGCTCTATGTATTTTTGTTGATTTCATACCAAAAGTTAAAGCTTGTTGTAAATTTTGATAATGAATAATATATTTTACTTTATTATTAAGAGTTGTCATTAATTTCGTTATATTGGAGTTCTTAGGTTTCTCATGCTCACAACATAATGGGAAATCTCTATGGAGATCATGTAAATGTCTTGGATACTCTAAATCCACTTCTAATACATAACCAATTAAACTATATTTTGATATATTCATCACATTAAGCTCTGATATTTTTTTGTGATAACCATTCAAACCCACCATAGGGTGGACATTGCGTCATAGCCCATCCATATAAATTGCAGGCATCAAAATACACTAAATAAGCCTCTTGTTCCGTTGCACAATATGTGGACATAAATTTATTGTTTGATTTTGCATAGCGATTACTGCATTGACAAATCCCTCCTCTGATTCCTTGCTCAAAGAAGAAAATCATATCAATATCAGTTAGCAATTGTAAATTTACTCTTGTCAGCTTCAACATAGCATCCCATGCAAACCCCACAAAAAAGTAGTTATAAAAAGTTGTATTATGATGTTTTTTTATATTATACCTGGCGTTGTGAAATAATGAGCAGGATCTAAATTATAAGCTTTCAGACTAACATTTCAAAAGTTTTCGAATATATCAGCTAGAAGTATAACGTCTGTTTGAAGATATAACTCTAGATAATCTCCCAAAGTATCTAAATTGAAAGTATTCCATATTTTTTGAGCATGTTCATAGTCTTTAGCGCTAATATTCTCATTTTTCAATCTTGAAAAAAAAAGCTCCTTCGAGGTGATACTGTTTCTTCCATTCGATCCCACGAGTTCATATAATCATATGGGAAAACACCTTTTCTCAATAATAAATCGTTTTTGACTTTATTTGGATAATACTTATTCATTATTTTGAAGTCTTCTTTGTCTAAATATGTTACTAGTTTTTCTAGTGAACTATTCATAAATCTACAAGCATAAAAGAAAATCTAACTGAGAAAGCTTTTTTTTCTAATGGATTATTTGATATTTATAAGGAGTTAACTTGCTGCAAAGAATCTAAGAAACGAATCTGCATTTTCTCAACTGCTAATGAGAATGAAATATATTCTTCACTATTATTTGGAATTATTGTTATTTGCTCTTCATCAACTCCGAATTCTTTTACTATTAAATGGCTATCATATCCACTCAAATTGTGGAAAAAAATTGGGATACATTTTGTTAGTTTATAATTCAAGTTGCACCTTGCATGGGCCGCACTTCTGTACAAACCTGTTGTTGTTTGAGAAAGTGTGAGATCTTTTTTCATATTTTATTGATGGAAAAATAAAATACCTGTGAGGTGACAGTGATCTTTAACTTTTTCTTCCGATTCGATAAACTTCTCCCCACAAATATGACAAAATGTTGCATCATCGAAATCTGTCCAATTCGCATTACTCATTTTAAGAGGAATCTCATTCCCATAGAATGTCTCAACTATTTTTACAACATTTTTCAATCTATCAATAAACCATTTTGCTGCTTTAGATCCGCGATATGATTCAAAAAATGATAAAGAATCATTATATGAACATACAACTTTGTAGGCAACTACGCATGCTATATGATTCTGATATCCAAATGTATATGATTTACTAGTGTTTGGTTGACAAGTGTGAACGGGTATTGTTAAGCATTCAAAGTCTGCATAAACTACAAATGGATGTCTTTCTTTTCTAGAATAATTTTTGAATTTTACCCACATTTCTGTTTCTGTTGGTATTTCAATTTTAACAGCATCCATTTTGCAACCATAACATTCATGATTTTCTGATAGACATTCACTCGAGAAGTATTGTAAACATCTATCACATGTCTAACATTCATGTCCATGATTAGACAGTTGTCTTGATAAAAGACGGGATAATGATTTGATCCAAGCATAAAGCCCATTCTCTTCTTTTGTCCAAAAAAGTAAGTTGACATGTCGTTCAACCTTTTTCTGTGTGTAATGTAAGGGACCATTAATTGTATATCTTTTATCTATTGTATTATATTCCATCCCATAAACATTAATTGATATATTATTTTTTTTTTCAAATTTGATTATCTCACATAGTGGAGTTGGAAATTGAATATCAGATAAATTGAATATTTCACTATGATTTTGAGGATATGAACTAACACGATCTGAATGACTATCAGCGGGGAACATAGCCGATAAAAGTGCCCAAATAAAACACTTATTATCACTATTTTTTACATTTATCACAGCTTTCCGGTTTTTGATAGATTCCGGAAGATCGATATATGTTGATCCTCCAGAATTTGTTGCATCATACTTGCTAATATTGACCTAGAGAATTCTGTTTTTCAAGAAAAAAAAATTCAAGAATTTTTTGAAACTTACTCTTAAGTTTAATATTCTACTTAGGGCTTTTCCACTATCCCGCTCTTGAAACTCTGACATATGAGTCAATATGACACTTCTTACATTCTGATCAAACCAAATAGTAAAGTCGTCAAACAATGTTATGGGCGTCATTCTTGAGTTATGATAGATTAAGATTTTTTTTAAAATACCTTGTTTTTCAGGTACATATTCACAACACAGCTCACAGTTTATCTTCACTGGGGATCGATATTCATAAATGAATTGTCCCACTTTCTCCAGCAATATGAATAAGCATTGATCCAAAAATGCCCCAGGGTCGATAATATCATCTGTATTCGTGATTTTCCCACAATGAATACGATTTTTGAATGATGAGGCGAGAACTTCCCGAACAGGCATTTCTGAAACTATAGTTACTATATATATATATTCTTATTGAATATGTGTTAGATTTTTGGTAAGTCAATGAGCAATGTTAATACCTTCAAGTTACTCTCTGTAATTCATGAATAATAAAAGCTCGTTTCACAAGTCTTTTGATGAGAAGATAATATTATTTATATGAATATGCATTCTATTTTTCTTCCAATGTCAATCAATGATATATTTCTGATAAGAATATTTCATGTGTTGCATAATTCTTTATTTGCATATAGTTTCATTGCATTTTTTCAATTCTGATATATTTTTTATAGAAAAAAAAACATTCTTCTCACTATAAATATAGGAATACACAATTAATACATATCAGTCTATCATAATAGACTCTCAAGTCAACCCAAAATACGTAAGTTTGTTTCTCTTTATAATTTCTTATATTAATATTAGGATATATTTTTATTCTCAGTAAGAAAGAAAAACAAGAACAAAAAATAGAAAAAAAAACAAAAATGAGTAGACTAGACTTTTTTAATGCACTGGGGTCTTCAGATGCTCAGGTGCCAACTATAAACATTGGTAAACTGGATGAAAATAAAAAATATCAAATAAAAAAAGCTGATATAATCAATACCAGATATGGACCAAAACTAATCGTAACAACGAGGGAATTCAAAGTCTTTTTCCCAAACAATTTTGCAACTATGAGTGATGTTCAAAGAAGTGAATTAATCAATGTTTATTTTCACATTGAAAAAGTGAATGACATTGTTGTGAATATTCGTTTTACAGAAAGTTAATAACGTGGATTCAATTTTTTCATTCTTATTTCTATTTGTTGGCAAGAAAAAATAATAATCATTGATTAATTTTTTTTCATTCTTCATATTAAAAGCCAAATATTTTGTTGGAAATGTCACCTTATGTATCATATATTTTCAGACAATTTGATGAAATTTGTGAATCAATACCTTCCCTAATAGATACTGATCTTACAGCTGATATGGCGAATGAGACAGCATTAGGTTGGGAGAGCACATCCTCATCATCGTCAGATGACGAGTATAATGAAGTGTCAACTGCTTGGGATTATCATGCAATTGATCCAACACAAATTGAAAATTTAAGTATGGAAAATGTTCTACAATTCTGTTTTAATAATGAAAATCATATCAATTTGAAATACAGATTATGGTTATTACCAGAAATACAACCTCACTATTGGTATATGAGACGTCTTTGTGACAATTGTACTCATATATCACTAGATGATCCCGATTTTCCAGTATTTACTTTTTCTACGTTTACAAATATTGAAAATATCATATCAGGAATGTACTACTGTTCGAATATAAAACAAGAACATAGCATCAAATTAGATAGTGAAATATATTCGTTACTCTGCGATACTGATAACTATAACTATTATCTATGTTTAGATCAATTATTTATATGGAGTTCAAGTATAGCTTGTAGTTATTGTATAGAGTAGTTTTAAAAAGATTCATTGAAATGTATAAATAAATTGTGAATTCCCAAAAAAAAAAAAAATTGTACTCACCTAATTATTCTCTTTTCTTCTTATCAAGCTCATCCAAAACAATTTTCTTTTGGTTTTTTGAAGCATCAGAATCCAGGACAAAGAACTTATTTTAGTTGAATACCAATATCTAGTTGAAAAACCTCTAAAAAAAGAATAATTATGCTTTAATACATACTATAGGGATAGTAGTGAAATTTTTCGAGAGTGATACATGTTTTTTGGTGCAGCCGATATAAAATTCGATTTTTCGGAACATATCGCTTTGCCGGAAAGCAAATTAATACTTTTGGGTAAATAAGGAACGTGCGGTGCAGTGAAAGTGGAGTGAGACCTAGCCAAGTGATAATAATCATAAAAATAGATAAACAAAAGTTACGGGCATAGTAATATTTGACAGCAAGTTGAGTGACAGTTCTCCAAGGTAGCAGCGCGTTGAACAAGTGCGATACAGGTGGGAGGAACGTTGAACCAAGGACTAAGTGTTGCCAACTATAGCAAAAATAAAATTGTCACCGGAACGAAGATAAAGGGAAGAAGAAGAAAGAACAAAAATAGAAACTATTGAAGAGGTGTAAGTAGACAAACAAAATATGGAGGAATTAAAACAGATGATGCAAACTATAATGGCAAAAATGGAACAAAACACAAATGATTTAAAACAGGAGATACGAGATATAAAATCAGAAATGAAGAGGAAAGAAGCTGTATGGGAAAAAGAAAAGAAAACTTTGGTAGATAGAATCGAAAGTCCAGGGACCAAATGTGAATTAGAAGAAAGGCGGAAGAAGAAAAATAATCTAGTCATAAAAGGATTAAGACCAACGCACAATCTGAAAGAGGAAGTTAAAAAACTACTCTCTGAACAGTTGCAAACTCAAGCAGAAACTAGAAACGTATATATGCGGAATGAAGGAAATAAAAATGAAATTATAATAGTAGAAATGGCAAATTGGGAACAAAAGCAAAAAATCATGGCAGTAAAAAATAAATTACAAGGAACAAAAATAAACATCGAAAACGACTTAACATGGGAAGAAAGGAAAATTCAATGGGAAATAAGAAGTATCGCCAGAGAAATGAAGGCGACCGGAAAAAAAGTCAAAATTGGATACCAAAAATTAACAAGTGATGGAGAAGTATTCAAATGGGCAAAAAACGAGAGAGGACTTGTACGAAAAGGGAGAGAAATAATATCAAAAAACGGTTAAAAAATGAGAAAACAGAAAAATGCAACACGGAGACGAACAAGCAAACAAAACGGACTATACGACTAGGAACATGGAATATTAGAAGCATAAATGGAAAGGAAATAGAATTAGTAGATGAATTTGAAAAAGCGAAATTAGATATACTAGCCATCACCGAAACGAAAAAGAAAGATATAGGAATAACAAAATTGAAGAATGATCACATACTAATATATAGCGGAGTGGAAAACATGGATAGAGCTAGAGCGGGAGTTGGATGTATAATAAATAAAAAACTGGAACAATCAATAACAAACTGGAAATGCGTGAACGAAAGATTACTAATAATTCAAGTAGAAGACAAAACAAATTTAAAGGCAAATATAATGATAGTGTATGCAATAAATGAGGATGAAAATAAAGAAAAAAAAGATGAGTTTTGGGACAAAATGCAAACCGAATACGAAAAACTGAAAGAACCAATATATGTTGTGGGAGATTTCAACGCAAGAGTGGGAAATAAAAATAAGGGTGTTGAAGAAATAATAGGAAGACATGGGGAGCCGACTTTAAATAACAATGGAAAGAGGCTCATCGATTTTTGTATCATAAATGGATTAATTATATTAAACACTTTATTTGAGCATAAAGAAATTCACAAATATACTAGGGAAGAAAAAAGCAGAGAAGAAAAGTCAATAATAGACTATTTCTTAACTAATACGCAACAAAGAAAAAAAGTGAAGGATGTAAGAGTGAAACGGGGTAGTGAAATTGGTAGCGACCATTACCTGGTAATAGCGGTAGTCATAGCGTTAGGGAACGAGACAAAACATAATCAAGAGATCAATTCTAGAAAAAAACAAACAGTAAAATTTAGAGTAGAAAAACTGAAAGATGGACAGATAAAAGCAGAATATCAAAATTGCATTAACGAATTAATAAAAGATACACCCAAGCCAGATTTAAACAATATAGAAGAAATGTGGAATACATTCAAACACATACTAACAGAAGCAACAAAAAGAGCATGCGGAATAGTCAAAAATTCACACAAGAGGAGACAAACACACTGGTGGAATGAAAAAATAAAAGAAGTAGTCAAGAAAAAAAAACAAAAATGGAAAAAATATATCAATACTAAAAAAGAGGAGGATTATGAAGATTATAAAAGACAAAGGAAGATAACGAAGACAGAGATAAAAAAATCAAAAGAAAGAACCTGGGAAGAATTTGGAAACAAAATTGAGGAAAACTTTAAGGAGAATCAAAAATTATTCTACAGAACAATTAAGAACTGCAAGAAAGAAAAACACATAACATTGAAACAGATAGTAAACCAGCAAGGAGTCATAATAAAAGAAGACAAAGAAATCATGGAAAGATGGAAAGAACATTTTGAAGAATTATTGGAAGAAATACACATTAACAATGTCAGTAGAGAAGAAGAAAGTACAGATCTGGAAAACACAGAAATAGTGAATCAAGAAAATATTACAGAGGAAGAAATGAAGACAGTAATAAAAAAATTAAAAATCGGCAAAGCACCAGGTCATGACGGAATAAGAGCGGAACAATTAAAATATATGGGAGAGGAAGGAGAACAAATATTATTAATAATGCTGAATAAAATATGGGAAATAGGGCAAATACCAAAAGACTGGGAAATGGCAGTGATATTCCCAATACACAAAAAAGGAGACAGTAGAATATGCAGTAATTACCGAGGAATATCACTGCTATGTACAGCTGCAAAAATTTATGAGGCAATATTAGAAAATAAATTAAGAAAATTAATAGAGGTAAAGATTGAGAAAGCACAAAGTGGTTTCAGAAAAGGACACTCAACACAGGATCACATTTTTACCATAAGAAAACTAACAGAAAAAACCATAAGAGAAGATAGTAAACTGTACATAGCATTTCTGGATTTGGAAAAAGCTTTTGACAGGGTGCCGAGGGAAAAGATGTGGGAAATCTTAAAAATAAGACAGATTGACAAACAGCTAACGCAAGCAATAAAAAGTATCTATAAAAAGACATCCAACTATGTTAGAACAGGAAATGAAATTTCAAAGGAATTCATCACAACACAGGGTCTAAGGCAAGGAGGAGCATTAAGCCCACTGTTATTCATTATATACCTGGACAACATCTTAAAAAATATAAAAGACAAAACTAAAAAAATTGAAGTAGGACACCATAACTTAAAAAGGATTATGATAGCGGAGTGCGCCTTTGCAGATGACATTGCAATACTTGCAAAAAGTGAAAAAGACTTACAACATAACATTAACTTGTGGAATGAGGAATTAAAAAAGCACAATATGACCATAAACATAGACAAAACAAAAATAATGGTAATAGCGAAAGAAGAAATAGTAACGGAGATAAAAATAAATCACAGAGAAATCGAACAGGTAGAAACATTCACATATTTAGGACACACATTGAACAACAAAGGTAACTTGGAGCAAGAAATAAACAACAGAATTTTGACAGCAAACAAAAGCTACTACGCAATGAACAAAATTATCCTAAGCAATAAACAAGTTAAGAAAATGACAAAAATGACACTATTCAAAGTATTATACAGACCAATACTGTTATATGGAAGTGAAACATGGACGACGAATCAGAGAGCAAAGAGTAGAATACAAGCTGCGGAAATGAAATACCTGAGAAAAGTAGAAGGGGTAACAAGACTAGATAGAATAAGAAACGAAGATATACGAAAAAGGTTACAAATAGAGAGTATACATACTACCATGGAGAAAAAACAACTTGCTTGGTACGGCCATCTTATAAGAATGCCAGATGATAGCCAAACAAAAATGGTATGGAAGGCTAAGACGACAAAAAAGAAGAGTAGAGGAAGACCACAGAAGACATGGGAGAATAATATAGAAGACATACTGAAAAAGAACAATATCAGCTGTCAAGAAGCAAAAAGAAAAGCATCAAACAGGAAGGAATGGAAAGATTTCACAAATAACATAGAATAACAAAGGATAGAAAAACTAATCTCGACACCCGAAAGGGTAAAATGAGATTTAAATAGATTATATATATATATACATACTATAACGTTGAAATGAATTCACACGACTTCTCAAGAAAAAATCTTGGCGGGGAACTATGAACAAGCACATTTCACATTTCACAGTCTCGAACACAACTTACAAAGCGAGACACTCACACTTCTCTTGGGTTTTTCACCCCTATTCAAAGCATCCACACTCAAGAATGTTGCCTCTAGCTACCTGCTAGGGGTGAGGATACATCCGCCAAACTACAATAGCAATATTCCAGTGGCTCTCAAATTTTTCTATTCATTTCGATCAACTAAAAACTCGTCATTTCTGATAAGTGTAATATTAAATATTATGCAAAACATATTTTAATTCTTATTGATAAATTCTTTGATATTTAGGATTGATAAATGAAGGAGTGAATTCAGTTAAAATATTAAAAGGTTAATACATACCTATATTGCAATAGTTCTCAAAAAAATTGATTCAACTCAATCCACTCATATCAGAGACTGATAGTAAAAACTTCTCAAAAAAGTTGAAAAATATGTCTTAGCTATTGTGACATGCAAATTTCAATTTTTATTCAACCAGAAAAACTAAAATAATGAATCATATGCGACAATTGACTTCTTCAGAAGATAATTTATTTGAGGACTCACAAGACAAGTGAATGATGCCAACTATCTCATTTCCAAGGAAAGCACGTAGTACATTTTACTTGTTCAAACTAGTTTATTGATATCAATGTCGAAGGTTATTATCTGAGATTTGGAATTATACAGAGTATTTGAAATTAAAGAATACAGATGTATGAATGAATAAAACATTTGGAAACATTTGATGTGTTTTTCAATTGTTTTTGAGGTGTTTCATCAGTCTCTTGTGTATATTATTCATCAATGTCTAGTAAAAAATTCAATAAATGATTAATATATAATTTATTATTAACAAATAAGAAAAATCTAAGAATATAATACTCAATAGAAATATATCTAAAATATAAAAAAAACTAATGCTAATTACTAATACTACTGCTCCCTCCCCTCAAATAGAGATAGGAGCTCTAGATGAAATGATGTCTATAAATAAAAAAAAATAAAAAAAAAAATCAAAAAACTCTCAAAAGTAGAATTAAAAAATATACCTTTTACATTGGCGAGCAATAATATCTTCTATTGAGCTTCGCCAGCTCAGAAACCCCGCTCAACCCTTCGATTGGCCCCCTGTAAACCCTAATGGCTTGTGGGGGCGCAACCTCCAGGTATATTTCATCAAAGTTCCTATCCTGAAAAACACAAATTTAATTTTTTTGATGAATAAAAAAGAATCATTAAAATTTCATCCACTTACTCTAAGATGAATGACGATGAAGGCTTGGGTCTTCATGGCCCTATTCATTCTTTCTTGACTTTCTAAAAATGTGATAAAAACACATTTATATGAATATTACAATCAAATAAAACATTTAATACTCACGGTTCATTTTTCTACTCTTTTATTGTTACTTCAAACTATTTTTTCAATTTAAACTGATATAATAAAATGATTTTTCGTTCAATTGAGCTTTTTAAAGTATATACCTCACCACTATTCAAAAATCCTCATGGTCCACTTGTGAATACTGATTTGTACAAATTTCTTCATATAATATAAAAATAAATCGTTGAGAACCCCATAAAATGGAAAAAACGTGATACAAATTTACTTATCGAAAATAATTGATCCAAAGTCTCAAATTTATGATCAAAGGAGTGGAATATTCATGCAGATAAAACATTGCATCAGTTAATTATTGTGAAACAGGAATAATTAATCCAAAGTCTAAAATTTATGATTAGAGGAGTGAAATATTTATGCGGATAAAACATTGCATCACTCAATTATTGTGAATCAATTGCAAAAATTGGTGAATAGAATAATCAGAATTTTTTTTCTCTACTAGCTAATTTATTGAATGATAAATTGCGCTACTCATAATATAGAGCTCAATCTTAATATTTACTTCAATAAGTAGTTCGTCTAGTGAATAAAAGATAGCGTCACACACAAGAATAGAAATCTTTTCATTAAACGCTAGTTAGTCTATTGGATAATAGGTGACACCATTCGTCACGTAACTCAAAAGATGGCGTTACTGGTAAATGTATAGATAACGTCACAGAGACCTTTTTATCCACGTCAATTAGTAGTTCATTTAGTGGAGAAAAGATAGCGCCACACAAAAAAAGAAATCTTTTTATTTAACACTACTTAGTCTGTTGGATGATAGATGACACCACTCATCACACATTCCAAGAAACGGTGTTACTAGTAAATACACTTCAATTAGTAGTTCATCTAGTGGACAATAGATGGTGCCACACGCAAAAAAAAGAAAAATCTTTTCCATTCAACGCTAGTTAGTTTGTTGGATGATAGGTGACACCACTCATCACAACACATCCCAAGAGATGACGTTAGTGGTAAAATGTGTGTGAATAACGTTATTATTGTCATTCATGGTACAGAGATCTATCACATCAATAAGTAGTTCGTCTAGTGAATAAAAGATGGCGCCACACGCAAAAAGAAAATAGAAATCTTCTCCATTCAACGCTAGTTAGTCTGTTGGATGATAGGTGGCGCCACTCATCACTGCTCAAGAGATGGCGCCACTGGTCGATGTTTTGATAACGTCACTGCTGTTTAGATAACGTCACTGCTCGCGTTATCTTTGAAATCTAAGATCGTTATCTGGTCCAGAATCGGCCTCACGTATCTACTAACACCATTCTATATAAACTATTCGCGTCCCAATGAACAATATAGGAAGAATATTGGACTCATGAGTCTCACTACAAATAAGTTCATATATTAAAAGGAAAAAACGATTTTTTCTGTGACAGGACTTAATTATACGGCATGTGTTGAATATTCTGCTGTCTCATTGAATTGATTTGGAGCTTAATCCTTTGTCAAATTATGGAGGGACTTACTCATGAATTTGAAAGAGTCTAGAAATCTTCATTGTATGTGGATTTTTCTTCCATTTATCTCATCAATGAGAATTGATTTCAAAAATGATATATATTTCTTCTTATTCTTTGGAATCATATTGATTTTGTCATGATTTAATAATGAATCTTAGACAAACAAATGTGAATCATATCCACCTAATTTGTGAAAGAATACTGGTAGGAATTTTGGAGGTTTGTAATTCAATTTACATTCATGATTGGGCGCACATTTGAAATTACGTATCAAATAGCAGTTATCATGTACTCTTCCATGATAAACACTGAATTCCTCCTCACATATATGACAAGTTTTGGCAGAATTGAGATTTGCTCATTTTGCAGTGTTAGTGGCATCGTGAGAAAGTAGTAAGACGATGCTCGTACGGGACCCAATTTAACCCTGAAACTGCACGCGAGATCATTCGGTATGACAAGCGCAAGAAGGTCTATAGTTTGTGGCTAGCTTCAAGGTTATCACCTCAACATTTTACCGGAATTTTATCCTGCGTGGTTTTTGCTCGTCAGAATTTTTGCGCGCTCCTTCAGTCGCGCGTGCGCGCTGTTTGCTGATAAGGAACGGGACCGAGGGCGAGGTTGCTATCGTTGTGCGGTAGGAAGTACTTACGCATACGCAAGTGATGCTGACGTTGGAATTATGCGCGGTTGTTAGTTTATCGTGAATATAAGTTGTGTGTGTGAGTTTGTTTTTGTTTAGTAGTTGTTTCAATTTGAATTTTTTAGTATGTCACAACTAGTATCAGAGGAATTTCCGTTAGCAGTACATTATTGTTCAAAATTGAATAAATCAGATAATGGACTATTTGGTTATGACTATGAAATTGAATCTAGAATGGGTGGGAGAAATATTGACATTTTGGAAGTAATGAACTATGTTATCATAAAGACATAGAGGATTCTTCTTGAGCATCATATGTATAATTGAATTATATGATATTGATAATAAGATCATTAGTAGTATTTTAGAGCATGGTTCAAGAGTAAATTAGGAGGATTGAAGAAAACTATCATGGCTCACTAGAGTTATTCATCGCTTTACACAAGTAAAAACAACTCTATGGTGGGAAAAAATAATAAAACTGTTTATCTTATCATCTAACAGGAAGGCTTTTGTTTCAAAAGAATGATTAAAAAGAAAACGTTCCATAAGTAAAGTAATAATGGTTGGGGAAGTAATAGCTTATGATTTATTGAAAAATCCTTATGATGCTAGAAAGATGGTTATCTCGAATAGAGAGAACAACCGATCAAATTCTGTATAATCATACTTTTATATATTCTATTTAATATGTTTTTATTGTAGTTGTATCTCTCTATATATTATTTGAATCGCATTTTACTTACCTCCGTCGAGAACGACGTAGTTGTGGTTGTTCATCCAATCTTTGTATAACTTTCAATAATCAAATTAATCCTAGAGTTGACTCTAGCACAAACGTAACTTTTGATAATGAAATCGGTGAAGTGTAGTTGAATCCACTTCCACGACCACGGCGCTCAGACCATATAAAGCAGAGGAAGAACGAATAATGAATTTCATGATTCATTCCTTCTTAAAGTGGATGGTGTGATAATCCTCTTGAACTCAATATCATTCAAATCAATATTCTATTGTTTATTTAAAATCTAATGTTAGGAATAGTAGGCCTTCAGAAATCCATTGAGATGTTGGTAGTATTTAATTTCATATTGAACGTTTCAGATAGCAATTTATTAATGTTTTATATATTCCACACGTTTCTGAATTATTGTTGACGAGTAAGCATGATACGTTCACCTTGAACTCTGTGTAATTGCACTCAAATCGCTTACTCGAAATGCTTACATGTATGTGATAAGTTTCCTTTGGTCTGACCATGAGAATCGCAATTTAGTATGAATACCTTCTTTTTAACATAGTCTTCTTTACCCATATTCGGACAGAATAGAATCAGTTTGATAAGAGCATCCATCAGATAAATAGTGATTCTGAGAATTAAACTGATAGTTCAGGTCGAACAAAAGAAGTTAATCACCAAGTCCGAATACAAATTTGATAATTTCAAAACAAGTTATTTCGTGTTGATCTTGTAAGCCACTTAGTAATATTCAAACAATATTTCATTTATTACTGCAGTGCATTCCAATCCATTACTTGCCAACGGTCCTTTATCCTACATATTGTCAATAACATCGACAATCATGACTATTGGAATCACCACCCTAATTCCAGTAGATCATAACATCAACTAGATTCGAAAAAAGCGATGAAATAATAATATCCATTCATCACCAGGATATATTCACAACACCACATGACAGTTACATTCCATTGGAGGGTGTAATTTATGAAAAAGATGGTACTGATTTAGTTTCTCAAACTGAAATGACGGATTTGCATTCCTTTTTGATAAAATACGCTATGAGCTTTTCGATATTGAAATAGATAGAGTAGAGAATCCTGGTATAACACGTACAGTAAAAGTATATATTTCTATTCCATCAAATGAACAACATTTAGATAGACTGCTTGATAGAATAATATCAATATTATACATTGAACAAGATGATTTACTGTTTTTGAACTATTATTGAGATTTACAGAAGATTTCAAACGTGTTTCAATGAATGCTAAGCAAGAACTTGTTTTAGTACGTGCTACAAATGATATTTATGTATTTTCACACTTTGGGCTTCTCCACATTCTATTGATGATATTTATGGTAATATCGATAAGGATAAATCAAAAACCAAATCGCTTACAGTACGATGTTATGTTGAACATGATTATTCTATCGATGAAGAGAAATTGGACTTCTTAGAAATAATAAATGGTACTCAACCTTAAAATCATTCAGTGAACAGGAAACAACTGGGTTTCTAATTTTCACATATCAAACAAACGTAAAAAATCAAGCTGAAGAAGATTCTAGTGAATTTCTTCACTGTAGCATCACAAATGTTAAACTCCACTGAATACTTCTTTTATGAAAACTCAAATATCAGCATCATTAAAACTCAGTATGCGTTTTTGTATGAACCGTATAGTAAATTCCTTATAATAATAAAAGCAATAGTCCTATATCAAACTGATCAATCTTAATACATTATCATGTATACTTTTAGATAAAACAGAGCAAACAGTCCAAAAAGATGAAGAATGTGTCTGTAAATATTCTAATAGAATTCGAGGCCTCAGAATATTCTCAAAGCTCAACCACAGCTTATTGCCTGATATTACGTAATCTTAAGTGTATATCATTGACAGGTATGATAAATATTTTGTTATTTTTAGATAGCGTTCAGTCTCGTAGAAGTTATTTTCTTGTCAACATGTATTTTTATTATTGTTCTCTTATTTCTGCAATATTTCAATTCAAAGTGGAGCAACTAATTTTGGAAATGTGCTTCCACACTCCATTATAATTTAATCGCCGATGGCGCATTGAATAATAATACTTCAGATATAATTGAACGCCCTAGGTGTGATGTTATTGATAATCTCAATCACGTAGCAATATATAATCATAAATGGTTCAAAAGAACAATTAGATATAGTTTGTATAGAATTACTAATACGACACTAATAAACTTAAATTGAGAAGCTTCTACAATATGGTCCAAATATACAAACATAAACTGCAATTGTACTTTTTCCTATTTCCAAGGTGGCAGTAGGAAATTATAAAAGGTAATGTTTCTTTACTATTTGGTAGCAAAAACTAAATGTATTGCTGATTGACACTAAATTTGAGTATTGGAATATCAAATCTTGAAAGTGAAGACCCAGGCTAGCTATTAATAAGGGCACTAGAATTATTTTACCTGAAAAATAGGAAATGGGCGATACACCTAGGAAATGATCGATGGAGGCAACGGTACTATTCTGGGAGACAATAGTGATAGCAAAAAAGTAATGAAGCATGAATGTCGAAATCAATTATAAACAAAATTATTATTGATTCAAAGTAAATAATCCCAGACAATATATTTATCATTTTTTTCTTCAATTTTTTCATTTTTGTTTTTATTCTATTTTTTCACTTATTATTGATTATTTATTATATTTATTCATTTATATTATATCTTTGAGAATGGATACAAGACCAATTAGAGTGAAGAGTTATTTGAAATATACTCAATCATTATTGGTAATCCTATAGTCTACGAACTCAAAGACTTGAATGATGGAAGGATTCAGGGCACTTTTTATGAATTGGAAGTACAACGAGTATATGTCAAATCTGATGAGGTGTACAAAATATATGAAATTGTTGCAACTGAAGGCTCAGGCAGCAGAAAGGAACCACTTGTCCGATGGAAAGGTTATAGCGATAAATTCAATTCATGCATACTTGCAGATACATCATAATATTTGGAATATGGATAGTAGAGGGTTTTTTATCAAACTGCCAAGCAATAGCTCAATAATTCATTTTCCTGACAACAAAACAACAAAATTCACCACTCAAATGCTTCAGAATATAAACTTGGAAAGGAATCGGAAAGTTGCATCATGTCAATTGGATTATCCTGATCCATTTCATAATGTCAATAAAAGCAATATTAATGTTATTATATGCATAAAAAATGCGATGATACGAGAAGAGACCGAGAATACAGGCATAATATTGATTTCCGATATTATAAAGGGGAAGCTTCCATCAAAAAAATTGTGAGGATAGTAGATATACAGGGCCGATTCTGGACCAGATAACGATCTAAGATTTCAAAGATAACGCGAGCAGTGACGTTATCTAAACAGCGGTGACGTTATCAGAGCATTCACCAGTGGCGCCATCTCGTGAGCAGTGGTGAGTGGCGCCATCTCTTGAGCAGTGGTGAGTGGCGCCACCTATCATCCAACAGACTAACTAGCGTTGAATGGAAAAAGATTCCTATTTCTTTTTTGCGTGTGGCGCCATCTATTATTCACTAGACGAACTACTAATTGATGTGATAGATCTCTGTACCATGAATGACAATAATAACGTTATTCACACACATTCTACCACTAACGTCATCTCTTGGGATGTGTTGTGATGACTGGTGCCACCTATCATCCAACAAACTAACTAGCGTTGAATGGAAGAGATTTCCCTTTTTTGTTGCGTGTGGCACCATCTATTGTCTACTAGATGAACTACTAATTGATCTGCTAGATCTCTGTATCATGAATGACAATAATAACGTTATTCACACATTCCACCACTAACTTCATCTCTTAGGATATGAGATGAGTGGGCACATCTAACATCCAACAGACTAACTAACGTTAAATGCAGAGATTTCTTTCTTTGTGTGTGGTGCTATCTATTGTCCACTAGACGAACTACTAATAAATTCATAATAATTGTGTACATGAATTTTTCCAATTTCTTGATAATAAATTTGCAGATTCATTAATTTATTTTTGATAAGCGGACTTGCATCACTTGTGATCCCATGTTTGGGGTTATCAATGTCTTATTTGCGTATGCAGAAAAATTTCTGCATACTAAATTCAGTATGAGTTTGAAACTCCAAGTGATACAAACTATTTAGTTTTCTATTATTATATCTCTAAAAAAAAAAAAAACTATTATCTATAAATGACAAAAATGGTAAGTAATTTCAATTAATTTTTTCAAGAGAATTTCTTTTAAAAATATTCATTTACAGCAAGTGAATGAAAATACTGACAACAATATGAAGAAAAGAAAGTATCCACTTCATACAAAACCATCTTGCAAGCATATCAATTAAAATGATGCATTGGCAACAAAAACAAAAAAAAAAGTAATATGAATAAGAATAAAGAAATATTAAATGAAGCTCCTCTCCTTGAGAATAATGCAGAACAAGCAGAAGCAGAAGTCGTTGAAGAAGTAGTGGAGGGTCTATATGAATTTGACTTAGCACTCTCTAGAGGTTCCGTCAAATCTAAATTGATTATGGAACATAGATTTTTGCTAAATAAGAATATTTGGGTACACATTGGATTTGATCCAACAGACAATTTAGAAACTATCATTAGAATATACAATAGTAGAATTGACAAGTTCATCGATTTTAAACGACTTGAGTGGTATGAGTTTCTTAGGTGCTATAATATTATCATAGGATTTTTGAAGATACTTCCAGTTGTTGGATCATATTCGATTTCAAATCATAAATTATTATTTGATGTTATAGAAAATTATAAAATTATGATAATTGAATCACAGAATAATCAAATTTATTTAAGTGATACATCTATTTACAATATATTTAAAAATACTAATCACTTAGATGACATCATCAATTATTTAGAATCATTAAATTTCTTGGATTATTATTTGAATGTAATGCGACAAGCATCTTCTTGTGATGCTGATATTTACACAAATATTAAAAATATAATTGATGAAACAAATAATGTTTATAATTTAGCAATGGAAGAAATAATATTAAATTATAATAATGTAATTTTAGCGTCAATTGAAATTATAACTACTCAAAAAAAAATCGGCTAAACAATCAGAATAATGAATAATAATAAATTATATTCATGATTATGAAAAATAAAATGTATATGTAAGAATATAAATATTTTGTTGACGAAAAAAAATTGAATGAATAAATATCTCTATAAGTTAATCTTTTTTTTCTTTAATTTATTGGAATATTTTTGATGATACATTTCAAATTCGGTCTTACAAGACTGACAGTTTTCAATGTTAGGTGGTGGTCCATCAACATGGATATGATGGATTGGTAGATTCGTATGCTCCACACATGGTAATCTCAATATAACTTTAGGATGTAATTTATACTCCAGCGGAAGTCTTCCCCAAATTTGCAATAAATTCATTCCACTAAATGATTCCAATATTAAATCAAATTTCTCCTTACTTATTTTTTTGCAAATATATGCTATTGGAGCCAGCTTTCCAATTAATTTGAGAAGTGAATTATCATTATAATCACATTTGCTTGAAGTTGATTCAATTATGTTCCTATAGCTTCCAATATCTTCTTCTTTTATTAGATCACAATGATATTTTATGTTTAGCAAATCATATGCTATTATTTTCAAACAGACTATTTCACTATTATTTGACATTTTTCAAAAATATATACCTCAATCTGTAGTTTACTATTATTTAGAGTAATGAAATTATTACAATGTTGAAAAAACAAAGTTTGTATGGAATTAAATATATATACAGTGAGAGGTAAGAGGTGGAGAAGGGGGCTGATGGTGGGGAGTAAGAAAAAAAAATAAGAAAACAGTTATTGTGAATACAAGATTTTTGATAGTATTATTTTTAATTGCTCATATAAATTGCTATTGGGACAATCAATACTGAACATAGAAAGATTGAATTTCTCTGCTTTTACAACTGACTTTGAGAATTCATAATAATAATCATTAATGAAAAAATATAATCGTCCATTTGTATACTTGAATACAGATTCTATATTATTTGGAATACCGGGGAACTCATCATCCACACTTCCGATTTCTGAAGCGAAAAATCTGCATTCATCAATTTTTATGAAAGAATTATTCTTATGAAATATATATGTTTGACCACTATTGGTAGATACAGCTCCATTAATATAGGTTATACTATTTTGATGGTAGGGATTGGCAATATTTTCCAATTCTAAAGATGGAAACTTTATATTAAAACTTACGTTATCTATGAATAATACAATATTTCCATTTGGTCTTTGGTAAATACCATTTATTCTCAAGAAATTTTTTGGAAGAAAATTTAACCAATCTGTTATAAGATATGGCTCCGGATCAAAGTTTTTTCCATTCAAATTTTTCACCCAGATCCACTTATTATAAAATATATATAATTTCTTTCTTACGATTAGAAATTTATTGACATTTTTCAAGCTACATAAGTCAGGAGAAGAATCTGGACTTGTTTTCCGCTTATTATGAGTTTTTTCGGTTGTTGTAATTGGTTTCTGTGTTCCTTTTGTTGTTGTTACCTTTGTCGTTGTCGGTGCCTTTGTCGTTGTTGTTATCAATGACTTAAAGTTTCTTCCATATAATGATTGAATAGCATTCATATCATCAATGTGTAAATCATAATAATTACTATTTTGAAATATTTTTTCTGTATATATTGGATACATTATTGCACTCTTATCATTTGAATGCCTAATTCCTAATGCATGGCCAATTTCCCCATCAAAATGAGACTTGCATCTAGCTCGTTTCTTGAAATCTCAATGTTGAATTCCTCCAAATGAAATATAAATAGTAGCATTTTCATTATATGGCGAATGTATAATATTCAAATTTGTATATTTAGACCATAAATTGAAAGCTTTTTCAATTAAATATTGAACAATACTTTTTGTTCTTTTTGAATCCCAAGTAACTGTAGAATTTCCCCATAATATATAATGAGTATTATAAACATTCATATCTTTAACATCACATCTAGGAGATGAAATGAGTTTCAAAACATTTTCAATTGTTTCATTGGATTGCGTTAAATTAAAATTAGTTTGTAATAGGTTTAGTGCTGTTAGATACGATGGATCTTTTTCAGTTGAACTAAAAACCTCCTCTTCACTCACATTAAGATATCCATATGTAAATAAGTAATCAATAATTGATTCAAAATTTTCTTTTTTCACACTTTTACAATTACTCGCGGTAATTATTAACAATATAACTAGAACCACTCTCTGAACCATGTTCTACAGTATTTGAATAGCTAATATATGATTTATGAGATACTTCAACTTTATATGGAAAAAAAGCAAAAAGTTAAAATGATAAATGTAATAACAGAGAATGGAGGGGGTAAAAGGGGTTGATGCGACTGAAAATAGATTTGATAATTCAAAATAACATTGAAATTTCTATTATATATTTAAATATTCATGATGGTATACATTTCATTATAGTCTAAGTGACTTTTTATTCTATAAACATTACTAATTGCACAATTATCAAAAGGTCTGAGACATGATTTATTTGATGGAAAGCTCTGAATAGACTTACATTCTTCCCCCAAAGAAATTATTGAGGAATTCAAGTTGAAAGATTCTAGAAAGGTTTTCTTCATATCCCCTTTGACATATATTGTTGATGCACCTTGTAATATTGGTAGAATCAAATTTGGAATTTCATCATATTGTATATATCCATCACTCCATTTTAAACCATGGTGATTGTTATACAACCATCCTGCTTGTTTTCTATATTTATGTTCCAACTTATTCCAAGGAAATGGTTCTTTGAAGAAAAAATATTCCAATTTGTCTCCATCTCTTGTAAGAATTGCCACTATTATATAATCTCTGGCATTGGAGCCTTGTATATCAACAATTAATTCCATATTTCAGTTAGCTCTTTCGCAGTTCAATTTATACTGAAGCTCTAACAGCACTAGTGAGTGGATTATATTCGATAATGCGATCATGTATGATAAGACAATAAACACTCGTATTCTCGGGAAATATATCATTTGATTCAAACTCCAGACGTATATCAACTGAACTATTTTTTACTGCTTCGTTTTGATTGGAACAATCTATTACTGTTATCGGTGCAAATGTATTGAAATCTGTCTTATTTAGAATAGGACCAATATATGTATCATGAAAATCATAGTAGACCTTGGAAAATTTCGTGTACATATCATAAAGAAGTGCATAGTGATTATTTTTGAAATCTAGATTCAAATTGTCATATGGATAAGAAACTGAGTTCAAATATAGCTCAATATTCGCTAAATTGCAACTATCAAAATGACTACTACTTTTATCTTTCAAATTTTTTCGATTTGTTTGGAAAGCAACAATAACAAATCTTGGTTTTTCCAATTGAGTTGATGATTTAATTGACCAAATTTGCTTTTTTGCTGAAGGAAGAATTGGATATTCATATAAATCTCAAGAACGGAATGGACATTTCAAGGAATGATTTGAGTTGACAATTTTCAATAATCTCAATCTATATTCGTCATTAACATATATATGAGGAACACGCCATTGAATTTTGTTCAGAATAAATTTCAAATTTTCTGTACAAATATATGCATTATTATCATTTCTGGCTCTAATCAACACCAATTCTTGTCTAACATTCACTAATATTTTATTATTATCTTCACAAAATCCAAGCAACTTTTTCAGTGGAACACATATATTAAAATTACCATTTTCATCTAGAATATTTATATTGAGTCCCCAACCAGCATTTTCAAGATTATCACTCTCAAATTTATCTAATGAAGCATATGCTTTCAAAGTTGAGCTAATTCCAATATTTTTCGTCTTATCAACTTCAAAACTATTCATTGAATATTTAATTTCGTCAAATAATTCCAATATTTGCTATTTTTGCATCCACAGGAGGCTTACTACCATCTTCTTTTGATAGTTTACCTTCAATATAAAGAAAACTTTGACTAGGCAACGTATAGATACCTTGCTGTTGGATTTGAATTCTTATTTCATCACAATTATTAAATGCTGATGCAATAATAGGTTGATGATTGTGTATCTCAACACGTGTTATTGCATCATTGAAAGAAATATCAGATGTAATATCTGAAATATTATTCATTGTTTTGGTTTTTGATCTCTTTTTAGTTTTAAACCGAGTGATTTCAAGAAATTTTTATTTTCTCTTGTTAACACTTTTATAGTTGATGGTGAACTGATTCTTTTCGTTGTTGTTTGCATTCTTTTATAACTAATACCCATTTATAAAAATTTTTTCAAATGTAATCTGATAGTTATTGTTTCACCACAAGAATGTATTTGTTTTCTTTCTTGATCAACAGTATTTACAGTTATATTGTTTATGGTTTGGGTGTTCACTGGTAAATTAATCACATTTGAAGGAACCTTATTGATTTTATACCCAGGCTCTACTGTTGGATAGAACTCATGTAAAATATGCATGGGTAATCCATTCTTATATGATCCAGTCACAAAATTACATTCAATTAATATAGCATTCACCTTAACTATGTTGACAGGTAGATCACTTTCATGAACAACATTTCTTTCTAATATTCGCTTTTCAAACCCCAATAAAGATCCAATTGAATCATCTTTTGTGAAATCAATATCAACAGTACTCCTAAGCTCACATTTTTAAGTGTTATTATTTAATTTTAAACTTATGAAATTACGTGCAACATTTTTCTCTCTTTCTATTCTATTAGTATGAAGTTTCTCCTAGAAATCGTAATCATAATTTGGATCTCCTAATTCTTCTTTCAATATATTGTTAATATTCCCAATTTCATATGACCCAACTGGAATAGATATTACTTGAAAATCTGTATTTGTTTTTTTTTTTTTTTTTTTTTTTTCTTTCCTTCCTGGCTTTATGTCCATTTGGTCATGCTTGCCATTTTCTCTTCTTCTATATAAGTGGTACTTTTCTTATATTTCTATTGCATCCTCAACAATAAACTTGTATAACGCCCAGCATACTTCCGATTTTGGGTCTGATGTCAATGTGAGAGTATTTATCGGTAGTGTATGATATTTTCTGATTATTTTTTCTTGTAAATTTTTTTGTGCCTTCAAATGATTGTTACAATTGAAAATTAGGTGGTTGATATCTCCTCTTTGTCCGCATTCACACGTATCTGATTGTATGATACCTAATTTGTGTAAATGTGCTCTATTTTTAGTATGCCCACATCTTATTCGAGCTATTATCGATATGAATTTTCTCGGCATTTGTTTGTTGAACCAGTGTTCTCTTTGTAGAATGGGATTATATTCTAGGAATGCTTTTCCTGTCGTCTCGCTTTTTTTCGTATACCACCGTTGCCACTCTTTGAGCATTCTATCCTTGAGAATGTTTATGGAGTCATAAGTTGTTAATTGTATGTTCATTTCTTGTCCTGTAAGATGTCCTTCGTTTGCTGCTTGATTTGCTATTTCATTGCCTCGTATACCCACATGTCCAGGTACCCACAAAAATTGTATATAGTTATTTTGATCTGATAGTTTTGTAACTAGGTATTTAATTTTGTATATAATAGACTGACTATTCTGATCCAGTTTATTGTTCAAGCTTGTTAGCAGAGATTTAGAATCTGTAATCAAGATGATTTTCTTATTGTAATACGGGATAAGGCTTTTCAGTGAGTATAGTATAGCTAAAGATTCCGTGTTGAATGAGCTAGTTAGATGGTTTATTTTATACACATTAGTAGTACTGTCTATTGCTTTGTATATGGCAAAACTACTAGAATTCTTATCTCGGTGAACTGAACCGTCTGTATAAATTATCTCATCCCACTGTTGATTTTCGATATATTCCTTGAATTTAGTATTCGTTATATGGTTTGGATCAGCTTTGTTGAATTGGTTACAATCTATATTAATTTTCAACCAATTAATTTTTGGGTTGTACTGATAGAACGGTATAATTTGAAATTTTTCTACATTAAAATTTTTCAATTCGGAATGGCTTTGTAGTAATAACGGTTTATTTTTTTTGTTCCAATAGGGCGAATTTATATGCTCCATTGTATCTTGGATTTTGTCTAATAGTGTGACATTGTTACACAGCATATTTTTGAGATAAAATTTATCCGAGATAAACTTTCTCCGAATTTGAAGTGGAGGTTCTATAGTTTCATAATTCAGTATTTGTTTTGGGGTGCTTCTCATGCAACCTATACATATTCTTAGTGCTGTGTATTGTATGTTATCTAATTTTTTTAAGTTTGTGTTAGATGCTGTACATATAAAATTAGATGAGTAATCCAAGTGCGGCCTTATTAGGGCTCTGTAGAGCATTATTAGTGTAGAGGGATGTGCTCCCCACTTGTACCCAGTTACACAACGCATTAAATTGAGACCTTTATGACATTTATTTGTTACCTCAGTAATTTCTTTTGTCCATATTGATTTCGAATCAAACCAGACTCCCAAGAACTTCTTGGTGCTCACTACTTGTAGGGATTTGTTGTTGATTTTTATTAGAGGACTTACTATGAGTCGATGTCTTGTGAATATCATTATTTTACTTTTTTCCGTTGAGATCGAGAGTTGTAGGCTTTCCAGTAATACTGTTAGTTTATCTAACTGTTTTTGAAGTCTTCTCTGGGCTTCTTTTAATGTTCTTCCTTTGCTGTAGATAGCTATATCGTCAGCAAATTGTAGTATGCTTGTTTTTTGATCTCGTATTGTTTGGAGTTCATTGGTATAGATAGAGAACATTAACGGGCTTAATATCGAACCCTGCGGCATTCCTTTGTTAGTATAGTATGGTCCAATAAGTTCGCCTTCATGTTTTATATAGACTGTTCGGTTTTGCAGATATTTTGTTATCCAGTTTGATACCGAATTAGGGACTCTAATATCTATGAGTTTATTATACAGAATGTCGAGATTGACGTTGTCGTACGCCCCCTTGATGTCCAGGAAGGCGCATATTATGTATTTATTGGTACTATAAGTTTTTTGGATATCAATATTAAGGGTATTCAAGTTATCTTGTGTACTACGGTTTTTTCTGAATCCGTATTGTGTTGTGGATAGCTTTTGGTTGTGTTCGACGTACCATTCTACTCTATCTTTTATGATTTTTTCTAACGTTTTAGCCATACAGGACAGTAGGGAAATGGGCCTATAGGATGTCGCTAGATACGGAACCTTATCAGTTTTTTTTATGGGAATGCAGATTATTTTTTTCCATTCTTCTGGTACAAGGTTTTCTGTTATTAATTCATTGTAGATATCTGCGAGCAGGGTTATACCATTTTCAGGTAATTTTTGGATCATTTGGTAATTTATATTGTCCATTCCTGTACTGGTTTTCTTGTTATGGTTTAGACTGTGTTTCAGTTCTTCAATAGTTATTTCGTGCTCTATTATGTCATTATACATAACTTTGTGTGTTCTCACGATTTCGACCGTAGGTTGGACGATGGGGCATATCATGTTTGCAAATTCTTGTATCCAGTCTGAATTTTTATTTTTATTAGATGCTTTTGGCAAAGAGCCACTTATTTTGTTAATTTCCTGCCATACTTCCTTGAAGTTTGTTGTAGGTGTTAGTTTTTCACAGTAACTGCGCCATTCTTCTCGTTTTCTTTTTTGGAGGTATTTTCTTGTTTGAGCTTTTTGTTTCTGATGTGCTATATAGTTATCGATTGATGGATTTTTATTAAATTTGGATAGTGTTAATCTATTTCTAGCTATCATTCTGTTACTATCTGCGTCCATCCACTTGGGTTTGCAGTTGATTCCCGTTTTAATTTTGATAGTTTTGACTGGTATTGTTTCATTCGCTGCTTTATTTATAAGATTTGTTAATACGTTATAGTTTTCGATCATTTGGTTATCGCTAAAAGAATTTTTGTGGTTATCTATATCTGCTTCGATCATTTGGGTATATTCATCCCAGTTTGCATCTTTATAACTTTTCCGCTTGATAGTTTCATTGGTTTGTTCATAAATATCATTTGCGAAGTTGATAAGTACGGGAAAGTGGTAGCTGTTGAAGTTATCTTTGATTATTGACCACTTTTCCACATAGCCTGCTAATGTAGGTGAGGTGATAGTTAGATCTAGTATGCTCTCCCTCCAATTTAATCGTTTCGTCGTTGTGGGATAATCTTCGTTCAGTAGACATAAGTTTTCTTGTTCTATGAATCCATACAATTCTTTTCCTTCATGGTTTTGAGGTACTCTGGTATCCCAGGCTTCATGGTGTCCATTGAAATCGCCTGTTATGATTACCGGTCCTGTTACTTGTCTTATTATCTTTGTCCAGTCTTCTTTGGATGTTTTGTGTCTTGGCTTTGCGTATATGGATATTATAGTTATATCCCTCGATTTGTATTTACAAGTTATCGCGATTAGTTCTATATTATTGTTAGGTTTTATTATCGTTTTTGGTGAGTAGATTACAGATTTATGTATTAGTAATGCCGTTCCTCCTCTAGTGTTCTGTGAGTTATCATTGTTTCTATCATCTCTTTCTATTGTGTATTCGCGTATATTGATAATTTTTTTGTTTGTCAGGTAAGTTTCACTTAATGCGCATATATGGACTTGATACTGTTGAAGAAGGTATTGAATTTCCGTTTTGTTGTTAATCGTTCCTTCTGAATTCCAATGAAGTAAGTTCATTTTTTGGATTTTGATTAGATTCCTGTTATAAAGTGTAACAATACCTTTCTACAATGTGCTTATGTCTATTTATCTCCGCCTCCTTTGTTTTTGTTTGAAATTGCTTTTGTTATTTTACTATTCTGCTGGGTATTATGATTACTATTTTCGTTATTATAGATTTGTGCCTCAGTATATGTCTGAGCTACACTATAAACACTTTTTTGTGATATCGGCTCGTTGGTTTCAGTTTCATTTGAGATAGGGAGTTGTGTCCTAGTTATTTTTAGTTTGATAGGTTCTTCATAATTTTTACTTCTTTTTTGTGCTGATACTTGTTGTGTATCATAGAGTATTATATCTTCATTACTATTATTTCTGCTTCTCTTATTTTTAATGACTCGATCATTTTTATGAGGATAACGATAATCATTATTTTTGGTCTTAGAGGTATAATTCTTGGATATAGGTGGGGGTACATATACAGGGAGAGTTGGCGTACATTCTTCATGTCTGTTTTGCAGTGCTGGAAATTCTTCTTCAAGATTTTCCAGTGCAAAGAACTTGTTTGATGTTTTGATAGCGTATTCATTAGATCTTTTCGAGACTTCTGGGATTTCCAAGTTCGCTTCCAAATAGCTCATATTATGTGTGCCAATGAGATTTTGAATTTTTGTTTGTCTTACTCTCTCTGGGCATTGTTTGTAAGTTGCATGATGATTTTCGTAACAGTTGACGCAGATTGGAGTTTCTTCTTCACACTTGTCCTGTTTATGATCCGTTTTTCCGCATTTGCCGCATTTTTCTTTACCACTCTTGCATTGTTTTGAGATGTGTCCAAAACGGTAACAAATGAAACATTGTCTAACATTTTGGATAAATGGTTCACAGGTTAATCTAACACTCCAAATGTATATGTATTGGAGGATGTTTTCCCCATAAAATAATATTTTTATATTATTCGATGGTATATACTGAGCAATACCCTTTTCATCTATTATTTTTCTATTTAGTCGGGTTACGGATTTAATCTTAAATTGTTTGGAGTCTATGTTTGATTCTAGCTCTTCTACTGCGTAATCTGTTTCTATTCCTTTGACGATTGCTGCACGTGAGACTAGGTAATTTGGAATAAATGCCATAAACTTTTTGGATTTAAGGACTTCATCCTCAACTATGCTATTTGCTGTTTCTTTGTTGTAGCATGCTACTACTACTCTATTGCGTCCTATTTTCCTTATTTCAAATATATCTTTATGAGGATAATTCTTTCTCAAGATTTCTGCTATTTTCAAGGCACTGATTGATGGTCGTAGTTCGTTATCTGTTGTTTTTTGGATAAATATTTTATAGTACTTGTGATCATTGAACTCGGTGTATCTGTATTTGTACTTGAAATGGTTTCATGATAAAATTTATCATTTGTTGTATCAATATTTGGTATTGAATGATATGATTCAAAGTTGATCAATCCAATTACATAATCACTGCTTTTCAAATCAATTGGTGGGAAGAAGTCTGCACTTAGTGTAGACGTATTTCCACTAAGTGTAATTGTTATCGACTCCATTTCTATACTGATGTATTAAACGATTATTTTATGGATTTTATAAGGAATTTCAAACACAAATTACCACAATTGAAAGAATTTAATTTTTGATAGCGCTTATAATTGAATGTGATGTTAGCCTTGTTTCCAAAATATTCGATTAACTCTATTGGTGGAGCTAAATTTCCAAAACTATCAAAATACTCAACTCATTTTCTAATGGTTTTTTAGGTAATGTATTCCGCATATATACACCACGGAAATATTTTATTTTATGAGCACGAGCAAATTTGATTATATCATCAGTGTTTAATGGCCTTTTTGGCAATTTCTTTTCTTTGTTTTTTTCGTTTTTTTTTCAATTCCCGCACCATGCTTATGAGGTTTTAAATATAAACCACTACCTAGGGCTTTTCTTACACCATATGAAGCAGCACCATTTGCAGCACCAGCAATTAAAGCCCTTCCAATTAATGGAATTAGTGCTGCTACGGGTAAAAATCCACCATATTTTTTTGGTGTTTTCAGTACTCGCTGATTCTTTGATTTTTTTTTTAATACCCATACCAAGTTTTGTTCAGCTTTCATAGAGTTTGTTATTGTCCAAGCAGCAACTCGTTCACCAAAACTTGAATTTTTCGATTTTACTCTATTCCACGCTCTTTCTTCTAATATTTTATCAGCTTTATGTCTATCTTTCAAATTATTGCTTTGGGAATATGAAATATCGTGTTCACGACATGCAGCATCCAATGGATTTATACCCGTATCACCTCTTTTCAATCTCTTCTCTAATTTAGTTCCAGGACCACAAAACTGATAGCCTGGTATGTGCAATTCTATAGGTAATGAGTTAATTGCCTTATTAAGTAAACCTTTACCAGCTCTGTGATATGTTAACATTGAATAATTTTTTAGCACTGAGCTTATTTGTATATATACAACAGCTTTTACATGAAAGATTAGTAGTAATCATGGAATTCATTAAGCAGAAAGAGCATCTTTCAGTTCACAATTTTGATGCTATACAAACTAATTTTCACTTGAAAAAACATAGCAAACTTTTACCTAATAGTATAAGAAGTATTATTGTGGGTCCTAGTAATTGTGGAAAGACTAATATTCTTCTTAGTCTTCTTACACATCCAAATGGATTGAAATTCTAAAATATTTATGTATACTCTAAGTCGTCACAACAACCAAATTATAAATTTTCAGAAAAATGTGTTTCTAGAGTAACGGGTATGGAATACTTCTTCTATAATGTGAATACTGAAATTTTAAAACCAAATGAAGCGCGATCCTATTCAATAATTGTTTTTGATGATATTGCATGTTATAAACAAGATTGTATGCGTGATTATTTTAGTATGGGTAGACATAATGAGATTGATTGTTTTTATCTTTCACAATCATATGCAAAATTACCAAAACATTTGATTAGGGATAATGCAAATTTTATCATCATATTTAAACAAGATGAAACCAATTCACATCATATATATGACGATCATGTAAATAGTGATATGACATTTAATAAATTTAAGGAATTCTGTATAAAATGTTGGGATAGTAAATATGGATTTGCAGTTATAGATAAGGATAGTGAGCAAGAAGGTCGATATCGCAAAGAATTGGATACATTTCTTAATCTCAAATCCATCTCCATGAAATAATTAAAGTGAGTAAAGTGCTCAAACAAAAGTTTAATTCATTGAAACATAATAAAATGAATAGTGATATTATGTTACAAGAAACATTTAAACCTATAACACAACCACTTCAAGAGTTAGTGAATAATACAAAATATGAAATAGATAGTGAAAACACTATTGCAAAAAAAATACCCTCAAATTCAAAGAAAATAAGGATACATAAAAAAAAATTGGAACAGCATCCAATTCCAAAATTAGAATTTGATACACCAACAAGTTCTGCTAAAGTGGAAGTGAATGGAAGCAGCGACAATGAGGAAGTATTTGAAAGCACACCTCAAATGTCACCAACTTCAGTTGCTAGAGGTATTTTGAATACTCCTCAAGGGCAAACCGAAATGAAATCCCTAAAGCTAAAATTTTGAGACCTTGCTAGTGAATATCTTCTGAAATTTTTGAATGAAGATAAGGATTTGAATAATATTTATGCAATAAAATATATAAAAGATCGTGATAAATTTATATTGGGTGAAGAAGAGATAGAAATAGATAAAAATGATATAATAATTGATGATCAAGAATATAATGGAACAAAAGGACTTTATGAACTCATATTCATGGAAAATCCTGAACATTATACTGCGGAAGATGTAAACGAATATTTAAGAATTTTAAATCATACACAAGCACATAAGCAATCAAATAATTTGTTGAAAAGATCCACTTATCCAAAATATTTCAAAATAATTAAACCGTTTTTAAGTGAAAAAAAAGGGTTTAGAGCTTCAACGAGAAAAAGAGTGCGAACCAAAAAATATTCACCTACAGGTTTTGGAGTTTTTCATTCAACATGAAATTCTCCAATTATAAACGCGAGTATGTTTATTGGGATAATCCAAACGAATTGGTTGATAGATTGCAGTTATCATTAGCATCCAAACAGAGTGGACACACAAATCATGATAATGAAATTATGTCAATACTTGAAGAATAGAGAGAATGTAATATAATAGAATGAATTCACTTCAAAAATTAACATTATTATATCTGCTGTCAAGAGTAGAAGCTTTTATTTTAGCTTAGAGAGATTGAGAACTATTAGTTATGTCGGTAGATAAATTTGGTAGACGATTTTCAAAGAGAAAAAAAAATCAGTCAAATAATTCAATATTATGGTATGATATTTATGGAAATATAAATTTAAATGGAAGACAATTTTCAAATATTGGGAAAATACATGATTCGAGTGATATTATAACGAAGAAATATTTGGATGAGCGTATTAAAGACGTAGAAAAAACTATCAACAATAAAATCATAGTGATACAACATAAAATAAATGAATTAAAAAATGTAGTTAAAGATAAAATTGAGGAAGAAGTGTATAGAAATAATAGAACAATTGGCTAAGATGGAAGTGATTCGATAAAAGATAATTCATCCAATTTTAAACAAAAACAACAATTAGAGGCTTTGGATAAACTACGTGAGAAATTAAGAAACTACAAACGATCGACTCGAAAGAGTATTTAAACAAAATATATGAAGATTCTAAAGAGCATTGAGATGAAGCTGTGAAACTAATTCAAAAAGAAGATTTTCACCAGAGTAAAAAAAAAATACTAAAATTTTTTTTGATGTAAAAAAAAAAATGGGGATATGGAAATGGAGATAGATGTTATTATAAAAGCAATGTGATGAATATGAGATGCCTCATTCATTTGAAATAAGAGTTCAAGCAATATCTTCCAATAAACAATATAAAGAAAATTGAAGATTTCATAGAATTGTGTATTGGAGGTATTATTCTTTCTTTTAATGAAATACCTGCAGGTAGTCATATCTAATTATATGGAATTATGAACTAGAAAATTGTCTCTAAGAATTGAACTATACAAAAAATGTCAAAGAAAACTATAGTGGATGAACTACATAAACCAGCCCGAAGGAATTATGTTAGACGTCGAGTTATAACTCAAGATATTGATAATTTGTGGCAAGCTGATTTAGTGGAAATGATTCCTTATGCAAGAGAGAATAGTGGTAATAAATATATGTTGACAGTGATTGATGTTTTTTCTAAATACGCTTGGGCTAAACCTATCAAAACAAAATCTGCTGATACAATAGTAAATGCTTTTGAAAATATTCTTCAACAAAATAGGCGACCTTTAAATCTACAAACTGATCATGGAAAATAATTTTATAATAAAAAGTTTGAGAAAATGATGCAAAGTTATAATATCAATCATTATTCAACATATAGTTATTCAAAAGCAAGTGTTGTCGAGAGATTCAATCGAACTTTGAAGAATTATATGTATCGTGAATTTAGCTATCGTGGTTCACATAGATGGATAGATATTCTACCGGAATTAATCAACTCTTATAATAACACAAAACATAGCACAATAAAAATGACTCCAAATAGTGTTAATAATAAAATAAGATATATTTATTGAATACAGTTTATAATAATATAAAAATAAGAGGTCGAGGTGAATTGATGGTTGGTGATTCTGTTAGAGTATTCAAATTGAAAAATGTTTTTGAAAAAGGTTACACACCCAACTGGTCAACTGAAATTTTTACTATTTCAAAAACAAATTTAACAAACCCAATAACATACAGGTTGAAAGATCATCAAGATAAATCAATCGCTGGTGGATTTTATAAAGAAGAACTCCAAAAAACTAAACATCCAAATATTTATTTAGTTGAGAAAGTTTTGAAGAAAAAAGGTTCACAAGTATATGTAAAATGGTTAGGGTTTGATTCTTCACATAATTCATGGATACATAAAGACAATGTTTCATAGTGTGAGCATCTAAATACTATTGTGAATTTTTTCTCTTATATATTACATTAAAAAAAATTAATCTATTATAATAATATCATTACACTCCTGACTATTGTTTTCTTCACAAATAGAATAGTGCCCCCAAGGTAATGTATCTGTGTTCCTTTCTAATAAGTATCGCTCATCATCATCTGCATTTAAAGTTTATTAATTTCAACTGAAAAAATGTTATGATTTTTTGATATGATATTGTTTTGTGTGCGATATAACTTTTTATTCTGGAATAATGCATTCTCATAATCATCTATAGTAAATGATCTAGTAACTGTAGTGGATATTCCTTTTACTTCAGAAAATGATTCGTTGTTTTCCAGTCTATATGAATATATTTTGAATTTAAGCCCTGCAAATTCGCTCATAATTTTCCCACCATTTTCATCCTTAAACAATCCAACAATTTTTCATTTGCCTGAGGTATTCCATAGTGATTATCTTTAGAATAGTTTGAAGTATCAAATCGGTGCAAATCTTCTCTTATAATTTTATATGGATTTTCTGTGAAGCGATAAATTAGTGAGTCAGAATCTTGATACAATAGGTTAGGTTTTTAAATTTTTTTATGTACGTAATTATAGTGAAAATCATACATAAGTACCTTACTTAGATCAAGAATTATCATGCCAATATAAATGGGTCTGTTAAATTTCATCGATAACCTATTAAATTCCATGGATACCAAATTTTCAGAAAAAGGAATAATTTTTTTCAAATTTGGTTTTATCACCATTTTTCGAGCTCCATAACGTCCATCCTATTGTGTTTTCAGTTTTATATCTCTTTGATTCCGAATATTCTCCATACTTTTGCCAAAAATTGCATTATTATTCAATTCAAATCGATCTCTTTCAAAATTATGTTTGGCGTTCTTTCTAAACTCTGTATTTAAATCAATATAGCTTCTTAACCACAATGATTGATTAAATCTGATAGCTCTATGTATTTTTGTTAATTTCATACCAAAAGTTAAAGCTTGTTGTAAATTTTGATAATGAATAATATATTTTACTTTATTATTAAGAGTTGTCATTAATTTCGTTATATTGGAGTTCTTAGGTTTCTCATGCTCACAGCATAATGGGAAATCTTTATGGAGATCATGTAAATGTCTTGGATACTCTAAATCCACTTCTAATACATAACCAATTAAACTATATTTTGATATATTCATCACATTAAGCTCTGATATATCTTTTTGTGATAACCATTCAAACCCACCATTGGGTGGACATTGCGTCATAGCCCATCCATATAAATTGCAGGCATCAAAATACATTAAATAAGCCTCTTGTTCTGTTGCACAATATGTAGACATAAATTAATTGTTTGATTTTGCATAGCGATTACTGCATTGACAAATCCCTCCTCTGATTCCTTGCTCAAAGGAGAAAATCATATCAATATAAGTTAGCAATTGTAAATTTACTCTTGTCAGCTTCAACATAGCATCCCATGTAAACCCTACAAAAGAGTAGTTATAGAAAGTTGTATTATGATGTTTTTTTATATTATACCTAGCGTTGTGAAATAATTAGCAGGATCTAAATTATAAGCTTTCAGACTAACATTTCGGAAGTTTTCGAATATATCAGCTAGAAGTATAACGTCTGTTTGAAGATATAACTCTAGATACTCTCCCAAAGTATCTAAATTGGAAGTATTCCATATTTTTTGAGCATGTTCATAGTCTTTAGCGCTAATATTCTCATTTTTCAATCTTGAAAAAAAAGCTCCTTCGGAGGTAATACTGTTTCTTCCATTCGATCCCACGAGTTCATATAATCATATGGGAAAACACCTTTTCTCAATAATAAATCGTTTTTGACTTTGGATTTGGATAGTACTTATTCATTATTTTGAAGTCTTCTTTGTCTAAATATGTGACTAGCTTTTCTAGTGAACTATTCATAAATCTACAAGCATAAAAAAAATCTAGCTGAGAAAGCTCTTTTTTTCTAATGGATTATTTGATATTTATGAGAAGTTAACTTACTGCAAAGAATCTAAGAAACGAATCTGCATTTTCCCAACTGCTAATGAGAATGAAATATATTTTTCAATATAATTTGGAATTATTGTTATTTGTTCTTCATCAACTCCGAATTCTTTTACTATTAAATGGCTATCATATCCACTCAAATTGTGGAGAAAAATTGGGATATATTTTGGTAGTTTATGATTCAAGTTGCACCTTGCATGGGCCGCACCTCTGTACAAACCTAAAGTTGTTTGAGAAAGTGTGAGATCTTTTTTTATATTTTATTGATGGAAAAATAAAATACCTGTGAGGTGACAGTGATCTTTAACTTTTTCTTCCGATTCGATAAACTTCTCCTCACAAATATGACAAAATGTTGCATCATCGAAATCTGTCCAATTCTCATTACTCATTTTAAGAGGAATCTCATACTCATAGAATGTCTCAACTATTTTTACAACATTTTTCAATCTATCAATAAACCATTTTGCTGCTTTAGGTCCGCGATATGATTCAAAAAATGATAAAGAATCATTATATGAACATACAACTTTGTAGGCAACTGCACATGCTATATGATTCTGATATTCAAATGTATATGATTTACTAGTGTTTGGTTGACAAGTGTGAACGGGTATTGTTAAGCATTCAAAGTCTGCATAAACTACAAATTTCCTTTCTAGAATAATTTTTGAATTTTACCCACATTTCTGTTTCTGTTGGTATTTCAATTTTAACAGCATCCATTTTGCAACCATAACTTTCATGATTTTCTAATAGACATTCACTCGAAAAGTATTGTAAACATCTATCACATGTGTAACATTCATGTCCATGATTAGACAGTTGTCTTGATAAAAGACGGGATAATGATTTGATCCAAGCATAATGCCCATTCTCTTCTTTTGTCCAAAAAAGTAAGTTGACATGTCGTTCAACCTTTTTCTGTGTGTAATGTAAGGGACCATTAATTGTATATCTTTTATCTATAGTATTATATTCTATCCCATAAACATTAATTGATATATTATTTTTTTTTTTCAAATTTGATTATCTCACATAGTGGAGTTGGAAATTGAATATCAGATAAATTGAATATTTCACTATGATTTTGAGGATATGAACTAACACGATCTGAATGACTATCAGCGGAGAACATAGCCGATAAGAGTGCCCAAATAAAACACTTATTATCACTATTTTTTACATTTATCACAGCTTCCCGGTTTTTGATAGATTCCGGAAGATCGATATATGCTGATCCTCCAGAATCTGTTGCATCATACTTGCTAATATTGACCTAGGGAATTCTGTTTTTTGAGAAAAAAAAATGCAAGAATTTTTTTGAAACTTACTCTTAAGTTTAATATTCTACTTAGGGCTTTTCCACTATTACGCTCTTGAAACTCTGACATATGAGTCCATATGACACTTCTTACATTCTGATCAAACCAAATAGTAAAGTCGTCAGACAATGTTATGGGCATCATTCTTGAGTTATGGTAAATTAAGATTTTTTTCAAAATACCTTGTTTTTCAAGTACATATTCACAACACAGCTCACAGTTTATCTTCACTGGGGATCGATATTCATAAATGGATTTATTTATTTATTTATTTATTTATTTATTTATTCAATGAGGTTATGCAACAGGACGAATCCCAATAATAGCACAACACAATCAATTTACAAGAAAAAAATATAAAAATTATCGCCATAGTGACTAGAGTAAACTAATATTAATAACTTAGTTTAGAAACTAGACATAATATGCTTCGAAGCAAAAACTTTAAATGTACGTAAGCTACATGTGAAAATATCTGGTGAATTACCAAGAGATAACAATTTATTGAATATGACAATCATTCGATATATAGGAGAATTTAAGGCAGAGTTGGTTCTGCAAGTATTTAAAATGAACATTTCAATTGATCTGGTAGAATAGGAGGGTATTCTAAACAAAAATTCATTAAGTATATTCGGACAACTAACAAGATTATTTAAAACTTTGAAAGCAAAGGATGATTGAAGTAAGGCTCGTCTATTTTCAAGTGATGGAAGAGAAATTATAATTTGTGGAAACCTTTTATTCAGAATATAAATGAATTTTCGTTGAATACTCTCGATTCTGCCGACATATATTTTATAAAACGGAGACCAACAAACAGTGGCATATTCTAAATGACAACGAACAACAGAAAAATACAAGCCAACTAGTGTTTTGTAATTTTTGAATTTCTCGCCTATCCTTAGAATAAATCCAAGCATTTTATAGGCTTTTTTTACTACAAAATCAATGTGAAGATCAAAAATAAGCTTACTGTCGAAAATAATACCAAGATCTTTCACTTGAGATACACGAGAAACATTATTATCATCAATGTTATAAATAAACTCTAGAATACTTCTATTACGGGAGAAAGAAATGAGCGAACACTTGCTGTGATTGAGAGCTAAATCATTTAGTTTCAAATAAATACTCAATCTATCTAAATCTTCTTGAAGAGCGATACAATCAGATATAGAAGTAACAGGATTATATACCTTAAGGTCATCGGCATACATGATGAATCTACAATTCAAAAAGCAAGACTTGATATCATTAATGAATATAATAAAAAGAAGAGGCCCTAAATGGGATCCTTGTGGAACACCTGACGTAACAGAAAAATAATCAGATGAATATCCATTAACCTTTATACATTGTTTCCTATTTTCAAGATATGATTTAAACCAACTCAAAAGACTGCCATGAACACCATACGTCTCAAGTTTCGATATTAAGATAGAGTGATTAATTTTATCAAATGCTTTACTGAAGTCAGTGTACACAGCATCTACTTGTGCTCTATTGTCCATATGTTTAAGAATGAAATCTGAGTATTCAACCAAATTTGTTTCAGCAGACCTACCAGGGTAGAAACCGTGCTGTTCCAAGTTAATAATATTTTTGAATGATGCAAATAAATATTTATATATTATTTTTTCGAATATTTTCTCAAATATACAAAGCTTTGAGATGGGACGATAGTTTTCGATCAAGTTTCTACTACCATTCTTATGAACAGGGACAACAAGAGCTTTCTTCCACAAACTTGGACACTGACCTTCAGCAAGCGATTGATTAAAAATTATTGTTAGAGGATGGCATAAAGACAATGAGCAGTTTTTTATAAATATAGGAGGAATACCATCTGAGCCTGCTCCCTTGTTTATATCCAGGGTTGATATCATTTCACTAGTTTCACTCTCCGTAATGGATAATTCACTTAGATTAATACTAGAGTCAACATGCTTATGAAGAAATTTTGTAGTGTCAGTCTTTGTACTATTATCTAAAAATACAGAATTAAAGTAATTAGCAAACATGTTGCAAATCTCACTGCCATCGCATGAACTAGTATCATTGAATATCATATTAGAAGGTATGCTATGTTTTTTGACAGAGGAAACATACGACCAAAATTTCTTAACGTTAGAGGGTATCTCATTCTCGACATTCTCGATATAGTTCGAGTAACAAACTTTTGTGACACATTTCACTCTTTTCCGCAATAAAGAAAACTCTTTGTAATAAAAATCAGTTTTAAAACGCTTATATTGGCTATGTGCTTTGGATTTTTCTTTAATTAATTTGATTAACTCGAATGAGAACCAACAAGGGTAGGATCTCTTAGTAATGGTCTTTTTCGGCACAAGTTCATTAATAATGTTATTCAAGATTTCATAAAATTTACTCAGGGCCTCCTCACACTTCAAGGTTTTGAATTCTTCTGACCAATTTATGCAAGCTAAATAATTATTTATGACATTATAGTCGGCTTTTTTAAATAAAAATATTTTTCTAGGATTAGAATTTAATACTGGTTCAGGAGAATCTTCATAATAAACTAATAATGGAGGATGATATCTTGAATCAACTTTACTCAATGGACTGCAACATGCTTTGACAGTGACATTATGACAATTAGATAAAACCAAATCAAGGTGTCGATTATCTTGGTTAGCTATCCCGTTATATTGCTTAAGATTAGTATATAAGATGGTATCAATAAAATCAGTAGACATGGTATTATAAGTGTTCCTTGCGAGATAGTAATTTTGTGTTTGGTGCCATTGTAGAAGAGGTAAATTGAAATCACCACAGATTAAAAATTTATCATTAGGTTGCGAATCAATGATTAGTGACATATTGTTTAAGAAAATATTGGAAGCTTCACTACACTTAGGGGGTAAATAGACACAGCAAATATGTAACTTATGTGTTTTCAAATAAATAGTGATCCAAACATCTTCCGCATCCGATGACCACTCCGGTTTATGCACAAAGTTGATGGTATTTTTTATGCCGATTAGAACACCACCACCATTACATTTATGCGAGGATGTAGTAGCAGTATATCTATCACGCCTAACCACAGAATAATTATCAGCCAACACTTCATGATCAAACACTGACGAAGACAAATTTGTTTCAGTTAGACAAATAATATCACAATCACATGTAGAAGAGCTATATTTGATTTCAGTGGTTTTTGTTCTTAAACCATTCACGTTTTGATAATAAACGCACAAAGCCATAAAAATCTAGAAATAATATTCAATAATATATATAATTTAAACCAGTTTTCTGATATCTGCCTCAGAGTGAATAATCAGTGTTTTTGAAGTGTCAGTTTTGCGTGCAAAAATCTTCGAATGCTTTGACCACACGTATTTAAAATTTTTAGCGCGAAGTTCATCACGAGCCAGTTTGAACAGGATCATATTTTTCTTAGTCAGATGATCATTTGCATAGATATTATTCTCTGATCCATCAAAGCCAAGAGTTTTTGTTGTAATTTTCTTCAATTTTAAAGAACTGATAAACGCTTCTTTCTGGTATCTGGACATAAACTTGACAACAATATTTTTTGGAATATTAGAGCTCCTCTTGTTGAAATGAGGAACTCGATGAGCTGCATCGAGATCGCTAGCTGTGATGTCTAAATTCACTGACTTAGCGATATTGGACACAATTTCACATATGTTTTCATTATTTTTCTCAGGAATATTTTGTATAACTACGTTGTTCATGCGTGTATATTGTTCCATATCATTCATTCTATCATTTAGATTCGTAATAGTCAATTTGTTCTACTTTCTCCAGCAATATGAATAAGCATTGATCCAAAAATGCCCCAGGGTCGATAATATCATCTGTATTCGTGATTTTCTCACAATGAATACGATTTTTGAATGATGAGGCGAGAATTCCCAAACAGGCATTTCTGAAACTATAGTTACTATAACACCTTTTACTATATATATATTCTTATTGAATATGTGTTTGATTTTTGGTAAGTCAATGAACAATGTTATTACCTTCAAGTTACTCTCTGTAATTCACGAATAATAGAAGTCCGTTCCACAAGTTTTTTAATGAGAAGATAATTGTGTGTTGCATAATAAATATTATTTATATAAATGTGCATTGTATTTTTTTTTCCAATGTCAATCAATGATATATTTCTGATAAGAATATTTCATGTGTTGCATAATTTTTCATTTGCATATGGTTTCATTGCATTTTTTTAATTTTGATATATTTTTTATGGGAAAAAAAACATTCTTATCACTATAAATATAGGAATACACAATTAATACACAAGTCCATCATAATAGACTCTCAAGTCAACCCAAAATACGTAAGTTTGTTTCTCTTTATAATTTCTTATATTAATATTGAGATATATTTTTGTTCTCAGTAAGAAAGAAAAACAAGAACAAAAAATAGGAAAAAAAACAAAAATGAGTGAACTAGACTTTTTTGATGCACTGGGGTCTTCAGATGCTCAGGTGCCAACTATAAACATTGGTAAACTGGATGAGTAGTGTAGTAAGGAGAGTTCTGGACCACTTTCCAAGATTGCGGCTGGTCTTGAACTCTCAGAGAGTTCTGGACCAATTTTAAAGATGGCGGTCTGGTCGGCGGTTACTGGATGACGTCATAGTTTGCACGTGTAAATGAGTCATAAGTTCAGGTGGGCAATGACACGTGTCCGCGAATAGCTCAGGAATGCACCTGATTAATTATTACACCTGGCGAGGCACGCGTCCAACACGTGTCCGAGGATGTTGAACCCGCATTAACCTCAAGTGCTCGTGTCTTAACACCTGCTAACTAGGAACGCGACTCAAGTTCAATGCACGTGTCTCATTATCACCTGAAGATGAGTCATACCCAATATTAACCCCCAGTGACAACAGATGTGTAATTGTAATACCAGGGATGTGTCTTAAGTTCACTGTACTTTTGTGCTAGGAGGGCAATGACTGAGGGTATGTTCAGGTGTGCAATATTGCTGTTAGAATGCAGCTGGGGATGAGTCACATTAACATTGAGCTCTATTAGGTTTTATGTATTAGTTGAATTACAATAATTTTGTTCACACTTTGTGCTAATGATATGCGTCTTGTCAAAAAACAATCTACGGTGAAATATTTTCTTTAAGGATGAAGATAGGGTAATATTAAGAGAAACAAGTTCCAATTGATACATTGCTTTTATTAGATCATTCATTATACATAAATAATCCCATAATAATAAATATAAGAATAGTCCTATTCAATACATTTTAAGCAATTTTTCTTCAATGGATATATGTCTCCAGCTACATCCTGGTTCTGGTCGCCTTGGTCATGAGTGAAACAGCAACGGTACTTCTCTAACTCCTTGTTCTCTCGCCCTTGCAATGGAAATCTGTACCACAAATTTTCTATTTCATTTGCGGCATATATCATGACAAACTCCATTGGAAGATTCGCTATATCCTCATCTATCATGAAATTTAGAAATTGTTCATCATGAAATCTTTGGAAAGAATTGAATAGGTTGAATCGACTATTGAACCATTCTCTTATCATATGCACATTATGTGAAGCGCAATTATTTGTATGAGCTCCACAAAATTGTGCGCTTGTAGCAGATATTTTTTTTAAAGCAGGACAGCCCAATTCTTCAATGTTTACAATTTCTACCGAATCGTCGTTAAAAATATCTTTCAACCAGTGAACTTTCTCCAATCCTTTGACGTAAATTTTTTCTTTAGTTTTTCTCACTGGCTCAAGTATTTCTTGAATTTTATCATAAGGAATATCCCCTTCATTCCAATCCAAATTATGATAATGTCTACTAATCCAAAGGATATTCTTTTTGCTTTTATAATTCAATTAATTCCATAGAATCGGAGGTTTAAAAAGGTAAGTTTGCCCAGACTCATTGTTTATTCTCATGAAAGCCAGTTCTTTGGGAATAAACTTTTTAATATTATTAATAAAAATAAAAAATCCTTGCAAATCTAATATTGTCGCCATTTCTCTGGTCAAATACTGTCTGCGCTAAATTGATACGCAATAGTGACTTTTATATCAATACCCGCATTTGCAATTAATTAATTCTAACTAACCGACGTTGTTCTTATGGATCCAGCTATTATGTGTGTTGTTGAACCCAAGCCATTTCACAAAATACCATATCATTTTTCCTCTTCAAAATTTTTTCAACTAAATACATATTTGGGTACTTGGTCTTTTTCAATTCGTGTTCGTAAAATCCCCCTGATATAGCTTGTCCAGATTGACAGTAAATATTTCATTAGACCAATTAGGTGTATATCCCTTCACAAAAGATTCTCTATGTCTACTTATACGTACAGAGTCACCTACTTTGAATTTCGCTACTCCAACAATTTTGATTTTGCTGTAAACCGTATCAAGGAGCAATTTCTCATTCTTCTTACTCACATTAATTGGCTTCATATTGATAGTTCTATGTTTCAAATTATTGTATTTTTCAGTTAACTTAGGCAGCAAATCTAACCATTTATATGTTCCTTGTAAGCTAAACTGTCTCCACATCATTGATTTTAAAGTGCGATTAACACGCTCAACAACAGAGGCCTTTTTTGTACTGTAAGTTGAGTAATGATTTATACTAAATTTTTCCATCAAATTTTTGAAATTTTCATTATAAAATTCTTTACCAAGGTCTGTTTGTAAATTTTTAGGAATGCGATTACTTTCAAGTAGAATATTTTTCATAGCTTGAGTGGTCTCTACCCCCGTTTTACTTTTAACAGGTCTGGTCCACAAAAACTTTGAAAACATCAATCACAATCAAGATATATTTATACCCTTTATTAATTCTAGAATATGGAATCATTTCTACCAAATCTGCTTGGAATAGTTCATCTATGCCCTCCTTGACAATTACTCTTCGTCTTGGAAAGTTGATACGAGCTGGTTTATGTATTTCCTCAACAATTCCACGCTTAATTGTCGACATAATGTACTGGAGTTTCGAATAATATCTCCAACTGTAAATCAGAGATTTTTTTTCCTATCGAAATCGGATATATTTTTAATTTATCACCAACTGATATATTTTTATCAAGTATTATCGAAACTCGCCTTGTATCGTTAATTCTATAATTTAAAAATGCCTGGGGGCTATTCACTCTGATTTGCAATATTTTTCCTGGAACTAAAAAATTATAGTGAGATGAGTCAGGGCTATTTAAAATTTCATACGTATCATTTCTTAATTTCAACGATAGATTAATGAAAGTGAGTGATCTCAAATTTTTTATGATATTAAATATTTCAATCCTAGTGTTTTCTTTAAAACGTGAAATATCACTTTTAAGCTCGGGTTTAAGATCATCAATTCTGATTTTGTTCGCAAGCAATTCCCTATTGAGGTTAGCTAACTTCTTATCGATATATCTCTTTGCTTTATGCTGCTCAATATGTGATCCGAATTTATCTAGAGTCATTGTTGAAATGACACTATTCTATAATTCCCGCTTCTTTTAACTCCTCAATTATAGACACGATCTCATTATTATGACTAGAATTTCCAGCGTCACGTGATGCTATCAATAAACGTAGCCGATCAACTAGTTCGTTAATATTATCCCAGTAAACATACTCTACCCGTTTATTGTTAAAATTCTTGAAATAACCTTTACCAGATTTCACAGCTGATCTTTTTGGTATCGATGGAGTTCCTGAGTTTTTTGGTATCGATGGAGTTCTTCTACGTGCTGCGATTGAGGGTGCAATAACATTTGTATATTTGTATGACTTTGTACCAGCTAATTGCTCAGAGTCACTATAATGGCGACGAGCTGCATTGGTTCTTTTCACAATATCAACGTAATTTTTACGGTCAGCGTCAGTAAATCTTATTGGGTGTTTCTTGAATAATAATTCATACAATCCAGGAGTCCCCTCATATCTTAGATCATTGATAATAAAATCTTTACCATCAATATTTATCTCAGAGTCTCCTATTGAAAATTTTTCAGACTCTACATCATGTCGGATACCATATTTAAAGTCGAATAAATCTTTGTCATCAGTTACCATAGCTTCAATATAGCTTCTTGGTGAAGGATCATATTGATCCAAATATTCTCGAAATGAAGGCTCACGAGTTAAATTCAATATGTCCTCTTGAGTTAAATTTGGAAGACTTTCAGTGAACACTTCATCTTCACCTTCGTCATGCGTTTCTGCTACAACACTTGTTTCAAGGAATTCAGGACCACTTTTCTTTCTCTTTATTTCCTCTTCTTTCACAGCCTCTTCTTCCGGCTCACGTTTTATCTCCTGTTTAATATTTACTGTTGGTAGATTGCTCGTAATATTTTGCAATGATTTAATTATTGGTTCATACTGAGTTTGTAATTCAGCTTCTGTTTGCAAGGCACCAAGCTTGAGTTTTTTGAGCTTTTCTTCAACAATGTTCCTAGTTTTTATGATATCTCGCGTCAAATTTGGATCCATGATTAAACCAGACAAATGAACAGTGTTTGGATGATAGATATTATTAGAATAACCAGCTCAACAACGACGATAAAAACTGATGAATCCAAAAAATCCAGCTCCAACAGCTCTGTAGAACTAATGAACAGCTATTCGAATCACCCAGTTGAACTGATTAACAGCTTTTCCAGCAGCTCTGTAGTACCAATGAATAGCTTTCGAACAGTTCTGTTGAACTGATAAACAGCTCTGATCAACTGTTCTTATTATGTTCACCTCGTAACTGATTGTATTAGCAGAGATTTTTGCTATATATTATAAACTGATCGAATCCTTTTCGGTATCGCCCTCTATCGATATCACTGTCTTTGTCAATAACAAGAAAATCATATTTATCTTGCCAGCAAAAGGAACAAAGGTTCTTAAACTGTTCATACGTGAAATCGGTGTTTACATGATCAAGGTATACATGTCTCAAGTTTAAATCATCTTGTTTAAATAATATTATAAAATTAACATTATCACGTATAAGATGTTTGGGTATTCTGGTATAAGTCTGACATAAATAAAAACAGTCTACGGCTTTATGACGACCCATGCTGAAATATTCTTTTATTACATCTTGTTTGTCACAAGCAACATCATCGAATATGAATACTGGATCACATTTTACATCATTAGGTCTTACAATTTCAGTATTATCATTGAATGCGTGAAAATCAATTCCTTTGATCGGTTCTAGTAACATTCTTAAGTATGTATATTTGGGTTGAAATAAGGATTTTGAATAAATGTAAACATTTGAAAAACATAATCCATTTTTATGCTCCAAGAGTGCAAGCATAACATTCGTCCTCCCACATGAACTCGGACCTGATATTATGCACCGAACTGTATTTGGCAATAATGTGCCATGACGTCGCTCTTCATTAACATCATTGAAATCATAATTTTTCACTTCAAGATTGCAATTCTGTTTTATAGCCTGCATGATGGTATAAATTGAAATCGTATCATAACACTAGCACAGTTCTTAATTGACTGTTGATCAGATTACACGTTTGCGCTTTAAATAGTCATGACGAGAAAATCTGGTAAAAGTCTATCATTTCGCGATATTGTAAGCCGAATAAGGAAGTCTAAGAATACTGAACCAGACTTGAAAAAATCTACAAAAATCGCTTTACGACTAATCAAGAAAAAAAATAAGAAGAAAATTAAATCTCCTCGAGTTATAGCAGCGCCCAAGACTGGTGGATTTTTACCATTAATTCCAATTTTCGCTGGACTTAGTGCGCTTGGAGCATTGGGAGGCGGAGCCGCTAGTATAGCTAAGGCAGTTAATGATGCACGAGCAGCAGCCGAACAATTGAAGGAATCTCAAAGACATAATGCTATGTTGGAGTCGATAGCAATGGGAAAAGGTTTATATTTGAAACCATACCGTAAAGGACTAGGTTTGTATCAGTCAAAAAACTACCAATAAAACTACCAATAAAACTAACATCGCGCGCTTTGAGTAACATTGATCTTGAGAAATATGCTAAACAACTGAGAATTCCATGCTTTAGAGGTGTATTCATGAAGGATAAGTTACCAAAGAAAATAAACGGTAATGAATGTGCGATTATTAATCTAGATAAAAATGTTGGATCAGGAACACATTGGGTTGCCTATATTGAACGTAATAATTCAGTCGTATACTTTGACAGCTTTGGAAACTTGAAACCGCCAAAAGAACTAGTTGAATATTTTGGAAAACTCTGTACTATTAGTTATAATTATGACAGATATCAATCTTACGATAGTGTGAGATGTGGTCATTCATGTTTAACTTTTCTATATAAGCAAGCTTAGTGTTCAATCAACCGTCATGTTGTACACATTTACGTTGTTTGGAGATAATTCCATCATCAATCAAACATTCTATCCACCAATAATTCTTGACGATAAGTCAGAATGTCTTCTTGGTCTAATAAGCTTTGAAGTTTTCAATGCTATACCGAATATTGATAAGAAAAATGATAAATTTTACATAGATGGTAAGACAATTACAATACCGGAGGGATCATATGAGTTGGAGGATATAAATAAATATTTAAAAGAAAAAGTGAGTGTTGGTACAGAATTAAACATCGCCGCGAATAATAATACTCTTAAATGTGAGATTAAGAGTAATCGGGAGATAAATTTCAACCCTACAGATACGCTTCGTGATATACTAGGCTTCAATCCACGTAAATTAGGAGCTAATACTCATCACGAATCCGACAATCCTGTATCAATTATCAAGGTGAACGCGATTTGTATTGAGTGTAGCATAACCACAAACTCTTATTCAAATAACAACAACGCACATATTATTCACGAGTTTTTTCCGCGCGTCCCGCCAGGATTCAAAATAATAGAAATTCCAAATCAAATAATTTTTCTACCAATCAACACACGTGTTATAAATTCTTTAACTCTTAAAATAGTCGATCAAGATGGTGACTTAGTCAATTTTAGAGGTGAAGTCATCACGGTGAGACTTTATCTAAGAAAGCAAAATGGGGATTAAGTTCAACAATTCAGCTTATAGGCATATAAATATCCCACACAATCATCATAGCGTCATTAATAGGACAGATTTCAAGCGACTCGCACCTATCAATTCACGTTTTTTAAGATCGCTGGGATTCAACATTAACTGGATAAACGAAGAGGAAAAAACGGATAAGAGCAATTGTTGTTTGGTTCGGAATACAATTTAAAAAATCCAAAAATTTCGTACTTTGCGTACATCAAAATGAATGTTAATATATTAAGTGTAACTGAAAAAGCACTTTTTGATAACTCAATCACTCATGCTGAGAAACATACTCATCAACCTTACGCTGCAACAACTTTAAATAATAATGATGAGGTCCGCATTCCTATTCAACAAACTGATTTATACACTCTTCCTTGGAATAGTTTGTTATATCTTGAGGGTAAACTTCTAACTCATGATGATAAAGTGTCGAAAACAGCTAAATTGGTCAATAATGCATTTGCATTTCTGTTTAGCGAAATTCGATATGAAATTGGTGGCATAGTAATAGATAGGGTACGAAATCCCGGCTTAACTTCCACAATGAGAGCTTACACTTCGTACAATACAAATGAAAGTAAACGTCTGCAAAATGCGGGCTGGTCACCACTCGCTGATAATACAAAACAAATAGTTGATGAACATGGTAATTTTAACGTGTGTATTCCTCTAAACATGCTTTTTGGTTTTTTTGAGGATTTTAGAAAGATTGTCATGAATCTGCAACAAGAATTGGTACTCATACGAAGCAGTTCAGATATAAATGCCATTGAAAACAGTGTTGAAAATGAAAATATGAAAATTCAATTGAGTAAAGTACATTGGAAGATACCTCATATTTCTGTAGCTGATGCAGAGCGATTGATGCTTTTGAAATATATGGAAAAAAGTGTCAATCTGGAGATGGCATTCCGTAGCTGGGAGTTACATGAATTTCCGATGCTGTTGAAAACTCAACGTCATTCTTGGCCAATAAAAACTAGCACGCAGTTGGAAACACCTCGTTTCATCATATTTGGTCTACAAACTGATCGGAAAAATAAACTTAATAAAGATAATGAGTAAGTTTGATCATTGTCATTTGACTAATATTAAACTATATTTGAATTCCGAAATATATCCATATGACAATCTTAACTTGAACTTTAAGAACAATCAATGGGCAATGCTTTATGAAATGTACGCTCAGTTTCAACAATCGTACTACGAACGGCCTAACGAGCCGATTTTTTCACCTAATGAATTCCTCAAAATAGCACCTTTGGTGATAATCGACTGTTCTCATCAAAGTGAGTTGTTAAAATTAGGAAATGTGGATATAAGATTGGAGTTTGAAACAAATGAAAATGTGCCTGATAATACAGCTGCTTATTGTTTAATAATACATGATAAGTTGATAAGTTATAATCCACTGACAAACATCGTCAGTAATATGTAATTCAGTTGTATCTTTTTTTAATGGAATAAATATTTTAAACCAATTATTAGTTGTAATATGCCTTCTCTCATGTTCTCTAATTCATCTGATCAAATTTACCTTGGATTGAAAATCTAAATAATTTTAATTTAAATGTTCATAATCTACGGGAATTCAGTCACAAGTTTATTATTTCTATCCTACTCTACAGTCTCGGTCCAGGCAATATTGCACACCTGAACATACCCTTAGTCATTGCCCTCCTAGCACAGAAGTACAGTGAACTTAAGACACATTCCTGGTATTACAATTACACATCTGTTGTCACTGGGGGTTAATATTGGGTATGACTCATCTTCAGGTGGTAATGAGACACGTGCATTGAACTTAAGACGCGTTCCTAGTTAGCAGGTGTTAAGACACGAGCACTTGGGGTTAATGCGGATTAAACATCCTCGGACACGTGTTGGACGCGTGCCTCCTCAGGTGTGATAATTAATCAGGTGCATTCCTGAGCTATTAGCGGACACGTGTCATTGCCCACCTGAACTTATGACTCAGTCACACGTGCAAACTATGACGTCATCTAGTAAACGCCGACCAGGCCGCCATCTTTAAAATTGGTCCAGAACTCTCTGAGAGTTCAAGACCAGCCGCCATCTTGGAAAGTGGTCCAGAACTCTCCTTACTACACTACTTGGATGAAAATGAAAAATATCAAATAAAAAAAGCTGATATAATCAATACCAGATATGGACCAAACTAATCGTAACAACGAGGGAATTCAAAGTCTTTTTCCCAAACAATTTTGCAACTTTGAGTGATGTTCAAAGAAGTGAATTAATCAATGTTTATTTTCACATTGAAAAAGTGAATGACATTGTTGTGAATATTCGTTTTACAGAAAGTTAATAACGTGGATTCAATTTTTCTATTCTTATTCCTATTTGTTGGCAAGAAAAATAATAATCATTAATTAATTTTTTTTCATTCTTCATATTAAAAGCCAAATATTTTGTTGGGAATGTAACCTTATGTATCATATATTTTCAGACAATTTAATGAAAGTTGTGAATCAATACCTTCCCTAATAGATACTAATCTTACAGCTAATATGGCGAATGAGATAGCATTAGGTTGGGAGAGCACATCTTCATCATCGTCAGATGACGAGTATGATGAAGTGTCAACTGCTTGGGTTTATTATGCAATTAATCCAACACAAATTGAAAATTTAAATATGGAAAATGTTCTACAATTTTGTTTTAATAATGAAAATCATATCAATTTGAAATACAGATTATGGTTATTACTAGAAATACAACCACACTATTGGTATATGAGACGTCTCTGTGAAAATTGTACTCATATATTACTAGATGATCCCGATTTTTCAGTATTTACTTTTTCTACGTTTACAAATATTGAAAATATCATATCAGGAATGTACTACTGTTCGAATATAAAACAAGAACATAGCATCAAATTAGATAGTGAAATATATTCGTTACTTTGCGATATTGATAACTATTACTGTTATCTATGTTTAGATCATTTATTTATATGGAGTTCAAGTATAGCTTGTAGTTATTGTATAGAGTAGTTCTAAGTAAATTCATTGAAATGTATAAATAAATTGTAAATTCCCAAAAAAAATTAAATTGTACTCACCTAATTATTCTCTTTTCTTCTTATCAAGCTCATCCAAAACAATTTTCTTTTGGTTTTTTGAAGCATCAGAATCCAGGACAAAGAACTTATTTTAGTTGAATACCAATATCTAGTTGAAAAACCTCTAAAAAAAGAATAATTATGCTTTAATACATACTATAACGTTGAAGTGAATTTACACGACTCCTCAAGAAGAAATCTTGGCGGAGTACTATGAACAAGCACATTTTACATTTCACAATCTCGAACACAACTAACTTTAAATTACAAAGCCAGACACTCACACTACTCTTGGGTTTTTCACCCCCATTCAAAGAATCCACACTCAAGAATGTTGCCTCTAGCTACCTGCTAGGGGTGAGGATACATCCGCCAAACTACAATAGCAATATTCCAGTGACTCTCAAATTTTTCTATTCATTTCGATCAACTAAAAACTCGTCATTTCTGATAAGTGTAATATTAAATATTATGCAAAACATATTTTAATTCTTATTGATAAATTCTATGATATTTAGGATTGATAAATGAAGAAGTGAATTCAGTAAAAATATTAAAAGGTTAATACATACCTATATTGCAATAGTTCTCAAAAAAATTGATTCAACTCAATCCACTCATATCAGAGACTGATAGTAAAAACTTCTCAAAAAAGTTGAAAAATATGTCTTAGCTATTGTGACATGCAAATTTCAATTTTTATTCAACCAGAAAAACTAAAATAATGAATCATATGCGACAATTGACTTCTTCAGAAGATAATTTATTTGAGGACTCACAAGACAAGTGAATGATGCCAACTATCTCATTTCCAAGGAAAGCACGTAGTACATTTCACTTGTTCAAACTAGTTTATTGATATCAATTTCAAAGGTTATCATCTGAGATTTGGAATTATACAGAGTATTTGAAATTAAAGAATACAGATGTATGAATGAATAAAACATTTGGAAACATTTGATGTGTTTTTCAATTCTTTTTGAGGTGTTTCATCAGTCTCTTGTGTATATTATTCATCAATGTCTAGTAAAAAATTCAATAAATGATCAATATATAATTTATTATTAACAAATAAGAAAAATCCAAGAATATAATACTCAATAGAAATATATCTAAAATATAAAAAAAACTAATGCTAATTACCAATACTACTGCTCCCTCCCCTCAAATAGAGATAGGAGCTCTAGATGAAATGATGTCTATAAATAAAAAAAAAATGAAAAAATAAATCAAAAAACTCTCAAAAGTAGAATTAAAAAATATACCTTTTACACTGGCGAGCAATAATATCTTCTATTGAGCTTCGCCAGCTCAGAAACCCCGCTCAACCCTTCGATTGGCCCCCTATAAACCCTAATGGCTTGTGGAGGCGCAACTTCCAGGTATATTTCATCAAAGTTCCTATCCTGAAAAACACAAATTTAATTTTTTTTGATGAATAAAAAAGAATCATTAAAATTTCATTAACTTACTTTAAGATGAATGACGATGAAGGCTTGGGTCTTCATGGCCCTATTCATTCTTTCTTGAATTTCTAAAAATGTGATAAAAACACATTTATATGAATATTACAATCAAATAAAACATTTAATACTTACGGTTCATTTTCTACTCTTTTATTGTTACTTCAAACTATTTTTTCAATTTAAACTGATATAATAAAATGATTTTTCGTTCAATTGAGCTTTTTAAAGTATATACCCCACCACTATTCAAAAATCCTCATGGTCCACTTGTGAATACTGATTTGTACAAATTTCTTCATATAATATAAAAATAAATCGTTGAGAACCCCATAAAATGGAAAAAACGTGATACAAATTTACTTATCGAAAATAATTGATCCAAAGTCTCAAATTTATGATCAAAGGAGTGGAATATTTATGCAGATAAAACATTGCATCAGTTAATTATTGTGAAACAGGAATAATTAATCCAAAGTCTAAAATTTATGATTAGAGGAGTGAAATATTTATGCGGATAAAACATTGCATCACTCAATTATTGTGAATCAATTGCAAAAATTGGTGAATAGAATAATCAGAATTTTTTTTCTCTACTGGCTAATTTATTGAATGATAAATTGCGCTACTCATAATATAGAGCTCCATCTTGATATTTACTTCAATAAGTAGTTCGTCTAGTGAATAAAAGATAGCGTCACACACAAGAATAGAAATCTTTTTATTTAACGCTAGTTAGTCTATTGGATAATAGATGACACCATTCGTCACGCAACTCAAAAGATGGCGTTACTGGTAAATGTATAGATAACGTCACAGAGACCTTTTCATCCACGTCAATTAGTAGTTCATTTAGTGGAGAAAAGATAGCGCCACACAAAAAAAGAAATCTTTTTATTTAACACTACTTAGTCTGTTGGATGATAGATGACACCACTCATCACACATTCCAAGAAACGGTGTTACTAGTAAATACACTTCAATTAGTAGTTCATCTAGTGGACAATAGATGGTGCCACACGCAAAAAAAAAGAAAAATCTTTTCCATTCAACGCTAGTTAGTTTGTTGGATGATAGGTGACACCACTCATCACAACACATCCCAAGAGATGACGTTAGTGGTAAAATGTGTGTGAATAACGTTATTATTGTCATTCATGGTACAGAGATCTATCACATCAATAAGTAGTTCGTCTAGTGAATAAAAGATGGCGCCACACGCAAAAAGAAAATAGAAATCTTCTCCATTCAACGCTAGTTAGTCTGTTGGATAATAGGTGGCGCCACTCATCACTGCTCAAGAGATGGCGCCACTGGTCAATGTTCTGATAACGTCACTGCTGTTTAGATAACGTCACTGCTCGCGTTATCTTTGAAATCTAAGATCGGTATCTGGTCCAGAATCGGCCTCACGTATCTACTAACACCATTCTATATAAACTATTCGCGTCCCAATGAACAATATAGGAAGAATATTGGACTCATGAGTCTCACTACAAATAAGTTCATATATTAAAAGGAAAAAACGATTTTTTCTGTGACAGGACTTAATTATACGGCATGTGTTGAATATTCTGCTGTCTCATTGAATTGATTTGGAGCTTAATTCTTTGTCAAATTATGGAGGGACTTACTCATGAATTTGAAAGAGTCTAGAAATCTTCATTGTATGTGGATTTTTCTTCCATTTATCTCATCAATGAGAATTGATTTCAAAAATGATATATATTTCTTCTTATTCTTTGGAATCATATTGATTTTGTCATGATTTAATAATGAATCTTAGACAAACAAATGTGAATCATATCCACCTAATTTGTGAAAGAATACTGGTAGGAATTTTGGAGGTTTGTAATTCAATTTACATTCATGATGGGGCGCACATTTGAAATTACGTATCAAATAGCAGTTATCATGTACTCTTTCATGATAAACACTGAATTCCTCCTCACATATATGACAAGTTTTGGCAGAATTGAGATTTTGCTCATTTTGCTGTGTTAGTGGCATCGTAAGAAAGTAGTAAGACGATGCTCGTACGGGACCCAATTTAACCCTGAAACTGCACGCGAGATCATTCGGTATGACAAGCGCAAGAAGGTCTATAGTTTGTGGCTAGCTTCAAGGTTATCACCTCAACATTTTACCGGAATTTTATCCTGCGTGGTTTTTGCTCGTCAGAATTTTTGCGCGTTCCTTCAGTCGCGCGTGCGCGCTGTTTGCTGATAAGGAACGGGACCGAGGGCGAGGTTGCTATCGTTGTGCGGTAGGAAGTACTTACGCATACGCAAGTGATGCTGACGTTGGAATTATGCGCGATTGTTAGTTTATCGTGAATATAAGTTGTGTGTGTGAGTTTGTTTTTGTTTAGTAGTTGTTTCAATTTGAATTTTTTAGTATGTCACAACTAGTATCAGAGGAATTTCCGTTAGCAGTACATTATTGTTCAAAATTGAATAAATCAGATAATGGACTATTTGGTTATGACTATGAAATTGAACCTAGAATGGATGGGAGAAATATTGACATTTTGGAAGTAATGAACTATGTTATCATAAAGACATAGAGGATTCTTCTTGAGCATCATATGTGTAATTGAATTATATGATATTGATGATAAGATCATTAGTAGTATTTTAGAGCATGGTTCAAGAGTAAATTAGGAGGATTGAAAAAAACTATCATGGCTCACTAGAGTTATTCATCGCTTTACACAAGTAAAAACAACTCTATGGTGGGAAAAAATAATAAAACTGTTTATCTTATCATCTAACAGGAAGGCTTTTGTTTCAAAAGAATGATTAAAAAGAAAACGTTCCATAAGTAAAGTAATAATGGTTGGGGAAGTAATAGCTTATGATTTATTGAAAAATCCTTATGATGCTAGAAAGATGGTTATCTCGAATAGAGAGAACAACCAATCAAATTCTGTATAATCATACTTTTATATATTCTATTTAATATGTTTTTATTGTAGTTGTATCTCTCTATATATTATTTGAATCGCATTTTACTTACCTCCGTCGAGAACGACGTAGTTGTGGTTGTTCATTCAATCTTTGTATAACTTTCAATAATCAAAATAATCCTAGAGTTGACTCTAGCACAAACGTAACTTTTGATAATGAAATCGGTGAAGTGTAGTTGAATCCACTTCCACGACCACGGCGCTCAGACCATATAAAGCAGAGGAAGAACGAATAATGAATTTCATGATTCATTCTTTCTTAAAGTGGATGGTGTGATAATCCTCTTGAACTCAATATCATTCAAATCAATATTCTATTGTTTATTTAAAATCTAATGTTAGGAATAGTAGGCCTTCAGAAATCCATTGAGATGTTGATAGTATTTAATTTCATATTGAACGTTTCAGATAGCAATTTATTAATGTTTAATATATTCCACACGTTTCTGAATTATTGTTGACGAGTAAGCATGATACGTTCACCTTGAACTCTGTGTAATTGCACTCAAATCGCTTACTCGAAATGCTTACATGTATGTGATAAGTTTCCTTTGGTCTGACCATGAGAATCGCAATTTAGTATGAATACCTTCTTTTTAACATAGTCTTCTTTACCCATATTCGGACAGAATAGAATCAGTTTGATAAGAGCATTCATCAGATAAATAGTGATTCTGAGAATTAAACTGATAGTTCAGGTCGAACAAAAGAAGTTAATCACCAAGTCCGAATACAAATTTGATAATTTCAAAACAAGTTATTTCGTGTTGATCTTGTAAGCCACTTAGTAATATTCAAACAATATTTCATTTATTACTGCAGTGCATTCCAATCCATTACTTGCCAACGGTCCTTTATCCTACATATTGTCAATAACATCGACAATCATGACTATTGGAATCACCACCCTAATTCCAGTAGATCATAACATCAACTAGATTCGAAAAAAGCGATGAAATAATAATATCCATTCATCACCAGGATATATTCACAACACCACATGACAGTTACATTCCATTGGAGGGTGTAATTTATGAAAAAGATGGTACTGATTTAGTTTCTCAAACTGAAATGACGGATTTGCATTCCTTTTTGATAAAATACGCTATGAGCTTTTCGGTATTGAAATAGATAGAGTAGAGAATCCTGGTATAACACGTACAGTAAAAGTATATATTTCTATTCCATCAAATGAACAACATTTAGATAGACTGCTTGATAGAATAATATCAATATTATACATTGAACAAGATGATTTACTGTTTTTGAACTATTATTGAGATTTACAGAAGATTTCAAACGTGTTTCAATGAATGCTAAGCAAGAACTTGTTTTAGTACGTGCTACAAATGATATTTATGTATTTTCACACTTTGGGCTTCTCCACATTCTATTGATGATATTTATGGTAATATCGATAAGGATAAATCAAAAACCAAATCGCTTACAGTACGATGTTATGTTGAACATGATTATTCTATCGATGAAGAGAAATTGGACTTCTTAGAAATAATAAATGGTACTCAACCTTAAAATCATTCAGTGAACAGGAAACAACTGGGTTTCTAATTTTCACATATCAAACAAACGTAAAAAATCAAGCTGAAGAAGATTCTAGTGAATTTCTTCACTGTAGCATCACAAATGTTAAACTCCACTGAATACTTCTTCTATGAAAACTCAAATATCAGCATCATTAAAACTCAGTATGCGTTTTTGTATGAACCGTATAGTAAATTCCTTATAATAATGAAAGCAATAGTCCTATATCAAACTGATCAATCTTAATACATTATCATGAATACTTTTAGATAAAACAGAGCAAACAGTCCAAAAAGATGGAGAATGTGTCTGTGGATATTCTAATAGAATTCGAGGCCTCAGAAAATTCTCAAAGCTCAACCACAGCTTATTGCCTGATATTACGTAATCTTAAGTGTATATCATTGACAGGTATGATAAATATTTTGTTATTTTTGGATAGCGTTCAGTCTCGTAGAAGTTATTTTCTTGTCAACATGTATTTTTATTATTGTTCTCTTATTTCTGCAATATTTCAATTCAAAGTGGAGCAACTAATTTTGGAAATGTGCTTCCACACTCCATTATAATTTAATCGCCGATGGCGCATTGAATAATAATACTTCAGATATAATTGAACGCCCTAGGTGTGATGTTATTGATAATCTCAATCACGTAGCAATATATAATCATAAATGGTTCAAAAGAACAATTAGATATAGTTTGTATAGAATTACTAATACGACACTAATAAACTTAAATTGAGAAGCTTCTACAATATGGTCCAAATATACAAACATAAACTGCAATTGTACTTTTTCCTATTTCCAAGGTGGCAGTAGGAAATTATAAAAGGTAATGTTTCTTTACTATTTGGTAGCAAAAACTAAATGTATTGCTGATTGACACTAAATTTGAGTATTGGAATATCAAATCTTGAAAGTGAAGACCCAGGCTAGCTATTAATAAGGGCACTAGAATTATTTTACCTGAAAAATAGGAAATGGGCGATACACCTAGGAAATGATCAATGGAGGAAACGGTACTATTCTGGGAGACAATAGTAATAGCAAAAAAGAAATGAAGCATGAATGTCGAAATCAATTATAAACAAAATTATTATTGATTCAAAGCAAATAATCCCAGACAATATATTTATCATTTTTTTCTTCAATTTTTTCATTTTTGTTTTTATTCTATTTTTTCACTCATTATTAATTATTTATTATATTTATTTATTTATATTATATCTTTGAGGATGGATACAAGACTAATTGGAGTGAAGAGTTATTCGAAATATACTCAATCATTAGGGGTAATCCTATAGTCTACGAACTCAAAGACTTGCAGATACATCACAATATTTGGAATATGAATAGTAGAGGGTTTTTCATCAAACTGCCAAGCAATAGCTCAATAATTCATTTTCCTGACAACAGAACAACAAAATTCACCACTCAAATGCTTCAGAATATAAACTTGGAAAGGAATCGGAAAGTTGCATCATGTCAATTGGATTATCCTGATCCATTTCATAATGTCAATAAAAGCAATATTAATGTTATTATATGCATAAAAAATGCGATGACACGAGAAGAGACCGAGAATACAGGCATAATATTGATTTCCGATATTATAAAGGGGAAGCTTCCATCAAAAAAATTGTGAGGATAGTAGATATACAGGGCCGATTCTGGACCAGATAACGATCTAAGATTTCAAAGATAACGCGAGCAGTGACGTTATCTAAACAGCGGTGACGTTATCAGAACATTCACCAGTGGCGCCATCTCTTGAGCAGTGGTGAGTGGCGCCATCTCTTGAGCAGTGGTGAGTGGCGCCACCTATCATCCAACAGACTAACTAGCGTTGAATGGAAAAAGATTCCTATTTCTTTTTTGCGTGTGGCGCCATCTATTATTCACTAGACGAACTACTAATTGATGTGATAGATCTCTGTACCATGAATGACAATAATAACGTTATTCACACACATTCTACCACTAACGTCATCTCTTGGGATGTGTTGTGATGACTGGTGCCACCTATCATCCAACAAACTAACTAGCGTTGAATGGAAGAGATTTCCCTTTTTTGTTGCGTGTGGCACCATCTATTGTCTACTAGATGAACTACTAATTGATCTGCTAGATCTCTGTATCATGAATGACAATAATAACGTTATTCACACATTCCACCACTAACTTCATCTCTTAGGATATGAGATGAGTGGGCACATCTAACATCCAACAGACTAACTAACGGTAAATGCAGAGATTTCTTTCTTTGTGTGTGGTGCTATCTATTGTCCACTAGACGAACTACTAATAAATTCATAATAATTGTGTACATGAATTTTTCCAATTTCTTGATTATAAATTTGCAGATTCAATAATTTATTTTTGATAAGCGGACTTGCATCACTTGTGATCCCATGTTTGGGTTTATCAATGTCTTATTTGCGTATGCAGAAAAATTTCTGCATACTAAATTCAGTATGAGTTTGAAATTCCAAGTGATACAAACTATTCAGTTTTCTATTATTATATCTTCCAAAAAAAAAACTATTATCTATAAATGACAAAAATGGTGAGTAATTTCAATTAATTTTTTCAAGAGAATTTTTTTAAAAATATTCATTTACAGCAAGTGAATGAAAATACTGACAACAATATGAAGAAAAGAGAGTATCCACTTCATACAAAACCATCTTGCAAGCATATCAATTAAAATGATGCATTGGCAACAAAAACAAAAAAAAAAGTAATATGAATAAGAATAAAGAAATATTAAATGAAGCTCCTCTCCTTGAGAATAATGCAGAACAGGCAGAAGCAGAAGTCGTTGAAGAAGTAGTGGAGGGTCTATATGAATTTGACTTAGCACTCTCTAGAGGTTCCGTCAAATCTGAATTGATTATGGAACATAGATTTTTGCTAAATAAGAATATTTGGGTACACATTGGATTTGATCCAACAGACAATTTAGAAACTATCATTAGAATATACAATAGTAGAATTGACAAGTTCATCGATTTTAAACGACTTGAGTGGTATGAGTTTCTTAGGTGCTATAATATTATCATAGGATTTTTGAGGATACTTCCAGTTGTTGGATCATATTCGATTTCAAATCATAAATTATTATTTGATGTTATAGAAAATTATAAAATTATGATAATTGAATCACAGAATAATCAAATTTATTTGAGTGATACATCTATTTACAATATATTCAACAATACTAATCACTTAGATGACATCATCAATTATTTAGAATCATTAAATTTCTTGGATTATTATTTGAATGTATTGCGACAAGCATCTTCTTGTGATGGTGATATTTACACAAATATTAAAAATATAATTGATGAAACAAATAATGTTTATAATTTAGCAATGGAAGAAATAATATTAAATTATAATAATGTAGTTTTAGCGTCAATTGAAATTATAACTACTCAAAAAAAAATCGGCTAAACAATCAGAATAATGAATAATAATAAATTATATTCATGATTATGAAAAATAAAATGTATATGTAAGAATATAAATATTTTGTTGACAAAAAAAAATTGAATGAATAAATATCTCTATAAGTTAATCTTTTTTTTCTTTAATTTATTGGAATATTTTTGATGATACATCTCAAATTCGGTCTTACAAGACTGACAGTTTTCAATGTTAGGTGGTGGTCCATCAACATGGATATGATGGGTTGGTAGATTCGTATGCTCCACACATGGTAATCTCAATATAACTTTAGGATGTAATTTATACTCTAGCGGAAGTCTTTCCCAAATTTGCAATAAATTCATTCCACCAAATGATTCCAATATTAAATCAAGTTTCTCCTTACTTATTTTTTCGCAAATATATGCTATTGGAGCCAGCTTTCCAATTAATTTGAGAAGTGAATTATCATTATAACCACATTTGCTTGAAGTTGATTCAATTATGTTCCTATAGCTTCCAATATCTTCTTCTTTTATTAGATCACAATGATATTTTATGTTTAGCAAATCATATGCTATTATTTTCAAACAGACTATTTCACTATTATTTGACATTTTTCAAAAATATATACCTCAATCTGTAGTTTACTATTATTTAGAGTAATGAAATTATTACAATGTTGAAAAAACAAAGTTTGTATGGAATTAAATATATATACAGTGAGAGGTAAGAGGTGGAGAAGGGGGCTGATGGTGGGGAGTAAGAAAAAAAAATAAGAAAACAATTATTGTGAATACAAGATTTTTGATAGTAGTATTTTTAATTGCTCATATAAATTGATATTGGGACAATCAATATTGAACATAGAAAGATTGAATTTCTCTGCTTTTACAACTGACTTTGAGAATTCATAATAATAATCATTAATGAAAAAATATAATCGTCCATTTGTATACTTGAATACAGATTCTATATTATTTGGAATACCGGGGAACTCATCATCTACACTTCCGATTTCTGAAGCGAAAAATCTGCATTCATCAATTTTTATGAAAGAATTATTTTTATGAAATATATATGTTTGACCACTATTGGTAGATACAGCTCCATTAATATAGGTTATACTATTTTGATGGTAGGGATTGGCAATATTTCCCAATTCTAAAGATGGAAACTTTATATTAAAACTTACGTTATCTATGAATAATACAATATTTCCATTTGGTCTTTGGTAAATACCATTTATTCTCAAGAAATTTTTTGGAAGAAAATTTAACCAATCTGTTATAATATATGGCTCCGGATCAAAGTTTTTTCCATTCAAATTTTTCACCCAGACCCACTTATTATAAAATATATATAATTTCTTTCTTACGATTAGAAATTTATTGACATTTTTCAAGCTACATAAGTCAGGAGAAGAATCTGGACTTGTTTTCCTCTTATTATGAGTTTTTTCGGTTGTTGTAATTGGTTTCTGTGTTCCTTTTGTTGTTGATACCTTTGTCGTTGTCGGTGCCTTTGTCGTTGTTGTTATCAATGACTTAAAGTTTTTTCCATTTAATGATTGAATAGCATTCATATCATCAATGTGTAAATCATAATAATTACTATTTTGAAATATTTTTTCTGTATATATTGGATACATTATTGCACTCTTATCATTTGAATGCCTAATTCCTAATGCATGGCCAATTTCGTGGACTAAAACAGCAAAAAGACTTTTCTTTTCACTATTGCAAGGGGGATCCATACCATAGTACCATTGTTCTGCATTATCTATATGAATTTCTGAATGCATGCTTAAGCTTGGAAATTCAGCATGTCCCAATATCATACCCTCCCCATCAAAATGAGACTTGCATCTAGCTCGTTTCTTGAAATCCCAATGTTGAATTCCTCCAAATGAAATATAAATAGTAGCATTTTCATTATATGGCGAATGTATGATATTCAAATTTGTATATTTAGACCATAAATTGAAAGCTTTTTCAATCAAATATTGAACAATACTTTTTGTTCTTTTTGAATCCCAAGTAATTGTAGAATTTCGCCATAATATATAATGAGTATTATAAACATTCATATCTTTAACATCACATCTAGCAGATGAAATGAGTTTCAAAACATTTTCAATTGTTTCATTGGATTGCGTTAAATTAAAATTAGTTTGTAATAGGTCTAGTGCTGTTAGATACCATGGATCTTTTTCAGTTGAACTAAAAACCTCCTCTTCACTCACAATAAGATATCCATATGTAAATAAGTAATCAATATTTGATTCAAAATTTTCTTTTTTCACACTTTTACAATTACTCGCGGTAATTATTAACAATATAACTAGAACCACTCTCTGAACCATGTTCTACAGTATTTGAATAGCTAATATATGATTTATGAGATACTTCAACTTTATATGGAAAAAAAGCAAAAAGTTAAAATGATAAATGTAATAACAGAGAATGGAGGGGGTAAAAGGGGTTGATGCGACTGAAAATAGATTTGATAATTCAAAATAACATTGAAATTCCTATTATATATTTATATATTCATGATGGTATACATTTCATTATAGTCTAAGTGACTTTTTATTTTATAAACATTACTAATTGCACAATTATCAAAATGTCTGAGACATGATTTATTCGATGGAAAGCTCTGAAGAGACTTACATTCTTCCCCCAAAGAAATTATTGTGGAATTCAAGTTGAAAGATTCTAGAAAGGTTTTCTTCATATCCCCTTTGACATATATTGTTGATTCTGACACATCCAAATGGATTGAAATTCAAAAATATTTATGTATACTCTAAGTCGTCACAACAACCAAAATATAAATTTTTAGAAAAATGTGTTTCTAGAGTAACGGGTATGAAATATTTCTCCTATAATGTGAATACTGAAATTTTAAAACCAAATGAAGCGCGATTGTTTTTGATGATATTGCATGTTATAAACAAGATTGTATGCGTGATTATTTTAGTATGGGTAGACATAATGAGATTGATTGTTTTTATCTTTCACAATCATATGCAAAATTACCAAAACATTTGATTAGGGATAATGCAAATTTTATCATCATATTTAAACAAGATGAAACCAATTCACATCATATATATGACGATCATGTAAATAGTGATATGACATTTAATAAATTTAAGGAATTCTGTATAAAAGGTTGGGATAGTAAATATGGATTTGCAGTTATAGATAAGGATAGTGAGCAAGAAGGTCGATATCGCAAAGAATTGGATACATTTCTTAATCTCAAATCCATCTAGGAGTTTACTTTAATGGATAATAAAAAAACGCTCCATGAAATAATTAAAGTGAGTAAAGTGCTCAAACAAAAGTTTAATTCATTGAAACATAATAAAATGAATAGTGATATTATGTTACAAGAAACATTTAAACCTATAACACAACCACTTCAAGAGTTAGTGAATAATACAAAATATGGAATAGATAGTGAAAACACTATTGCAAAAGAAATACCCTCAAATTCAAAGAAAATAAGGATACATAAAAAAAAATTGGAACAGCATCCAATTCCAAAATTAGAATTTCATACACCAACAAGTTCTGCTAAAGTGGAAGTGAATGGAAGCAGCGACAATGAGGAAGTATTTGAAAGCACACCTCAAATGTCACCAACTTCAATTGCTAGAGGTATTTTGAATACTCCTCAAGAGCAAACCGAAATGGAATCCCTAAAGCTAAAATTTTGAGACCTTGCTAGTGAATATCTTCTGAAATTTTTGGATAAAGATAAGGATTTGGATACTATTTATGCAATAAAATATATAGAAGATCGTGATAAATTTATATTGGGTGAGAAAGAGATAGAAATAGATTAAAATGATATAATAATTGATGATCAAGAATATAATCGAACAAAAGGACTTCATAAACTCATATTCGTGAAAAATCCTGAACATTATACTGCGGAAGATGTGAGCGAATATTTAAGAATTTTAAATCACACACAAGCATATAAGCAATCAAATAATATGTCGAAAAGATCCACTTATCCAAAATATTTCAAAATAATTAAATCATTTTCAAGTGGAAAAAAGGGTTTCGAGCTTCAACAAGAAAAAAAGTGCAAATCAAAAAATATTCACCTACAGGTTTTGGAGTTTCACCATTCAACATAAAATTCTCCAATTATAAACGCGAATATGTCTACTGGGATAATCCAAACGAATTGGTTGATAGATTGCAGTTATCATTAGCATCCAAACAGAGTGGACACACAAATCATGATAATGAAATTATGTCAATACTTGAAGAATAGAGAGAATGTAATATAATAGAATGAATTCACTTCAAAAATTAACATTATTATATCTGCTGTCAAGAGTAGAAGCTTTTATTTTAGCTTAGAGAGATTGAGAACTATTAGTTATGTCGGTAGATAAATTTGGTAGACGATTTTCAAAGAGAAAAAGAGATCAGTCAAATAATTTAATATTATGGTATGATATTTATGGGAATATAAATTTAAATGGAAGACACCTTTCAAATATTGAGAAAATACATGATTCGAGTGATATTATAACGAAGAAATATTTGGATGAGCGTATTAAAGACGTAGAAAAAACTATCAACAATAAAATCATAGTGATACAACATAAAATAAATGAATTAAAAAATGTAGTTGAAGATAAAATTGAGGAAGAAGTGTATAAAAATAATAGAACAATTGGCTAAGATGGAAGTGATTTGATAAAAGATAATTCATCCAATTTTAAACAAAAACAACAATTAGAGGCTTTGGATAAACTACGTGAGAAATTAAGAAACTACAAACGATCGACTCGAAAGAGTATTTAAACAAAATATATGAAGATTCTAAAGAGCATTGAGATGAAGCTGTGAAACTAATTCAAAAAGAAGATTTTCACCAGAGTAAAAAAAAAATACTAAAATTTTTTTTGATGTAAAAAAAAAAATGGGGATATGGAAATGGAGATAGATGTTATTATAAAAGCAATGTGATGAATATGAGATGCCTCATTCATTTGAAATAAGAGTTCAAGCAATATCTTCCAATAAACAATATAAAGAAAATTGAAGATTTCATAGAATTGTGTATTGGAGGTATTATTCTTTCTTTTAATGAAATACCTGCAGGTAGTCATATCTAATTATATGGAATTATGAACTAGAAAATTGTCTCTAAGAATTGAACTATACAAAAAATGTCAAAGAAAACTATAGTGGATGAACTACATAAACCAGCCCGAAGGAATTATGTTAGACGTCGAGTTATAACTCAAGATATTGATAATTTGTGGCAAGCTGATTTAGTGGAAATGATTCCTTATGCAAGAGAGAATAGTGGTAATAAATATATGTTGACAGTGATTGATGTTTTTTCTAAATACGCTTGGGCTAAACCTATCAAAACAAAATCTGCTGATGCAATAGTAAATGCTTTTGAAAATATTCTTCAACAAAATAGGCGACCTTTAAATCTACAAACTGATCATGGAAAATAATTTTATAATAAAAAGTTTGAGAAAATGATGCAAAGTTATAATATCAATCATTATTCAACATATAGTTATTCAAAAGCAAGTGTTGTCGAGAGATTCAATCGAACTTTGAAGAATTATATGTATCGTGAATTTAGCTATCGTGGTTCACATAGATGGATAGATATTCTACCGGAATTAATCAACTCTTATAATAACACAAAACATAGCACAATAAAAATGACTCCAAATAGTGTTAATAATAAAAATAAGATATATTTATTGAATACAGTTTATAATAATATAAAAATAAGAGGTCGAGGTGAATTGATGGTTGGTGATTCTGTTAGAGTATTCAAATAGAAAAATGTTTTTGAAAAAGGTTACACACCCAACTGGTCAACTGAAATTTTTACTATTTCAAAAACAAATTTAACAAACCCAATAACATACAGATTGAAAGATCATCAAGATAAATCAATCGCTGGTGGATTTTATAAAGAAGAACTCCAAAAAACTAAACATCCAAATATTTATTTAGTTGAGAAAGTTTTGAAGAAAAAAGGTTCACAAGTATATGTAAAATGGTTAGGGTTTGATTCTTCACATAATTCATGGATACATAAAGACAATGTTTCATAGTGTGAGCATCTAAATACTATTGTGAATTTTTTCTCTTATATATTACATTAAAAAAAATTAATCTATTATAATAATATCATTACACTCCTGACTATTGTTTTCTTCACAAATAGAATAGTGCCCCCAAGGTAATGTATCTGTGTTCCTTTCTAATAAGTATCGCTCATCATCATCTGCATTTAAAGTTTATTAATTTCAACTGAAAAAATGTTATGATTTTTTGATATGATATTGTTTTGTGTGCGATATAACTTTTTATTCTGGAATAATGCATTCTCATAATCATCTATAGTAAATGATCTAGTAACTATAGTGGATATTCCTCTTACTTTAGAAAATGATTCGTTGTTTTCCAGTCTATATGAATACATTTTGGATTTAAGCCCTGCAAATTCGCTCATAATTTTTCCACCATTTTCATCCTTAAACAATCCAACAATTTTTCATTTGCCTGAGGTATTCCATAGTAATTATCTTTAGAATAGTTTGAAGTATCAAATCGGTGCAAATCTTCTCTTATAATTTTATATGGATTTTCTGTGAAGCGATAAATTAGTGAGTCAGTATCTTGATACAATAGGTTAGGTTTTTAAAATTTTTTATGTACGTAATTATAGTGAAAATCATACATAAGTACCTTACTTAGATCAAGAATTATCATGCCAATATAAATGGGTCTGTTAAATTTCATCGATAACCTATTAAATTCCATGGATACCAAATTTTCAGAAAGAGGAATAATTTTTTTCAAATTTGGTTTTATCACCATTTTTCGAGCTCCATAACGTCCATCCCATTGTGTTTTGAGTTTTATATCTCTTTGATTCCGAATATTCTCCATACTTTTGCCAAAAATTGCATTATTATTCTATTCAAATCGATCTCTTTCAAAATTATGTTTGGCGTTCTTTCTAAACTCTGTATTTAAATCAATATAGCTTTTTAACTACAATGATTGATTAAATCTGATAGCTCCATGTATTTTTGTTAATTTCATACCAAAAGTTAAAGCTTGTTGTAAATTTTGATAATGAATAATATATTTTACTTTATTATTAAGAGTTGTCATTAATTTCGTTATATTGGAGTTCTTAGGTTTCTCATGCTCACAACATAATGAGAAATCTTTATGGAGATCATGTAAATGTCTTGGATACTCTAAATCCACTTCTAATACATAACCAATTAAACTATATTTTGATATATTCTTCACATTAAGCTCTGATATATCTTTTTGTGATAACCATTCAAACCCACCATAGGGTAGACATTGCGTCATAGCCCATCCATATAAATTGCAGGCATCAAAATACATTAAATAAGCCTCTTGTTCTGTTGCACAATATGTAGACATAAATTAATTGTTTGATTTTGCATAGCGATTACTGCATTGACAAATCCCTCCTCTGATTCCTTGCTCAAAGAAGAAAATCATATCAATATAAGTTAGCAATTGTAAATTTACTCTTGTCAGCTTCAACATAGCATCCCATGTAAACCCTACAAAAGAGTAGTTATAAAAAGTTGTATTATGATGTTTTTTTATATTATACCTAGCGTTGTGAAATAATTAGCAGGATCTAAATTATAAGCTTTCAGACTAACATTTCGGAAGTTTTCGAATATATCAGCTAGAAGTATAACGTCTGTTTGAAGATATAACTCTAGATACTCTCCCAAAGTATCTAAATTGGAAGTATTACATATTTTTTGAGCATGTTCATAGTCTTTAGCGCTGATATTCTCATTTTTCAATCTTGAAAAAAAAGCTCCTTCGGAGGTAATACTGTTTCTTTCATTCGATCCCACGAGTTCATATAATCATATGGGAAAACACCTTTTCTCAATAATAAATCGTTTTTGACTTTGGATTTGGATAGTACTTATTCATTATTTTGAAGTCTCCTTTGTTTAAATATGTGACTAGCTTTTCTAGTGAACTATTCATAAATCTACAAGCATAAAAAAAATCTAACTGAGAAAGCTCTTTTTTTCTAATGGATTATTTGATATTTATGAGAAGTTAACTTACAGCAAAGAATCTAAGAAACGAATCTGCATTTTCCCAACTGCTAATGAGAATGAAATATATTTTTCAATATTATTTGGAATTATTGTTATTTGCTCTTCATCAACTCCGAATTCTTTTATTTTTAAATGGCTATCATATCCACTCAAATTGTGGAGAAAAATTGGGATATATTTTGGTAGTTTATGATTCAAGTTGCACCTTGCATGGGCCGCACCTCTGTACAAACCTAAAGTTGTTTGAGAAAGTGTGAGATCTTTTTTTATATTTTATTGATGGAAAAATAAAATACCTGTGAGGTGACAGTGATCTTTAACTTTTTCTTCCGATTCGATAAACTTCTCCTCACAAATATGACAAAATGTTGCATCATCGAAATCTGTCCAATTCTCATTACTCATTTTAAGAGGAATCTCATACTCATAGAATGTCTCAACTATTTTTACAACATTTTTCAATCTATCAATAAACCATTTTGCTGCTTTAGGTCCGCGACATGATTCAAAAAATGATAAAGAATCATTATATGAACATACAACTTTGTAGGCAACTGCACATGCTATATGATTCTGATATTCAAATGTATATGATTTACTAGTGTTTGGTTTACAAGTGTGAACTGGTATTGTTAAGCATTCAAAGTCTGCATAAACTACAAATTTCTTTTCTAGAATAATTTTTGAATTTTACCCACATTTCTGTTTCTGTTGGTATTTCAATTTTAACAGCATCCATTTTGCAACCATAACTTTCATGATTTTCTAATAATTCACTCGAAAAGTATTGTAAACATCTATCACATGTGTAACATTCATGTCCATGATTAGACAGTTGTCTTGATAAAAGACGGGATAATGATTTGATCCAAGCATAATGCCCATTCTCTTCTTTTGTCCAAAAAAGTAAGTTGACATGTCGTTCAACCTTTTTCTGTGTGTAATGTAAGGGACCATTAATTGTATATCTTTTATCTATAGTATTATATTCTATCCCATAAACATTAATTGATATATTATTTTTTTTTTCAAATTTGATTATCTCACATAGTGGAGTTGGAAATTGAATATCAGATAAATTGAATATTTCACTATGATTTTGAGGATATGAACTAACACGATCTGAATGACTATCAGCGGAGAACATAGCCGATAAAAGTGCCCAAATAAAACACTTATTATCACTATTTTTTACATTTATCACAGCTTCCCGGTTTTTGATAGATTCCGGAAGATCGATATATGCTGATCCTCCAGAATCTGTTGCATCATACTTGCTAATATTGACCTAGGGAATTCTGTTTTTTGAGAAAAAAAAATGCAAGATTTTTTTTGAAACTTACTCTTAAGTTTAATATTCTACTTAGGGCTTTTCCACTATTACGCTCTTGAAACTCTGACATATGAGTCCATATGACACTTCTTACATTCTGATCAAACCAAATAGTAAAGTCGTCAGACAATGTTATGGGCATCATTCTTGAGTTATGATAAATTAAGATTTTTTTCAAAATACCTTGTTTTTCAAGTACATATTCACAACACAGCTCACAGTTTATCTTCACTGGGGATCGATATTCATAAATGGATTGTTCTACTTTCTCCAGCAATATGAATAAGCATTGATCCAAAAATGCCCCAGGGTCGATAATATCATCTGTATTCGTGATTTTCTCACAATGAATACGATTTTTGAATGATGAGGCGAGAATTCCCAAACAGGCATTTCTGAAACTATAGTTACTATAACACCTTTTACTATATATATATTCTTATTGAATATGTGTTTGATTTTTGGTAAGTCAATGAACAATGTTATTACCTTCAAGTTACTCTCTGTAATTCACGAATAATAGAAGTCCGTTCCACAAGTTTTTTAATGAGAAGATAATTGTGTGTTGCATAATAAATATTATTTATATAAATGTGCATTTTATTTTTTTTCCAATGTCAATCAATGATATATTTCTGATAAGAATATTTCATGTGTTGCATAATTTTTCATTTGCATATGGTTTCATTGCATTTTTTTAATTTTGATATATTTTTTATGGAAAAAAAAACATTCTTATCACTATAAATATAGGAATACACAATTAATACACAAGTCCATCATAATAGACTCTCAAGTCAACCCAAAATACGTAAGTTTGTTTCTCTTTATAATTTCTTATATTAATATTGAGATATATTTTTGTTCTCAGTAAGAAAGAAAAACAAGAACAAAAAATAGGAAAAAAAACAAAAATGAGTGAACTAGACTTTTTTAATGCACTGGGGTCTTCAGATGCTCAGGTGCCAACTATAAACATTGGTAAACTGGATGAGTAGTGTAGTAAGGAGAGTTCTGGACCACTTTCCAAGATTGCGGCTGGTCTTGAACTCTCAGAGAGTTCTGGACCAATTTTAAAGATGGCGGTCTGGTCGGCGGTTACTGGATGACGTCATAGTTTGCACGTGTAAATGAGTCATAAGTTCAGGTGGGCAATGACACGTGTCCGCGAATAGCTCAGGAATGCACCTGATTAATTATTACACCTGGGGAGGCACGCGTCCAACACGTGTCCGAGGATGTTTAACCCGCATTAACCTCAAGTGCTCGTGTCTTAACACCTGCTAACTAGGAACGCGTCTCAAGTTCAATGCACGTGTCTCATTATCACCCGAAGATGAGTCATACCCAATATTAACCCCCAGTGACAACAGATGTGTAATTGTAATACCAGGAATGTGTCTTAAGTTCACTGTACTTTTGTGCTAGGAGGGCAATGACTGAGGGTATGTTCAGGTGTGCAATATTGCTGTTAGAATGCAGCTGGGGATGAGTCACATTAACATTGAGCTCTATTAGGTTTTATGTATTAGTTGAATTACAATAATTTTGTTCACACTTTGTGCTAATGATAAGCGTCTTGTAAAAAAACAATCTATGGTGAAATATTTTCTTTAAGGATGAAGATAGGGTAATATTAAGAGAAACAAGTTCTAATTGATACATTGCTTTTATTAGATCATTCATTATACATAAATAATCCCATAATGATAAATATAAAGATAGTCCTATTCAATACATTTTAAGCAATTTTTCTTCAATGGATATATGTCTCCAGCTACATCCTGGTTCTGGTCGCCTTGGTCATGAGTGAAACAGCAACGGTACTTCTCAAACTCCTTGTTCTCTCGCCATTGCAATGGAAATCTGTACCACAAATTTTCTATTTCATTTGCGGCATATATCATGACAAACTCCATTGGAAGATTCGCTATATCCTCATCTATCATGAAATTTAGAAGTTGTTCATCATGAAATCTTTGGAAAGAATTGAATAGGTTGAATCGACTATTGAACCATTCTTTTATCATATGCACATTATGTGAAGCGCAATTATTTGTATGAGCTCCACAAAATTGTGCGCTTGTAGCAGATATTTTTTTTAAAGCAGGACAGCCCAATTCTTCAATGTTTACAATTTCTACCGAATCGTCGTTAAAAATATCTTTCAACCAGTGAACTTTCTCCAATCCTTTGACGTAAATTTTTTCTTTAGTTTTTCTCACTGGCTCAAGTATTTCTTGAATTTTATCATAAGGAATATCCCCTTCATTCCAATCCAAATTATGATAATGTCTACTAATCCAAAGGATATTCTTTTTGCTCTTATAATCCAATTTATTCCATAGAATCGGAGGTTTAAAAAGGTAAGTTTGCCCAGACTCATTGTTTATTCTCATGAAAGCCAGTTCTTTGGGAATAAACTTTTTAATATTATTAATAAAAATAAAAAATCCTTGCAAATCTAATATTGTCGCCATTTCTCTGGTCAAATACTGTCTGAGCTAAATTGATACGCAATAGTGACTTTTATACTAATACCCGCATTTGCAACTAATTAATTCTAACTAACCGACGTTGTTCTTATGGATCCAGCTATTATGTGTGTTGTTGAACCCAAGCCATTTCACAAATACCATATCATTTTTCCTCTTCAAAATTTTTTCAACTAAATACATATTTGGGTACTTGGTCTTTTTCAATTCGTGTTCGTAAAATCCCCCTGATATAGCTTGTCCAGATTGGTCTTTGAGAATATACGTGATAGGGTTTGTCAATTGCACTACATCTACAGTAAATATTTCATTAGACCAATTAGGTGTATATCCCTTCACAAAAGATTCTCTATGTCTACTTATACGTGCAGAGTCACCTACTTTGAATTTCGCTACTCCAACAATTTTGATTTCGCTGTAAACCGTATCAAGGAGCAATTTCTCATTCTTCTTACTCACATTAATTGGCTTCATATTGATAGTTCTATGTTTCAAATTATTGTATTTTTCAGTTAACTTAGGCAGCAAATCTAACCATTTATATGTTCCTTGTAAGCTAAACTGTCTCCACATCATTGATTTTAAAGTGCGATTAACACGCTCAACAACAGAGGCCTTTTTTGTACTGTAAGTTGAGTAATGATTTATACTAAATTTTTTCATCAAATTTTTGAAATTTTCATTATAAAATTCTTTACCAAGGTCTGTTTGTAAATTTTTAGGAATGCGATTACTTTTAAGTAGAATATTTTTCATAGCTTGAGTGGTCTCTACCCCTGTTTTACTTTTAACAGGTCTGGTCCACAAAAACTTTGAAAACATCAATCACAATCAAGATATATTTATACCCTTTATTAATTCTAGAATATGGAATCATTTCTACCAAATCTGCTTGGAATAGTTCATCTATGCCCTCCTTGACAATTACTCTTCGTCTTGGAAAGTTGATACGAGCTGGTTTATGTATTTCCTCAACAATTCCACGCTTAATTGTCGACATAATGTACTGGAGTTTCGAATAATATCTCCAACTGTAAATCAGAGATTTTTTTTCCTATCGAAATCGGATATATTTTTAATTTATCACCAACTGATATATTTTTATCAAGTATTATCGAAACTCGCCTTGTATCGTTAATTCTATAATTTAAAAATGCCTGGGGGTTATTCACTCTGATTTGCAATATTTTTCCTGGAACTAAAAAATTATAGTGAGATGAGTCAGGGCTATTTAAAATTTCATACGTATCATCTCTCAATTTCAACGATAGATTGATGAAATTGAGTGATCTCAAATTTTTTATGATATTAAATATTTCAATCCTAGTGTTTTCTTTAAAACGTGAAATATCACTTTTAAGCTCGGGTTTAAGATCATCAATTCTGATTTTGTTCGCAAGCAATTCCCTATTGAGGTTAGCTAACTTCTTATCGATATATCTCTTTGCTTTATGCTGCTCAATATGTGATCCGAATTTATCTAGAGTCATTGTTGAAATGACACTATTCTATAATTCCCGCTTCTTTTAACTCCTCAATTATAGACACGATCTCATTATTATGACTAGAATTTCCAGCGTCACGTGATGCTATCAATAAACGTAGCCGATCAACTAGTTCGTTAATATTATCCCAGTAAACATACTCCACCCGTTTATTGTTAAAATTCTTGAGATAACCTTTACCAGATTTCACAGCTGATCTTTTTGGTATCGATGGAGTTCCTGAGTTTTTTGGTATCGATGGAGTTCTTCTACGTGCTGCGATTGAGGGTGCAATAACATTTGTATATTTGTATGACTTTGAACCAGCTAATTGCTCAGAGTCACTATAATGGCGACGAGCTGCATTGGTTCTTTTCACAATATCAACGTAATTTTTACGGTCAGCGTCAGTAAATCTTATTGGGTGTTTCTTGAATAATAATTCATACAATCCAGGAGTCCCCTCATATCTTAGATCATTGATAATAAAATCTTTACCATCAATATTTATCTCAGAGTCTCCTATTGAAAATTTTTCAGACTCTACATCATGTCGGATACCATATTTAAAGTCGAATAAATCTTTGTCATCAGTTAACATAGCTTCAATATGGCTTCTTGGTAAAGGATCATATTGATCCAAATATTCTCGAAATGAAGGCTCACGAGTTAAATTCAATATGTCCTCTTGAGTTAAATTTGGAAGACTTTCAGTGAACACTTCATCTTCACCTTCGTCATGCGTTTCTGCTACAACACTTGTTTCAAGGAATTCAGGACCACTTTTCTTTCTCTTTATCTCCTCTTCTTTCACAGCCTCTTCTTCCGGCTCACGTTTTATCTCCTGTTTGATATTTACTGTTGGTAGATTGCTCGTAATATTTTGCAATGATTTAATTATTGGTTCATACTGAGTTTGTAATTCAGCTTCTGTTTGCAAGGCACCAAGCTTGAGTTTTTTGAGCTTTTCTTTAACAATGTTCCTAGTTTTTATGATATCTCGCGTCAAATTTGGATCCATGATTAAACCAGACAAATGAACAGTGTTTGGATGATAGATATTATTAGAATAACCAGCTCAACAACGACGATAAAAACTGATGAATCCAAAAAATCCAGCTCCAACAGCTCTGTAGAACTAATGAACAGCTATTCGAATCACCCAGTTGAACTGATAAACAGCTTTTCCAGCAGCTCTGTAGTACCAATGAACAGCTTTCGAACAGTTCTGTTGAACTGATAAACAGCTCTGATCAACTGTTCTTATGATGTTCACCTCGTAACTGATTGTATTAGCAGAGATCTTTGCTATATATTATAAACTGATCGAATCCTTTTCGGTATCGCCCTCTATCGATATCACTGTCTTTGTCAATAACAAGAAAATCATATTTATCTTGCCAGCAAAAGGAACAAAGGTTCTTAAACTGTTCATACGTGAAATCGGTGTTTACATGATCAAGGTATACATGTCTCAAGTTTAAATCATCTTGTTTAAATAATATTATAAAATTAACATTATCACGTATAAGATGTTTGGGTATTCTGGTATAAGTCTGACATAAATAAAAACAGTCTACGGCTTTATGACGACCCATGCTGAAATATTCTTTTATTACATCTTGTTTGTCACAAGCAACATCATCGAATATGAATACTGGATCACATTTTACATCATTAGATCTTACAATTTCAGTATTATCATTGAATGCGTGAAAATCAATTCCTTTGATCGGTTCTAGTAACATTCTTAAGTATGTATATTTGGGTTGAAATAAGGATTTTGAATAAATGTAAACATTTGAAAAACATAATCCATTTTTATGCTCCAAGAGTGCAAGCATAACATTCGTCCTCCCACATGAACTCGGACCTGATATTATGCACCGAACTGTATTTGGCAATAATGTGCCATGACGTCGCTCTTCATTAACATCATTGAAATCATAATTTTTCACTTCAAGATTGCAATTCTGTTTTATAGACTGCATGATGGTATAAATTGAAATCGTATCATAACACTAGCACAGTTCTTAATTGACTGTTGATCAGATTACACGTTTGCGCTTTAAATAGTCATGACGAGAAAATCTGGTAAAAGTCTATCATTTCGCGATATTGTAAGCCGAATAAGGAAGTCTAAGAATACTGAACCAGACTTGAAAAAATCTACAAAAATCGCTTTACGACTAATCAAGAAAAAAAATAAGAACAAAATTAAATCTCCTCGAGTTATAGCAGCGCCCAAGACTGGTGGATTTTTACCATTAATTCCAATTTTCGCTGGACTTAGTGCGCTTGGAGCATTGGGAGGCGGAGCCGCTAGTATAGCTAAGGCGGTTAATGATGCACGAGCAGCAGCCGAACAATTGAAGGAATCTCAAAGACATAATGCTATGTTGGAGTCGATAGCAATGGGAAAAGGTTTATATTTGAAACCATACCGTAAAGGACTAGGTTTGTATCAGTCAAAAAACTACCAATAAAACTACCATCGCGCGCTTTGAGTAACATTGATCTTGAGAAATATGCTAAACAACTGAGAATTCCATGCTTTAGAGGTGTATTCATGAAGGATAAGTTACCAAAGAAAATAAACGGTAATGAATGTGCGATTATTAATCTAGATAAAAATGTTGGATCAGGAACACATTGGGTTGCCTATATTGAACGTAATAATTCAGTCGTATACTTTGACAGCTTTGGAAACTTGAAACCGCCAAAAGAACTAGTTGAATATTTTGGAAAACTCTGTACTATCAGTTATAATTATGACAGATATCAATCTTACGATAGTGTGAGATGTGGTCATTCATGTTTAACTTTTCTATATAAGCAAGCTTAGTGTTCAATCAACCGTCATGTCGTACACATTTACGTTGTTTGGAGATAATTCCATCATCAATCAAACATTCTATCCACCAATAATTCTTGACGATAAGTCAGAATATCTTCTTGGTCTAATAATAAATTTTACATAGATGGTAAGACAATTACAATACCGGAGGGATCATATGAGTTGGAGGATATAAATAAATATTTAAAAGAAAAAGTGAGTGTTGGTACAGAATTAAACATCGCCGCGAATAATAATACTCTTAAATGTGAGATTAAGAGTAATCGGGAGATAAATTTCAACCCTACAGATACGCTTCGTGATATACTAGGCTTCAATCCACGTAAATTAGGAGCTAATACTCATCACGAATCCGACAATCCTGTATCAATTATCAAAGTGAACGCAATTTGTATTGAGTGTAGCATAACCACAAACTCTTATTCAAATAACAACAACGCACATATTATTCACGGGTTTTTTCCGCGCGTCCCGCCAGGATTCAAAATAATAGAAATTCCAAATCAAATAATTTTTCTACCAATCAACACACGTGTTATAAATTCTTTAACTCTTAAAATAGTCGATCAAGATGGTGACTTAGTCAATTTTAGAGATGAAGTCATCACGGTAAGACTTTATCTAAGAAAGCAAAATGGGGATTAAGTTCAACAATTCAGCTTATAGGCATATAAATATCCCACACAATCATCATAGCGTCATTAATAGGACAGATTTCAAGCGACTCGCACCTATCAATTCACGTTTTTTAAGATCGCTGGGATTCAACATTAACTGGATAAACGAAGAGGAAAAAACGGATAAGAGCAATTGTTGTTTGGTTCGGAATACAATTTAAAAAATCCAAAAATTTCGTACTTTGCGTACATCAAAATGAATGTTAATATATTAAGTGTAACTGAAAAAGCACTTTTTGATAACTCAATCACTCATGCTGAGAAACATACTCATCAACCTTACGCTGCAACAACTTTAAATAATAATGATGAGGTCCGCATTCCTATTCAACAAACTGATTTATACACTCTTCCTTGGAATAGTTTGTTATATCTTGAGGGTAAACTTCTAACTCATGATGATAAAGTGTCGAAAACAGCTAAATTGGTCAATAATGCATTTGCATTTCTGTTTAGCGAAATTCGATATGAAATTGGTGGCATAGTAATAGATAGAGTACGAAATCCCGGCTTAACTTCCACAATGAGAGCTTACACTTCGTACAATACAAATGAAAGTAAACGTCTGCAAAATGCGGGCTGGTCACCACTCGCTGATAATACAAAACAAATAGTTGATGAACATGGTAATTTTAACGTGTGTATTTCTCTAAACATGCTTTTTGGTTTTTTTGAGGATTTTAGAAAGATTGTCATGAATCTGCAACAAGAATTGGTACTCATACGAAGCAGTTCAGATATAAATGCCATTGAAAACAGTGTTGAAAATGAAAATATGAAAATTCAATTGAGTAAAGTACATTGGAAGATACCTCATATTTCTGTAGCTGATGCAGAGCGATTGATGCTTTTGAAATATATGGAAAAAAGTGTCAATCTGGAGATGGCATTCCGTAGCTGGGAGTTACATGAATTTCCGATGCTGTTGAAAACTCAACGTCATTCTTGGCCAATAAAAACTAGCACGCAGTTGGAAACACCTCGTTTCATCATATTTGGTCTACAAACTGATCGGAAAAATAAACTTAATAAAGATAATGAGTAAGTTTGATCATTGTCATTTGACTAATATTAAACTATATTTGAATTCCGAAATATATCCATATGACAATCTTAACTTGAACTTTAAGAACAATCAATGGGCAATGCTTTATGAAATGTACGCTCAGTTTCAACAATCGTACTACGAACGGCCTAACGAGCCGATTTTTTCACCTAATGAATTCCTCAAAATAGCACCTTTGGTGATAATCGACTGTTCTCATCAAAGTGAGTTGTTAAAATTAGGAAATGTGGATATAAGATTGGAGTTTGAAACAAATGAAAATGTGCCTAATACAGCTGCTTATTGTTTAATAATACATGATAAGTTGATAAGTTATAATCCACTGACAAACATCGTCAGTAATATGTAATTCAGTTGTATCTTTTTTTAATGGAATAAATATTTTAAACCAATTATTAGTTTTAATATCCCTTCTCTCATGTTCTCTAATTCATCTGATCAAATTAACCTTGGATTGAAAATCTAAATAATTTTAATTTAAATGTTCATAATCTACGGGAATTCAGTCACAAGTTTATTATTTCTATCCTACTTTACAGTCTCGGTCCAGGCAAAATTGCACACCTGAACATACCCTTAGTCATTGCCCTCCTAGCACAAAAGTACAGTGAACTTAAGACACATTCCTGGTATTACAATAACACGTCTGTTGTCACTGGGGGTTAATATTGGGTATGACTCATCTTCAGGTGGTAATGAGACACGTGCATTGAACTTAAGACGCGTTCCTAGTTAGCAGGTGTTAAGACACGAGCACTTGGGGTTAATGCGGATTAAACATCCTCGGACACGTGTTGGACGCGTGCCTCCTCAGGTGTGATAATTAATCAGGTGCATTCCTGAGCTATTAGCGGACACGTGTCATTGCCCACCTGAACTTATGACTCATTCACACGTGCAAACTATGACGTCATCTAGTAACCGCCGACCAGGCCGCCATCTTTAAAATTGGTCCAGAACTCTCTGAGAGTTCAAGACCAGCCGCCATCTTGGAAAGTGGTCCAGAACTCTCCTTACTACACTACTTGGATGAAAATGAAAAATATCAAATAAAAAAAGCTGATATAATCAATACCAGATATGGACCAAACTAATCGTAACAACGAGAGAATTCAAAGTCTTTTTCCCAAACAATTTTGCAACTTTGAGTGATGTTCAAAGAAGTGAATTAATCAATGTTTATTTTCACATTGAAAAAGTGAATGACATTGTTGTGAATAATCGTTTTACAGAAAGTTAATAACGTGGATTCAATTTTTCTATTCTTATTTCTATTTGTTGGCAAGAAAAAATAATAATCATTAATTAATTTTTTTCCATTCTTCATATTGAAAGCCAAATATTTTGTTGGGAATGTAACCTAATGTATCATATATTTTCATACAATTTAATGAAATTTGTGAATCAATACCTTCCCTAATAGATACTAATCTTACAGCTAATATGGCGAATGAGATAGCATTAGGTTGGGAGAGCACATCTTCATCATCGTCAGATGACGAGTATGATGAAGTGTCAACTGCTTGGGTTTATTATGCAATTAATCCAACACAAATTGAAAATTTAAATATGGAAAATGTTCTACAATTTTGTTCTAATAACGAAAATCATATCAATTTGAAATACAGATTATGATTATTACCAGAAATACAACCACACTATTGGTATATGAAGCGTCTCTGTGAAAATTGTACTCATATATTACTAGATGATCCCGATTTTCCAGTATTTACTTTTTCTACGTTTACAAATATTGAAAATATCATATCAGGAATGTACTACTGTTCGAATATAAAACAAGAACATAGCATCAAATTAGATAGTGAAATATATTCGTTACTTTGCGATATTGATAACTATTACTGTTATCTATGTTTAGATCATTTATTTATATGGAGTTCAAGTATAGCTTGTAGTTATTGTATAGAGTAGTTCTAAGTAAATTCATTGAAATGTATAAATAAATTGTAAATTCCCAAAAAAAATTAAATTGTACTCACCTAATTATTCTCTTTTCTTCTTATCAAGCTCATCCAAAACAATTTTCTTTTGGTTTTTTGAAGCATCAGAATCCAGGACAAAGAACTTATTTTAGTTGAATACCAATATCTACTTGAAAAACCTCTAAAAAAAGAATAATTATGCTTTAATACATACTATAACGTTGAAGTGAATTTACACGACTTCTCAAGAAGAAATCTTGGCGGAGAACTATGAACAAGCACATTTTACATTTCACAATCTCGAACACAACTAACTTTAAATTACAAAGCCAGACACTCACACTACTCTTGGGTTTTTCACCCCCATTCAAAGAATCCACACTCAAGAATGTTGCCTCTAGCTACCTGCTAGGGGTGAGGATACATCCGCCAAACTACAATAGCAATATTCCAGTGACTCTCAAATTTTCTATTCATTTCGATCAACTAAAAACTCGTCATTTCTGATAAGTGTAATATTAAATATTATGCAAAACATATTTTAATTCTTATTGATAAATTCTATGATATTTAGGATTGATAAATGAAGAAGTGAATTCAGTAAAAATATTAAAAGGTTAATACATACCTATATTGCAATAGTTCTCAAAAAAATTGATTCAACTCAATCCACTCATATCAGAGACTGATAGTAAAAACTTCTCAAAAAAGTTGAAAAATATGTCTTAGCTATTGTGACATGCAAATTTCAATTTTTATTCAACCAGAAAAACTAAAATAATGAATCATATGCGACAATTGACTTCTTCAGAAGATAATTTATTTGAGGACTCACAAGACAAGTGAATGATGCCAACTATCTCATTTCCAAGGAAAGCACGTAGTACATTTCACTTGTTCAAACTAGTTTATTGATATCAATTTCAAAGGTTATCATCTGAGATTTGGAATTATACAGAGTATTTGAAATTAAAGAATACAGATGTATGAATGAATAAAACATTTGGAAACATTTGATGTGTTTTTCAATTCTTTTTGAGGTGTTTCATCAGTCTCTTGTGTATATTATTCATCAATGTCTAGTAAAAAATTCAATAAATGATTAATATATAATTTATTATTAACAAATAAGAAAAATCCAAGAATATAATACTCAATAGAAATATATCTAAAATATAAAAAAAACCTAATGCTAATTACCAATACTACTGCTCCCTCCCCTCAAATAGAGATAGGAGCTCTAGATGAAATGATGTCTATAAATAAAAAAAAAAATGAAAAAATGAATCAAAAAACTCTCAAAAGTAGAATTGAAAAATATACCTTTTACACTGGCGAGCAATAATATCTTCTATTGAGCTTCGCCAGCTCAGAAACCCCGCTCAACCCTTCGATTGGCCCCCTGTAAACCCTAATGGCTTGTGGGGGCGCAACCTCCAGGTATATTTCATCAAAGTTCCTATCCTGAAAAACACAAATTTAATTTTTTTTTATGAATAAAAAAGAATCATTGAAATTTCATTAACTTACTCTAAGATGGATGACGATGAAGGCTTGGGTCTTCATGGCTCTATTCATTCTTTCTTGAATTTCTAAAAATGTGATAAAAACACATTTATATGAATATTACAATCAAATAAAACATTTAATACTTACGGTTCATTTTTCTACTCTTTTATTGTTACTTCAAACTATTTTTTCAATTTAAACTGATATAATAAAATGATTTTTCGTTCAATTGAGCTTTTTAAAGTATATACCCCACCACTATTCAAAAATCCTCATGGTCCACTTGTGAATACTGATTTGTACAAATTTCTTCATATAATATAAAAATAAATCGTTGAGAACCCCATAAAATGGAAAAAACGTGATACAAATTTACTTATCGAAAATAATTGATCCAAAGTCTCAAATTTATGATCAAAGGAGTGGAATATTTTTGCAGATAAAACATTGCATCAGTTAATTATTGTGAAACAGGAATAATTAATCCAAAGTCTAAAATTTATGATTAGAGAAGTGAAATATTTATGCGGATAAGACATTGCATCACTCAATTATTGTGAATCAATTGCAAAAATTGGTGAATAGAATAATCAGAATTTTTTTTCTCTACTAGCTAATTTATTGAATGATAAATTGCGCTACTCATAATATAGAGCTCCATCTTAATATTTACTCCAATAAGTAGTTCGTCTAGTGAATAAAAGATAGCGTCACACACAAAAATAGAAATCTTTTTATTAAACGCTAGTTAGTCTATTGGATAAAAGGTGACACCATTCGTCACGCAACTCAAAAGATGGCGTTACTGGTAAATGTATAGATAACGTCACAGAGACCTTTTTATCCACGTCAATTAGTAGTTCATTTAGTGGAGAAAAGATAGCGCCACACAAAAAAAGATCTTTTTATTTAACACTACTTAGTCTGTTGGATGATAGATGACACCACTCGTCACACATTCCAAGAAACGGTGTTACTAGTAAATACACTTCAATTAGTAGTTCATCTAGTGGACAATAGATGGTGCCACACGCAAAAAAAAAGAAAAATCTTTTCCATTCAACGCTAGTTAGTTTGTTGGATGATAGGTGACACCACTCATCACAACACATCCCAAGAGATGACGTTAGTGGTAAAATGTGTGTGAATAACGTTATTATTGTCATTCATGGTACAGAGATCTATCACATCAATAAGTAGTTCGTCTAGTGAATAAAAGATGGCGCCACACGCAAGAAGAAAATAGAAATCTTCTCCATTCAACGCTAGTTAGTCTGTTGGATAATAGGTGGCGCCACTCATCACTGCTCAAGAGATGGCGCCACTGGTCAATGTTCTGATAACGTCACTGCTGTTTAGATAACGTCACTGCTCGCGTTATCTTTAAAATCTAAGATCGGTATCTGGTCCAGAATCGGCCTCACGTATCTACTAACACCATTCTATATAAACTATTCGCGTCCCAATGAACAATATAGGAAGAATATTGGACTCATGAGTCTCACTACAAATAAGTTCATATATTAAAAGGAAAAAACGATTTTTTCTGTGACAGGATTTAATTATACGGCATGTGTTGAATATTCTGCTGTCTCATTGAATTGATTTGGAGCTTAATTCTTTGTCAAATTATGGAGGGACTTACTCATGAATTTGAAAAAGTCTAGAAATCTTCATTGTATGTGGATTTTTCTTCCATTTATCTCATCAATGAGAATTGATTTCAAAAATGATATATATTTCTTCTTATTCTTTGGAATCATATTGATTTTGTCATGATTTAATAATGAATCTTAGACAAACAAATGTGAATCATATCCACCTAATTTGTGAAAGAATACTGGTAGGAATTTTGGAGGTTTGTAATTCAATTTACATTCATGATGGGGCGCACATTTGAAATTACGTATCAAATAGCAGTTATCATGTACTCTTTCATGATAAACACTGAATTCCTCCTCACATATATGACAAGTTTTGGCAGAATTGAGATTTTGCTCATTTTGCTGTGTTAGTGGCATCGTAAGAAAGTAGTAAGACGATGCTCGTACGGGACCCAATTTAACCCTGAAACTGCACGCGAGATCATTCGGTATGACAAGCGCAAGAAGGTCTATAGTTTGTGGCTAGCTTCAAGGTAATCACCTCAACATTTTACCGGAATTTTATCCTGCGTAATTTTTGCTCGTCAGAATTTTTGCGCGTTCCTTCAGTCGCGCGTGCGCGCTGTTTGCTGATAAGGAACGGGACCGAGGGCGAGGCTGCTATCGTTGTGCGGTAGGAAGTACTTACGCATACGCAAGTGATGCTGACGTTGGAATTATGCGCGATTGTTAGTTTATCGTGAATATAAGTTGTGTGTGTGAGTTTGTTTTTGTTTAGTAGTTGTTTCAATTTGAATTTTTTAGTATGTCACAACTAGTATCAGAGGAATTTCCGTTAGCAGTACATTATTGTTCAAAATTGAATAAATCAGATAATGGACTATCTGGTTATGACTATGAAATTGAACCTAGAATGGATGGGAGAAATATTGACATTTTGGAAGTTATGAACTATGTTATCATAAAGACATAGAGGATTCTTCTTGAGCATCATATGTGTAATTGAATTATATGATATTGATGATAAGATCATTAGTAGTATTTTAGAGCATGGTTCAAGAGTAAATTAGGAGGATTGAAAAAAACTATCATGGCTCACTAGAGTTATTCATCGCTTTACACAAGTAAAAACAACTCTATGGTGGGAAAAAATAATGAAACTGTTTATCTTATCATCTAACAGGAAGGCTTTTGTTTCAAAAGAATGATTAAAAAGAAAACGTTCCATAAGTAAAGTAATAATGGTTGGGGAAGTAATAGCTTATGATTTATTGAAAAATTCTTATGATGCTAGAAAGATGGTTATCTCGAATAGAGAGAACAACCAATCAAATTCTGTATAATCATACTTTTATATATTCTATTTAATATGTTTTTATTGTAGTTGTATCTCTCTATATATTATTTGAATCGCATTTTACTTACCTCCGTCGAGAACGACGTAGTTGTGGTTGTTCATCCAATCTTTGTATAACTTTCAATAATCAAAATAATCCTAGAGTTGACTCTAGCACAAACGTAACTTTTGATAATGAAATCGGTGAAGTGTAGTTGAATCCACTTCCACGACCACGGCGCTCAGACCATATAAAGCAGAGGAAGAACGAATAATGAATTTCATGATTCATTATTTCTTTAAGTGGATTGTGTGATAATCCTCTTGAACTCAATATCATTCAAATCAAAATTCTATTGTTTATTTAAAATCTAATGTTAGGAATAGTAGGCCTTCAGAAATCCATTGAGATGTTGATAGTATTTAATTTCATATTGAACGTTTCAGATAGCAATTTATTAATGTTTAATATATTCCACACGTTTCTGAATTATTGTTGACGAGTAAGCATGATACGTTCACCTTGAACTCTGTGTAATTGCACTCAAATCGCTTACTCGAAATGCTTACATGTATGTGATAAGTTTCCTTTGGTCTGACCATGAGAATCGCAATTTAGTATGAATACCTTCTTTTTAACATAGTCTTCTTTACCCATATTCGGACAGAATAGAATCAGTTTGATAAGAGCATCCATCAGATAAATAGTGATTCTGAGAATTAAACTGATAGTTCAGGTCGAACAAAAGAAGTTAATCACCAAGTCCGAATACAAATTTGATAATTTCAAAACAAGTTATTTCGTGTTGATCTTGTAAGCCACTTAGTAATATTCAAACAATATTTCATTTATTACTGCAGTGCATTCCAATCCATTACTTGCCAACGGTCCTTTATCCTACATATTGTCAATAACATCGACAATCATGACTATTGGAATCACCACCCTAATTCCAGTAGATCATAACATCAACTAGATTCGAAAAAAGCGATGAAATATTAATATCCATTCATCACCAGGATATATTCACAACACCACATGACAGTAACATTCCATTGGAGGGTGTAATTTATGAAAAAGATGGTACTGATTTAGTTTCTCAAACTGAAATGACGGATTTGCATTCCTTTTTGATAAAATACGCTATGAGCTTTTCGGTATTGAAATAGATAGAGTAGAGAATCCTGGTATAACACGTACAGTAAAAGCATATATTTCTATTCCATCAAATGAACAACATTTAGATAGACTGCTTGATAGAATAATATCAATATTATACATTGAACAAGATGATTTACTGTTTTTGAACTATTATTGAGATTTACAGAAGATTTCAAACGTGTTTCAATGAATGCTAAGCAAGAACTTGTTTTAGTACGTGCTACAAATGATATTTATGTATTTTCACACTTTGGGCTTCTCCACATTCTATTGATGATATTTATGGTAATATCGATAAGGATAAATCAAAAACCAAATCGCTTACAGTACGATGTTATGTTGAACATGATTATTCTATCGATGAAGAGAAATTGGACTTCTTAGAAATAATAAATGGTACTCAACCTTAAAATCATTCAGTGAACAGGAAACAACTGGATTTCTAATTTTCACATATCAAACGAACGTAAAAATCAAGCTGAAGAAGATTCTAGTGAATTTCTTCACTGTAGCATCACAAATGTTAAACTCCACTTCTTTTATGAAAACTCAAATATCAGCATCATTAAAACTCAGTATGCGTTTTTGTATGAACCGTATAGTAAATTCCTTATAATAATAAAAGCAATAGTCCTATATCAAACTGATCAATCTTAATACATTATCATGTATACTTTTAGATAAAACAGAGCAAACAGTCCAAAAAGATGGAGAATGTGTCTGTGGATATTCTAATAGAATTCGAGGCCTCAGAAAATTCTCAAAGCTCAACCACAGCTTATTGCCTGATATTACGTAATCTTAAGTGTATATCATTGACAGGTATGATAAATATTTTGTTATTTTTGGATAGCGTTCAGTCTCGTAGAAGTTATTTTCTTGTCAACATGTATTTTTATTATTGTTCTCTTATTTCTGCAATATTTCAATTCAAAGTGGAGCAACTAATTTTGGAAATGTGCTTCCACACTCCATTATAATTTAATCGCCGATGGCGCATTGAATAATAATACTTCAGATATAATTGAACGCCCTAGGTGTGATGTTATTGATAATCTCAATCACGTAGCGATATATAATCATAAATGGTTCAAAAGAACAATTAGATATAGTTTGTATAGAATTACTAATACGACACTAATAAACTTAAATTGAGAAGCTTCTACAATATGGTCCAAATATACAAACATAAACTGCAATTGTACTTTTTCCTATTTCCAAGGTGGCAGTAGGAAATTATAAAAGGTAATGTTTCTTTACTATTTGGTAGCAAAAACTAAATGTATTGCTGATTGACACTAAATTTGAGTATTGGAATATCAAATCTTGAAAGTGAAGACCCAGGCTAGCTATTAATAAGGGCACTAGAATTATTTTACCTGAAAAATAGGAAATGGGCGATACACCTAGGAAATGATCAATGGAGGAAACGGTACTATTCTGGGAGACAATAGTAATAGCAAAAAAGAAATGAAGCATGAATGTCGAAATCAATTATAAACAAAATTATTATTGATTCAAAGCAAATAATCCCAGACAATATATTTATCATTTTTTTCTTCAATTTTTTCATTTTTGTTTTTATTCTATTTTTTCACTTATTATTAATTATTTATTATATTTATTCATTTATATTATATCTTTGAGAATGGATACAAGACTAATTGGAGTGAAGAGTTATTTGAAATATACTCAATCATTATTGGTAATCTTATAGTCTACGAACTCAAAGACTTGAATGATGGAAGGATTCAGGGCACTTTTTATGAATTGGAAGTACAACGAGTATATGTCAAATCTGATGAGGTGTACAAAATATATGAAATTGTTGCAACTGAAGGCTCAGGCAGCAGAAAGGAACCACTTGTCCGATGGAAAGGTTATAGCGATAAATTCAATTCGTGCATACTTGCAGATACATCACAATATTTGGAATATGAATAGTAGAGGGTTTTTAATCAAACTGCCAAGCAATAGCTCAATAATTCATTTTCCTGACAACAAAACAACAAAATTCACCACTCAAATGCTTCGGAATATAAACTTGGAAAGGGATCGGGGAGTTGCATCATGTCAATTGGATTATCCTGATCCATTTCATAATGTCAATAGAAGCAATATTAATGTTATTATATGCATAAAAAATGCGATGACACGAGAAGAGACCGAGAATACAGGCATAATATTGATTTCCGATATTATAAAGGGGAAGCTTCCATCAAAAAAATTGTGAGGATAGTAGATATACAGGGCCGATTCTGGACCAGATAACGATCTAAGATTTCAAAGATAACGCGAGCAGTGACGTTATCTAAACAGCGGTGACGTTATCAGAACATTCACCAGTGGCGCCATCTCTTGAGCAGTGGTGAGTGGCGCCATCTCTTGAGCAGTGGTGAGTGGCGCCACCTATCATCCAACAGACTAACTAGCGTTGAATGGAAAAAGATTCCTATTTCTTTTTTGCGTGTGGCGCCATCTATTATCCACTAGACGAACTACTAATTGATGTGATAGATCTCTGTACCATGAATGACAATAATAACGTTATTCACACACATTCTACCACTAACGTCATCTCTTGGGATGTGTTGTGATGACTGGTGCCACCTATCATCCAACAGAAAAATTTCTGCATACTAAATTCAGTATGAGTTTGAAACTCCAAGTGATACAAACTATTTAGTTTTCTATTATTATATCTCTAAAAAAAAAAAAAACTATTATCTATAAATGACAAAAATGGTAAGTAATTTCAATTAATTTTTTCAAGAGAATTTCTTTTAAAAATATTCATTTACAGCAAGTGAATGAAAATACTGACAACAATATGAAGAAAAGAAAGTATCCACTTCATACAAAACCATCTTGCAAGCATATCAATTAAAATGATGCATTGGCAACAAAAACAAAAAAAAAAGTAATATGAATAAGAATAAAGAAATATTAAATGAAGCTCCTCTCCTTGAGAATAATGCAGAACAAGCAGAAGCAGAAGTCGTTGAAGAAGTAGTGGAGGGTCTATATGAATTTGACTTAGCACTCTCTAGAGGTTCCGTCAAATCTAAATTGATTATGGAACATAGATTTTTGCTAAATAAGAATATTTGGGTACACATTGGATTTGATCCAACAGACAATTTAGAAACTATCATTAGAATATACAATAGTAGAATTGACAAGTTCATCGATTTTAAACGACTTGAGTGGTATGAGTTTCTTAGGTGCTATAATATTATCATAGGATTTTTGAGGATACTTCCAGTTGTTGGATCATATTCGATTTCAAATCATAAATTATTATTTGATGTTATAGAAAATTATAAAATTATGATAATTGAATCACAGAATAATCAAATTTATTTAAATGATACATCTATTTACAATATATTTAAAAATACTAATCACTTAGATGACATCATCAATTATTTAGAATCATTAAATTTCTTGGATTATTATTTGAATGTAATGCGACAAGCATCTTCTTGTGATGGTGATATTTACACAAATATTAAAAATATAATTGATGAAACAAATAATGTTTATAATTTAGCAATGGAAGAAATAATATTAAATTATAATAATGTAATTTTAGCGTCAATTGAAATTATAACTACTCAAAAAAAAATCGGCTAAACAATCAGAATAATGAATAATAATAAATTATATTCATGATTATGAAAAATAAAATGTATATGTAAGAATATAAATATTTTGTTGACAAAAAAAAATTGAATGAATAAATATCTCTATAAGTTAATCTTTTTTTTCTTTAATTTATTGGAATATTTTTGATGATACATTTCAAATTCGGTCTTACAAGACTGACAGTTTTCAATGTTAGGTGGTGGTCCATCAACATGGATATGATGGATTGGTAGATTCGTATGCTCCACACATGGTAATCTCAATATAACTTTAGGATGTAATTTATACTCTAGCGGAAGTCTTTCCCAAATTTGCAATAAATCCATTCCACTAAATGATTCCAATATTAAATCAAGTTTCTCCTTACTTATTTTTTCGCAAATATATGCTATTGGAGCCAGCTTTCCAATTAATTTGAGAAGTGAATTATCATTATAACCACATTTGCTTGAAGTTGATTCAATTATGTTCCTATAGCTTCCAATATCTTCTTCTTTTATTAGATCACAATGATATTTTATGTTTAGCAAATCATATGCTATTATTTTCAAACAGACTATTTCACTATTATTTGACATTTTTCAAAAATATATACCTCAATCTGTAGTTTACTATTATTTAGAGTAATGAAATTATTACAATGTTGAAAAAACAAAGTTTGTATGGAATTAAATATATATACAGTGAGAGGTAAGAGGTGGAGAAGGGGGCTGATGGTGGGGAGTAAGAAAAAAAAATAAGAAAACAATTATTGTGAATACAAGATTTTTGATAGTAGTATTTTTAATTGCTCATATAAATTGATATTGGGACAATCAATATTGAACATAGAAAGATTGAATTTCTCTGCTTTTACAACTGACTTTGAGAATTCATAATAATAATCATTAATGAAAAAATATAATCGTCCATTTGTATACTTGAATACAGATTCTATATTATTTGGAATACCGGGGAACTCATCATCTACACTTCCGATTTCTGAAGCGAAAAATCTGCATTCATCAATTTTTATGAAAGAATTATTTTTATGAAATATATATGTTTGACCACTATTGGTAGATACAGCTCCATTAATATAGGTTATACTAATTTGATGGTAGGGATTGGCAATATTTTCCAATTCTAAAGATGGAAACTTTATATTAAAACTTACGTTATCTATGAATAATACAATATTTCCATTTGGTCTTTGGTAAATACCATTTATTCTCAAGAAATTTTTTGGAAGAAAATTTAACCAATCTGTTATAAGATATGGCTCCGGATCAAAGTTTTTTTCCATTCAAATTTTTCACCCAGACCGACTTATTATAAAATATATATAATTTCTTTCTTACGATTAGAAATTTATTGACATTTTTCAAGCTACATAAGTCAGGAGAAGAATCTGGACTTGTTTTCCGCTTATTATGAGTTTTTTCGGTTGTTGTAATTGGTTTCTGTGTTCCTTTTGTTGTTGATACCTTTGTCGTTGTCGGTGCCTTTGTCGTTGTTGTTATCAATGACTTAAAGTTTTTTCCATATAATGATTGAATAGCATTCATATCATCAATGTGTAAATCATAATAATTACTATTTTGAAATATTTTTTCTGTATATATTGGATACATTATTGCACTCTTATCATTTGAATGCCTAATTCCTAATGCATGGCCCATTTCGTGGACTAAAACAGCAAAAAGACTTTTCTCTTCACTATTGCAAGGGGGATCCATACCATAGTACCATTGTTCTGCATTATCTATATGAATTTCTGAATGCATGCTTAAGCTTGGAAATTCAGCATGTCCCAATATCATACCCTCCCCATCAAAATGAGACTTGCATCTAGCTCGTTTCTTGAAATCCCAATGTTGAATTCCTCCAAATGAAATATAAATAGTAGCATTTTCATTATATGGCGAATGTATAATATTCAAATTTGTATATTTAGACCATAAATTGAAAGCTTTTTCAATTAAATATTGAACAATACTTTTTGTTCTTTTTGAGTCCCAAGTAATTGTAGAATTTCCCCATAATATATAATGAGTATTATAAACATTCATATCTTTAACATCACATCTAGGAGATGAAATGAGTTTCAAAACATTTTCAATTGTTTCATTGGATTGCGTTGAATTAAAATTAGTTTGTAATAGGTTTAGTGCTGTTAGATACGATGGATCTTTTTCAGTTGAACTAAAAACCTCCTCTTCACTCACATTAAGATATCCATATGTAAATAAGTAATCAATAATTGATTCAAAATTTTCTTTTTTCACACTTTTACAATTACTCGCGGTAATTATTAACAATATAACTAGAACCACTCTCTGAACCATGTTCTACAGTATTTGAATAGCTAATATATGATTTATGAGATACTTCAACTTTATATGGAAAAAAAGCAAAAAGTTAAAATGATAAATGTAATAACAGAGAATGGAGGGGGTAAAAGGGGTTGATGCGACTGAAAATAGATTTGATAATCCAAAATAACATTGAAATTCCTATTATATATTTATATATTCATGATGGTATACATTTCATTATAGTCTAAGTGACTTTTTATTTTATAAACATTACTAATTGCACAATTATCAAAATGTCTGAGACATGATTTATTCGATGAAAAGCTCTGAAGAGACTTACATTCTTCCCCCAAAGAAATTATTGTGGAATTCAAGTTGAAAGATTCTAGAAAGGTTTTCTTCATATCCCCTTTGACATATATTGTTGATGCACCTTGTAATATTGGTAGAATCAAATTTGGAGTTTCATTATATTGTATGTATCCATCACTCCATTTTAAACCATGGTGATTATTATACAACCATCCTGCTTGTTTTCTATATTTATGTTCCAACTTATTCCAAGGAAATGGTTCTTTGAAGTAAAAATATTCCAATTTGTCTCCATCTCTTGTAAGAATTGCCACTATTATATAATCTCTGGCATTGGAGCCTTGTATATCAACAATTAATTCCATATTTCAGTTAGCTCTTTCGCAGTTCAATTTATACTGAAGCTCTAACAGCACTAGTGAGTGGATTATATTCGATAATGCGATCATGTATGATAAGACAATAAACACTCGTATTCTCGGGAAATATATCATTTGATTCAAACTCCAGACGTATATCAACTGAACTATTTTTTACTGCTTCGTTTTGATTGGAACAATCTATTACTGTTATCGGTGCAAATGTATTGAAATCTGTCTTATTTAGAATAGGACCAATATATGTATCATGAAAATCATAGTAGACCTTGGAAAATTTCGTGTACATATCATAAAGAAGTGCATAGTGATTATTTTTGAAATCTAGATTCAAATTGTCATATGGATAAGAAACTGAGTTCAAATATAGCTCAATATTCGCTAAATTGCAACTATCAAAATGACTACTACTTTTATCTTTCAAATTTTTTCGATTTGTTTGGAAAGCAACAATAACAAATCTTGGTTTTTCCAATTGAGTTGATGATTTAATTGACCAAATTTGCTTTTTTGCTGAAGGAAGAATTGGATATTCATATAAATCTCAAGAACGGAATGGACATTTCAAGAAATGATTTGAGTTGACAATTTTCAATAATCTCAATCTATATTCGTCATTTACATATATATGAGGAACACGCCATTGAATTTTGTTCAGAATAAATTTCAAATTTTCTGTACAAATATATGCATTATTATCATTTCTGGCTCTAATCAACACCAATTCTTGTCTAACATTCACCAATATTTTATTATCATCTTCACAAAATCCAAGCAACATTTTCAGTGGAACACATATATTAAAATTACCATTTTCATCTAGAATATTTATATTGAGTCCCCAACCAGCATTTTCAAGATTATCACTCTCAAATTCATTCAATGAAGCATATGCTTTCAAAGTTGAGCTAATTCCAATATTTTTCGTCTTATCAACTTCAAAACTATTCATTGAATATTTAATTTCGTCAAATAAAAATGCAATTCCATTATTTGCTATTTTTGCATCCACAGGAGGCTTACTACCATCTTCTTTTAATAGTTTACCTTCAATATAAAGAAAACTTTGACTAGGCAACGTAAAGATATCTTGCTGTTGGATTTGAATTCTTATTTCATCACAATTATTAAATGCTGATGCAATAATAGGTTGATGCTTATGTATCTCAACACGTGTTATTGCATCATTGAAAGAAATATCAGATGTAATATCTAAAATATTATTCATTGTTTTTGTTTTTGATCTCTTTTTAGTTTTAAACCGAGTGATTTCAAGAAATTTTTATTTTCTCTTGTTAACACTTTTATAGTTGATGGTGAACTGATTCTTTTCGTTGTTGTTTGCATTCTTTTATAACTAATACCCATTTATAAAAAATTTTTCAAATGTAATCTGATAGTTATTGTTTCACCACGAGAATTTATTTGTTTTCTTTCTTGATCAACAGTATTTACAGTTATATTGTTTATGGTTTGGGTGTTCACTGGTAAATAAATCACATTTGAAGGAACCTTATTGATTTTATACCCAGGCTCTACTGTTGGATAGAACTCATGTAAAATATGCATGGGTAATCCATTCTTATATGATCCAGTCACAATATTACATTCAATTAATATAGCATTCACCTTAACTATGTTGACAGGTAGATCACTTTCATGAACAACATTTCTTTCTAATATTCGCTTTTCAAACCCCCATAAAGATCCAATTGAATTTTTTTTTGTGAAATCAATATCAACAGTACTCCTAAGCTCACATTTTAAAGTGTTATTATTTAATTTTAAACTTATGAAATTACGTGCAACATTTTTCTCTCTTTCTATTCTATTAGTATGAAGTTTCTCCTAGAAATCGTAATCATAATTTGGATCTCCTAATTCTTTTTCCAATATATTGTTAATATTCTCAATTTCATATGACCCAACTGGAATAGATATTACTTGAAAATCTGTATTTGTACTTGAAATGGTTTTATAATAAAATTTATCATTTGTTGTATCAATATTTGGTATTGAATGATATGATTCAAAGTTGATCAATCCAATTACATAATCACTGCTTTTCAAATCAATTGGTGGGAAGTAGTCTGCACTTAGTGTAGACGTATTTCCACTAAGTGTAATTGTTATCGACTCCATTTCTATACTGATGTATTTAACGATTATTTTATGGATTTTATAAGGAATTTCAAACACAAATTACCACAATTGAAAGAATTTAATTTTTGATAGCGCTTATAATTGAATGTGATGTTAGCCTTGTTTCCAAAATTTTCGATTAACTCTATTGGTGGAGCTAAATTTCCAAAACTATCAAAATACTCAACTCATTTTTTAATGGTTTTTTAGGTAATGTATCCCGCATATATACACCACGGAAATATTTTATTTTATGAGCACGAGCAAATTTGATTATATCATCAGTGTTTAATGGCCTTTTTGGCAATTTCTTCTCTTTGTTTTTTTTCGTTTTTTTTTTAATTCCCGCACCATGCTTATGAGGTTTTAAATATAAACCACTACCTAGGGCTTTTTTTACACCATATGAAGCAGCACCACTTGCAGCACCAGCAATTAAAGCCTTTCCAATTAATGGAATTAGTGCTGCTACAGGTAAAAATCCACCATATTTTTTTGGTGTTTTCAGTACTCGCTGATCCTTTGATTTTTTTTTCAATACCCATACTAAGTTTTGTTCAGCTTTCATAGAGTTTGTTATTGTCCAAGCAGCAACTCGTTCACCAAAACTTGAATTTTTCGATTTTACTCTATTCCACGCTCTTTCTTCTAATATTTTATCAGCTTTATGTCTATCTTTCAAATTATTGCTTTGGGAATATGAAATATCGTGTTCACGACATGCAGCATCCAATGGATTTATACCCGTATCATCTCTTTTCAATCTCTTATCTAATTTAGTTCCAGGACCACAAAGCTGATAACCTGGTATGTGCAATTCTATAGGTAATGGGTTAATTGCATTATTACTTAAACCTTTACCAGCTCTGTGATATGTTAACATTGAATAATTTTTTAGCACTGAGCTTATTAGTATATATACAACAGCTTTTATATGAAAGATTAGTAGTAATCATGGAATTCATTAAGCAGAAAGAGCATCTTTCAGTTCACAATTTTGATGCTATACAAACTAATTCTCACTTGAAAAAACATGGCAAACTTTTACCTAATAGTATAAGAAGTATTATTGTGGGTCCTAGTAATTGTGGAAAGACTAATATTCTTCTTAGTCTTCTTACACATCCAAATGGATTGAAATTCAAGAATATTTATGTATACTCTAAGTCGTCACAACAACCAAAATATAAATTTTCAGAAAAATGTGTTTCTAGAGTAACGGGTATGAAATATTTCTCCTATAATGTGAATACTGAAATTTTAAAACCAAATGAAGCGCGATCCTATTCAATAATTGTTTTTGATGATATTGCATGTTATAAACAAGATTGTTTTTTTTTTTTTTTTTCTTCCCTTCCTGGCTTTATGTCCTTTTGGACATGCTTGCCATTTTCTCTTCTTCTATATAAGTGGTACTTTTCTTATATTTCTATTGCATCCTCAACAATAAACTTGTATAACGCCCAGCATACTTCCGATTTTGGGTCTGATGTCAATGTGAGAGTATTTATCGGTAGTGTATGATATTTTTTGATTATTTTTTCTTCTAAATTTTTTTGTGCCTTCAAATGATTGTTACAATTGAAAATTAGGTGGTTGATATCTCCTCTTTGTCCGCATTCACACGTATCTGATTGTATGATACCTAATTTGTGTAAATGTGCTCTATTTTTAGTATGCCCACATCTTATTCGAGCTATTATCGATATGAATTTTCTCGGCATTTGTTTGTTGAACCAGTGTTCTCTTTGTAGAATGGGATTATATTCTAGGAATGCTTTTCCTGTCGTCTCGCTTTTTTTCGTATACCACCGTTGCCACTCTTTGAGCATTCTATCCTTGAGAATATTTATGGAGTCATAAGTTGTTAATTGTATGTTCATTTCTTGTCCTGTAAGATGTCCTTCGTTTGCTGCTTGATTTGCTATTTCATTGCCTCGTATACCCACATGTCCAGGTACCCACAAAAATTGTATATAGTTATTTTGATCTGATAGTTTTGTAACTAGGTATTTAATTTTGTATATAATAGACTGACTATTCTGATCCAGTTTATTGTTCAAGCTTGTTAGCAGAGATTTAGAATCTGTAATCAAGATGATTTTCTTATTGTAATACGGGATAAGGCTTTTCAGTGAGTATAGTATAGCTAAAGATTCCGTGTTGAATGAGCTAGTTAGATGGTTTATTTTATACACATTAGTAGTACTGTCTATTGCTTTGTATATGGCAAAACTACTAGAATTCTTATCTCGGTGAACTGAACCGTCTGTATAAATTATCTCATCCCACTGTTGATTTTCGATATATTCCTTGAATTTAGTATTCGTTATATGGTTTGGATCAGCTTTGTTGAATTGGTTACAATCTATATTAATTTTCAACCAATTAATTTTTGGGTTGTACTGATAGAACGGTATAATTTGAAATTTTTCTACATTAAAATTTTTCAATTCGGAATGGCTTTGTAGTAATAACGGTTTATTTTTCTTGTTCCAATAGGGCGAATTTATATGCTCCATTGTATCTTGGATTTTGTCTAATAGTGTGACATTGTTACACTGCATATTTTTGAGATAAAATTTATCCGAGATAAACTTTCTCCGAATTTGAAGTGGAGGTTCTATAGTTTCATAATTCAGTATTTGTTTTGGGGTGCTTCTCATGCAACCTATACATATTCTTAGTGCTGTGTATTGTATGTTATCTAATTTTTTTAAGTTTGAGTTAGATGCTGTACATATAAAATTAGATGAGTAATCCAAGTGCGGCCTTATTAGGGCTCTGTAGAGCATTATTAGTGTAGAGGGATGTGCTCCCCACTTGTACCCAGTTACACAACGCATTAAATTGAGACCTTTATGACATTTATTTGTTACCTCAGTAATTTCTTTTGTCCATATTGATTTCGAATCAAACCAGACTCCCAAGAACTTCTTGGTGCTCACTACTTGTAGGGATTTGTTGTTGATTTTTATTAGAGGACTTACTATGAGTCGATGTCTTGTGAATATCATTATTTTACTTTTTTCCGTTGAGATCGAGAGTTGTAGGCTTTCCAGTAATACTGTTAGTTTATCTAACTGTTTTTGAAGTCTTCTCTGGGCTTCTTTTAATGTTCTTCCTTTGCTGTAGATAGCTATATCGTCAGCAAATTGTAGTATGCTTGTTTTTTGATCTCGTATTGTTTGGAGTTCATTGGTATAGATAGAGAACATTAACGGGCTTAATATCGAACCCTGCGGCATTCCTTTGTTAGTATAGTATGGTCCAATAAGTTCGCCTTCATGTTTTATATAGACTGTTCGGTTTTGCAGATATTTTGTTATCCAGTTTGATACCGAATTAGGGACTCTAATATCTATGAGTTTATTATACAGAATGTCGAGATTGACGTTGTCGTACGCCCCCTTGATGTCCAGGAAGGCGCATATTATGTATTTATTGGTACTATAAGTTTTTTGGATATCAATATTAAGGGTATTCAAGTTATCTTGTGTACTACGGTTTTTTCTGAATCCGTATTGTGTTGTGGATAGCTTTTGGTTGTGTTCGACGTACCATTCTACTCTATCTTTTATGATTTTTTCTAACGTTTTAGCCATACAGGACAGTAGGGAAATGGGCCTATAGGATGTCGCTAGATACGGAACCTTATCAGTTTTTTTTATGGGAATGCAGATTATTTTTTTCCATTCTTCTGGTACAAGGTTTTCTGTTATTAATTCATTGTAGATATCTGCGAGCAGGGTTATACCATTTTCAGGTAATTTTTGGATCATTTGGTAATTTATATTGTCCATTCCTGTACTGGTTTTCTTGTTATGGTTTAGACTGTGTTTCAGTTCTTCAATAGTTATTTCGTGCTCTATTATGTCATTATACATAACTTTGTGTGTTCTCACGATTTCGACCGTAGGTTGGACGATGGGGCATATCATGTTTGCAAATTCTTGTATCCAGTCTGAATTTTTATTTTTATTAGATGCTTTTGGCAAAGAGCCACTTATTTTGTTAATTTCCTGCCATACTTCCTTGAAGTTTGTTGTAGGTGTTAGTTTTTCACAGTAACTGCGCCATTCTTCTCGTTTTCTTTTTTGGAGGTATTTTCTTGTTTGAGCTTTTTGTTTCTGATGTGCTATATAGTTATCGATTGATGGATTTTTATTAAATTTGGATAGTGTTAATCTATTTCTAGCTATCATTCTGTTACTATCTGCGTCCATCCACTTGGGTTTGCAGTTGATTCCCGTTTTAATTTTGATAGTTTTGACTGGTATTGTTTCATTCGCTGCTTTATTTATAAGATTTGTTAATACGTTATAGTTTTCGATCATTTGGTTATCGCTAAAAGAATTTTTGTGGTTATCTATATCTGCTTCGATCATTTGGGTATATTCATCCCAGTTTGCATCTTTATAACTTTTCCGCTTGATAGTTTCATTGGTTTGTTCATAAATATCATTTGCGAAGTTGATAAGTACGGGAAAGTGGTAGCTGTTGAAGTTATCTTTGATTATTGACCACTTTTCCACATAGCCTGCTAATGTAGGTGAGGTGATAGTTAGATCTAGTATGCTCTCCCTCCAATTTAATCGTTTCGTCGTTGTGGGATAATCTTCGTTCAGTAGACATAAGTTTTCTTGTTCTATGAATCCATACAATTCTTTTCCTTCATGGTTTTGAGGTACTCTGGTATCCCAGGCTTCATGGTGTCCATTGAAATCGCCTGTTATGATTACCGGTCCTGTTACTTGTCTTATTATCTTTGTCCAGTCTTCTTTGGATGTTTTGTGTCTTGGCTTTGCGTATATGGATATTATAGTTATATCCCTCGATTTGTATTTACAAGTTATCGCGATTAGTTCTATATTATTGTTAGGTTTTATTATCGTTTTTGGTGAGTAGATTACAGATTTATGTATTAGTAATGCCGTTCCTCCTCTAGTGTTCTGTGAGTTATCATTGTTTCTATCATCTCTTTCTATTGTGTATTCGCGTATATTGATAATTTTTTTGTTTGTCAGGTAAGTTTCACTTAATGCGCATATATGGACTTGATACTGTTGAAGAAGGTATTGAATTTCCGTTTTGTTGTTAATCGTTCCTTCTGAATTCCAATGAAGTAAGTTCATTTTTTGGATTTTGATTAGATTCCTGTTATAAAGTGTAACAATACCTTTCTACAATGTGCTTATGTCTATTTATCTCCGCCTCCTTTGTTTTTGTTTGAAATTGCTTTTGTTATTTTACTATTCTGCTGGGTATTATGATTACTATTTTCGTTATTATAGATTTGTGCCTCAGTATATGTCTGAGCTACACTATAAACACTTTTTTGTGATATCGGCTCGTTGGTTTCAGTTTCATTTGAGATAGGGAGTTGTGTCCTAGTTATTTTTAGTTTGATAGGTTCTTCATAATTTTTACTTCTTTTTTGTGCTGATACTTGTTGTGTATCATAGAGTATTATATCTTCATTACTATTATTTCTGCTTCTCTTATTTTTAATGACTCGATCATTTTTATGAGGATAACGATAATCATTATTTTTGGTCTTAGAGGTATAATTCTTGGATATAGGTGGGGGTACATATACAGGGAGAGTTGGCGTACATTCTTCATGTCTGTTTTGCAGTGCTGGAAATTCTTCTTCAAGATTTTCCAGTGCAAAGAACTTGTTTGATGTTTTGATAGCGTATTCATTAGATCTTTTCGAGACTTCTGGGATTTCCAAGTTCGCTTCCAAATAGCTCATATTATGTGTGCCAATGAGATTTTGAATTTTTGTTTGTCTTACTCTCTCTGGGCATTGTTTGTAAGTTGCATGATGATTTTCGTAACAGTTGACGCAGATTGGAGTTTCTTCTTCACACTTGTCCTGTTTATGATCCGTTTTTCCGCATTTGCCGCATTTTTCTTTACCACTCTTGCATTGTTTTGAGATGTGTCCAAAACGGTAACAAATGAAACATTGTCTAACATTTTGGATAAATGGTTCACAGGTTAATCTAACACTCCAAATGTATATGTATTGGGGGATGTTTTCCCCATAAAATAATATTTTTATATTATTCGATGGTATATACTGAGCAATACCCTTTTCATCTATTATTTTTCTATTTAGTCGGGTTACGGATTTAATCTTAAATTGTTTGGAGTCTATGTTTGATTCTAGCTCTTCTACTGCGTAATCTGTTTCTATTCCTTTGACGATTGCTGCACGTGAGACTAGGTAATTTGGAATAAATGCCATAAACTTTTTGGATTTAAGGACTTCATCCTCAACTATGCTATTTGCTGTTTCTTTGTTGTAGCATGCTACTACTACTCTATTGCGTCCTATTTTCCTTATTTCAAATATATCTTTATGAGGATAATTCTTTCTCAAGATTTCTGCTATTTTCAAGGCACTGATTGATGGTCGTAGTTCGTTATCTGTTGTTTTTTGGATAAATATTTTATAGTACTTGTGATCATTGAACTCGGTGTATCTGTATTTGTACTTGAAATGGTTTTATAATAAAATTTATCATTTGTTGTATCAATATTTGGTATTGAATGATATGATTCAAAGTTGATCAATCCAATTACATAATCACTGCTTTTCAAATCAATTGGTGGGAAGAAGTCTGCACTTAGTGTAGACGTATTTCCACTAAGTGTAATTGTTATCGACTCCATTTCTATACTGATGTATTAAACGATTATTTTATGGATTTTATAAGGAATTTCAAACACAAATTACCACAATTGAAAGAATTTAATTTTTGATAGCGCTTATAATTGAATGTGATGTTAGCCTTGTTTCCAAAATATTCGATTAACTCTATTGGTGGAGCTAAATTTCCAAAACTATCAAAATACTCAACTCATTTTCTAATGGTTTTTTAGGTAATGTATTCCGCATATATACACCACGGAAATATTTTATTTTATGAGCACGAGCAAATTTGATTATATCATCAGTGTTTAATGGCCTTTTTGGCAATTTCTTTTCTTTGTTTTTTTCGTTTTTTTTTCAATTCCCGCACCATGCTTATGAGGTTTTAAATATAAACCACTACCTAGGGCTTTTCTTACACCATATGAAGCAGCACCATTTGCAGCACCAGCAATTAAAGCCCTTCCAATTAATGGAATTAGTGCTGCTACGGGTAAAAATCCACCATATTTTTTTGGTGTTTTCAGTACTCGCTGATTCTTTGATTTTTTTTTTAATACCCATACCAAGTTTTGTTCAGCTTTCATAGAGTTTGTTATTGTCCAAGCAGCAACTCGTTCACCAAAACTTGAATTTTTCGATTTTACTCTATTCCACGCTCTTTCTTCTAATATTTTATCAGCTTTATGTCTATCTTTCAAATTATTGCTTTGGGAATATGAAATATCGTGTTCACGACATGCAGCATCCAATGGATTTATACCCGTATCACCTCTTTTCAATCTCTTCTCTAATTTAGTTCCAGGACCACAAAACTGATAGCCTGGTATGTGCAATTCTATAGGTAATGAGTTAATTGCCTTATTAAGTAAACCTTTACCAGCTCTGTGATATGTTAACATTGAATAATTTTTTAGCACTGAGCTTATTTGTATATATACAACAGCTTTTACATGAAAGATTAGTAGTAATCATGGAATTCATTAAGCAGAAAGAGCATCTTTCAGTTCACAATTTTGATGCTATACAAACTAATTTTCACTTGAAAAAACATAGCAAACTTTTACCTAATAGTATAAGAAGTATTATTGTGGGTCCTAGTAATTGTGGAAAGACTAATATTCTTCTTAGTCTTCTTACACATCCAAATGGATTGAAATTCAAAAATATTTATGTATACTCTAAGTCGTCACAACAACCAAAATATAAATTTTCAGAAAAATGTGTTTCTAGAGTAACGGGTATGAAATATTTCTCCTATAATGTGAATACTGAAATTTTAAAACCAAATGAAGCGCGATCCTATTCAATAATTGTTTTTGATGATATTGCATGTTATAAACAAGATTGTATGCGTGATTATTTTAGTATGGGTAGACATAATGAGATTGATTGTTTTTATCTTTCATAATCATATGCAAAATTACCAAAACATTTGATTAGGGATAATGCAAATTTTATCATCATATTTAAACAAGATGAAACCAATTCACATCATATATATGACGATCATGTGAATAGTGATATGACATTTAATAAATTTAAGGAATTCTGTATAAAATGTTGGGATAGTAAATATGGATTTGCAGTTATAGATAAGGATAGTGAGCAAGAAGGTCGATATCGCAAAGAATTGGATACATTTCTTAATCTCAAATCCATCTAGGAGTCTACTTTAATGGATATTAAAAAAACGCTCCATGAAATAATTAAAGTGAGTAAAGTGCTCAAACAAAAGTTTAATTCATTGAAACATAATAAAATGAATAGTGATATTATGTTACAAGAAACATTTAGACCTATAACACAACCACTTCAAGAGTTAGTGAATAATACAAAATATGAAATAGATAGTGGAAACACTATTGCAAGAAAAATACCCTCAAATTCAAAGAAAATAAGGATACATAAAAAAAAATTGGAGCAGCATCCAATTCCAAAATTAGAATTTGATACACCAACAAGTTCTGCTAAAGTGGAAGTGAATGGAAGCAGCGACAATGAGGAAGTATTTGAAAGCACACCTCAAATGTCACCAACTTCAGTTGCTAGAGGTATTTTGAATACTCCTCAAGGGCAAACTGAAATGGAATCCCTGGAGCTAAAATTTTGAGACCTTGCTAGTGAATATCTTCTGGAATTTTTGAATAAAGATAAGGATTTGGATACTATTTATGCAATAAAATATATAGAAGATCGTGATAAATTTATATTGGGTGAGAAAGAGATAGAAATAGATTAGAATGATATAATAATTGATGATCAAGAATATAATCGAACAAAAGGACTTTATAAACTCATATTCGTAAAAAATCCTGAACATTATACTGCGGAAGATGTGAGCGAATATTTAAGAATTTTAAATCATACACAAGCATATAAGCAATCAAATAATATGTTGAAAAGATCCACTTATCCAAAATATTTCAAAATAATTAAATCATTTTCAAGTGGAAAAAAGGGTTTCGAACTTCAACAAGAAAAAAAGTGCAAACCAAAAAATATTCACCTACAGGTTTTGGAGTTTTACCATTCAACATAAAATTCTCCAATTATAAACGCGAATATGTCTACTGGCATAATCCAAACGAATTGGTTAATAGATTGCAGTTATCATTAGCATCCAAACAGAGTGGACACACAAATCATGATAATGAAATTATGTCAATACTTGAAGAATAGAGAGAATGTAATATAATAGAATGAATTCACTTCAAAAATTAACATTATTATATCTGCTGTCAAGAGTAGAAGCTTTTATTTTAGCTTAGAGAGATTGAGAACTATTAGTTATGTCGGTAGATAAATTTGGTAGACGATTTTCAAAGAGAAAAAGAAATCAGTCAAATAATTCGATATTATGGTATGATATTTATGGAAATATAAATTTAAATGGAAGACAATTTTCAAATATTGGGAAAATACATGATTCGAGTGATATTATAACGAAGAAATATTTGGATGAGCGTATTAAAGACGTAGAAAAAACTATCAACAATAAAATCATAGTGATACAACATAAAATAAATGAATTAAAAAATGGAGTTAAAGATAAAATTGAGGAAGAAGTGTATAGAAATAATAGAACAATTGGCTAAGATGGAAGTGATTTGATAAAAGATAATTCATCCAATTTTAAACAAAAACAACAATTAGAGGCTTTGGATAAACTACGTGAGAAATTTGAAGAAACTACAAACGATCGACTCGAAAGAGTCTTTAAACAAAATATATGAAGATTCTAAAGAGCATTAAGATGAAGCTGTGAAACTAATTCAAAAAGAAGATTTTCACCAGAGTAAAAAAAAATATTACAATTTTTTTTGATGTAAAAAAAAAATGGGGATACGGAAATGGAGATAGATGTTATTACAAAAGCAATGTGATGAATATGAGATGCTTCATTCATTTGAAATAAAATTTCAAGCAATATCTTCCAATAAACAATATAAAGAAAATTGAAGATTTCATAGAATTGTGTATTGGAGGTATTATTCTTTCTTTTAATGAAATACCTGCAGGTAGTCATATCTAATTATATGGAATTATGAACCAGAAAATTGTCTCTAAGAATTGAACTATACAAAAAATGTCAAAAAAAACTATAGTGGATGAACTACATAAACCAGCCCGAAGGAATTATGTTAGACGTCGAGTTACAACTCGAGATATTGATGATTTGTGGCAAGCTGATTTAGTGGAAATGATTCCTTATGCAAGAGAGAATAGTGGTAATAAATATATGTTGACAGTGATTGATGTTTTTTCTAAATACGCTTGGGCTAAACCTATCAAAACAAAATCTGCTGATGCAATAGTAAATGCTTTTGAAAATATTCTTCAACAAAATAGGCGACCTTTAAATCTACAAACTGATCATGGAAAATAATTTCATAATAAAAAGTTTGAGAAAATGATGCAAAGTTATAATATCAATCATTATTCAACATATAGTTATTCAAAAGCAAGTGTTGTCGAGAGATTCAATCGAACTTTGAAGAATTATATGTATCGTGAATTTAGCTATCGTGGTTCACATAGATGGATAGATATTCTACCGAAATTAATCAACTCTTATAATAACACAAAACATAGCACAATAAAAATGACTCCAAATAGTGTTAATAATAAAAATAAGAAATATTTATTGAATACAGTTTATAATAATATGAAAATAAGAGGTCGAGGTGAATTGATGGTTGGTGATTCTGTTAGAGTATTCAAATTGAAAAATGTTTTTGGAAAAGGTTACACACCCAACAGGTCAACTGAAATTTTTACTATTTCAAAAACAAATTTAACAAACCCAATTACATACAGGTTGAAAGATCATCAAGATAAATCAATCGCTGGTGGATTTTATAAAGAAGAACTCCAAAAAACTAAACATCCAAATATTTATTTAGTTGAGAAAGTTTTGAAGAAAAAAGGTTCACAAGTATATGTAAAATGGTTAGGGTTTGATTCTTCACATAATTCATGGATACATAAAGACAATGTTTCATAGTGTGAGCATCTAAATACTATTGTGAATTTTTTCTCTTATATATTACATTAAAAAAAATTAATCTATTATAATAATATCATTACACTCCTGACTATTGTTTTCTTCACAAATAGAATAGTGCCCCCAAGGTAATGTATCTGTGTTCCTTTCTAATAAGTATCGCTCATCATCATCTGCATTTAAAGTTTATTAATTTCAACTGAAAAAATGTTATGATTTTTTGATATGATATTGTTTTGTGTGCGATATAACTTTTTATTCTGGAATAATGCATTCTCATAATCATCTATAGTAAATGATCTAGTAACTGTAGTGGATATTCCTTTTACTTTAGAAAATGATTCGTTGTTTTCCAGTCTATATGAATACATTTTGGATTTAAGCCCTGCAAATTCGCTCATAATTTTTCCACCATTTTCATCCTTAGACAATCCAACAATTTTTCATTTGCCTGAGGTATTCCATAGTGATTATCTTTAGAATAGTTTGAAGTATCAAATCGGTGCAAATCTTCTCTTATAATTTTATATGGATTTTCTGTGAAGCGATAAATTGGTGAGTCAGTATCTTGATACAATAGGTTAGGTTTTTAAAATTTTTTATGTACGTAATTATAGTGAAAATCATACATAAGTACCTTACTTAGATCAAGAATTATCATGCCAATATAAATGGGTCTGTTAAATTTCATCGATAACCTATTAAATTCCATGGATACCAAATTTTCAGAAAAAGGAATAATTTTTTTCAAATTTGGTTTTATCACCATTTTTCGAGCTCCATAACGTCCATCCCATTGTGTTTTGAGTTTTATATCTCTTTGATTCCGAATATTCTCCATACTTTTGCCAAAAATTGCATTATTATTCAATTCAAATCGATCTCTTTCAAAATTATGTTAGGCGTTCTTTCTAAACTCTGTATTTAAATCAATATAGCTTTTTAACCACAATGATTGATTGAATCTGATAGCTCTATGTATTTTTGTTAATTTCATACCAAAAGTTAAAGCTTGTTGTAAATTTTGATAATGAATAATATATTTTACTTTATTATTAAGAGTTGTCATTAATTTCGTTATATTGGAGTTCTTAGGTTTCTCATGCTCACAACATAATGAGAAATCTTTATGGAGATCATGTAAATGTCTTGGATACTCTAAATCCACTTCTAATACATAACCAATTAAACTATATTTTGATATATTCATCACATTAAGCTCTGATATATCTTTTTGTGATAACCATTCAAACCCACCATAGGGTAGACATTGCGTCATAGCCCATCCATATAAATTGCAGGCATCAAAATACATTAAATAAGCCTCTTGTTCTGTTGCACAATATGTAGACATAAATTAATTGTTTGATTTTGCATAGCGATTACTGCATTGACAAATCCCTCCTCTGATTCCTTGCTCAAAGAAGAAAATCATATCAATATAAGTTAGCAATTGTAAATTTGCTTTTGTCAGCTTCAACATAGCATCCCATGTAAACCCTACAAAAGAGTAGTTATAAAAAGTTGTATTATGATGTTTTTTTATATTATACCTAGCGTTGTGAAATAATTAGCAGGATCTAAATTATAAGCTTTCAGACTAACATTTCGGAAGTTTTCGAATATATCAGCTAGAAGTATAACGTCTGTTTGAAGATATAACTCTAGATACTCTCCCAAAGTATCTAAATTGGAAGTATTCCATATTTTTTGAGCATGTTCATAGTCTTTAGCGCTAATATTCTCATTTTTCAATCTTGAAAAAAAAGCTCCTTCGGAGGTAATACTGTTTCTTCCATTCGATCCCACGAGTTCATATAATCATATGGGAAAACACCTTTTCTCAATAATAAATCGTTTTTGACTTTGGATTTGGATAGTACTTATTCATTATTTTGAATTCTTCTTTGTCTAAATATGTGACTAGCTTTTCTAGTGAACTATTCATAAATCTACAATCATAAAAAAAATCTAGCTGAGAAAGCTCTTTTTTTCTAATGGATTATTTGATATTTATGAGAAGTCAACTTACTGCAAAGAATCTAAGAAACGAATCTGCATTTTCCCAACTGCTAAGGAGAATGAAATATATTTTTCAATATAATTTGGAATTATTGTTATTTGTTCTTCATCAACTCCGAATTCTTTTACTATTAAATGGCTATCATATCCACTCAAATTGTGGAGAAAAATTGGGATATATTTTGGTAGTTTATGATTCAAGTTGCACCTTGCATGGGCCGCACCTCTGTACAAACCTAAAGTTGTTTGAGAAAGTGTGAGATCTTTTTTTATATTTTATTGATGAAAAAATAAAATACCTGTGAGGTGACAGTGATCTTTAACTTTTTCTTCCGATTCGATAAACTTCTCCTCACAAATATGACAAAATGTTGCATCATCGAAATCTGTCCAATTCTCATTACTCATTTTAAGAGGAATCTCATACTCATAGAATGTCTCAACTATTTTTTCAACATTTTTCAATCTATCAATAAACCATTTTGCTGCTTTAGGTCCGCGATATGATTCAAAAAATGATAAAGAATCATTATATGAACATACAACTTTGTAGGCAACTGCACATGCTATATGATTCTGATATTCAAATGTATATGATTTACTAGTGTTTGGTTGACAAGTGTGAACGGGTATTGTTAAGCATTCAAAGTCTGCATAAACTACAAATGGATGTCTTTCTCTTCTAGAATAATTTTTGAATTTTACCCACATTTCTGTTTCTGTTGGTATTTCAATTTTAACAGCATCCATTTTGCAACAATAACTTTCATGATTTTCTAATAGACATTCACTCGAAAAGTATTGTAAACATCTATCACATGTGTAACATCCATGTCCATGATTAGACAGTTGTCTTGATAAAAGACGGGATAATGATTTGATCCAAGCCTAATGCCCATTCTCTTCTTTTGTCCAAAAAAGTAAGTTGACATGTCGTTCAACCTTTTTCTGTGTGTAATGTAAGGGACCATTAATTGTATATCTTTTATCTATAGTATTATATTCTATCCCATAAACATTAATTGATATATTATCTTTTTTTTCAAATTTGATTATCTCACATAGTGCAGTTGGAAATTGAATATCAGATAAATTGAATATTTCACTATGATTTTGAGGATATGAACTAACACGATCTGAATGACTATCAGCGGGGAACATAGCCGATAAGAGTGCCCAAATAAAACACTTATTATCACTATTTTTTACATTTATCACAGCTTCCCGGTTTTTGATAGATTCCGGAAGATCGATATATGCTGATCCTCCAGAATCTGTTGCATCATACTTGCTAATATTGACCTAAAGAATTCTGTTTTTTGAGAAAAAAAAATGCAAGAATTTTTTTGAAACTCACTCTTAAGTTTAATATTCTACTTAGGGCTTTTCCACTATTACGCTCTTGAAACTCTGACATATGAGTCAATATGACACTTCTTACATTCTGATCAAACCAAATAGTAAAGTCGTCAGACAATGTTATGGGCATTATTCTTGAGTTATGGTAAATTAAGATTTTTTTTAAAATACCTTGTTTTTCAAGTACATATTCACAACACAGCTCACAGTTTATCTTCACTGGGGATCGATATTCATAAATGGATTGTTCCACTTTCTCCAGCAATATGAATAAGCATTGATCCAAAAATGCCCCAGGGTCGATAATATCATATGTATTCGTGATTTTCTCACAATGAATACGATTTTTGAATGATGAGGCGAGAATTCCCAAACAGGCATTTCTGAAACTATAGTTACTATAACACCTATTACTATATATATATTCTTATTGAATATGTGTTTGATTTTTGGTAAGTCAATGAGCAATGTTATTACCTTCAAGTTACTCTCTGTAATTCACGAATAATAGAAGTCCGTTCCACAAGTTTTTTAATGAGAAGATAATTGTGTGTTGCAGAATAAATATTATTTATATGAATGTGCATTGTATTTTTTTTCCAATGTCAATCAATGATATATTTCTGAGAAGAATATTTCATGTGTTGCATAATTTTTCATTTGCATATGGTTTCATTGCATTTTTTTAATTTTGATATATTTTTTATGGAAAAAAAACATTCTTATCACTATAAATATAGGAATACACAATTAATACACAAGTCCATCATAATAGACTCTCAAGTCAACCCAAAATACGTAAGTTTGTTTCTCTTTATAATTTCTTATATTAATATTAAGATATATTTTTGTTCTCAGTAAGAAAGAAAAACAAGAACAAAAAATAGGAAAAAAAAACAAAAATGAGTGAACTAGACTTTTTTAATGCACTGGGGTCTTCAGATGCTCAGGTGCCAACTATAAACATTGGTAAACTGGATGAGTAGTGTAGTAAGGAGAGTTCTGGACCACTTTCCAAGATTGCGGCTGGTCTTGAACTCTCAGAGAGTTCTGGACCAATTTTAAAGATGGCGGTCTGGTCGGCGGTTACTGGATGACGTCATAGTTTGCACGTGTAAATGAGTCATAAGTTCAGGTGGGCAATGACACGTGTCCGCGAATAGCTCAGGAATGCACCTGATTAATTATTACACCTGGGGAGGCACGCGTCCAACACGTGTCCGAGGATGTTTAACCCGCATTAACCTCAAGTGCTCGTGTCTCAACACCTGCTAACTAGGAACGCGTCTCAAGTTCAATGCACGTGTCTCATTATCACCTGAAGATGAGTCATACCCAATATTAACCCCCAGTGACAACAGATGTGTAATTGTAATACCAGGAATGTGTCTTAAGTTCACTGTACTTTTGTGCTAGGAGGGCAATGACTGAGGGTATGTTCAGGTGTGCAATATTGCTGTTAGAATGCAGCTGGGGATGAGTCACATTAACATTGAGCTCTATTAGGTTTTATGTATTAGTTGAATTACAATAATTTTGTTCACACTTTGTGCTAATGATGAGCGTCTTGTCAAAAACAATCTATGGTGAAATATTTTCTTTAAGGATGAAGATAGGGTAATATTAAGAGAAACAAGTTCTAATTGATACATTGCTTTTATTAGATCATTCATTATACATAAATAATCCCATAATAATAAATATAAAGATAGTCCTATTCAATACATTTTAAGCAATTTTTCTCCAATGGATATATGTCTCCAGCTACATCCTGGTTCTGGTCGCCTTGGTCATGAGTGAAACAGCAACGGTACTTCTCAAACTCCTTGTTCTCTCGCCATTGCAATGGAAATCTGTACCACAAATTTTCTATTTTATTTGCGGCATATATCATGACAAACTCCATGGGAAGATTCGCTATATCCTCATCTATCATGAAATTTAGAAATTGTTCATCATGAAATCTTTGGAAAGAATTGAATAGGTTGAATCGACTATTGAACCATTCTTTTATCATATGCACATTATGTGAAGCGCAATTATTTGTATGAGCTCCACAACATTGTGCGCTTGTAGCAGATATTTTTTTTAAAGCAGGACAGCCCAATTCTCCAATGTTTACAATTTCTACCGAATCGTCGTTAAAAATATCTTTCAACCAGTGAACTTTCTTCAATCCTTTGACGTAAATTTTTTCTTTAGTTTTTCTCACTGGCTCAAGTATTTCTTGAATTTTATCATAAGGAATATCCCCTTCATTCCAATCCAAATTATGATAATGTCTACTAATCCAAAGGATATTCTTTTTGCTCTTATAATCCAATTTATTCCATAGAATCGGAGGTTTAAAAAGGTAAGTTTGCCCAGACTCATTGTCTATTCTCATGAAAGCCAGTTCTTTGGGAATAAACTTTTTAATATTATTAATAAAAATAAAAAATCCTTGCAAATCTAATATTGTCGCCATTTCTCTGGTCAAATACTGTCTGAGCTAAATTGATACGCAATAGTGACTTTTATACTAATACCCGCATTTGCAACTAATTAATTCTAACTAACCGACGTTGTTCTTATGGATCCAGCTATTATGTGTGTTGTTGAACCCAAGCCATTTCACAAATACCATATCATTTTTCCTCTTCAAAATTTTTTCAACTAAATACATATTTGGGTACTTGGTCTTTTTCAATTCGTGTTCGTAAAATCCCCCTGATATAGCTTGTCCAGATTGGTCTTTGAGAATATACGTGATAGGGTTTGTCAATTGCACTACATCTACAGTAAATATTTCATTAGACCAATTAGGTGTATATCCCTTCACAAAAGATTCTCTATGTCTACTTATACGTACAGAGTCACCTACTTTGAATTTCGCTACTCCAACAATTTTGATTTTGCTGTAAACCGTATCAAGGAGCAATTTCTCATTCTTCTTACTCACATTAATTGACTTCATATTGATAGTTCTATGTTTCAAATTATTGTATTTTTCAGTTAACTTAGGCAGCAAATCTAACCATTTATATGTTCCTTGTAAGCTAAACTGTCTCCACATCATTGATTTTAAAGTGCGATTAACACGCTCAACAACAGAGGCCTTTTTTGTACTGTAAGTTGAGTAATGATTTATACTAAATGTTTTCATCAAATTTTTGAAATTTTCATCATAAAATTCTTTACCAAGGTCTGTTTGTAAATTTTTAGGAATGCGATTACTTTTAAGTAGAATATTTTTCATAGCTTGAGTGGTCTCTACCCCTGTTTTACTTTTAACAGGTCTGGTCCACAAAAACTTTGAAAACATCAATCACAATCAAGATATATTTATACCCTTTATTAATTCTAGAATATGGAATCATTTCTACCAAATCTGCTTGGAATAGTTCATCTATGCCCTTGACAATTACTCTTCGTCTTGGAAAGTTGATACGAGCTGGTTTATGTATTTCCTCAACAATTCCACGCTCAATTGTCGACATAATGTACTGGAGTTTCGAATAATATCTCCAACTGTAAATCAGAGATTTTTTTTCCTACCGAATCGGATATATTTTTAATTTATCACCAACTGATATATTTTTATCAAGTATTATCGAAACTCGCCTTGTATCGTTAATTCTATAATTTAAAAATGCCTGGAGGTTATTCACTCTGATTTGCAATATTTTTCCTGGAACTAAAAAATTATAGTGAGATGAGTCAGGGCTATTTAAAATTTCATACGTATCATCTCTTAATTTCAAGATCTTGGGTTCTTGGCTATACTGTACTGACGAGTCCTAATAAGAACGAAACACGTGTATACAGTTGCTTCCCGATCTGAGATGATGGTGTCAAAACCGATTCTTAGATTTGAAATTTTGTGGAACAAATAATTGAATGTTTCAGAATTTTTGTATTATACCGAAATCTTCAGAATTGAAAGGATCAGTTCTGATGTCACCATTGAATGCTTTATTAGGTACAAATCCAATTATACATCTTCTAGGTTATTGTCCCAGAAAAATATTATCTAGAGATTTTCCTTGAATAATTCCTGATGGGATTGTAATTGCTTCAACTTCTGCCCTTGTAATAGGATACTTAGCGGACGCCATGTCTATTGCTTTATTATGAGCTAGTAATATGCTCGGATTCAATTTGACACGCCGTACAAGTAGAATGGCTTCATTTATCTGTACCTTAAAATCTGATTCACTCGAGATTAACTGAAAACTATCTCGTGCTCGAACCAATCTCACTCTCAATTCAACACCGTTAATCAAAAATTTCTCTTGATTAAATATATCAGCATGAATATGACCGATCATATCAACGTTTTTACTTTTCCCAGTAAATTTCTGACGCTTCTGATACCCCGAATAGCCACCCGCATCTGTATTGTTCATTCTTGATGCTGTGTCTGTATACCATAGGGATGATGTGAGATGTGATTTTTTTGCATCACTACCGTAATTTTAATAAAGTTTCAATATAGGTTCTGTATGCATAATATTGTTAGGTGGAGATATTGAATTTGATTAATAATATCGACTTGGCTGAGCATTGAATGTAACCAATTATCAATAGGTGCTACATTATCAGTTGCTGTCAAAGGTTTATTGTCAGATTTCAAAATTCTGGCATTCACGTATAAAATTGTCTGTGAAAGATCTAGATGATTCTCTCCATGACCTGGAATGACAAATTCAATAGGCTTGTCTTCTGTGATTGATGATATTAGTTTATAGTGTACCTATCGCCCATATCGCGAGGATTTTTGGAGCAGATTATATGATTGGCATTGAGTGATATATCTCGTTGACCTTAACTTTGGGGAAATAAATTCTGAGTTAGAAAAAATACCGAGGCAATACGATGATCTGCCTTTCTCAATCAGTCTTCAATTATCAGTAACTGCGGGAATTTTTCGTCCAGATTCTCAATATCTGGTGAATCCTCAATGAATTCTACACCCTTTGTTGTATCGTTCAAATTTTGCCATGTTCCATAATGCCAATATATTTTTTTAAATTCTGTGTCACACATATCGTGAATATTTGACAAAAGATAATTGACAGAATACGATTTTCCAGAGCCAGAGGGACCCGCAATCAAAGCAGAAAATGGATGTTTGAATTTGATGAACATGTTAACGGTTGAGAATATTATGTAAAAATGAGTTATAAACAAGTCATATTTGTCATATATTGTCCTGTTCAGTATAAAAAATATACACAAATATGATCGATCAATATTTCATATTATTTAATTTACATGTAGATTATATGATAAAAGGATTGACAGCAGTTGCTATCTTACAAATTCGATAAGTTGGGCTTCTCTACCTGGACCATAATCTCTAGTTCCGGTGTATTTGATACACCAGTTTGTAATATCTTCTTTCAGCTGAACTATTTTTTCGTCCGTGAATTCATCAAATCTGGCGGGAAGATATGTTGCAAAATCTTTACATTCAGCAATCATTTTTCTTCCAAGCCCTGTTTGTGTAGCTTTGATGTCAACACGAGGGTACTTTTTAGTAGGTATACAGTGGGGATTCTGGGCCACATATGAAGATGGCCGCCGCTCTCGACGCCTCCGCCCCGCCGCCGCCGCCGTGTGCTTCCAACCATGACTCCGAGGTGCATTCAACCATGACTCAGCGATGAGGTGCATAATGAGCTATAAACATATGGTCATATGCGGGTGCGATCAATATTCTGCCGCTGAATATACTTAGCGCTAGCTTAATTATTGACACGCGATTTTTGCTTGCAAACTTATGACTCATCTCGGGTGCGATCAATATTCTACCGCTGAACATACTATACCTGAAGCTGCGGCTGTAAGTCACACGCACCGCAGTTTCGCTGCTTGGCTAGCCTGTCACCGCAGCCACGGTAACCGATAACATTTCAAGACGGTATCGTACTGTGTGTTCGAACATACTATACTTAGCAAGGGCTTGGCAAGGTCACGCACACACACTTACGGATTACATAGCGCTAATCTATTCAAAATGGTGTTCAACTTACGATATTTGAGATGGGGTGAGTAATATTAGAAATATGTTTCGATGCATTTATTTTCAGTATTTACAAGTTATACTCATGAACTAAAAGTCCATGGCGATCGAATACCTGAGATGCTTGCATGGTGTGATCGCTTGACAGTGAAGACCAGTCTTCAAGACCACGCCTCTTTATGATGGTTGCAACGATCCATGAAAAATCCTCTAAATAAGACTGTTAAAAATGGCGTCCCGCTGTAGAGTAGAATAAACACAAACAGAAAGTTTTCACACATTTATTTTCTATACATACAAATCATACTTATGAACTAAACTAATTACAATAGAAACATCCAGCACGTATCTGAAAATATATTAGAGCTAATTTACAGTTAAAAAATATATTGATGAATGAATACCTTACTAGCGCCTGAATGGAATTAGAGGTGAAGGCTTTCCAAATAGTATTTCGGGGAGATATCTCTTCACTTCCCTGCACAAACTGCATTTGCAGGTGATATTTCCCCGTAGAAGCTCAGGCGATGGCACATTGTGTGTGATTTTCCTCTCCACTGCGATCACAAGCGACTTATGATATTCTATGTTCTCTAATATTGCAATCTGCGTTTGCAAGTAATCAACTTGCAAACACAAATTATTCACTCTGCTTTTTATCACTTCAATGGTATTCATTTTCAGACTGATGCAGCTTAAGTGCAAGTTATGTATATAGAAATGTAGTCAGATGATTTCATTCTCTCATATTATTCGTGTCAGCATTAAGTTAGTATGAAAACCCTGTATTCTAACCATTCTAGTTTAGTTCAGTTTATATTCCATTTCTGCAACAATAAAATTTTTTAAAAATACTTTTCGAGGAACGTATTATTCATTTGGCGCAGTCGGTAGGATCCGTGAACAGTATTTCGGTCGGCAGCTCAAGTCAAGAGTTCAATTCGTTAATACCATTTCGCTGTTTCGTTTTTACGATTTATTACGGTCCAAAGCTATAATCATGAAGAATCTACAGAGCTGCTAAACGCAAACCAGATCTCCTCAAAAGCAGACAAACAAAACTTTGAACTCCGTACCAAAGAGCCGCAGAACGAGAGCCGATGATTCCACAAGCAGAGAATTCACCAGGAAACGTTGAACGAGCCAGGTCCGTCAACCTCTAGGGAAAGAGCATCACCCAGATTCTGTAAGCCGAGAACGAGCGGTGTCCAATTCCAATGCAGATTATCGCAGTTTTAGCAAGTATAGTGTCATTGTAAGTGAAAAAATAATATTTCAAAACTCAAATGTATAATTAAAAAATATTATTGTTACTAACAAAACACATTAACAATAAACACAGGGATTTCTGGAATGGTTAACGCTGTTAAGAAAGAAATCGAGCTCCGACACAGAGCCACTTATTTCACAACACAATATTATATTTAACAAAAATAACACAGGGATTTTCTGAACGGCTAAAGCTGTTAGGACGGAAATCGAGCCCCGACACAGAGCCACTTTATTACAACACACATTATAATTTACTAATTCACCAATTTTAAATATAAAATTTATTAATGTTATAAAATAAAGAATGAGTAATAAATATTCAAACCAGAAGATAATTCAGATCTACTACATTCAATTTTAGAAATTGAAAATATAATTTCAATTAATAATCCAGTAACAATGGCTGATAGAACTCAAAAAATTAATTTTGCTTTAAACTCCATTCCAGTTTATAATGGTGACCCAAATAAATTGAATAATTCTATTAATGCAGTTAACACTGTTCAAAATCTCTTCGGTACTCTCAATCCACCCCTAGAAGATTTTGATGAAGCAATTACATTTTTAAACATAAAAAATAGGATCACGGAACGCGCTTTAGATAGCATAAAAGATGTAGAATTTAATAATTGGACTGAATTGAGAACCCATTCAGCAAATACTTTTGAAGATAAAAGTAATTCCGTTACAATATTAAACGAAGTATTGAAAATGCAAAACATTGAAAATCCATATAAATTGTTAGAAATAACGAAAGAAAAATTCCTGAGCTTTAAATCAAGAGTAAGCATTGAAGGGGATGATCCCGGCACAAAAATAGTTACAATCAGATTTGCCGAAAAATTGATGATTAATAACTTTATTTCTACTGTTAGTGACCCATATAGAAACAATTCAGCTACCAGAAACCCACAGACTATAAATGACATAGAAATATTAATACAAAACGACTTTTAATACCTTAAACCAAATCCAAACTTCATTTCGAATCCGAAAACAATTACTAGACAACTTTCTTGTATTCCTCCCCAGAGATTTCCCGGAACAAATTTCCCTACCGGAAACGTAACTTTTCAAAGTGAAAATTCAAATAATAATGGATTTGCCCCTAATTAAAGAATAAGAAATGCACAGAACGTCAGACCGATCCCTATGTTACATAAAACCAGAAAAACATTCCAACCTAAACAAAACTTTCCAAAATCGAACAGTTACTTCACCCAACAAAATAAACAATTCGGAACTCATCGACCACACTACGCGGTAGAAGAGATCAACAATACTGAAACTTTCGACGATGATGAAACTCAAAATTTTGACGAAGAAGAATATAATCATATCACTGACAAAATTTCAGACAATAATCAGGACAGAAATATAGAAGAGGAAAATCCTCTTTTGGAAGTACCTCCGAATATCCACGAGAAATCCTAAATATATATCAAAACTCTCGGCTACCCTTTTTGAAAATGAAAGATTATTATATGTTGATTGACACTGGATCCACTATTAATTTGATTAGTAGAACATATGTATACAATAATATTCAAAAATTTGAAATTTATGAGGAAAAATCTAATTTTGAAACTGCAATAGGAGAACATAATGGAAACGAATATGTAATTTTGTAATTCGAGGGTAGTGATTTAAAATTTTATTTGCATGATTTTCATAAGCAATTCATCTTATTATTGAGTCTACCAACAATGATTGAAATGCAAGTTAAGATAGATTTCAGTAAAAATATAATCACTATCCAAAATAAGAATTATAAAACACAATATTTTGGAAATCAAAATTCTGTGAATAACATTGGAGGAATCAAAATTAAAGCAGAGCATTTGAATTTGGAAGAGCAAACAGAACTTTATAAATAAGTAAAAGAATATGAAAGTATTTTCCCAAAAGAAAAAGACATGTTAACACATATTACATTCAAAATTCAAAAACAAATCGGCCCCACGTTGGGCGCCAATTTATAACATTCAAAATTAGGGTAGCGACCCCACCCTTCAAAACTGACTAGCTCAGTAACCAAAAAAAATAGTAATCAAAATAATCCCAGGGCCGGACTGGGTAGTTGTGAGGTTAGCTTTCCAAAAATACAAACTTTACTGAAACAAATCTACTGGACGCTACGTAAGCTAACTCTAAATGAAACAGAAAATAAGGGCGCCACGCAATTGTTAATTTTCTGTCCCCAGGCACACAACTGCGAAAGTACCTGTAAAAGAAAAGATGGTAGGATGGACGGGTAGAATATTGGGTTGTAGGATAATTAGATCTTTCGGCGTCGATCAAGATGCCGCAGAGCATAAAATAAAACAATATCTCAAACAGCGATACTCACTCACCAGCTGTAAAAAGACACTAAATAAAATCACTCTCTCAAAAATTAAAGTGGTAGGTATTCTTTTTTCTCAACAAAATAAATGATTCAAATTCACCAAAATAGTGAATATTTAATAAACTTCAAAATTCAAAAATGAAATAAAGAATATATGGAAAAATGACAACAGCTTGAAATAAATTAGCGTAAACAAAATGGCGGCGGTTCGCGTCCCTACGCAGACATCAACAGGACCCCAGGAAAAGGTACAAAATAATGAAAAGCAGGCCCTAGATCGATCGACCTGGTTCACAACGGGACGTAGCGTTTATAACGTAGCCAGAAAAAAAAAGCATAAAAAAGAAAGGCGACAGCGAATGCTTACCGCAGCAAAAAAATAATACAAAAAAATGAACAAAATCGTGGTGAAGCCACGAAGTGCTTATTTAGTCAAATAACACCCAAAAAAAGTCTGAATATACAAAAAACTGAACTACTTAGCTGGCGACGTCGCTGGAGATCCTTACTGACTCGTTTGCCTGGCGTCTGGATCTCGGCCTTCAGATCTAATTTTGCTGGATTCCAGGTGGTCGGGAAATCCAGGGTGGGAGTCAGGTACTTCCACAGCGTTGTGCCTTGGTCCGGACGACGTTAAATCGCAGGTGGTAGCGATAGAAAATAGAATGGCCACTAACAATTCTTACTAATCCCCAGCACGTGGGCTGCTCCGCCGAATAACCAATGGCCAAGCTGCCTCAAAATATTCGGCCGGAGCACAGGTTTTCCCCAAAGGAATCCCCAAACTTGAGATTGCACACGCAATAAAATTTAGGAAAAACCCACAAAATTGTAGTGGTAAAAAAACGAAAATAAATAAATGTACGTCTGTCCTACACCAGGACGTAAGACTGACTATCTTCAATTAAGTCAAATCCGGTCGGTTCACTTAATTGAAAATAAACTGTTTTTCATTAAAAAAAACCCTAGCGGGCGCCCCAGTACTAAGATTCAAAAAAATAGAATGTAACGTCACTGCCTGCAGCGCGCGCATCACCACAGCGACAATTTAAAACAAATTTTGAACTAAAATTAATTGATACAAGTAAACAAAAACACGCTTTTGATGAAACCAAAAAAACTGAGATCAAAGAAGAGAAAAGAAACGGAACTAAAGATTGAAATATGAATGAAATCATTAGATTGAAAATTAAAAATATCTTTAACAAAAGTAAGTACATAAAACGAACCAAAAGAAAACCCAAATTAACCCAAACTATATTTTAGAATCTAACCCAGCAAAAAAGTGACCAAAAGCCAAATTGGCACGTATTACACATACGGACGTTATTCAACATAGAATAATTAGCAAAGATGATACTCCTATCTATACTAGATCTCATCGATATCCTGAAATTCACAAAAAAGAAATTAATAAGCAAATCGAAAACTTACTAGATGATAAAATTATACAAGAAAGTCATTCTCCCTGGTCGTCACCTGTGTGGATGGTCCCCAAGAAATTAGACGCTTCAGGCGAAAGAAAATTTAGAATGGTCATAGATTATAGGAAGCTAAGTGCAAAAATAATAGATGACAAATTCCCTATTCCAAACATTACAGAAGTTTTAGATAAATTAGGAAAGAATATATACTATACTACATTGGATCTAACCTCAGGTTTCCAACAAATACAAATGCACCCTGGATCTATTCCAAAAACCGCCTTCAGCACAGATGAGGGACATTTTGAATTTTTAAGAATGCCATTCGGACTTAAGAATGCCCCCGCCACGTTTCAAAGATTTATGAATTATGTTTTAAGAGATTACATAAATAAAATCTGTCTTGTCTACTTAGACGATATCATGATATTAGGAACGTGTTTGCAAGAACATTGTGATAATATACGAAAAATCTTTTCCAAATTGAAACAATATAATTTAAAAATTCAATTAGATAAATCCAAATTTATGTGTAAAGAAGTTGCTTACCTTGGCCATATAGTTTCGAAGGATGGTTTAAAGCCTAGCCCCGCAGAAATTGGAGCTGTAAAGAATTTTCCGATTCCAAAAACTTCAAAAGAGATCATACAATTTTTAGGACTTCTAGGCTATTACAGAAAATTTATTCCGAATTTTGCAAAGCTCACAAAACCAATGACTGCCTACTTGGAAAAAAGGACAAATAATAAACAGAGACAACAAGGAATATAGAGAGAGTTTCAACAATAGCAAAAATTTACTAATTAATGCCCCAATATTGCAATACCCTGATTTTGAAAAAAAAATTATCGTCACAACTGATGCGAGTAATTTTGCCATAGGTGCAGTTTTAGGTATAAACGGAAAAGATATGCCAATAGCCTATGCATCTAGAACATTGAATGACCACGAAATTAATTACAGCACCACAGAAAGAGAATTACTTGGAATAGTTTGGGCAGTAAAATATTTTAGACCCTATTTGTATGACACCAAATTTATAATCCGAACAGATCATCGACCCCTGACATGGTTAATGAGTTTGAAAGATCCAAATTAAAGATCAATGAGATGAAGAATTGAATTAGATGAATATTCCTATGAAATAGAATATAAAACAGGAACCTTGAATTCCAACGCAGATGCACTTTCGAGAATAAGACCGGAATCTAAAATTATTGAGACTAACGATAACATATTCGACAAACCCTGTAACTTAGTACATTGCATTTCACAAGATTTTAAATTAGAAGAAGGTTTCGCCAAACAAATTGATGAAAAATTCAATAGTAAAAATTATTCAATCAACATAAACAATAAAGATCAGAATTTAATTATTCAACCTATTTTCCAAAATAAATATAAAATTCTACACTTGATAACGAAACAAGATTATTTCAACAAACCTGTATTAGAGAATATTGAAGATTGTTTAATTAAGTTAAAGAATTATTTAGTTCAAAACGATATTTTTGAAATTCATATGCCTAAAATTTGTTCAGGCTTAGATCAAATCCCATTTGCAAGAATAGAAAAATTGTTGAAAGAAATTTTCAAAGAGACTCATGTCAAAATAGTAATTCATGAAAGTTTAATTGCAAATATTGACGAAGAAGACTTACATAGACACAGTACATTCAGCAGACGAAAATGAACTTAACGGAATAACCTATAAAGACACATGCATTAATGTTGGTAAAAATCAGATAATCATCCAAACACACGACGAAGAAACAGAATGCCAAATTTTAAAAATATTCAGTGATAAACAAAGATTTATAAATAAATTGAAAGCAACTGACTTAAAAACAGGAATCTTCAAATTCATAAGAGATTATTTGGCTCCCCGTGTAAATTATTATTGTTTGTTTGATAAAGATATACTCATACCCATAAATGAAGTTTTACAGGAAAATTTTAGCAAAGAAACTTATAAGTTGATCCAATGTATAGAAGTATTAGAAGATATAATAAGACCCGAAGATCAGTTAGAAACAATTTCGAATTATTATTTAGGAAAGACCAGCCATAGAGGCATTCTAGAGACATACCAAAAATTAAAACGCAAATTTTACCGGTCTAATATGTTTTTGGACATACAAAAATATATTAATAATTGTGACATATGTCACCAAATTAATACGAACGAGATCCTTATCAGATTCCTGAAAACCTTACACCATCTCCCAAATTCCCTTTTGACATTTTACATATCGACACATTGACGTTGGAAAGCTAAAAATATTTAACTCTCATTGACGCTTTTTCCAAATTTGCCCAATTAGTATATATTTAAACACCTTCTGCTATTGAAATTACCAACGGACTTTTGAACTACTTTTCTCAGTACCAATCCTAATGAAATAATTTTTGACAGTTGAACTGAATTTAATAATAATTTAGTAAAAGATTTAGTAAAAACATACAATATCACAATCCACATGACATGTGTGGACAACCCTAAATCTAACGGAGTAATTGAAAGATTCCACTCCACAATAATTGAACATATAAGAATTTTCAATCAAAGAGAACATTTCAAAGATCAGAAAAATTCCAAGAAGATACAATCAGCTTTAATAGCTTATAATGAATCAATAAATTCAGTAACTAAATTTACACCAAATGAAATACTATTCGTCTTACAAAAAGAAAACCAGATTTTGAAATTTTAAATTGTAACGAAGATTATCTGCAAGAATGGCACGATAAACTTGGAGCATTGAAAGAGAAAGAAGATAAGAACATTAATGTAGGAAAGAATAGAAGATTTTTGAAACAGGAACCATTGAATCAAAATTTAGATAATTTGAAATTTGATAGTGCATTAATCAAAGAAGGAAAAAGGAGAATACAGAAAATCAAGAAACCATTGTTCAAGGGCAAGTTAATGTATATAAAGCATCCCACTATTCATACTTTTATTATAATATAGATAACTTACAGTTAGAATATAATAAAATAATTCATTATAAAAATAAAGTATTCTTGAAGTTAGATAAAGAAACTACAGACATCAATTACAAAAGAGAAATGCAAACTTATACGAATATTTTGAATTTTAATATTTTTAGATTGGAAAGTGAAATTGACAATATATTTGATCATAAACGTAGTAAAAGAAGACTAATAAATGGGTAAGGGACTATTATTAAAAGTATGTCAGGAAATTTAGATTCACAAGATGCCGAAAAATACGATCAATTATTTGAAAAAATAAAAAGAAATCAGCGAATCCTCCAAGAACAAAATTTAGAGAACATACGAATTAATAAAGAAATGATTTGCAAATTTGATAAGCAAATTGATAATATTCAGCACAACGAATTAGTATTGAAATCAAATGTTAGGAGAAATTATAAATTGGCAGAATGTTTTAAAAATTAAAGATATAGTTAACCAGATAATTTCATTGAGTATGAATTCAATAGAAATTTTAGATGAAATAGAAACAAGTTTAACCTTTTGTAGTTTAGATAAAATTCATAGCTATATAATAACTAAAGGCGAATTGAATAAAATTATTACAGAAATAGATCAAAATTTGAATTTTTGGGAGTTGACCGAACAAATCACCAGTCGTTGTGGAATCAATGATAATCAGATTGAATATTTATTAGAAATTCCAATATACCGTGATGATGTAAATAATAAATTATTTCAAATCACTCCGATACCCAATGTTAACAATAAAGAAATGTCCATTATAAATATAGAAGAGGAATTGATAATTTTCAACCAAGACAAATTATTTGATACTTACAGTTGCAATAGAATAAACAATAATTATTTTTGTAAAACAAATTACGTAGAAACCAGCAATTATGTTATAAATATTGTTATTCATCATAACAATAAAGAATGTGAGTATCATAAAATAAATGATGCATTTTTGATCATCGAAATAGAAAATGAGAACTTGGAAATAATAGCCAGTGCAATGAATAAGGATATAGAAATAAAATGTGAAAATAGGAATAAACACCAACAAATTGGAGGAGTTTATAGATTTGAAACAAATGGACATTGTGAAATTGATAATTATAATTTAGGAAAGAAAATCACAAAGGCGACAGAAATAGTTTTCGGAAATATAAATTTTGATTTAGATGATAATCAATTCACTAATAAAACTTAAGAATTTAAACAAGTTAATAAAGAGAATATGATGGTTAAAGAAGTTCCCAAATTACAAGAAATAGTAGTAGAGGAAGATTATTATGGATATATCAATTCTTCTGTAATCACTGTATTATTTGTTACTATTTTAATTATGTTAATTATAGTTTTTAGGAATAAGAACAATTTAAAATGGAAAAGGAATTCTAACTTGAAGTAAAAAAGAGAATGAGAATTGAAAGAAATAGAAACTCAAAATAGAAATCCTTTTTGTAAGAATAAAATCCTCTCTTAAAGAAGGGAAAAGTTATGTATATATAAATGTAGTCAGATGATTTCATTCTCTCATATTATTCGTGTCAGCATTAAGTTAGTATGAAAACCCTGTATTCTAACCATTCTAGTTTAGTCCAGTTTATATTCCATTTCTGCAACAATAAAACTTTCTAAAAATACTTTTCGAAGAACGTATTATTTATTCTGCATAATTCCCTTTTTATACTAAGTTCAAAATGATGTCATATTGCAGTATGATGGTTCATATATAGCTTCTGCATGAATTTTGCACTTTAATAATTACGCTAAATAGCAGCAGTTATTCAAACATCCTTGCAAATTGTCATCTTGGGTTGATATGTAAGCCCCCTTTTTCATATTGCTGTTGTACTGTTTGTAACATATGAATAAATTTTGCACTTTAATAAACATTGAAACGCAAACATATGGCCATTGCGATACCAACATCTTTGCAAATTTTCATCTTGGAGTTGAAAGTACAGTTGAGTTCAAGCTCGCGAGTTACAATGTCATATTGCAGTATGATTTTTCATAGCACATGATACGAATAAATTTTATTATAACAACACAAACAAACAGCCGTGCCAACATCTTTGCAAATTTTAATTTTGGGGTTGAAAGTACAGTTTCATCAGAGTAAACCCGTTAACCCGTATTCAAAGTTTTTCTAGAGTGGGAGAAATTATTTTAGTATGAATAGATCACTTTGCTCTTTGCAGATTTGTTTAATATCTGACTTCAACTACGAATCATCAAAATGGCTCTATTCCAAAAGATGAATCAAATCGCTCAGATGAAAGAACCAATTTCACTGAGTAACCTGAAGAAGGGTGAAAAATACGAAGTCAATAACGGTCGGCGCGTGTCAACAACATTTGGAGAGGAGATAGTTCTGGAATTGGCAACTAACATCCTTTTCCTTGAAGCAAGATTTAACTAACTGACCGATGAAGATATAATTGATTTGAACAAGCAAGCAACCGCTGGAGGACTGTACGTCACATCCAAAGGAAAAAGTGGAAAAGTTGTCGATATCGAATTCACTTCCGCTTAAAAAGATGGTGCAGATGGCAATTTGAAACATTCAACTAACAGCTTACTCTGAAGGACGATCGAATCCAAAGACGGACAATGAAGATGGTGATTTATAAGCCTTCAGTACGCAGAGAAGTCAACAAAAACAATATAAGAAGTGAAATCAATATTTGTTGAAGATTCAGCTGTTGAAAAATGATATCAACAATTGGTGTGTAATGCGAGAATTAATTAAAAGTGTCGAAGTTTTAGACCTGAAAAAATGAAATTGCGGTTCGGTGACAGTATTCAAATTTATCACATGCATACCTGGACATTTACATACAGGGCAGCAAGAAAAAATGTTTGGATGCGAGTAGTCATAGACAGAGTTCGCTTTCAATTTAGAATCAAGAATTTTTATGAACCAATATTAATGTCTGTATTACAAAATAAAATTGAACTAACAAAACCTGTACATTACTAAGAATTTAAATGTTATGTATTGCCATTGGTTTAATGTAATAAAGTAATTAATGCAAACTTCCTGTTTTATTCATGTGAAAATCCCCAGGGGTATGAATAAAACACATCAAATTTTCGGAAAAGTTTATTTCTAAGTATTAAGTATTGCATCATTTGGTTGATATATCTTTTGGAATACGAATAGTTCTGATGCTCTGTAGTTGATGTTAATTGTTAAACTATAAAATTAATTGTATTAAACCTGTTTATAAGTCAAGAATTTGAATGTTCTGTATTGGCCTAATGAAATAAAATAATAATGCAAACTTCCTGTTTTATTTATTCAGGGGTCTGAATGAAAAACATAAAATTTATTGAAACAGTTTTTTCTCAAGTATCAAATATTACAATACTATATTACATTTAAAACAATTTTTCTTCAATGGGAATGAATTGCCAACTTGATCCTTAGAGGTCGTCAAACAATGTTCGTTGCAGCGTCGATACTCTTGAAATTTTCTATTATCGCGCCATTCCTGGGGAAACTTGTTCCATAGGTCATCAATTTGACCTGATGCGAATGCGATTATGAATTCCATCGGCATACACGCAATTTCTTCATCTGGCATGAAGTGTGGAATACCAGATCCATAGAACTTTTGGAATGAATAAAGAGCTATAAATCGTTGTTTATACCAATCTTTCCATATATGAACATTTTTTAAGGCGCAATTTTTGCTGTGAGAGTCACAAGAACTTAGTTTTGAGGGTTCACAGAGCTCTTTTAGAGATGGACAGTCTAACTGCTCTATATTGACAATATCTATTGCCTTCGATCCCAATATCTCTTTCAACCACTTTAATTTTTCATCACTTTTAACGTATACCCTAGAAGCGTATCCCAGCATATCCTGAACAATATTCTCAAAAAAGCAATTATCTGTATTGCTGGATTGCCAGTCCAGACTGTGGTGTTTACTGGACAACCAAAAAATTGTCTTTTTGCTTTTAGTATCAAATTTAGACCATGAATAAAGGGGTAGGAATATTTTCGATCTGCAGAGATCAGTATGCATGTCTAAGGCAGCAACTGCCTTACAAATAAATTTAATCTCATCATCGTCATAGACTTGAAAGCCTTGTGGGTCTACAATTATCGCAGACATGTTGATCATTCTGGTGACTACTGAAAAATGAGATTCAGCTTCATTTAACATTGTCCTTATGAATCCAGCTATTGTGCCTAGTGTCAAAGCCAAACCATTTATATATAATTCATCCCCTCTCCGTTTCTACACTTTCTCTACAAACTAAAGGTCTGGATACGCAACCCTTTGTAATTCATAACTATGGAATTCTCCTTTTATGATTTGACCAGCGTGATCTTTGAGAATGTAGGTTACAGGATTCGTGAATTGAACTTTATCAATAACAAAAATTTCATTGGACCAGTTTGGTGTGTAACCCTTCACAAAAACTTGTCTGTGATTACTAATGCATACATAATCACCCTCATCAAACTTTGCGGTGCCTGCCATTTTTATCCGGTTATAAATAGTATCAAGAAGTGATTTTTCATTCTTTTTATTCACATCATTCGGTCGCATGTGGATAGTCCGATGTTTTGTATTTCTCAGTTTATTTTGGTAATAGGTTCAACCACTTATGATTTCCCTGTAGACTAAATCCCTTCCAGATCATTGATTTCAAAATGCGAGTTACTCGTTCAGCCATGGATGCTTTCGTAGTGCTTAATGTTGAATGGTGATTTATTTTGTATTTTTCCAATAAACTTTGAAAGCTTCTATTATAAAATTTTCCACCTATGTCTGTTTGTAAACTTTTAGGCGCCTGTTTCTGCAATATAGTAAGCATAGCTTTTGTGACATCTGAACCCTATTTGCTTTTTACAGGCCTTTTCCACAGATACTTGGAGAACGCATCAATTACAATTAGAATGTATCGGTACCCTTTATTGACTCTAGAATAAAAAGTCAGTTTAACTAAATCTGCTTGGAATAGATCATTTAATCCTTTAACAATTACACTCCGTCTTGGGAAATTGATGCGAGCTGGTTTGTGTAGTTCATCCACAACTTGTCAGTAGTATAAAAGGGATCGTTTCAGACCACTTTCAAGGTCATCCGACCTGACGCGTTGATAAGCGCTGGAAGTCTTATCACTTGTGGCTAGCTTCAAGGTGATCTTGACCGCATTTCACCGGACGTCTAATCTAGACGGATGTGTGTGGTTTCCGGCCGTCCGGTCTACTTACGGAAAATGCTTATCACTTGTGTCTGGCTTCAAGGTAATCTTGACCGCAATTCACCGGACGTCTAGTCTGGACGGATGTGTGTGACTTACGAGAAGTGCTAATCACTTGTGGTTAGCTTCAAGGCTATGGCTGACGCATGGGAATCCAGAGGTGTGTGGTTTTTGGCCGTCTGGCTTGCGCTGATTGGTGGTTGACTTTTGGAAGCGGGGCCGGGGGTGGTATCGTTATCGTTGTGCGGTTGGAAGTATAGTTTGTATAAATTGCGCGGTTTAATTTTGAATTTTTTATTGTTAATTAAGATTTCTCACTGGGTGTTTCAATCGTTGTTTGCATATGGCGTCTAATGTAGAAACATTGTCAGAACTGAGTGATAGAGTGGTTGAAAACATAAGGGGGGCTTTTTCTTTGTTGAAAACAATAGAGGAAGTTGAATCATAGCGTAAGCATGTGAATAAAATAATAATAATCCTATATAAGGGTATTCGCAAGGAGAAAACATCTGGTAGGAACAAAAAAGAAAATTTGTTGAAATTAGAAGCTAATTTGAATATTTTGAAAGTATACCGGGAAAAATTAGAAAATTTCAAAGTGAAAATAGGTGCAGGTTCAGTTAGTGCTAAAACATCGAATGCACTTCTATGGCAAAGTGTAAACTCAATATTTGAACGATGTGTCAGAACAAGAGCTATCATTATTGAAGCAGGATTCAAGGATCCTAAGATATTCTTGAGCAGAGCGAAAACAGTATTTAGAAATTAGATTAAAAGTTGCCTGAAAGAGTCGCTGTTGAAGGTAAATGTTATATTCAGTGGAGAATTTATTCTTCCCAGTACAGGAAAATTGGAAATTAAAACTATCAACACTGGGAATGGTATCATTGATCAATTGACAAAAATTGATCAGTGGTATAATTCTAATGTTATGGAAAAAATTTTACCGGATCTGGAGGAGTTCCAGGAAAGAGATAGTGGTTGGGCGTTTAGGGAAATTTCACATTTAAAAGTGAACATGAATAACTTCACACCAATTAACATTGGAAGCTTTATTGAGTTACCGAAAGATAAGGCACGAAAGCGTGTTATTATAAATGTTAAAAATATGTATGATGATAATTGTTTTTTATGGGCCGTTACATCAGCATTATATCCTGCATCGCAACATGTGAACAGAACATCATCCTATCCACATTATTCTACAGTATTAAATTATTCTGGCCTAACACTCACGGTAAAACTCAAAGACATTTCAAAATTTGAAGATTTTAATAGTCTGAATATTAACGTTTATACTTTGGAGAAAATTGGTAAAAGTAAAAATGAAGTCGTGCCAGTAAGACTTACAACATAATCGTTTGAGAGAACAATTCATCTACTTATGATGTATTCGGGTGAGAAGCCTGGAAATGAAATATCCGAAAATAGTAATGATGATGACAATAGCATGGTAATGGAAATTGATCCTGAGGAATCTAATTTGGCGAGAAGAGGTGATATAGATGAGATAAAATCTGCCAAAAATTATCATTTCATGTGGAATAAAAATTTGTCAGGGTTAGTAAGATCACAATTAACTGGAACACATAAAATTTACATGTGTGAAAGATGCTCAAATCATTTAAAGAGAGCAAATTCACTTCAAAAATATGTACTAAATTGTAGTAGAGTGAACAATTGTAGAAAAGAAGTTCCCAGTGAAGATAATAAAATTTTATACTCTAGAAATTACAAATATCAAGAAAAAGTTCAATTTTTTATCTATGCAGATATTGAATCAATTCTGGAGAAAGTTAATGACGAACAAGGGAAAAATACACAGCTTTGTGAGGAACATATACCATTCAGTATAGCGTACTATATTAAATGTTTGCATAACATCATTATCTGAATACAGGCAGTATCGTGGTGAAAACTGTATTGAATGGTTTATAGAACAACTAAAAGATAGAACTCTTGAAGTGAATGGAATCATGAGCAATATGAAACCAATGTCTCTCACTTCAGAAGGAACAAATGGATTCAATCATGCTACAATGTGCCACATATGTCAGAAGAAATTTTGTTTGAATGACAGGAAGGTACGTGATCATTGCCATTTGACGGACAACTATCGTGGAGCTTCTCATAATTCATGCAATCTGAAGTATCAAAATTCTCGAATGATTCCAGTGGTTCTCCATAATTTAGGTAACTATGATGCACATTTTATAATTGAAAAAATAGCAAGAGACATTCCAGGCTCAACTTCACTCCTGCCAATAAATTGAGAAAGATATGTATCCTTCACCAAGTATGTACAAAATACTAAAATATCTTTGAGATTTATCGATTCATTCTGATATATGACGAGTAGTTTGGACAAATTATCATCATATTTAGATAGCTCTGAAAAAGTAATCACAAAGTCTTTGTGCAATTCAGAAATGGAATTTAATTTACTAACAAAGTGAGGAATTTTTCCCTACGAATATATAGATTCACGGGAAAAATTAGATGAGTTGAAATTGCCGGCAAGAGATGATTTCTATGATTCGCTGAGAGGTGATAGCGTCTTAGAGGAAGAGTATAAATTTGCTCAAAAAGTATAGGATACTTTTGGGATAAAATCTTTGGAGGAATATGCAGATTTATACTTGGAGACTGATGTATTATTATTGACAGATATTTATGAGAACTTTCGAAAAAATTGTTTGAGCACATATGAATTAGATGCTTTACATTATTTCACAGCTCCTGGACTAGCATTTAATGCAATGTTGGGAAGTACAAAAGTCAATCTTGAGTTACAAACAGATGTGGATAAGATCATGTTTATTGAGCGTGGCATACGTGGAGGCGTATCACAATGTTCAAATAGATATGGAAAAGCAAATAATGAATACATGGACACGTATGATTCAACGCAGTCCGTATCATATTTGATGTATTTTGACATTAATAACTTGTACGGAGCTGCTATAAGAGAATATCTACCATATGCAAATTTCGAATGGGTCGATGATTGTAGCAATATCGATGTGATGAATATGAGTGATGACTCTGACGTGGGATACATTTTTGAAGTTGATTTGGAATATTCAATAGATTTGCATGATATTCATAAAGATTTACCATTATGTCCAGAACATTTCATACCACCAATTTCGAAGACATCCAAATTGATTACTAATCTATGTGACAAAGTAAAGTATATTATTTATTATACAAATTTGAAACAATGCATTTCACTGGACTTAAAAATTGAGAAAATTCATTGGGTACCGAAATTCAGATATAGCCCATGGTTGAAAAAGTATATAGATTTGGATACTGGAATGCGAAAAAAGTCAAGTAATGAATCTAAGAAAAATCTCTATGAATTAATGAATAATGCAGTTTTTGGTAAAACTATGGAAAATGTTCGAAAATATTAGAATATAAAGCTGGTTACACAATGGGAAGGCAGATATGGTGCTAAAGCGTTCATTTCACAACCAAATTTACCATAGCTGTATTATACTGGATGATGAAATATTGTTAATTTAAATGAATAAAAAAGTTGTTTGGTTCAATAAGGTTGGATTTTCAGTATAAGACCTCTAAAAGACATATATATCTATATATATATCTATATATATATATATATATATATATATATATATATATATATATATATATATATATATATATATATATATATATATATATATATTTATATATATATATATATATATATATATATATATATATATATATATATATATATATATATATATATATATATATATATATATATATATATATTTATATATATATATCTATATATATATATATATATATATATATATATATATATATATATATATATATATATATATATATATATATATATATATATATATATATATATATATATATATATATATATATATATATATATATATATATTATATCAAGAATTTAAATATAATTTAATGGATATTATTGAGATTGGGGGAGCAGGAGGGACAAATTATTTCAGGAGTTAGTTGCACCATATCTTTTTTACAATAGTAACAATGAACAGTATACGTTTCTAGATTTTCATAATATACTATTCTATTCATGTTTAAATGTACGTAGATGGCATCCCAATGTGGTATTACTGGCCTACTGAACGTGGTGCAAACAGGGCAAGCCCATAATTCAAAACTCAAATTGTTACTATAGAAGAAATAAATAAATAGATAGAAGCTACTACATTATTAACAATTAAGCGAGCCATATAACATTAGCCTCATGACCACTAATCGTGCAGCACAGGAAATTGCTGTTTTTTTTGAGTGGCCTTAAATTTCCTTGAAGTTCAACTTCTTCTGATGAACTATAACTTTCATCATATCCATCGATGATTGGTTCGTCCTCCATATTATTATTATTATTATTCACGACGTTCCTGATAATTTCATCTCTTATGATATCTATATTGAGATTGTCTACTATAGCTACCGGCACACCATCATCTTCATCGTCACTAATAACTATTATTTCGTTATCATTTCCCATAGCCATTTCTCACTTGTTTGTTCTTACTTTCAATTAACACTGAATACAAGTAATTGCAGTTTATATATGACTTTTTGCTAATGCGGTGTACATATGATAACAGCAAAATTTTCTGTGGTCTTCAATCATCCTGTTACATCTTTATCAGTGTTGCTTTGTACGTTATACTGCATAGTTTGAAATTAATATTGAACATATTCTGTCTATAAATATGTCTGAAGAAACAAAATTTTTTAATTGTGGATAGATACACAACATATATGGCGACGAGGATGACCAAGATAAGTGTCGATTAGTGTACAAGTGTGGTTAATCTGAACTGAAACATAAAGTGTCAGAACAAAGAAAAAACGAGGTCGAGAGTATGTCGTGGATTGGGTCAATCAAAGCATTTTCCAGTGAAAGTGAAGGATGGCAAGGGTATGTAGATCGCTTAGAACAACTATTTCTCTGTAACGATGTCGAGGAGGAGAAAAAAGTCCCGTTATTGTTAACTTTAATCGGTGGCGAAAACTACAATTAAGTTTGTGATCTGTTACCACCAGTCAAACCCTCAACGCGAACATACGAACAAATAATAAATACGCTCGAGAGTCATTTTGTGCCGCAAAAATCTATAATCATTGAAAGGTTCAAGTTTCACAAAGCAGCTCAGAACGCGGAAGAAGACATCGCAAGTTACATAGTCAGGTTAAGAGCGCTAGCAAAAAACTGTAATTTTGGAACAACATTGTCTGAAATGTTGCGAGATCGTTTCGTAGTAGGGTTGAAATGCGAAAACATTCAACGCAAATTGTTAAGCGATATAAACTTAACATTTGCAACATTGCCATAAGTATGCAAATGGCAAACAAAGAAAGTCAAGAAATTCAATCGGGTCCAGCGATCAATCTAGCAGAAGTCAATCGCGTGAACAAGTTCAAAAGTAGAAACAAATATTCCAAAGAATCATATAAGCCCAAGTCAGGGGAAATGAAGGAAGAAAAGTCGAAATGCAGAAGATGTGGTCGTCCACATAAGGAAAGTAGCTGTCCAGCAAGAGATTGGGAGTGTTACACATGTTACAAGAAGGGACACACTTCAAGAGTTTGTAGAGCAAAAACGGTACAGGAAATACGTCAAGAAGAAGAAGAAGTCAAGGGAATCAGTCACGTATACAGCATCCAGTCCGTGGAAGAAGCGGTATATGTCAGTCCCACGGTGAACGGAAAACCATTAATAATAATAATAATAATAATAATAATATTTATTCATTCCATTGATCAATACATGATATTGGACTTGTCCTAAGGATAACATAAATAATAAATGATGACACAATCATGGAAAAGAATCTGAATAAATGAAATTAACTTAAATTTACAGGGAAAAAAAATATATATACTTATCCAATTCTATTTTACTGTGCCATATATTCTTCTACTGAATAGAAACAATGTTTTATCAGGTATTCTTTCAAATGAAAACGGTATGACTTCTGAGATTCAATAATTCTCAAATTATGGGGTAATTTATTATAAAACAATGCTCCAATATAATAGATATTGGCCTCAAACCTACTTGATTTATGTTGCAGTAAAGTTAAATTATTTTTGTTACGTGTGTTATAATCATGATTATCTGTGTGTTTGAGGTAATTCTTATAGTTTTTTTTTGTGAACAGTAAAATATTAAAAATAAATACACTTGGAAAAGTCAATAAATCATACTGTACAAATGCATCTCTACAACTATCATTCCATTTTAAATTGCTATAAAACGTACTGCACGTTTTTGTAATATAAAAACTCTATTAGCTGTACGAGAAGAGCCCCAAAAAATTACACCATAGTTCATAATGGCATGAAATTTTGAATAGTAATATGTTTGAACTACATGAGTATTAGCTAAATTGGTTAATCGTTTTATAGCAAAACACATAGAACTTAATTTGCTACATACATATTCAACATGACAGTTACCTGACATGTTTTCTTCAATAATGATACCTAATAATTTTGTGTGTTCCACTTGATGCAGCGATTTACCATTATATTTAACCAATACACTTTCGGTGCTGGTAGATCTATTACAGAATTTCATAACATTACTTTTTGCAGAATTTAATACAAGTTGATTCACAGTTAACCACTTACGAAGTTGATCCAAGGTATTATTAGCTTGTTGTATTGTGTCAGTAAAAGAAGTATTGGAATTAAGTAATGATAAATCATCTGCATACGCAACGAAAATACCATCAACTATACAGTCTTTTATATCATTTATGTGAATTAAAAATAATAATGGACCAAGAATCGATCCTTGCGGAACACCTGTATTGAGAATATGTGCATCAGATCTTACAGAATTAATAAAAACAATTTGTGAACGATTAAGTAAATAAGACTCAAGCCATTGTTTACAAATACCGCGAAGACCGTATCTTTCACATTTGTCCAGCAATATATTATGATTTATACAATCAAAGGCTTTGAATAAGTCAATAAAAGTACCTATAACAGTTTGATTTTTGTCTAGCATTGAAAATATTGTTTTAGTGTATTCAGCTAATGCCGATATACAATCAGATCTCTTACGAAAACCATGTTGCTCTTTGATTAATATCTTATGTTTTTAGAAAAATGACTCAATTTTGTTGTACATAACTTTTTCAAAGATTTTATGAAAAGGTGATGCAATTGACAGGGGTCGGTAATTATTTACAGAAGCTGTGCTTCCAGACTTATGTAGAGGTATCACTTTAGTAGTTTTTAATGAAGTAGGAAAATAACCTGTACTCAAACTCATATTTATTATATAGGTTAAGGGGACTACAATGAAATTAGAAATTCTCTTCACTAGCACATTTGACATATTGTCAATCCCTGAGCTCTTTTTATTATTAAGGGATAATATTATATCATACATTTGTAGCTCATCTATTGGATTCAAATATATAGACTGTGAGTTAGGCTCTAAAGTGAACTCAAATGGACTGTTATTGTTAGAAATTGCATGATTACTGCTAATCAAATTATCAGCTAAGGTAGCAAAGAAAGTATTGAAAGTGTCCGAAATTGTTTTTGAATCTATTATCGAGGTATTATTAAATTTTAACTCCGATATAGTATTTGTGCTTTTTTTCTCAGAAATATTTTGACTTATTAGTTGCCAAACTGACCTTGATACATTTTCCGACTGTTGAATGAGGCTATCAATATAAGTTTTTTTTGCTTCTCTCACCTTATTAAAATGTGCTCTTTTATATTCGTTATATTGATAATGTGAAATCAAACCTTCATTACGTAAAATAAAAAGATGTCTCAAATTTTGAGCAGAATCGATGATATCTTTGCTTAACCATTTTTTATCAATTTTTCTACGGGTGCTACAGTTAATTAGTGGGAAAGCAATGTTGAAATAATGTGTGAGTGTATCTATGAATATAGAAAACGCTGAGTCAACATCGAATGTATTATAAATTTCATGCCAATTTTCATGATTCAAGCAGTAGATAAAGTATTGTATGTTACATTCAGAAAATATTCTATTTTTATTTCGCATATTACTGTTTGGTGCATTATTTATAACAGAAACTTTAGCAATCTGTGCTGAGTGGTCTGATAGTCCATTGTGGTTAACTTCGAAATAATCCTCAGCATTTGTAAAATTCACAAGAATGCTGTCAATGCAGGTGCCGGTGTTAGATGTTATTCTAGTAGGAGTATTGATGGTATGATGAAAACCGAAAGTATGAAATAAGTCCAAGAACCGATTCCTTTGACCACTGTTTGATAATAGATCTATGTTAAAATCACCACACACTATAACTTTGGGATTATTTGTTACATTACTTAGATGCTCCAGTAGATGTTCCAGTTTGTAATAGAATAAATTGATGTCTCCGTCAGGTGCTCTATAAATGGTCACTATGATATAGTTTTCTTCTTCAAATTTTACTTTAGCGCATGTATATTCAAAATGTTTCTCCTCAATCGGGATATTTATATTTATTGCCGATGATATAAGTTCTGCTTTCATATAAATAAGTACACCTCCGTGTTTATATTCAGTTCTTGCGAATCCATTTATTAGGATGTAGTTTTTCAGCATGTAATTACTTAATTCATCCTTATACAACCAATGTTCAGTTAGGCATATAATATCAATATTATTTGTAGCTGCAAAAACCTCGAAACTATCTATTTTATTTCTAATTGACTGAATATTTTGATGAACTATGATCAATTTCTTCCTATTTTCAGTTTTTTTCTCATTATTAATTAATTGCTATATGACTTAATAGTTAGTTTTGGAAGTCAAGGTTACAGTCATGGCAGCTAAATATTTTTGTCCAAATTATCCTAAAACTAGTCTTGAGAAATGTAATGTTGAGTTAGAAGCAGCATCAGGTCATGGTTTAGAATTATTAGGTAAAGCCAATATAGGAGTAAACTATAATAATAGATCTAAAGTATTACCATTGTATGTAACAAAAAGTACAGCTATAACTGCTCTACTAGGTCGCACATGGCTAGATTTTATGGTACCAACATGGCGGCAGAATCTATTGTCAATAAATAAAATAGATAGTAAATGTAATATATCTAATGTAATTCAAGGTTAACAGGGAATCTATTCAAATGTATTCAACGAAGATCGAAGTCAGACGATCAGGGAGTTTTCACTGGACCTACATTTGAAGGACAACGTCATTCCTGTATTCCACAAAGCCTACTCAATTCCGTATGCAGTTAAACCGGCAGTAGAGTTAGAAATTGACGACATGGTCAAGAGTGGTATTATGATCCCAGTAAGTCACAGCGAATGGAGCAGTCCGATCGTTGTAATACCAAGGAAATCAGAAAGATTAGAATATGTGTAGATTTCAAGGTAACTGTAAACCCTCATTTAAAAACCGAACATTATCCGTTACCACGAACGGAAGACGTTTTTAATAATGTAGCGGGAGCTAGATATTTCATGGTTTTAGATTTATCTAACGCGTACTTACAGTTGCGAGTAAATTCCAGTTCTCAAAAATACCTAACAATCAGCACGCATATAGGGCTATTTCGGTATACACGGTTAGCTTTTGGATTGAGCTCAGCTCCGTCTCAATTCCAGTCTGTCATGGATCAAGTAATTAATGGGTTATCAATGACCGCAGCATTTTTAAATGATGTAATTGTAGGCGGAAAAACATTAGAAGAGTGTATAGTTAATGTAGAAAAAATTTCACAACAACTCGATAAATACAACATTAAAGTAAATTTCAGTAAATGTAAATTCTTTGAGCAAAGGGTGGAATTCCTGGGTCATTAATTGTTATCTGAAGGGATTAAACCGCAGTAAAAAATGCACCGGCGCCTGAGAATATTACACAATTCAGGTCGTATGTCGGATTAATTAATTATTACCATAAATTTTTGCCAATGTTATCTAGTTTAAAAGCCATTATATGATTTAGAGAAGAAAAATACAGAATTTGTATGGAATGTGAAATGTCAAGAAGCTTTTGATCACAGTAAACGTATGTTGACAAATAGTGAAGCGATAGTACATTATTCAGTTGAATATCCTATAGTAATATCAGCAGATGCGTCTCCGTATGGAGTCGGGTGTGTGTTAAGTCACATTATTGATAATGTAGAATATCCGGTAATGTTCGCTTCAAGTACATTGTCCGAAACAGAACGAGGCTATGCTCAAATTCAATGGGAAGCGTTAACAATAATATTCGCGATAAAGAAATTTCACAAATTCATCTATGGTAGAAAATTCACTCTTTACACGGATCATAAGCCGTTAGAAGCAATTTTCGGTGAGCATAAGAATATTCCAACGTTAGCAGCAAATAGGCTACAACGGTGGGCATTGATACTTTCAGCTTACGAATACAATATTGTGTATAAAAAAGGTACGTTATTAGGAAACGCGGACGCGCTCAGTCGTTTACCATTAAATGAACCTACAGAAGAACCAGTATTCTCATTTTATGAGTGCAACGAAATTCCATTAACAGCATTAGAGGTAGCTAATAACACACGTAAAGATAAAGTAATTGAGTATACTAAATACGGGTGGCCGAGTCGTGTTACAGACTATAACTTAAAACCATTTTATGCTCGTAGACAAGAGTTATCATTGAAAAACAATTGCGCTATGTGGGGAAATCGCGTTATCATCCCACATCAAATACGAGAAGATGTGCTAGATCTCTTACACGAACAACATGTCGGGGTAGTTCGCATGAAAATGTTAGCTCGCGGGAAAGTTTGGTGGCCGTTAATTGATGAAGACATTGAGAGACTTGTTAGATCTTGCGAGACATGTCTAAAGCATCAAAATAAACAACCGTCAATCAACGTACCGTGGCCTAAAACAAATAAAAACTGGCAAAGAATTCATATTGATTTTTTCCAAAAATTTGATAAATACTTTCTGTTGTTAGTAGACAGTCACAGTAAATGGTTGGACGTTTATAATGTTACTGGTACAGCAGCAGAGGAAACGATAAATCAGTTACGAAACTCATTCATTATATTTGGATTGCCTGATGAAATAACATCAGACAATGGTCCGCCCTTCAATGGCGAAAAATTTAAAAATTTTTGTGCGTCTAACGGAATTAAACATAATATAACTCCACCTAGACACCCGCAATCTAATGGTCAGGCAGAGAAATTTGTAAGCACAGTTAAAAATTCCTCAGTCAAACAAATAACTGACGATAATAGGGTATTGAAAAAATCCGATTTGAATTTAAATATTCAGAAGTTCTTACTTAAATATAGAACTACACCAAATACAGTAACAGGTTACTCTTCGGCGGAAATGATGTTGAAGCAAGTACCAAAAACAAAATAACAACTTTTACAACCGCGTCAATTAAGTAAAACTAAAAATGAAATCGGCAAAAACATTAAAGCCATTAAAACTTTCATAGAAGGGGAAATGGTTTGGGTTTATAATAAAAGAGGCATAAAACACTCATGGATACCAGGTAAAATCTGTAAATTGGTGAGTCCGGTGACCTATTTGGTAAATTGTTCGAGGGAAGTGCGTTTTACTCACATGGATGATATAAAACCAATGTATAATCATAACAAAAAAAAAAACAGGTGATAGAAAACAAGAGGGGATAGAATTACCAATCTTGAGTAACGAAAATCATAACAATAAAGATCCAGGTGATAGGAAACAAGAGGGAATAGAATTATCAGCCTTGTGTAATGAAAATCAAAATAGTAAACAGTTACAGAATAAACAATACTCTACCCAAGGGTTAGATCCTTCTCTACCATTATCTAATGATGAAACCACAGACGAGTCTATAACCTTTCATCTTATTCCAAATACACCCGTCCTCCGGCGATCGAATTGAATAATTAAACAACCTGATCGTCTGAGCTTGTAAAAATATAACAATGTATTGTATACGTTTAGTTGTAAGGAATAACAGTTTTGTCAATTCTTTTATATTGGAAAGGGATGATATGTATTTAAATATAGTTGGCAACACTGAGAGTAATGTGATGAGAATAATGGAAAAGTGTTGTGTTGGAACACTGGGCGAAACAGGTTATGTACTAAAGTAGCAAGTGATGTATTATCGTATTAAATGGGAATAAAGAAATATGTACCCTATATCAAAAACGAATATCTTGTATTAGAACCCTAGATACACAACATATAAATGCTTTCAAAGCATTAATAGAACTACTAAAAAATTGTTCAAATCATCAATAATGTCACAAATATTGGGTGGCTGTGAATTTTCAGTAGTTGTAGTTCCAGTAGCAGAAGAAGTACTCAAAGGTTTTTTTGTTGTTGTAGTAGTGTTCAAAGCTACACCATATAAATTTTGGATAGCATGTATGTCATCCTCATACAAATCAATTGAATTATTATCGTTCTTTGAGAAATAATATAGTTACATAATTGACTTTCCTACATTTGAATAGTAAATTCCCAATGCGTGACCTATTTCGTGTATGGCAACTTCTAGAAAACTTATTTGACTGACATCAGCATTATAATTTTTACTGTAAGCCCAATTTTCATCTGAATCAAAATATATTTCTACAGGTGTGTGCAAAATATCTGGTACATTTGCATGTGCTAATGTACCTCCCTCTCCATCAAACATCTCTGAGCAAAATTTTGTATATTCTGCATTTCTATGTCTCAATTTTCCAGCAGTTATTAATATATTAACATTCACAGAGCTTTGTATGAAATTTATATTTGTATATTTTGATCATATTGTAAAAGCTCCTTCAATCAAATTTATGATTGTTGTATTAGTGATTCTATACAAATTATATATAATTGTTTTATTGAACCACTTATTATTATGATTTGTTAGGTAGTTGTAATTGTCAATAACACCACATCTAGGCTGCTTGATTGAGTCTAAAGTTCCATTATTCAATGTACCATCAACGGTCAAATTATAATGAAGTTGGAATGCTTTCAAAGCATTAATAGAACTGTCACTTGTTTCATTTATTGTTCCAAAATTGTTACTCTCACTCAAATTCAAATATCCATATGTGTTTAGGTGTGTAAGCACATTCTCAAAATTAGTAGCGCCATTTTGAACTAAAGTATTGCAGAGAAAATAAAGCAAAAATAAATAATACATGTTGATTAGTCAATGGCTTCTATGAAACTGAACAAAATATATTATTTACAAAATATTTACCATACCTGTTGAAGGTATATATTCAGTAATACGGTCATGTAATATGAAGCAATAAGCTGTGGTTGAGTTTGGAAAATTCTCCGAAGCTTCGAATTCTATACGAATGTCTACGGGGGCATTTTTTATTCTTTCAGACTGTTTGCTACAATCTAGGAGAATATATGGTATGTATTTTCAGAGGTTGATCAGTTAAATTTGGGACTGTTGCTTCCATTATAATAAGGGTTTTGAAATTTACTATACATTTCATACAATAAAGCATACTGATTTTTAGTGAAGCTGATATTCAAATTCTCAATCATGGAACATTTAGAGTTGAGGTAAAGTTTAACATTTGTGATATCACAGTGATGAAATTTACTAGCATCTTTCTCAGTTTGATTTCTAACATTTGTTTGAAAAGTGAGAACTACAAATCTAGGTGTTTCCAGTTGACTGGATGATTTTAAAGACCACACTTGCTCAGTGGTTATAGGTATACGGGATATTCATACCAATCCCAACTTCTCAATGGTACAGATGAAGGTTGAGTACTACTCATTATTTTCAGAAAGTTCAATTTCTCTTCATCGTTAGAATAAATATGTTTCACGCGCCATTGTACTCTGAACAGTTGAATTTTCAGGTCATTCTTATTAATATAAACATTATTATCACTTCTAGCACGTACTAAAACAAATTCTTGTTCAGCATTCATTATAATACGTTTAAGATCTTCTGCAAATCCTCATAATAGTTCAAGTTGGAGAAAAACAGTGAATTCTCCAGTTGAATGTATGATATCAGCATTATTCCATCCAGTAGTTTCATATAAATGTTGTTCATTTGATGGAAAAGAAATACAACCTTCAATTGTACTTGTTATACCAACATTTTTCACTCTATCTAGTTCAATACCAAAAAGTTTGTAGCGGATTTCATCGAAAAGGAATGCAAATCCATTATTGGATATTGCTATTTTAGTTTGAGGAGCTGAATCATTACCATCTTTCTTATTGAATTTACCCTCCAATATGATGTAACTGCCATGTGGTGTTATAAATATATCCTGGTGATGAATAGGTATTCTTATTTTATCGCTGTTCTCAAATCTTGTTGAAGCATAAGGATCATATGTATGCCACTTTTCACGTCTTATATCATTATTGAAGACTATATTTTCATTTACTCTTAGAACCTCTGTATTGGCCATTTTGTTTAATTTTGTAACCTTGAGCAATAAGAAATTGAATATTCTCAGGTCTTAACTCACAAGCAGTTAAATGTGAATTAAGATGTTTTGAGAAATTTTGTGTATTTATAAAATCTGTAGTATTATTGAAGTTAATTCCCATTTTTCATCTGGTATCAAGTAAAGTCTGATAACAATATGCTCGTCTCTGAAATTAATTGAATTTCCGTTCTGATCATTAATTCTTATTGTTATGTTGGTCATCTTTCGAACGTTCACAGCCAAAAAAATCACATTCTTAGGTGCCTCTGTTATTTTATACCCAGGTGGTACTGAAGGAAAACACTCGTGTATAATATGAACTAGCTTGTTGTTTCTATACGCACCTGCTGTAATATTACTTTCTATTTGCATTGGATCTACGTTAATAATATTCACAGGGCAATCAGAAATATATTTCATATTTGGCTCTAATTTTCTCCTATTGAATCCTAATAGTGATCCAATGGAATCCTCTTTTTCAAAATTGATTTCATATTTGCATTTTAGCTCGCATTTTAATATGACATTATTGGCATATAAAGTTATTATATCTCCATTATTCTTAATAATAATATTGTTATTTTTTATATTTGCTTTATTATTAAACCCATCGTGAGCTCTATAATCATTCAGTGCTAAACATAAATAATTGTTCACATCTTCTATTTCATAGCACCCTATAGGTAGCTCTAATACCTTATTATCATAATAAAATTTATTATTTTTTTCCAGTCTCTATCGAACTGCCATACGAGCAAGACGTATAGATTCAGTGTGTGACTAATTAACACAAACGACGAGTTTAGTACTGTGTACAAAATTTGTCAAGTGCGGGCCAACGGCATCTAAAGCCAGTAACAGACAGTGAATTACCAAAACAGAATGTCACTCTTGGGTGTAAAACCCCAGGAGTACTCAAGGATTAAAACTAAGATGAAGGGCCGTGACACATCAGTAGGATCTACATCTGGTATATTAACAAATAAGAAAAGGAAGCGTCAAAATAATCTTCAAAGAAAATATAAGGTAAAAGTGAGTAACAAGTACGATTCATTAAGCGAAGAAGAAGATACTGATGACTCAAACATTGAAACAGAGCAGACAGAAACTGAACCTCCAAAAAAAGATAAAATACCACCAATTGTAGTATACAGTTATATTCAGAACCATACACAAAGTTTAGCGAATCTTAACGAGGGGTTGGAAAAAGAATTGGACGTCAAACATAAAAGCAATCGACTTATTCTCTACGCCAAAACTATGAAGGATTATGATAGTATCATAAAGAAAATAGAACAGGCCAAATTTGAATACCACACGTATTCACACTCAAATAATATAAATCACCGCATGGTTCTAAGAAATCTACCACCTAATTTATCAGAAGATGAAGTAAAAACCAATTTAGAAAAGTTACAAATTCCCGTAATAAAAGTTAGTAAAATGAAATCAAAACAAGCAGATGGTACACTACGTGAGTTACCAATGTTTATAGTTGCTATCAAAAATACAATGACCCTAAAACAAATTTATTCTACTAAAAAAGTCTGCTACTGCATAGTTGAATGGGAGAAATTTAAAAACAAAGGAGTAACACAATGTTACAAGTGTCAGTCTTTTTGGCATATCGCTAAAAACTGTCATAAAGCTCAAAAGTGCAGAAAATGCTCAGGAGATCACAACTCCAATGAATGCAAAGTAAATACTCTCAAGTGTGCAAACTGTTCAGATGAACATCCTGCAAATTTTAAAAATTGTGTAGTTTACGCGAAACAGATACAAAACAAAGAACAAAACTCGTCTATGCGAAGCTTTACATCTACACAAAAACCAGGATTCAAAATGAACCAAAATTATTTTCCATCATTAAACAATAGAGTAAATCAAGTTAGTGTCCCAAATAAATGGGTGACTACCACCAAAAACACACAGGACAATGAACCTGGAAATGTAACAGATGTTTTTAAAGAGATAAAAAACATCTTCAAAGATCTGAACATTAGCAGAATAATTTGTATACTCAAATCAAATTTATTCAAAATTAAAAAGGAAAGTGATACACTTACAAAACTAGCAATAATTACAGAGATGTTCTTAGAAATGCTGAACTAATGGCTGCACAAGCAAAACTAAAAATTATGACTTGGAATTGTTGCACAATAAAAGATAAAGCCACTGAACTAACAGAATACATCATAAGTAATAAAATTGACATACTAGGTATTAATGAAACCCGTCTAGATGCAAGCCTTAAGCTCAAAATTAAAGGATATAACGTATATAGAAACGATCGTAATTCGCAAGGAGGAGGAGTAGCGATAATAATTAAAAAACATATCAATCACTCACAAATTATAACGCCAATATTAAATACTACCGAGCAATATCTCTACTTGTGAAAACAACAGACAATGTGATCTTTGTCATTACATCAGCATACATCCCTCCAATAAAACAATTATGCATTGAAGACTTAAATGAAATTTTTAATCAACACAACAATGTTCTCCTACTTGGTGATCTAAACTGCAAGCATGCGAGCTGGAACTGCCCATCTAATAACCGCAACGGAAGAAATCTTCTGGAATACACTATTAATAAACAAATAGTACTAGCCGCGCCAAAGGAACCTACTCATTATCCTACAAGAGGACGACCTAGCGTCCTTGACATAATACTTTTAAAAAATATCATTCATGTAAGTAACCCAGAATCCCATAAAGTCTTAAGCTCGGACCATAATCCTGTTATATTCAAGTTCTGTAAGAATATTACCTGCAAAATACAAGAACCGACACTAAATTATAAAGCTGCGAACTGGAAAAATTTCAGAACAACACTGAATGAAAACATACCCACAGCTAATCCCACTATAGAACACAAAAGTGACATTGACACACAAATTAATATATTGTACAGAGCAATACATGAAGCAACAATAAAAAATATACCTTATATTCAAATAGGTGAGAATAAACAGCCAATACCTGAAGCAATAAGAGTCTGGATCCGAGCTAAAAATCGTACTCGACGCAAATATCAACAAACAAGATTACCCAGACTAAAAACTAAGCTTAAAACCTTACAAAATATCGTCAGAGAAAAACTGAAAAACTGGAAAAATGAACAGTGGAATAAAGTACTGAGCGAACTGAAACCAAGTGCGAATAATTTTTGGAAAATAACTAAACACTTTCGAAAAAATTCAAACACAATTCCTCCACTATCTACAGGAAATACTTACGTATATGAAGATAAAGATAAAGCGAATGCTCTTGCCAATCATTTTGAAAATGTTCATAAAGCGAATATCGATCTCGGAAACACTACTCACATAAATAGAATAAATAAAAAGATTAAGCAATATTTTCATGGCAAACCAACCGAACACAATAATGCCAAATTAACCAAGCCAACAGAAATCTTTAAAACCATTAAAAATTTAAAGATTTAGAAGGCTCCTGGAGTATATAAAATCTCGAATATAATATTAAAAAATCTTCACAAAAAAGCAGTTGCACTTCTCACCAAAATAATAAATGCCATGCTAGAAATGTCACATTTTCCCGAAATCTGGAAAACAGCAAAGCTCATACCTATACATAAATCAGGGAAGGACTCCAGGTATCCGCAGAATTATAGACCAATCAGTCTACTAAGCTCTATTAGTAAAATAAGTGAAAGAGTAATTTGCACTAGGATTGAAGAATATGTACATAATAAAAATATACTTATAGCAGAGCAATTTGGATTCCGTAGAGGTCACTCAACTACAATGCAATTAGTCAGAGTTTCTGATTATATCACAGATGCATTTAACAAGAATAAGCACGTTGGAACTGTTTTAATTGATATTGAAAAAGCATTTGATACTGTATGGCACAAAGGATTAATATTTAAACTAATTGAATACCAGTTCCCTATGTATCTAATCGATATTGTGAACTCATATATACAAGATCGAAAATTCGTAGTTAATGTCAACAATGACTATTCAACTAAGAGAAATATTGAAGCCGGTGTGCCACAGGGGTCAATACTTGGACCAATTCTTTTCAGTACCTTCATCAATGATATACCAAAAAGTAAAGAGGTCAACGTAGCATTATATGCTGATGATACAGATTACTTTACACAGTCATTTCGTACTGACACTATTGCCAAAAGATTAACACGTTCCATCGACCATGGTACAAAATATTATAATAAGTGGAAAATTAAGATCAGCGATAATAAAACTGAGACTATCTTATTCACCAAAAGAAGACCTCAAATTAAACAAAATGTTACAACACACGGAGTACCGGTTGAATGGAAAAAATCTGTTAAGTACTTAGGACTTCTAATGAACAACAAATTGAACTTTACAAAGCATATCAATGATGCCATAAATAGAGCGAATAGTATACTGTTTCAGTTATTCTCAATATATAACAAAAAGTGTTGCTTAAGTGTTGAAAATAAGTTACTAATTTATAAACAGTGTATAAGACCAGTACTAACATATGGAGCTCCAGTGTGGTACAATACATGTGAAACTAACTATAAGAAATTGCAAATAGTTCAAAACAAGTGCCTAAGGATTATAGGACAATATCCTAAATACACAAAGATCTCAGAAATGCATGAAAAATTGAATGTACCATATATAAAAGACTATGTAAATAAATTAACAACTAACTTTTACGCTAAACTAGAATTGAGTGAAAACCCAGTAATAAAATCTATTTGTGGAAATACCTTAGAACCCTTGCCGTATAAAAAATACAAGCATAAAAGAACTATACATAAACTTTTTGATCTAAATAATTAATGTTATAAATGAAATATAGTGTAGGTTTTTTGTTTTCACTTGTTTTTCCTACAAATTTCGAAATCATTTGTTCTTTATAATTTAAGTACTTACCTTTTATCCAATTTAGCACGTATTAATGATTGCTTGAATCAGATGTATGTGTTTTAAAATATGTATACACTGCTTGTATGTATTCTTTTACTGTCAAACAATAAAATTTTTTATATATATATATATATATATATATATATATATATATATATATATATATATATATATATATATATATATATATATATATATATATATATATATATATATATATATTATTTTTTTCATTTACGTTTGGTATTGAATAATATGTGTAAAAATTCACTAAGCCCATAACATATTCATCGTTATTTTTTAATTCAATTGCAGGAAAAAAATCTGCACTTAGCTCATTATATTTACCACTCAATGTTACTGTTCTAGACATTTTGTATAGACTGGCTATTCAAGGCTAGGCTTGTGTGTTACATAAAAATTTTGAGCATAAATGTCCACATTTGATGGAATCATAACTTTGTTCTTTATTATAATTATACCTTATACTTGTATTTGAACTTGAATAATTAATCAGCTCAATAGGAGGAGGTAATTCTCCAAAGCTGTCATGGTAAATTGCTGAGTTTCCACATTTTTTATGGGCCACCCAATGAGTTCCTGGGCCATTTTGATCATCTAAATTTATTATAGCACATTCATTTTTGAAAGATTTGTATGGTAAATTATTGAGCATATATACACCTCGAAAATATGATATCTCCTTAGCATATTTGAGTAAATCAAAATTACTCAACGGCCTATTTGGTAATTTCCTAAAATTTATGATTTTTTTTTACGATCAGCTCCTTTTTTGTATGGGCGTGAATATAAGCCTTTGCCTGATGATGATGAAGCTTTATTAACACCGTAAGACGCAGCTCCACTCACAGCTCCTGCTAATAATGCTTTAGCATTAATTGGGGCAACAATAGGTATGAGGGCAGGTAAAAAACCACCTTTCTTTACTGAAGTATTGCCATTTGAAAGCGCTTTAGTTATAAGAGGTGTAACAAAAGGCAAAATTGCTGATGGAAGAAAACCACTTTTCTTTGTTTTGCGCTTCGTGCATTTATTTTTATATGTTTTTTTCCTCATTCCGAATTTGGTCTTTGTTTTCATAGCAGTCGAAACAAATAAGGCTGCAGATTGCTCAGCTAGTGACGAGTCTGAGGCTTTTACTCTAGACCACGCTTTCTCTTGTGAAATTTTATCTGCTTTATGGCGATCTTCTAAATTATCTCTTTTTGAATATGCAATATTGTGTTGTTTACAAGCCGCATCCAAAGGATTCATTCCAGGTTCACCTCGTGCTAATCGCTGTTGTAATTTTGTACCAGGTCCACAGTACTGGTAGCCAGGAATATGAAGCTCAAATGGTAAAGAGTTTATAGCAGAATTGATTAATCCTGTCCCCTCAGCTTGATGCTCAATCATTGAAGGTTGCCCAACAACTGAATCTATATTGATGCAATTATTCATATTTATGCCATTTTTGAAGATGAATTCGAAGAGCATGTATTCAAAATATCAGCAAAAAGGTTTGGAAGTGGAAAATTTTGACACAACACCGGAAAAATTGAATAAAAAACATAGTAAATCACTACCAGATACAATACGATGTATTATTTGTGATCCTTCAAACTGCGGCAAAACCAATGTTCTATTGAGCCTACTCACACATATGAATGGTTTAAATATGAAAATATATATTTATACTTTAAATCTTTAAGTCAACCACAATACAAATTCCTGGAGAAATGTATATCACATGTCAAAGGAATGGGGTATTTCCCATATACTGATAACACAATAATAGTAAAGCCGCAAAATACAAAACCGAACTCTGTTTTCATATTTGATGATATTGCTTGTGATAAACAAGACTGTATTATAATACGGCCCAACTTGAAACAGACCTACTCCAAAAACGTATTTTGGTTCCAAAACTGAATTAACCAATCAAAGATCTCTCCATTGTGCCAGTGGCGTGCTCATCTGTCGATAATAAACACTTGTCACTCGTGTTTCTAGTATTGCGCTGATCACCGGTATTTCATAGTATTGCTTTCCATACGTCTATTGTTTTCATTGGTTATTATTGTTATTGTTGTTTGTTCACATTTTTATTATAGTATATATATATATATATATTATATAAATACTAGTTTATTGTATACTCATTTCATTCTTGTATTTGTACTGTTGAAAAATAAAGCATCATTATTATAATAAATAGATTTTTTGGTTTAATTCTTTATATTTATTTTGACGTTTCGACTTTCTATCCGAAAGTCTTCTTCAGAAAAAATTAATATTACTATAGGTTACTTTATTCTATTTCATAATTTCATACTTGCAAATTTGACTTATTTTGATATGTAAATTAAAGTAATTTTATGTGAAAAATTTTATTAACATCTTTTTTATTGAAATAACTGTGCGCCACTGAGTTTTGTTACTTAAGGTTGGGTCTGATTTTCCATATTTCATATTTTGCGCTTGACCATTGTACGCTTCGGCAGTTTTCTCATATAAATATGTGCAATGTCTACATAATATTGAACAGGGCCAGTGCTGTGGCGGTGCCAGCAATAGTACTTGCTACAATGCTTATAGAGCGCCAGCATCAAGTCCACATAATAACTACATTATAATATTTCCGCTTCAAAAATAGGGGAACTATACTACATGCGCAAGAATTGATTGACAGGTCTGTTTCTACTTGGGACGTACTGTAGAGAATATTTCAGTATATGGCGACATAACTATATAGATTGTTTCTATTTATGCCAGACATATGCTCAAATACCAAGACATTTGATCAGGGACAATGCAAATTTTCTTATACTTTTCAAACAAGATGATATGAATCTACGCCACATATATAATGACCATGTTAATACAGGTATGAGTTTTACAGATTTCAAAAACTTCTGCTCAAATTGCTGGAAATGTAAATATTGCTTAACTGTTATAAAGATAGATAGATAAAGATAGTGATATGCATAATGGAAGATATCGTAAAGAATTCAATAAGTTGAAGAAAAATGGCCTGAATACTTTGAAATATTCACCTAGTAGTGTTCCATAGAATATCAGAAGTTGTATGAGCTACCTCTAGTCTTTCATGAAGTGTAGAAGCAGACAGACAGACAGATAGATCATACTAGATTTGTACGATGGCTGCCAATGAAAATAGCCCAGAAACCCTCAAACGTATTGTAGAAATCAGCAAAATTATACGGCAGAAGTATGAAAGCTTCAAACGTAGCCAAACTGAGTCTACACAACATACAGAGCAAATATTCAAACCCATTACCAAACCATTAAAACAACTAATAGAATCCCCGGCCTTAAATAACGTAAAATCTGGACCAAGAGCATTAAAAGATGAATTGTTGAACACATTTCAAGAAACACAATCTCCTTTGGATACACTCCAAGTAACACCATCTATATTCAAAACAAAGAGAAGAAAAATGTTTGAAACGCCTACACCTTCTTTCGCTGTATCAAAGAAGAAAAAAATTCCTCGTAATATGCTAGTAACTGATGATGATGTTGATTATGATAATAATCAATATGATGCTAATGACATCTTGCCAATGAAAGCAATGAATAGTCCACTTGAAATATCTACAGATAATCAACCTAATTCCGATAATTCAGTAGGAGATATTGCTTTGAAATACTTAAATTATCATGCAACAGGCGATAAAGCAGATAAGGATATGATACATGGAGTTCAAAGAAAGCTAATTGGAGAAGCCGTAATACAAATCAAATATAATAATATTTACCTGAAAGATAAATGGTATAAAGGAACACAAGGCTTATATGAGCTATTATTCTAGAAAATACCTAAAAATTTCACAGAATGTGAACAAAAAACTTACATTGAAATTGTACCTAAGACAAATGCCCATAAAAGATACAACAAAGCTGATCAACAAATGAATGGATCAACAAATCCAAAATATAGAAACATCATCAGAGATGGAATTCATTCATTTGATGGACTTGGAGTTTCATTGGGGCAAATCGGGCTCAATACTATCAAAAATAAACCTTCTAAAAACTCAACTATATTTGAGACAAAATTTCTGGATCTCACTAAAGAAAATAAAGAATTTGTATATTGGGATGATGTGAATGAGCTTGTGGATAGATTACAATTATTGATTGCTTTTTAGAGTGTTGGCCACACTGGTCACGATAATTAAATTTTAAAAATAGTAGAAGAACTACGTGAAGCTAATATTATAGAATAAGTTGAATTATTACTTTAAATGAAATATATAGTAGACTTACAAGGATTTTACGCTCAGAAATTCCTATTAAAAGAAATTGCAATTTTGACACTAAACAGCAATCAAATTGAGCATCTTATTGTAAAACCACCATTTTCATGGTTTGTATTAGATAATAAGTCAAGACAGAACGCAATGTGGTTATATAAAAACCATCTGGCTTAAAATGGTCTGATGGAACAGTGAACTACAAAGAATTCCTTGGAATTGATCTACCAAATATATTAAAATGTGCAACAGTTATTTATGTTAGAGGTAAACAGAAAGAGCAATTTCTCGATATCGATATATGTGAGCAACCAGCATTAAAGATATATATCCTTCACTAAGTATGTACAAAATACTAAAATATCTCTCAGATTTATCGATTCATTCAGATTTATGGCGAGTAGTTAGGACATATTATCATATTCAGATAGTTCTGGAAAAGTAATCACAAAGTCTTTGTGCAATTCAGAAATGGAATTTGATTTACTAACAAAGAAATAAATTTTCCCCTACTAATATATAAATTCATGGGAAAAATTAGATGAGTTGAAATAGCCGGCAAGAGATGATTTCCATAGTTCGTTGAGAGGTGATAGCGTCTCAGAGGAAGAGTATAAATTTGCTCAAAAAGTATGGGATACTTTTGGGATAAAATCTTTGAGGGTATATGTAGATTTACACTTGAAGACTGTTGTATTATTATCAGACTGATGTATTATTATGAGAACTTTCGAAAGAATTGTTTAAGCACATATGAATTAGATGCTCCAAATTATTTTACAGCTCCTGGACTAGCATGTGATGCAATGTTGAAAAGTACAAGAGTCAATCTTGAGTTACTAACAGATGTGGATAAAATCATGTTTATTGAGATTGGCATACATGGAGGTGTATCACAATGTTCAAATAGATATGGAAAAGCAAATAATGAATACATGGACGTATGATTCAACGCACTCTGTATCATATTTGATGTATTTTGACATTAATAACTTGCACGGAGCTGCTATGAGAGAATATCTACCATATACAAATTTCGAATGGGTTGATGATTGTAGCAATATTGATTTGATGAATGTGAGTGATGAATCTGACGTGGGATACATTTTTGAATTTGATTTAAAATATCCAGTGGATTTGCATGATTTTCATAAAGATCTACCATGATGTCCAGAACATTTTGTACCACCAATTCAAAGACATGCAAAATGATTACTAATCTATGTGACAAAAAAAAGTATATTATTCATTACAAAAATTCAAAACAATGCATTTCACTAAGCTTAAAAATTGAGAAAATTCATCGGGTACTAGGATTCAGACAAAACCTATGGTTGAAAAAGTATATAGATTTGAATACTGGAATGCGAAAAAGTCAAGAAATGAGTTTGAGAAAAATTTCTATAAATTAATGAATAATGCAGTTTTTGGTAAAACTGTGGAAAATGCTCGGAAATATAATGATATAAAGCTGAATACACAATGAGGAGGCAGATATGGTGCTAAAGCGTACATTTCACAACCCAATTTCCATAGCTGTGTTATGATGATGAAATTTTGTTAATTGAAATTAATAAAAAAGTTTTTTGGTTAACTAAGCTATTTACGTGGGATTTGAGATATTAGACATATATATATATATATATATATATATATATATATATATATATATATATATATATATATATATATATATATATATATATATATATATATATATATATATATATATATATATATATATTTGACTTTCACTATGAATAAATAAAATTGAATTTTGGAAATCAAGCTAAATTATTGTACACAGATACAGACAGTTTAATTCACTACATTTTAAATATTGATTCATATGAAATGACGAGAGGAATGATACTCATGAATTTGACACGTCAGACTACCCTATCGATAATATTTTTAAGATACCCCGCGTTAACAAGAAAGTAATTGCACTTATGAAAGATGAAAATAATGGCAATATCATGACTGAATTTATAGGCTTACGATCCAAGATGTATTGCTATAAAGTGCAACATGTAGATAAGAACCAGAAAAATAGTAAGAAAGCAAAAAGATTCACTTCAACCACGTTCAAATTAATTAATTTTGAGGATCATTATAAATGTTTGGTTGGTAATAAAAACCTCATTAGGCATCAGTCTATGATACAGTCTGAAAAACATGAGGTCTATACTATCAAGCAAAAAAATTAGTTTTGAGTCCTCACGATGACAAAAGAATTATAAATCATCCAAATACTGATACTGTACCGTGGAGACATGATTTTGTTGGATAATATATCAAATAATAAACAGAATGATGAATTTCAATTAATATCTGTTTTTATTTACTCACCTGTTATTTATTCCTGAAATTATGCCAGAAAATAATACGAAATTACCCATTAAATTGAAGTATATATTCAAAAATTGAAATAAATTATAATAAATAATAGTTTGAACTCGTTAAAAGAAGGAGAACAAGAGGTGCAGTGAATTTTGGGGAGTAATGTGATTAAATCTTTCTTATGCTGGGGCCACACTTACGTATAATGTCATTAATTAAGGCGTTATTCAATAATGAACACATTGTCAATGACAATATATCAATTGTCACATAACGCCTTACCTAACGGCATCAGACATTAGTGTGGCCCCTGCATTACAGTAAAAGCAGGCCATAGAATATTGGGCAATATTATTTAAGTATTCAATTTTATTGATCCTTTGATGTACGTAGACAGCACTCCAGTGTGAAATGGTTGGATGGCAAAATGTAATGCATAAAGGGAAAGCCTATATGAAGAAGTCCAAATTGTGACTAAAAAAAAAAAAAATAATAAAAGCTACTCAATTATTAACAAAATACATACCAAAAAATTAGGGCTTCATATCCTCTCAATGCGTAACACATCATATGTTCTGAAAGATGATTGTTGGGTCTTAAGTTTTCGGTCATATCATAATTTTCTGATGATGTATAACCTCCATCTTCGTCGTCATTTCCAATAATGAGTGCTATCAAATTGTCTGATGCCCCATTGAATAATTGGACATCCTCAATGATTCTATCAACAATTACCCCCATATCCTGCTGGTTGACTACAGCCCCAGGCTTAAGTGGAGGCATGTCTTCTTCAACCTCTTCTTCTTCTTCGACTTCTTCTTCTTCTTCTTCGACTTCTTCTTCTTCTTCTTCTTCTTCTTCTTCTCCTTCTTCTTCTTCTTCATGACCAGTTCCATTCTCATCGTCACTAATGACAATTTCGTCGTTCAAATCTTCAACAATATTGCCATCCTCCTCGTCGTCACTTAGGACAATTACTTGTTCGTATCTTTAACAATATTGCCATCCTCCTCGTCGTCATTCACGCTCAACGCTTCGTTCTCAATTTCCATTATTTCACCATTCAAATGATACTAAATAGGAGTATAATGAATATTTATATATGATTTTTGCAATTGCGGTAAATATATGATAGGAAGAAAAAAATTTCTGTGGTCTTCAATCATCCTGTTACATTCTTATCAGTGTTGCTTCGTTAGTTATACTGCATAGTTTGAAATTAATATTAAACATACTCTGTTTATAAATATGTCTGAAGAAACAAAATTTTTCAATTGTGAGTTGGAGCCACGGTACAAGATATAGTAGGTAACCTAACTCGCCCCGCAAATGCGTCCGCTGAGATGGTTATAGTTCGCGCTGTCGCCGCTAGAGACGCCTACATCAGTAAGGCCTGTTTTACAACAGTGTTTAATGTATAATTACACTAAACTTACAAAATTTTACGAAATCATTTATATATTGAAGTTGACCGTATATGTAATGTTTACAGCATATATTTTACTTTAATTAAAAATCGATATACTTGTTAAATTAGTGTTGCATTGAGTAATATTTAATATTTAATTATTACCTATGCAATAAACTCAGTTGGATAAATTCCGAGATCACATGCGATTAACAATAATTGAGAAATATTTGAACAATACATTAACAATGTGTTTGATCTTCAAGAATACATACAGATGATATGTTTTCAATTACAAGAAAATTGTTCGAACTTTCAATAAAGGAAACATGAAAACATAAGTTAAACAAAAATTAGATTCAGCTCAAAATATTATATTTCTATATTATACATAATGTTTCACAACGTAATAGTTTTTTATGTATTAAGGGCACTTATATTTATTTTTAACAAATACACGTTATTTTAAATTATCTTATACTTAATTCATTAACATTGTCAAAATTTAGATTTCATTTGAATGACTTGATACAAATTTACTTTGTGATTAAATTTGAATGAGAATTAAATTCATTTATGAAACTGGACCTAGTTTAATAGTTATTTATGGAAGTGAATTAAACCACTGTTTATTTGCGAGAAAAAAGTTCAAAATCACGAGCGCGTGCAGCGCGAGTGCTTTAATTCTTTGAGCAAATAAAGAAGTTTAATTCACGTATTTGTATACATAATTTTATTCAATTGCTTTGTCCCAAATTTCTATCATGTCAAGTGGAGCTCTAAAAACACTATATTTTATCTTACAACTCTCATATCCAGAATTACAATTCGGGACAAAACATTTTCCAGGCATTTTAATCGAATGTTCATTTGTCACACGGCTATCACTTTATTAAATTATTATTTATTTACTATAATCTGACTGTATTCAACGACACAAACACTAAAATCAAACGCTTTTCAATTGGCAACTAGGCCCTACATATCCGCCATCTTGAAACATTTCCTCTCACCTCTCACGTCCACATGCTTGACGCAGTCAGCGGACACATTTTTCGTAGACCGGCAATGAGAGTTGTGGGGGCCTGGTTGGAGCCTTTATTACGATAAAATAAGAAACGTTTTGTTGTTTAACCTATACAGTACTCTGATTTATGGTCTATGTACAAGAAGGCCTTAGCTTCTTTTTGAGTTTCTGAAAAAGTTGATTTATTCAACGACTTAAATGATTGGAGTAATAGACTCAAGAAGAATGGAAGATATTTAATTTCACACATATTAGCGTTGTTGGCTGCTTCTGATAAAATCGTAAACGAGAATTTGATTGAGTGATTCAGTAGTGGAGTAAAAGTTACTGAAGCGCGCTGTTTCTATGGAATTCAAATAGCCGGAGACAATATACTGCTACGCCCCTAAAGAGCTATCCCGGGCAAGGTCCGGTTGAACGCCGGCTAAACCTAGTGGAGATGGGAGTGGGCTTAAAAGTATCAAAGAGATTGTGGACGCCAGTTGACCAGAGTACGTCGCTCAACCACAGTCGATCAACAAACTCCCGGGAAGGGCGATACGAAATAAATTGAGAGGCTATGTCTCTAATTAAGCATATATTTAGAAAAGGAATAAATGATAACTAATGAGTGTCTCGGAAAGAGCACAAAAAAACGTACAATCAAAAAAAATACCGAAGGAGAATGACTCGGGCGAGTGCTTGGTTTTATACGAGAAATCAAAGCCGTAATCTGTGACAACCCTACGTGAGGATAAATTAGCCCGCGTAGAATCGAGGACTAGTAAAAAAAATATAACATATACGGAACGCGAGGTGCGCAGGGATTCGTTGGTCGACCACCGATATCAATGCGTACGCGAAACAAAAGATGCGAAGTGGTAAAACAAGGTTTACACAACTTAATAGTCCTAGAGACTAGGTGACGCTACCCTGACGTACGCTGTAACTAACGCGACAAAATTAAATTCTAAACACCTACTCCCGCACGAGCTAACACCCGATATACATACTATACATAAATAATCAATGCAACATGTATGAAATAAAGGTTCAAAATTTGAATACGAAAGGGATGGCTTATCTGGAAGTCGGTTGACTGCTTGCGTTGCCGGAGCGAGTTGGTTCACGAACGTTAAAAGTGCAAATCTTTCCAAATGGCGTCCTGGCTCAAAATGTCGGACTTCCGGCTGGTAAGATGGCCGCGTGGCATCCAGAATGTGAGAATTATACGATAACGTATGTTTGTGCGGATCGTTAAAGCCTGAAATGAAGTTGTTTGAATAGATAGATATTTACCCAAAAGAAAGACAATGAAAAGAGCATGGTTTTTTTCTCGTAATTGATTCCCATTTTTTTTTTTTTAAAGTTGATAACATTCAAGAACAATTGGAAAAAAAAAGACAGATTTGCATTAATGGGAAGAAAAATTCACTTAGTAGTAAACTACCATAAAATAAAACTTTTTGATCCCCGCAAGTAAGTCCGCCATCTTGAAACTCTTCTTGACCAGTGTCCAGAAATAAAACGGAAAAATTAACGCAAGTTGAGAGAGTGAGAAAACGTGAGTGACGAAAAACAAACCAGAAAGAGACGGAAGATTAGAGCTTGGCGCTAAAATTATAGATAAATTCCTTATGAACTAAAGCCCAGTGTAAGCTTCAATTTAAAAGTGCTGAAGACTCCCAAAACCAAATAATCCTATTCAATAAGGTGGGTTGTTATAATTTACTGCAGATAGGAGAACGATGAACATTGAGAAACAGTAGCGTGGATTAAAAAGAACTTTAATGTATTCCAAACTTCGAACAAAATCGAAGCACTTACCGTGCCGGTGTAAATGAAGCTTTAGAAAGCATTCAACGCAGGTTCTTACGCCCTCACTTTTGACAGCAGTGTGTACCGGAAGTAAAACGACGAACTGTCAAGTTTCGTAAACAGAATATAGCGACTTCCCCAAACATAAAAGAAATTGAAGGCAACCGCGACGAAATTCGTGGAGTTTTTGATAAATTCATACTTGTAATAATTATTAACTATGGTCTGAATAAAGTACACGAAAAGTTATTTTTACTCTGCATTTCAGGTTGGTTTTCTTGTTGTTGTAGTAATTTTGGACAGCATGTATGTCATCCTTATACAAATCAATTGAATTGTTATCGCTCTTTGAGAAATAATATGGATACATAATTGTCCTACATTTGAATCGTAAATATCAAGTTATATCTAAATTCCGAAATGTTTCCATATGATAACCTTAATTTAAACGTTATGCTGATCAATAATGATCATTGGACAATGTTGTATGCGGGCCAGTATTTTCGCCGCATGAGTACCTTAAAACAGCACAATTGGTAGCGATAGATTGCTCACATCAAAGTGAAACATTGAAAACTGGAAATGTTGATATTAGACTTGAATTTGAAACAGATGAGAATATACCGGACACAAAGCTGACTGTAAATTAATAAATAAATGTCGTATTGAGTTTCCAAACGAAGAGAACAAATTTCTGAAATTTAAAAATATCCATTATCAAGATACTGTACCATTTGTGATCTAAAGTAATACCGAATCTATTCGTAGGAAAACTAAAGATGCTAATCCAATAAAAATGAAAGAACATATCCCTTGAAGTGTCGCATACCATTTATAATGCTTGTATGATGACACGTTGTCTTATTTTCAATTATATAGAGGTGAGAATTGCATTGATTGGTTTGCAAAGGAACTCTTTTTGATCTCTCAATTAATTGATGAGAAATTTCAAAATTATATAGCTATAAATATGACGTTTGCAACAGCGACAACTTGTAATATATGCAAAAAGAAGTTTTCTCTCACTGATAATGAAGTTCGTGACCATTGCCACTTCTCTGATTTGTACCGCGGCCCTTTGCATCAGTCTTGTAATTTGAAATTTAGAAGATCATATACTATTCCACTTGTTTTTCATAATCTCAGCAATTATGATGGTCATTTGATAATATAAACTATAGCTAAAAGAATTCCAGAGCGAATCTCGTTACTGTCAATTAATAAAGAACAGTACATATCTTTTACAAAGTATATCGAGGGCACCGCAATCAATTTTAGGTTTATAGATTCATTTCGGTTCATGGCTTCTAATATTGAAGAATTGGCGTTCTATTTGGATGACAATGAGAAGCCTATCACGAGAAGTTTTTGCAAAAATAATGAACAATTCAAATTATCAACGACAAAGGGGACCTTTCCCCATAAATTTGTTAATAGCTGGGATAAATTTGAAAATGAATGTCTGCCTGAAAATATTAGCGACAGCGATTATATACACGCAAAAAACGTATGGCAAACTTTCGATTCAAATTCACTTGGCCAGTACTCGGATTTGTATCTTGCAACAGATGTACATTTATTAGCTGACATTTTCGGAGACTTCCGGAAAAATTGTATGGAAACATATAAATTAGATGCACTTCACTACTACACGGCTCCGGGCTTATCTTTCGATGCGATGTTGAAATACACAAACGTTTCTCTCGAGCTATTAACCGATGCTGGAAAACTGCTGTTTTTAGAGAAAGGGATTCGTGGTGGTCTTGTCCAATGTTCAAAACGTTATGCTGATGCCAATAATGAGTACATAAATGAATCTTACGATCCGGATAAAGACGAATCTTATCTCATGTACTCCGATGTAAATAACTTGTATGGCGCAGCAATGAATTATTTTTCACCGTACGGGAGCTTCGAGTGGGTGAATAAGTCTGATTTCTATGAAATAAATTTGATGGGGGGGGACACGGGGTACATTTTCAAAGTTAATTCAAAATATCCACAAAGCCTCTAAGAATTACATAAAGATCTGCCTCTTTGTCCAGAAAATCTCATTTCATCCGGATCCAAGCAATCAAAATTAATCGCAAACTTTTATGATAAAACAAATTATGTCATTCACTATCAAAATTTACAGCAGTGCGTGTTGCTAGGTCTACAAATAACTCAAATCCATAGAATCCTCAAGTTCAAACAAAGTCTATGGTTGAAGTCACATATCGATTTAAACACAGATTTAAGGAAGAAATCGAATAATGAATTTCAGAAAAAATATTTCAAATTATTGAATAACGCAATATTTGGTAAAACAATGGAAAACCTCAGACAGCATAAAGACGTGAGACTGGTGACTAAATGGCATGGTTGATACGGTGCGAAAGCGTTGATTGCTAAACCAAATTTTCACAGTTGCACAGTACTAGACAAAGACCTAATATTGATAGAGATGGGTAAAAAAGCTATTGTCTTCAAAATACCCATTTACGTTGGATTTTGTGTGTTGGTCATTTCAAAAACATATATCTACGACTTTCACTATAATTACATGAAACAAGATTTGGGTTCAAAAGCAGAGCTCTGCTATACTGACACCGACAGTCTTATTTACTATTCCCGAAATACTAATATCTACAAAATTATTAAACAGGACATACACAAATTTGATACCTCAGATTATTTACCCAATAATATTTCTGATATACGTTCAGCAAACAAGAAAGTTCCAGGACTGATGAAAGATGAGAACAACGGTATCATCATGACGTACTTCATCGGTTTGCGAGCCAAAATGTATGCATTCAAAACTTCAACCAAAGAATGTATGAAAACCAAAGGTGTTGCAAAACTTACCATGCGGTCCATCTCATATGATGATTATTACAACAGCTTATTCAATAACACATCAATTGTCAAGCCACAAATATTAATTAGATCTCAAAAACATAATGTATATACCATAAAACAGAATAAATCAGCTTTAAGTTCTTTTGACGATAAACGACTAGTAAATTACATTTTTCCCGAGACATACCCTCATGGTTACACTCTTAGTTCATAAGTATAACTTGTAAATAATGAAAATCAATGCATTAAAACATATTGTTTGTATTATTTATTTCATCTCGAATATCCTTAGTTGAAGCCGCAGCTTCAGGTATAGTATGTTCAGCGGTAAAATATTGATCGCACCTGAGATGTGTCATATGTTTGCAAGTGAAAATCGCGTGTCAATAATTAGGCTAGTGCTAAGTATGTTCAGTGGCAAAATATTGATCGCACCCGCATATGACCACATGTTTATAGCTTATTATGCACGCTATCGCTGGGTCAGGGTTGAATGCACCCTGGGGTCATGGTTGAAAGCACACGGCGGCGGCGGCGGAGTGGAGGCGTCGAGAGCGGCGGCCATCTTGGTATGTGGTCCAGAATCCCCACTGTATACCTACTCTTTCTACCCATCTTCAGATCTGCTATTTTCTTGCGAGGTTTCATGTCCAGCAGCTGTCTTTTTTCGCTCATTTTTGAAAAGTCCATCTTCAAATGGAAGATAAAATAACATAATATTTTTCGATATTGTAAAGAACGTCAGTTGAATAATCGATGAATTCAGAGACTCACCTGATACACTGTTTTGAACTTGATGTTGAAATAATTTTTCTTACTATAACTGTTTCAGTCAAAGGCACCCTGTTTATTATGCTTGAACAGAAATTAGAAAGTCCTCTCGGGACTCATCAATTTTCTCCCATCATATAGCATGGTTATAAAATAGAAATAAGAAACTCTTCTCGTGACGCAACAGCTTTGATGCCATTTTGAGATTTTCTCATTTTCGCTAGTTAGGGATGTCTCGAAACCGAACAGATAATTAATATAATATATTTTAGAAGACATGCTTTCAAACTACGTTACTAATACCCTTGGAATATTCAAATCTATCTAGGTAATTTCTTAAAATCATGTTAAATAAATTTGGAACAATACTTCCAAGTATAATTACAAACAGCTTTGCAGAGAGCTTTTCGAATACTTCCAGATATAATTACATTTACCTAAATGTATTACCGCTTGAAATAAGAAATGTTAGCTATACTCCGTTCAAATGAAAATTGCAATTGATTCTCCACGAATCATTTATATCTGGTATAAATAATTTATTTCCAAGGCCATATTCTATATTAATTTGCATTAAAACATAAATGAGAGAATGCAGTAATGGCATTTCTGAAATATCTCAATTATATAATCATCATATAATTCAATCTACATTGGGAATTTCCCTATACGTCATTGATCACCCTAATTACTCTCATTAAATATCAATTAGTCGGCATTCCTGAGCGCAGATGGTGCCTGATGAAACTACTGAATAATATATCTAGCTTTTCCAAGCGATTCGCAGCTCATTGGTCCACAGATATCTGAATACGTCAGCTCTCCAGCTTCTGTAAGTTAGATTGCTTGAACGGGGTTCAATTCTGCTTCGCTAGAACACACGTTTCGCAAAACAATTTTTCATCTGTGAAATCGACTTCAGATTGTCCACGAAGCCTCTTTAAGTTCTCAATATTTACGTGACCTAGACGTGCATGCCACATTTGAATTTTTAGTTTTGTCTCTTTTGCTTTATTACAGTGAATGGGCCTGAAAACAGTCTTAAAAAGCATGCGATACAGATTATTTGAGCCTTTAATGCCGGTTGCGGGAACTCTTCCGTCTTTCTTCACTATGACAGTATCACCATTTTTTATGATCGTCATTCTTTTGGTTGTTAGTTCTCCCTCTGAAAATAGATTGCGTCTTAAGCGTAGAACAAACAACACATTGATAAGAATTCCGTCTATCCATTGTCCTTGTACCAATTTCTTAATTTTTATCTTGCCAATACTTTCGACCTTTCATTGAGCATTATTGCCAACAGTCACTGTTGTATTGTTTGACAGGCGCAGGTCTTCAAAATACGAACGGACATAACACATGTGCTTTCCAGCCCACAGATCTATGGTCCACTCATCATTTACCCCAATATCATCCGTTGAAGGTCCAAAAGCATCTGTACTATTCGTAACATGGGATTGTGATTGCTTACTTTGCCATTTTCCACGACCACGTTCTCTCCATTGTCCACGACCTTGTTGGTTGTAATTTTTTCGCTAATTCTTGCAGTCTTTGGCGATGTGTTCCCGACCTTGACATTTAAAACAGGTCTTATCTGCAAATGGATTAATGGGTTTAGCAACAAAAGCTTCGGCACTTATATTTTGTTTTTGCTTCACAATATTTTCCTCATCTACGAGACGAGCAGTTAGATTATCCAGTGTTTGCTTAGCGGTTTCTACAGAAAACCGGGCTTGTCTGAAATTGGCATATTGATCAGGTATAGTCCCAATAATCTTGATTATTATTTGATAATCACTAGTGTCATCGCCAGCATTTCTTATTTTTCTTGCTATGTTCTGTATTTTGATTACGTGTTCTGCCATTGTATCACTGCTTTTATATTCATATTTATGGAATTCTTCATACAGAATCATTTTGTTTACTTTAGACTTCTGTCCAAATATATTATCAAATTTATTCAACAATTCTTTTGCAGTTAAACATCCTTTAATAAGAGGAATGTATTTGCTTTCCAGCGTAGAGGCAATGATTAATTTAGCTAGCCCATCTTCCTAACGAGAACGTACATTTTCAGCACTTGCAGTTCCTTGAAATGTTCCTTCAGTTACAACCTTTTCTAATCCTTTTTCTTGTAAAGCACAATTCATAACAAATTTCCATTGTTGATAATTATCTCCATCGAATTTACATAAATTGAGGTTAGATTCTGCCATGCTCGAAGTTGTTTGTTGCTTTCCAGTATACACTTCACTTTTCCTTGAAGTTGGGAAGTTTCTGGACCCATAACCTTTTATTTTGATGTATTTTATTGTTAAACTCAGGTTAAATGATTACAAAATGTTTATTTTGAATGTTAAATCTCAACAAAAACACACTTTCAGAGAACACATGATACAAAAACATTACTTATTCAATGGTACCAATCAAAAAGTAACTTAGTATATAATGGTGGGACTTTCAAATAATTTCCTATGATGATAAAAGCTCCCAGCTTCTATAATTGGTCACTTCGGCAGCGGAAAAACGTATTCCATAAAGGATTTTTCATCTACCATGAATAATATGAGCGATACAGAATTTAGGAAAGTATATTAGCATTATGGAACCTGGCAGACTTCATACAATTGAATAAAAGATGCGAAATTCGTTGAAGGTCCACCCGATATTGGGAACATGAATGGAAGCTTTCCCAATTGATGATAATTGATGACTTAATGAGAGAAACTGACTGTCGTGTAGTTGATATATTCAGTCAAATGCATTTGTAAATGTATTTATAATATTCCAGAAGGTGAAATACCTCTCCGTCACAAGAAAAAAAAAATTGAACTAGGACGAGATAGAAATTTTTTGAGGAAACTTGTGAAACGCAGTGATAAGTGGAAGAGGAAAAAACACGCATTGGTACAGTCGGGCGAAGCATTTGCACCTCATCTATCAGCCCCTATTCTGTCAGGTATTTTGAATACTATGTTCAGTAAAGACTTAAAAAAAATGGAGAACGCAAAAAAGATGATTCCTTTATCTCTTGAAAATTGAGATCGTATCCAGAATAATACTTAAAACAATTATGATATAACTCATCAGTTAGATAGAGATATTCAAACGTTTAGTCCAAACGGCGGAGGAAATGGGATTAAAAATAAACGAGGACAAAACCAAATACATGGAGATAGAGTCGAAACATCAAGAAACACAAGAAGAGTCTCTTAAAGTACAGGTTGGAGGAGGTAAAACCTATGCATTCGAGAAAGCTGAAAACTTTGCTTACTTAGGTGTTACGGCAACAAACAACAATAGCAAAGAGCGGGATATTATAACACGGATAAGGAAAGAAAACAGAAGTGCGGGAGCTATGGGGAAACTATTGAAATCGAAGAGTGTGTCAAGAAGTGCAAAAAAGCGGTTGTATAAAACCATTATAAGACCAGTGCACTGTACAGTAGTGAAATGTGGGTGCTTAACAAGACTATGCAAAATAAACTAGAAGTGTGGGAGAGACAAATTCTGAGGAAGATTTATGGTGGTAAAAAAGAGGGTGATGTGTGGTTAAGACGAACTAATACCGAGCTAATGGAACTCTATGGTGAGCCTGGAATAGTGGAAGTGGCTGAAGCACAAAGGTTAAGGTGGCTAGGGCATGTGCTGAGACTACCAGAGGACCTGTACAGAGGACAGAGTAGTAAGAAAGATGTTAGACGGAGGTGTTGTGAAAAAAAAAGAAAAGAAGGGGAAGACCAAAGGAGAGTTGGTATGACGCGGTGAAAAAGGACTAAGAGACACTAGGGATTACGAACTTCAAGAAATTAGCACAGGACCGTAAAAAATGGCGAAAAATTGTAACAGAAGCCATGGGCCTACTTGGCCTGCAGCGCTAAATTATATATATAGATAGAGACATGAAATGCTTTGGAACAAATTATCCGAGTATAAAAAATGTCAAAAATGTAGAGGAATCTCACAGAGATGTTTATAATTTTAAAAACCTATTAAATTACCTATCGAGCAAGAAATATCTACAGACTCTCAATAACTTCCAAGGTAAGAAGTATAAGCGTTTTCAACCGAAAATAATGTTAAATCTCATGCAGCGCATAATTCTGATGTTCTGATGTTTCGCAGAACGATTAAACAGTACTTTGCAATCAAAGATGTATCGGTATTTTACTTTTAAAAATACACATGAATATATTGATGCTTTGCAGAAACTAGTAACATTGTATAATAAAATAGAACACCGTTCAATGGAAATCTGACGTGAACATCACGTGACTCACTTGTACATCATTGGATACATATGTATAATAAGATGTAATTTTGTGTTTGATCATATATATCATTGGATATCCATAATCAAGCACAAAATCTCATTGATCTACAGTTAATTGTTTTGGATTTATCCAAAAGATTCTAAGAATTTGTCAAGTAAAATGCGCTTCCAGACAAGTCGGTTGCTATGGAAACAGTAGGCCATTACTCTTATACTACAACATTCCTAAATACTGATTTCCAGAATTCTACAACTACCAACAGATCTCAATTTATGCGCAAAATGGGAAAATAAATTCCTACTGAAGTGCATTTCCGGTACAGTCTACTTTTATGAAAATATTAGGCAATAATTCAGATGCTATAGCAAACTGAAATACCAGATTCCAATATTCTACACCTGATCGTTTCGAATTTATGCGAAAAATTCCATAAGACTGTCAAGTAAAGTGCACTTCTGGCTTGGTGGATCTCAATAAAAATTGGATGTGAGCATCTAGACGTTATAGTCATCCTGAATACTGGATTATAACAATCTACGTTCAATCGTTTTGGATTTATACGAAAAATTCAGAAAATGTTTAGGATAAGGTGCTCTTCCGGCTTAGTCGATAGCAATCATAATACAAGGTGTATAACTAGATATTATGAAAGTGCCTCATACAAAATTCAAATCTACGACAGATTGTTAAGAATTATTGCGAAAAATTCAATAAGTCTGTCATATGAAGTGCACTTCCGGCTCAGCCGATTTTTACAAAAATAGAAGATGACCATTTAGATGTACAGCAATTGCAAATGCTGGCTTCCAGTATCCTATGGCTGATCAATCTGAATTTATGCGGAAAATTACAAAAAAAATTCAAGTAAAGTACACTTTTGGCTCAGCCGATCGCAATCCTAATGCAAGATGTACAATGAAATGTTATAGAAGTTCTTTATACAAAATTTCAATATGCTATGGCAGATAATTCTATAATTATGCAAGAAATTCAAAAAAAGTTTCAAGTGAAGTGCACTTCTGGCCGAGCCGATTCTTACAAGAATAACAGATAACCGTTCTGATACAAAATCAAGTTCAAGTACTGAATTTCAACATCCTACGTTCTGGATTTATTAGAGAAATTCGAAACAAGTTACAAGTAAAGTGCACTTTCGGTACAGACGATTGGAACTATAATGCGAGGAGCACAACTAGACCGTATACCAGTCTTAAATACAAAATTTCAACATTATACGTTTAACCAGTTTTAAGATTTGCGAGTTACGCACGAACGCACGCACACACGCACGAGCATATGTACCGACATCAAGCCAAAAATAGTCAAAATGGATTCAAGGGTGCTCAAAACGAATATTTCCATCAAAATCACAATAAAAATGACACGCATTGACGTGAATGATAATAATAATTTGTAAGTATGGAAAAATCAGTATGAACAGCGTGAATATTTGAAAAAGAAACGCGTGAAGCATGAAATAGGAGATATTGTTTGACTATCAAAGTACAAAAATATCTTTAAGAATGGATACGAGACTAATTATTGCAGTAAAGAGTTATTTAAAATATACTCAATCATCAGGAGAAATTCTATAGTCTACAAACTCAAAGACTTGAATGATGGAAAGATTCAGGGCACTTTTCATGTATTGGAAGTACAGTGAGTATATGTCGAATCTGATGAGATGTATAAAATAAATATAATTGTTGCAACTAAAGGCTCAGGCAGCAGAAAGGAACAACTTGTCCGATGGAAAGGTTATAGCGATAAATTCAATTCGTGCATACTTGCAAATACATTACAATATTTGAAATATGAATAGTAGAGATTTTTTCATCGCACTGCCCAGCAATAGCTCAATAATTCATTTTCCCAACAACAAAATTCACCATTCAAATGCTTCAGAATATAAATTCAGAAGGAAATTGGAAAGTTGCATTATGTAAATTAAATTATCCGTGCCTATATTATAATGTCAATAAAAGTAATAATGAATTTATTATACGCATAGAAAATGCGATGACGCGAAAAGCAACCAAGAGTACAGGTATAATATTGATTTCCAATATCATGAAGCGGAAGCTTCCATCAAAAAATTATGAGGATATTGATCACATGTTACATGAAATGAATGAAGATGCACTAATAGATGAATATGTAGCGTTTTTCTACAACAAATCAGATAAAATTGTTGGAGCTACATTCAAAAAGTATGAAGTGTGTTTAATGTTATTATCACCAGGGCTAGCTCTTCAGCTAGGCTACTCACCGTTTAGTAGTGTTTCACAAGAATCAAGAAATAATCTTGATCTTGTCTTGATCTTGTCTTGAAATCAAGACAAGACCAAGACAAAAAGTATTTTTTATTTCCCAAGACAAGACAAGAAAGTATCATCAAGAATCAAGATTTCTTGTCAAGAAATCTTGATATCTTGATAATAAATTCTTCAAATCTGTATATTTGTTATCTATTATTCAAATAATCAAACCTGTTGTGGCCATTACTGTTTTTCCCCGGCAATGAATTTCATGGCCAGTTTCATCACTGTTTAATGAATTTAGGAATGTCATACCAACTTTCAAAGTGACATTTGTCATTGTCAAACTGACAGTTCTAAGTGACAGCGTCATTGTTAAAAGTGACAGCGTCATGTCAAAGTGACAGCGTCATTGTCAAAGTGACAGCATCATTGTCAAAGTGACAGCGCCATTTTCGAAGTGACAGCTGTCATTATCAAAATGACAGCTGTCATTGTCATGGTGACAGATGGCGACTAAATGTTAGTCCTTCAATATAAATATTTCTTAAAATGGCGAGTCTTTCTCTAGATTTTCCGGTTGGAAAAGCTCATTTACAAATTTAAACCTAGCTTTCTTATTAAGAAACTCAAATTTTATGAACTTTTAGTCAAAAATTCGTCCACGTTCTCTAATTATTATACTTTTAAACAGACAGATCGATCGATTTCATTCAAACTTATGTTTTCTGTGTTCGGTAGGGTCTAAAATGTGGAAATTCATTAGAGTCTTGAACTATCAAAAAATCACAATTCTAATACTTCCCCTATTATATATAAGTCGGGGAAGTAAAAAGTATCTATGACTATGATTAAAACAAATATTTGATACATATCGAAAGCATAAGTCGTCAGTTTTCGGTGATTGAATCGTTCATGTTTAAGTTGAGAAGATATGTATAGGTAGATTCCCCAATATACTCTTAGCAATCTCATATAACAAATAATAATTGCAAATACTGATTAAAACATGAAAATGACAGACTTTTTATTTATTTCTATTGGTGGCAATCTTGGAAAACGTTGCTAGAATCTATTTATAACATAACTAACAGGGAGGATGAAGAGTAGACACTTACGCTAAACTGAATGTTCGGATTGGATAAGGCAATAGAGGAAGGGGAATCCCCCTATATGTCAAGATCAAGAAATATCAAGAATTCTTGAAACAAGACAAGAAATGCGTCGTCAAGAAATGGGCAAGACAAGAACTTCCTATTTTCTTGTCTTGAAAATCAAGACAAGACAAGAAATGATCATCAAGACAAGAAATCTTGTCTTGATGAAACACTACCGTTTAGCGACATACATCAGGCCAAATCTTCTATCAAGCTATACAATTTTATGCTAGGAATACTACCTCAATTGTACATTTATTGTGATATAATTGAACCTCAATTTGTTGGAGAGGTGATTACCCCTCTATTGAGAATTTTTCTTTTTGGAACAGAAAAATATGTGTTTGAATCTAATAGAACAGTTTCATATGCGTAACCTTATTTTATTCCGGTTTTATGACGCGAATTTTCATAAATTGAAATAGATATAAGATCTGATAGTAGCGAAACTATTCCATTTCAATTTAAACTTCCAAAAAGATCAGATCTACTTGCTACACTATCTATTAAAGCAAGCATTGAAAATGGAGAATGGATTAATTACAAATCATTATCTCATAATCATCATCACTGGCGCAACAGCCCTTGTAAGAGCCTGGGCCTTTCTAATCGGTATCACCGAACCGCGGTATAACACCGCCGTACTGCCGATCAGAATTTCGTGCCATTGCTACATATTTTAAGGTGTATAGGTTGGCAACCTGTAGCACCCGAGTGTGTTGATGCAAGTAGCAGCATTTTTTATTTTTACGACAAATCACACATTGTCGGTGAGTGGATTCGAACCTGCGACCCCTTGGTCGAGTGACGTCACGGCATGTATAGGTGAATAAACATGCTCGGCCATCCGCAATTATCAAAAAATTCGAAAGAAGTTCCAAGTGAAGTACACTTCCGGTACAAACGATTGAAACCATAATGCGAGGTGCATAAGTAGACCCTATACCAGTCTGATATACAAAATTTCAACATTATACGTTCGACCAGTTTTGAGATCTGCGAGTTACGCTCGCACGCACGCACGCACGCACGCACGCACAAACGAACATACGTACCGAGATCAAGCCAAAAATAGTCAAAATGGATTCAGAGATGCTCAAAACGGATATTTCCATCAGAATCACGATAGGTGAATTTTGTCGGTTTCACAATACTTCTTCGTACTTAGTACAAGTAAGTAACAAAAAGTCAATTTTCAATATTAAATTAATCATAGCCCTGCCAGGAATTTCGTAGTCATCCCATACAAGTCTGTAGTATACTAAATTTTATAGAAAAAAATATCACCGCTGTAACAGATGGGTGAAGGTCGTTCCTAGCTCGGATCTTAGACTATAAGAATGTCGATTTGATTGGACATCTTCATGCTGATATTTTCAATCAAGAGACATTTCTTCTGAATTGTGTTGAAATGAGAGTGAGATTGGTACGTTCAGCGGCACAAATTTAAAAGCTCATAAGTTCATATCAATAAGGCAACATTACTTGTTCGCCGTGAGAAATTGAATCCTAGTATATTATCAGCGCATAATGAATTCTCAATTGGAGATAACGATAATAACTCGTAATTCAGAGGAACAGGTATTCACTTTTTGAATACTGGTCATAGTATACCAAAAGAGGATCATATGTTCATTTATTTTCTATTCGCATTTGATTTGACGCCCGATTTAGCAGCTCAATCAATACACTATTGGAATTTGACACATCATGGATCGTTGAGGATCAAAGTTTGATTCGAACAAGCACTCACGTGAACTGTCAATTCCATGATTTACGCCGAATTTGATAATATTACTGGAATTGATGAAAATAGAAAAATAATTGCGGATTAGGATGACAAAATATTCATAATATGTATTAATTAATTTTTTACATAGAAATCTTGTATGAATGAAGCAGTATTTCATTCAAAAAACTGCTATTTAATCGCTTCTTCTCAAATATCTGTGTTAGTTTTGAAATAACATTCATTTTGGTATGAAGAAAAAAATGCCAAGTCCATTAGTGATATATTTTAGAGTTATTTCAAAAGTATAGGTCATTATGGCGTTTACGCTGGGAATAAATTATCTCGCTTCGTTAATTTTTCATGCGCTATAGTTGCTAGTTGTGATACAGATTTTATGCAAGGCACTTACTGGCTTGTTATTCTCATAGATCGTCAAGGAAATAGAAAATATTCTGACAGTTTTGGACGTCAGCCATTTGTAAAAGGCCATATCGACTACTTATGAGAAATGACACAGTCAATACTTTCAATACTTTCGCTCTACAAGATTATACGTCTTCTGTTTGCGGTTATTATTGCTTGATGTATATGTTGTTCAGGATAAAGAACTATCCACATAATAGATTTCTAACATTATTCGACAAATATGATAGATATGGAAATGATGAATTTGTGAGGTATATATTCCTAGTTCAATAAAATCCAATGATTCGACATGATATTTCCATTTCCCTTACACCAGTATTCACCATATCATTTGAATAGTTCAATGTGGTTGTCTTATTCTCATAAGTTCAAAGTACATAAGTAATTCTGTTTTGAATGAATAATTGTTTTTACACTGCGAAGAAAATACTTTGTAGATTAATTTTAGCAATAACTTTCACAATACCAACTATTCAGAACTCATCATCTCATTCACCTATTTGTTTTGATAAGTCATCCCACTTGAGAGAAATATTTGATTGCATTGTTGGAAATAAGAGGAAAATTTTTGTTTCGAAAGCTTATTTGAAAAACTTGTTGTAATGTACATCAATAACAATATGAAATTGAAATATCTTTGGCTAATAGCGACGTTATTCCAAGAATCAATATCACAATATTCACAATAGCACTTTTTTAGTCCCATATGGAAGTAAATTAAAATTATCAGACGTTTTGTGAAATTAACACTAAATTTTTTAGTTTCTCTTTCGGGAATTACTGTATGATTCGGAACACATCTGATATTCCTACTGGTAATCACTGGATTGTTTTGATTTATACCCAACACTGAAACTTCAATTATACTGAAGTTAATTTTTCTTCAATGCTTATAGCTGAGAGTAAATTCTTTCACCTCGCATTGTTGTCTGAATTTACCATACTCAAGACGCTACGATACGCGTGATTTTTTGAGCCCCCACAAACAAGCTCCGTTCCAGGGCCATAGCAAAATAATGCATCAGTCATGTCACCCAAAAATCATCCTTTGGCGGTTCATATCCACCCCGACAATGGCAATAGATCATAGAATCGGTATCGTAGTGAAGAACATTTCGATTCAACGGCTACAGAAATTCGCAGAGTTTGGGACAGGCCTGAGTGGTCGTGTAAGCTGCAATTTGTTGACTGACGAATAAGTCGAATCATACGCACGTTTTGTAACTTTGTCAACTATTCTCATTTGCTGCCAGTTTTTGTTGTTTAATTTATTTTTATGAGCTATCATTCGGATCATAATTATGTGCTCCATCATGTGAACTTTTGTGATTTCTTATTGATTTACGCATACGTGAGTTATTGTTATTTTATCCCAATTTTATATCCCGACTTGATGCAATTTTTTAAAAAAACCTTGACTTAAGTCTGTGTGCGCGATTGAACATTTTCAATTATCTATAGTGTCACTGACCATTTGTTCTTAAAAACAGTGCTTCTAAAACTCTTACTGTGATATTCTATGTTGAACAAGATATGCTCATTCTGATTTACTATGTCGAACTGTGCTAAGTGTGAACTGAAAAAAAAGGATAATCTGATAGGCTGTGAAGGATCCTGCAACGGTTGGTCCCACACATCTTGCTTGAATATCAGTGATGACGAATTTAAATTACTTCATAAATCAAACAATATGTTCTATCTGTGTAACAGTTGTAAAATTTCATGCGAAATTGTCGATAAATCCATATTATCTAAGAATGATGACATTGAATCAGTGTTGAAAGATATGAATGAGGAAATATCCAATAATGTTAGCGATTCTGATACTTTTGATAAATTAATTTCCAATCTTCAAAACGATATCAATACTACGTTCATGAAAGCAATCTCTGATCTTAAATCTGAAATCTTCGATAATGTTGATTCTAAACTGACTCAAATATATAACATCATGCAACTGAAACCCAAATCAACTGCTTCGGAGACTACATATTCATCTGTTCTGCAAAAGCCGGAACCTACACTTATCCTAAAGCTCAAAAAATCGTCTCAAACAGTTGCCACTACTAAATCTGATGTATTAAAATCCGTCGATCCAGTGACTGCCAACATTGATATCACATCAATCAAGAAGAGCAACAATGGTGCTCTCCTAATAGGTTGTGCTAATTCCGATAATGCGAACAAATTCAGGCAACTTGCTGCTTCTAATCTTGGTGAAAAATATGACATTGAACAGATACCCGTTCTCAGTCCTCGTATTAAGGTTGAAGGTATGTCCGATAATCTCCAACCAGATGTATTCTTAAATTATTTAGTATCTCAAAATAAATTTTGTTTCGCGGACAATTATAAATGTGGAATATTAGAATATACATCGACTAAAAAGAAAAGTAATGTATATCAAGCTCTGATTCAAATTGACATCAATACCTACAATCTTTTGATGAAAAATGGTAAACTTTTTATTGTCTATGACTATTGCACTGTTTATGACGCTATCGAAGTCTGACGCTGCTATAAGTGTTGCGGATTTCACCATTTCACGAAAAACTGTCACAAAGAAACTCCTACTTGCCCTAAATGTGCCCAAAACCATCTTCTCAAAGACTGTACGGCTACTGAACTTGAATGTGTGAATTGTGCTAGAATTAAAGTGACTCGAAAAACTGAGATTGATACTAAACATCATGCTTGTTTAAAACTTATATTCTTGGTACACAATAGCAATTAAAGACTGACCATATTCCTATGAAAACATTGTGTTCCTTAAAGTGCTATTATCAGAACGTTCAAGGTTTGAATATGAAACTTTCTCTACTAAACTCTATTGTTAATTCCTTAGACTATGATATTATTGCCTTTTCTGAAACTTGGCTTAAGACAGGTGTGTATAATTCTGAAATTTGTAATAATGCTTATACTGTTAATCGGTCTGACAGAGATCTTGCTTCTTGTCATGTCAAAAAAGGTGGTGGTGTTCTATTGATGGTTAATGATAGTCTCTCATCATCTGTTGTTGATTCAAGTAGATCCGCTAGTATTCTACCCATCAATATTGATATAGTTTGTGTAAAAATTCAATCGAAAACTCGTCAGATATTTGCTTTTGTTATCTATGTTCCGCCTGCTCCTAACGCTACGTCTCATGATAATTTGTTCGAGTTTTTCGAGAATTTTACTTTTCTTCACGATAACAATTTTCTAATATTTGGCGATTTCAATATTCCTGAATTCGTATCGCACCAAACTAGTGCCAAAGTTACAGCCGTCAACAATTTTTTGTTATTTTTTGATGCTAGAAAATACAATTCTGTTCAGAATAATAATAATAGATTACTTGATCTTGTCAATTCAAACGTGAATTGTAATGCCACTCACTCTGTAAGCACAATGTTTAATATTGAATACTCTCATCATCCTGCACTGGAAATAAATACTTCCTTCGCTAAAAATTCAACCTCACATAAAACTCACCATGTTTCCAGCTTAGAATACAATTTCAAAAAGGCCGACTATATGAAAATGTACAGTTTCATTGGAACGTACTTGAAACATTTGACAACGTAAATGATGCTTGTGATCTATTTTACAAATCGCTTTATACCATTTTTGATGAGTGTGTTCCATTTGAACAAAATTTCAAATATAGATACCCTCCATGGTATAGCCAACAAATTAGAAAAATGATCAAGGAGAAGGAACATGTCGGGAAACTCATGCATAAGTTCAAACATAATACATTTCATTCCTTCAAATTCAATCAACTGCGATCTCGTCTCAAAATAGAAATTAAAAAAAGCCTATGATGATTATGTTTTATCTTGTGAGAGTACTATTGATACGGATCCTAAAAGATTCTGGCAATCTGTAAGCAATAAAAGGAAAACATCTACTTATCCAAACACCATTTTATATGATGACAATGAGTACAATAAACCTAATGAGATTGCTAATTCTTTCGCAACCTATTTCAAATCTGTTCACTCGCCTATTTCCCTAATTCCCCTTCCAGACAATATTTGCAAATCAAACAACTTAGTTTCTTTAAATCATATTACCAGAGATGATATTGCATCATCAATTAAAAATCTCAAGTCTAATTTATCTTGCGGTTCCGATCAAGTTCCAAGTCTTATAATTAAAGATTGTGCTTACCCATTTCTAATGCCCTGTATCATATTTTCAATTTATCAATTAAGACAAATATGTTTCCTGATTTGTGGAAAATAACCAGAATCACACCTATTCATAAATCTGGTGATTCGACAAATATTATAAACTATCGTCCGATAGCAGTGCTATCAAATTTCAGTAAAATATATGAAAAAATTATTTACCCTGCAATATACAGGAACATTAAATGTTATATGTCTACTAGTCAACACGGTTTTATGGAGAAGCGGTCAACGTTAAGCAATTTGTCGTATTTTACACACTGTGTTTCATCTGTATTGGATAATAAAGGCCAAGTAGATTGCATATATACAGATTTTGCTGAAGCTTTTGATCGCATTGATCATAGGATACTTGTTCATAAACTTACGGCTTTTTCTCTTCCCGAATCTTTGATCTCATTATTATCTTCCTATCTCTTTGACAGGAAACTTTTTGTTGAATTTTCAGGTCATAAATCCTTCACTTTCTGTGCTACTTCTGGTGTACCACAAGGATCAAATCTTGGGCCTCTTTTATTTTTGATATTTATTGATGACATTACTAACGTATTATCTTGTAACAATTTGCTTTTTGCCGATGATTTAGAAATATTCCATCCTATATCCAGCATAAATGACTGTCAGTTATTACAAAACGACCTTAATAATCTCTTCATATGGTGCCATAATAATAATCTTTTCTTAAATATTGACAAATGTAGAACCATGACTTACACCAGAAAATATTCCTCCATTCAATTTAGCTACAGCATTGATGGCAATGTTGTCCTGCGCTGTTATACAATTAAAGATCTTGGTGTTAGCTTTGATGATAGACTAGCACTTACGCAGCACATACACGAAATCATAAAAAGTGCAAATAGAATGTTAGGTTTCATCATACGTAAAACTCGTGATTTTATTTCTATTACGCCCGTACTTGCTCTGTATTACTATTTCGTAAGGTCAAAGCTTGAGTATTGCTCTTTGATATGGAGTCCAATTAATACCGTACATCAGAATAGCATAGAAAGTGTCCAACGTAAGTTTGTTAAATTCATTTATTTCAAAACCCACAATAATTACCCTGACAGAACAATCCCTTATCAAAGTCTCCTGCAAATGTTTGGTATGACTAGTCTTTCGGACCGAAGAGATTTTAGTACTATCACTTATCTTTGGAAACTTTTGAATAATAGAATTGATGATCCACGTTCTTTGAGTTGCTTGAATTTTCATATTCCCTCAATAATCACGCGAACTTCACCCTCCTTCGATCTTCCTAAGCCTAATACCTCCGTATTTTATTCCTCTCCCTTCAACAGAATGTGTAGAATTTACAAAGAAAAGTTTGCATATATAGATGTTTTCCATATTGTTCCTAAAAATGTTCTTTCTCTGGGGTCTGGGGAATAAAATAATTTTTATTATTTTTGCGTGATTATGTTTTCCTATCTTATGTTTCAATTTTGTGATTTTTTTGTATTGTTTGTTATTTTCCTGTCCTGTAATTGGATTTTAATCTGTAGGACAGTGTATCTTCAAATAAATAAATAAATAAATAAATAAATAAATAAATTACGACGTTTACTATTGGCAGTTGTTCAACGGCCTCAAATTCATGCTGCCAATTCACATACAGAATAGTATCTCCTGCTGGAATAGTTCTATGAAGTTTAACAGCCAGATTGTCTAAGAGTTCACAAAGTTCTTCTGGAGATGAGATGGTAGTTATATGGGCGCGATTTTCTGCTTGAGCGAATTTGCCTATGACCCACGAGAAATATTAATTGGAAGCATATTGAGACGTCAGATGTAGAATGATCTATCTCAGAATTAATTGAGCATCAGTTTCGAGACAGATCGTTTCTCAGCATTTTTTTCAATTTGATCTGGATCAAGCTACACACCTTGATTTACCGAATAGTCTTTGATGTATGCAGCTCTCAAAACTTTGGTATTGCAGCTTTTAGATTAGTCTGACGCTTCTTGTTTGATTTCAAGAAATTGTTCACATTTTCCACGACTATTTCGCCTATTTTGGCTGTTTTATTAAACTGAGAGATTTTGTACCGACATATTTCATGAACTTTTGTAATTAAGTAGCCGTTCTGATGAACTTTCATTCTTCGTCGTTATGAGTGCAGTCGTCTTGTTCTAGGGTATCGCAGCATGTACGACATAAAACAAACATGAATTTACCGTGCAATTTTCCTAGTGAATCTGCATGATAGAGACTAGTTGGTGGCAGAATTAAGTATTTGATAAATCCCTTGATACGGTCAATATTATAAGGACACAGCGTATCACAATCTGTACCCACAAAAATTTCCGGATGACCTACGAGATAATTTCCATATTTACATACATAAGGATATAGGGAACCAACATCGAATTATTCAATTTTTTTTATCGCTCCCTACTATTCCATATTAACAAATATTGCCTGTCCTTCGTTCATATGAATAATCTTGTGTATGTACTGGTGAAAAATTCGAAAGGTAATGATTTTCTAGCTCTTTTTGAATGTTTTGGTCCATTCTAGGAAGTTTCGTCAGTCGCATTCCCAAATAATGATAACTCTATAACCTGAACTTCTAATTTATTCCATCTTTTCTATAATGCGTTCTTCTCTTTTGTACTACTTTGAATTTTCTTTTCAAGGATTGATTTGCAAGCACGCCAGAAACAGCAAAAAAATTCGAAAACTATTTTACCGGGAGCACAAGAGCCATAAACTTCTGAATTTGGTGCAATTACAGCCTCTGAACCATGCCTTACATGTTAAATACGTATTTTGATTCAATTCCCCTGGGATATAAAGCATAGTAAGGCATTTTTAGATTAGTTATCCTTTAATCTATAACCTTTCAATCAGATAAAACCTTTCGTATTAGGTTTCAAAAATAAGCGGGAGAATACTCTATTACATGCCGAAGTGATGGTAGCTGCTTCCGAAATCCGATCAACTTCACAATCATCTATGAAAGTTTGCCAAAATTTGTTACATGCACGACGCAATATATCAACATCGGGCACAAAATATCCAACTATTTCCTTTTGCATATCAAATACAAAATTCTTCTCTATTTGTTCATTATACCAATCCAGAAGATTTTGTCGTACCGGGACGCGATTCTGTAACTTGCGTTAGTAGTTGCGTGAGACAATTTGCGTCACTATAAAGAATGACGTGCCAGCAATATATATTATATATTCAATTGCCAGGGAGTTTTGTGCGTCAAGACTTCCTCGGCTAGATTAGTGTTGGTGATAACTTCAAAATATTTTTGTGGGGTGAGTAGATAACAGTTGAGGCAATAAAAATAATTTCCTGCATTCCGTGTTAAACAGTCATTATGAGAGGAGATGAGAAAGAGACTCCAACACAGCAAAAGAGCAGAAACAGAATTTATTATATTTTATGAACGACAATATTGAATTTGGCAAAGAGAAATTTGTAGAAAGTGTGGAAGGGAAAAAAAGTATAATGCGTTATATGATGACCTTGCACAAAGTTCAAACTCCACAGATGAACCTGTAAAAGAAACAGCAAAATGACAACGTGTAAGAATAATTCAATTTGCCCAATAAAAATGTGATTAACTTGTATTCTATCAATTTTTTTCAGCTGTGGTCGGATACCAAAACGTGTGTGAAGAAGGAAGAGGTTGAAATAAGAAATAGCTGTATGGCGAAAGGTGGAGGACCTCATTTCTCAAAGTTTTTGACAGACTTTGAATTAAGGGTGTTATTTCTTATTTCACCGGAAGCGGCTTATGGCCTCAACGAGCCAGAAGATTCAAATGTACATTTAAAAAGCAGCATGCCCGCTGAAAAACATCTGCGAGTGGAGAGCGAGAGTCCGGCATTGTTGACTGTCACGAGTCCATGTCATATTTTCCAATATATTTCAGAAAAACTGTCAATCGTAACAATATTAAGCTGTAGATAGAATATCGGAAAGAAATGAGGGAGATGAGGAAATTCACAATCCGCCTCAGAACAAGGTGGCCCAAGGACAAATCAACTCTTGGAGAGAATAGCTGTTTTGCCCTGGAGGAGAGGTTCGACAGCTGAACTTGCAATATATATTATTCTTTTCTGTTTTTATTCAATCACTTTATATGTACATTAGTTCTTCCTATTTTATATCTGAAATATATATATATATATATATATATATATATATATATATATATATATATATATATATATATATATATATATATATATATATATATATATATATATATATATATATATATATATATATAAGAAAACAAATATATAATGGGTTTAAGCAGTCTTGAATTTTGGCTAAATTGAATCAAGTATTACTCATTTGAAACTTACCCAGCTTTCGATTTTAATGTTTAAATCTTCATCAGGGTACTGAAATATTATACATAAGTCTACAATGTGTCCATAATTATATAAAAGTATTTTTTACTTACATTACTTTTGAGAATTTATAATAGAATTCCATCTCTGATAAATTTAGAATATTTTGAGTTTTCATTTTGTAAGATATTATCACAGTGCAATACATTTTTGAAACATTTTTAAAAGATAAATAAAATGAAACGTTTCTTGTGCAAGTTCTTGCAACACACGTGTGTTCCGTTTTGACAACGGAAGACAATTTTTTAGGTTATGTTCAATTTTGTAGGAAGAATTCAGACTGCTTACAGAACCGCGGCAGTTTGAAAAAGAAAATATAGGTAAATCTATTTATGAAATGTTCAAAATCTGGTTCTCGGTTATGAATTAGTTGTAGAAGGTGTTTTTTTTTTTTTGTTTTTTGTTCAATATCTAAGTGTAATAGAAAAGAATATATATTGCTAAGGCCTTGTACGTCAGGTTTTTTGTTCATTGTATTTTCTGTTTTGTTTATTGATACCATTTCAAGGAAAGATATTTCTCTGAAATTTTTTTCTTGTTCCAAGACTTTAGTGTTATTGAAGTCCATGTTATGTTTATTAGTACTGCAATGAGTTGCAAGGGCACATGCATCTGGTTTGTGTTCTATATCACTTTCGTGTGATGTGATTCTGTCTCTCAAATTTCTAGATGTTTGACCAACATAGCACTTATCACAGTCGTTGCATTGTATTTTATAGATCACATTCGACTTTTGCAGTTCTGGCACAGGATCTTTCAATTTTGAAAAAATGTTTTTTACAGTTTTTCCGCTCTTTTGGGCTTTTTTTAAGTTATCATCATGGAGTACATTTATCAGTTTAGGTGTTATTCTTTCGATGAAAGGTAATGATGAGTATCTCATATTCTCACTTTGTTGTAGTTCTGTATTATTATCATTAATTTGTTCAATAATCGTTGGAGTAGGCGTATTGAATAGTATACTATTAAGAAGCTTTTCTGGGTAGCCGTTCTTTCTGAGGGTTACACCAAGCTTGCGGAGATTTTTTTGGTGGAACGTTGGATGTGCAATTCGAAGAATTCCTTGTTTCAATCCTGTTTCAAAGGTTGCTGAGATGAGAAATGTAAATATCTACCGGACGCCATTGGTTTTTGGTACCAATCTAATTTTAATATGTCATTGTTGTCTCTTATAATAAGAGTATCAAGAAAAGATATAGACATTTCTTTCTCTATTTCGATGGTAAATTGTATATGTGGGTTGAAACTGTTGAACACATCCAGAATAGTATTCGTTTTTTCAGCTGGTATTGTGCAGACGATATTGTCGACGAATTTCTTTATGAAACTTACCTCGAAGCTTAGTTTTGGTATACAATTGCCCAATAAATAGTCCATTATGTATTGGGCTATAATTGGGCTTATTATTGCACCCATTGGATAGCCATTTGAATAGCAATGCTGACGCTCTTTCTCGTATTAGACAAAAATTCGAAATTAAGTATACGATGGAAAGTATTTTTGACTCAAAAAATATAGTAAATTGTATATCTGGAGATATGAAATTGGGACAAGGTTTCGCCAAAATTATCAGTCAAAAGTTTCAAACATTTGATAATTTCAAAGACAAGGATATAGAAGATGAATATTTACTAATTCAAAAAATTTGCAATAATAATAGAATTTTCCATTTAATAACAAAAGAAATTCATAGAGCCAAGCCAACTTTGGAGACAATAAATTTATGTTTGAATGAATTGGAGAAATATTGTGTACAGAACGAAATTCATGAAATACATTCTCCCAAAATAGCATATGGTTTAGATGAACAAAATTGGTTGGATATTGAAAATCTAATACATAAAAATTTTAAAGAAACTCACGTCACTTGGATTGTTCACGAAATCAAGAATGAAATTTTTGCAAATCAGAGCTTAGAAAGCTTGATAAATAATGTCAGTGATGGAGATACAGTTCATTCAGACGAAGAAAATTTGATAAATGGCATAACGTATATAGAATCGCCTATCAATATATGGAAAAATCAAACTATCATAGAACAAGGTGATGAAAATTATGTCCAGATAAAAAAGTTTTGGAATAAAATGCGTTTGATTGTAACAATAAAAGACAATAATAATTTGAACGATTTCATAAGAGAATATTTGCAGCCAAATATAAATTATTATTTGCTTTGTGAAAGTGATGATATAGTTAGAAATCTGAATGAAATCTTGAATAAAAAATTTGTCAAGGATTCTTATTAAATTATTGAATGTAAAAATGTAGAAGAAGATATGATTGATGAGAATGAACAACAAGAAACTATTTAGAATTATCACTCAGGCAAAACAAATCACCGTGGAATTTCGGAAAGTTATCAAAAATTAAAAGAAAAGTATTATTGGCCTAACGTGCAAAAACAAATACAAAAATATATTAATAATTGTGAAATCTGCCAAATTTGTAGATATGAACGTAGTCCATATGACATCCCCAATTAGTTAACACCCACACCTAACCATCCTTTTGAAGTTATTCATTTAGATATTCTCACTTTGAATAAGAATAAATATTTGACTTGCGTAGACGCCTTTTCAAAATTTGCTATAATTAAATTTTTGAAAAATACAACTTTAATTTCTATCGTTGATAAATTAATTTCAATATTTTCAGATTAAGAATGAGTTGATTCGAAATTTTCTAAATGAATATAAGATAAATCACATTTAACATCAATCAGTAATCCAAAAAGTAATGGTATCATTGAAAGATTTCACAGTACTTTAATAGGACATCTGACAATATTAACACAAAGAGAGGAATTGAAAGATCCAAATTTGAAAACTAAAATTAAATTAGCAATGATTGCATATAATAATAGTCTAAATCAAACAAAATTTACCCCAGTAGAATCTTTATTTGCTGAAAATAGTAAAATAATGAGTTTTAATAATTCAAAAGGTGATTATAATAATTTTTGGAAAAATAATTTGGAAAAATTAGAGATAAGGTTAGAAAAAGATTGGAAGCAAATAAAATAATGAGACATATAAAACAAAAACCCAAAAGGGATGAATTACTTGAAGAACTGGACGAAGAAGTTCTAATAAAGCAAAATCCCAGACTAATAACTAAATATAAAAGTCCCTTGTATAAGAAAGTGACTGTCGAATATAACAAAACTAAAAAACAATTAAAATTAGACGACGGTCGCAAATTCAAAATAGATAAATTAAAAAGAAAACGTTCGTATGATCCAAGGCCCTCAGCCTAGGAATATAAATGTTAGAGCCAGTAGCAAATAATATAGGTATTAATATAATAGATTCAGGAGTAGCTAATATTCTTGTAAAAAATAATTATAATTATTATAAATATGATTCATCTGATCAAATTAATAATAAAATGAAAATAGAAATACTATATAAAAAAATTATCACAAAAATTGCAAGTAGTAAGTCAGAAACTTATTATAAAAGAGAGTTAGAGACTCATTTGAATATTTTAAAATTTAATCAACAGAAAATTGATGATAAATTTGCAAATTTCGAACACAAAAGGACTAAAAGAGGTTTAATTAATGGACTTGGATCAATAATTAAAAGTATTACTGGTAATTTTGATGCAAATGACGCAGAAAAATACGAGAAATTATTTAAACAGATTAAACAAGATGAAGACATACTTCAAAGAAAAAATTTAGATAATATTAGATATAATAAAGAAATGATCGACAGATTCAACGAACAAATACAAAATTTAAATTATAATGAGAAAGTATTGAATTCTTCGTTATTGCAAATAGGAATATAAATTAATTCGACAATGACTTATGAAAATTATTTTGGAATAAAAGATGTAATGAATCAGGTAACATTTTTACAAATAAATTTAATAACCATTATGGATGAGCTTGAAACCGGTTTAGCTTTTTGTAACATCAATAAGTTGCATACTTCTATTATTGATATAGAAATGATAAGGGAAATTGTTAAAGAAATTAATAATAATCTAAATTTTTGGGAAATATCAATATCAATCACCAGCCATTGTAAATATGAAAATAATGTAATAGAATATTTGCTCGAGATATCAGTATTTAAGGAAACAGATTTCAAAGTTAAACAAATTACTCCTATACCATTTGCTGATTATAAAATATTAACGATAGATAGACAATTAATATTGGAATATAAAGTAAATGAATATTATATTGTTCAATACTGTTATAATTTGAATAAAAATTATTATTGCAAGACGAATTATTTAACGATTTATGTTTAGCAAATATGTTGAGAGACTTTAATATGACCTTTTGTAAAATTATTGATTATGATAAATATTTAGATATTATTGAAATAGAAAACTCGAATGTTTATTATATTGTAAGTAAAGAAAAGAAGGAATTTAATTTTGAATGTGAAACTCAAAATATAAAAAGTAAATTACAAGGAATTTATAAAATTAATTTAGCAAATAATTGTAAAGTGAATGGTTATCAGTTAGGAAAGAAAGAAAATGTTAAAAAGGAGTTAATTATAAAAGATGTGAATTTGAAATTTGTAGATGATAAACCAATAATTATCAATTCAGAAATTGGTTTGAAAGATGTTATTCCAGTAAATATAAAACAGTCTGATCTACAATTGATTACCAATGAACAAATCATACCTATTGAATGGAGTTTTGAAAGAATGATGATAGTAGTTATATTTATAATAATAATTTTTATGTTAATTTGGAAATACAAAAAAAAAACTTATTTTATTTAAGAGTAAAACTAAGAAACAAAATGTGAAGGAAAAAGAACCTTTGAGTTTCCAATTAGAATAATTGTAATAAATTGCGGAAATTTGGGAATGAAATCACTGTCTTAAGAAAGCAGGAGCTACGTGAACTCATAGTTTATTGTATCGGCAATTCCATTCCTATTTCTATAAATTTGTGACGTAGCATAAGACGTGTTAAAATACTATAAAAATGCAGTAAGATTATCCTAAGAGTTTAGATCGTGTTTTATTATTGTAATTAAAAGACATATGTTTTAGGCATTTGTCTCTTCAATAAAATTTTTGCTTTTTAAAAATGAAGTTTTAATTATTCAATATAAAACTGGCGCAGTCGGTAGGATTGTGCCAAGTTGTACAAAATCTAAATTTCTGCAAGAAATCAATTCGTTTATATTTTTTCAACGTTGGTTTTAACCATTTGCCGCACTATCAAAGAATAAATCAAGAAGACGATCTCCAAGCCTCCGAGAACCGTAGCGAAAACGTCGCCATCGACTTCGGCTTGTAAAAACTCCAGAAGACAACCTCACGAAGACTCAGCCCTCCAAGCATAGTGCCCGTAGACCGAGAGCCTGCTATGAAGATAGCTGTAGTCATATTGTCTATTCTGTAAGCAAAAATCATTGTTCTACCAACAAACTAAACTGTTAGGGAATTCAGAAGGGTGTAGTGTACGCAACCTTGTGTTGTATGAGACTCACGAGCTCCGGCACAGAGCAAAAGCTAGAAAATATTCTTAGGGATATTAGAAGGGTGTAATGTACGCAACCTTGTGTTATATGAGACTCACGAGCTCCGGCACAGAGCAAAAGCTATCAACTAATATTGTTAAACACTAACAAATGAATTTTGACAAAATTGAGGACTTAATAAATAATTTAAATAATTTAAATATAGTAGAGAATAATTCAGGTTCAATAGAAGCCATTATAAATACAATGGCTAGTCGATTATCTGATTTTAAAGACGGTTCACAATTACTGCCAGATTACTATGGCAGAAGTAAAGCTCAGCTTAACGTGTTTATATCTAGTGTTGACGAATTTATGACCTTTGTTAGTTAAGCAAACCCACCCTTAAGTGGCTTTGAAAAACATGTCATAAAAAATGACATTTAAAAACACATAATTGGCGATGCTCGAGAATTCATTGCGAATACTGACAGATCCGACTGGATTAAAATCAAAGGAACATTAAAATCACAATTTTTAGTATGCAAACATTACACTACAGTGTCTCATGAAATTATTCATTTGAATATTAAAGATCCATTCCAATATTTCAAAGCTGTAATGTAAAGTTCAAAGAATTGCGAGATTTAATTGGATATAAATACCCCACCGAAGATTATCTAATAAAAGTATTGGAAGAAATAATTTTGTACGAATATATCGGCAAAGTAAAAGAACCATTTGCATCAAATATTGCCAATCGAATACCTAAAATGTTGAATGAATTAGGGAATTTATTATTAAACGATTATAACTTCCTCAAACCACGTAGTAACAATTACAACGCTCAAAGTTCTACAGTAAAACCTATACAAAATAGACAAATAGAAAGATCATTACCAAATATTCCTCCAGCACAGTTTCCTGCCCACAGTTTCCCATCGCAACAAATACAACATTATTCTAATCAATCTAAAAGAAATTTTGCACCAAAACAGAACATTATCAATGCACAACAATCAAGTGAATCTATACCTATGTCAGTAAACACTAAATATACAATAAATAGACCCAATAATAACACCCCAAATAATTATTTTACCAGACAAAACACCCAATTTGGAACAAGGCCTCAGAATTTTATCTCCGAAGAATTATTCAATCAAGAACAGGAGACAATCGAAAATGATAGTAATAATATTGACGATGATTATGAAATTGGAAACGCTGACTTTGAAAATCCTCAACAAGACCATTTTTTAGAGACAGACGTAGAAACACAACAAGATACATAATGAATATTATGTCTAAATCCATATATTAAAATGAATGATTGTATCATTTTATTAGATTCAGGAAGCTCCGTGAGTTTAATATCACCAAATTTAGTTAGAAAATATAAATTAGAAATTTTCAATGAAAAAACTAGTTTTGTTACTGCAAAAGGTAATTTTGAAGTAACTCAATATGTCAATTTTAGATTAAATAACGAAGCATTCAAATGTTACATTTTCAATTTTCACAAAGATTTTAATTTACTTCTGGGTACAGACGTATTAATAAGATTAGGTATAATTTTGAATTTTAAAAATCAAACTGTGAAAATAAACAATCAAACTAGACCTTTTAATTATTTTGATTCAGTATCTTGCAATATAAACGAAGATATTGAGATTAAAATAAGAGCTAACTATTTGAATTCTGTAGAAAAATGAGAATTATTTAAAATCATTCAGGAATTTCCAAATATATTTCCTAATGAAAATGATCCACTAAGTTGTACTGACATCACACAACATGGAATCAAAACTAATGATGAAACACCAGTTTATAGTAAAAATTATCGGTATCCCGAAATTTACAAAAATGAGATAAAACAACAAGTTGTTAAATTATTGAATGATAAAATTATTAGACCTTCCTTTTCTCCTTGGTCATCTCCCGTATGGATGGTACCCAAGAAAGTCGACGCTTCTGGCAAACGTAAATTCAGAATGTTTATAGATTATAGAAAATTTAATTCAAAAACAATTAGTGATAAATTTCCGATATCAAATATAACAGAAGTTTTAGACAAGTTAGGCAAAAACATGTATTATACAACTCTCGATCTTACTTCCGGATTTCATCAAATTAAAATGCATCCAAATTCCATTTCTAAAACTGCATTTAGTACGGAAGAGGGACATTTTGAATTTTTAAGAATGCCCTTTGGCTTAAAAAATACTCCCGCCACATTTCGACGCATGATGAATTATGTTCTTAAAGAACATTTGGATGAAATATGTCTTGTCTATCTCGATGATATTATAATTTTGGGAACTAGTCTACAAGAACATATTGATAGCATCCGCAAAATTTTCAAAACTCTCCAAAATCATAATTTAAAAATACAGTTGGACAAATCTGAATTTTTATTGAAGGAAGTTGCTTATTTGGGTCACATAATATCACAAGAAGGCGTTAAACCAAATCCAAATAAAATCGACGCCGTAAAAAACTTCCCGATCCCAAAAACAAACAAAGAAATCAAACAATTTCTAGGCTTAGTTGGCTATTATAGAAAATTCATTCCAAATTTTGCTAAAATAACCAAACCTTTAACACAATGCTTGAAAAAAGGGAAATTGATAGATATTGATGACAAAGAGTACAAAGATCATTCGAACTATCAAAAAAATTATTAATGAACCAACCGATTCTGCAGTACTCAGATTTTACAAAAGAATTTACGTTGACAACGGACGCTAGCAATTTCGCTATAGGAGCTGTTTTGTCACAGAAAGTGAATAATAAAGACATGCCGATCTCATATGGAAGCAGAACCCTAAACGAACACAAGTGTAATTATTACACCACTGAAAAAGAGCTTTTGGCCATAGTATGGGCAACAAAATATTTCAGGCCGTACCTGTACGGTAGAAAATTTAAAATTATGACTGACCATCGACCCTTATCTTGGCTCATGTCTCTTAAAGACCCAAACTCAAAACTTATGCGCTGGCGAATTAAATTGGAAGAGTATGATTACGAGATAGTTTTTAAGCCGGGAAATTTGAATAGCAATGCTGACGCTCTTTCTCGTATTAGACAAAAATTCGAAATGAAGTATACGATGGAAAGTATTTTTGACTCAAAAAATATAGTAAATTGTATATCTGGAGATATGAAATTGGGACAAGGTTTCGCCAAAATTATCAGTCAAAAGTTTCAAACATTTGATAATTTCAAAGACAAGGATATAGAAGATGAATATTTACTAATTCAAAAAATTAGCGATAATAATAGAATTTTCCATTCAATAACAAAAGGAATTCATAGAGCCAAGCCAACTTTGAAGACAATAAATTTATGTTTGAATGAATTGGAGAAATATTGTGTACAGAACGAAATTTATGAAATACATTCTCCCAAAATAGCATGTGGTTTAGATGAACAAAATTGGTTGGATATTGAAAATCTAATACATAAAAATTTTAAAGAAACTCACGTCACTTGGATTGTTCACGAAATCAATAATGAAATTTTTGCAAATGAGAGCTTAGAAAGCTTGATAAATAATGTCAGTGATGGAGATACAGTTCATTCAGACGAAGAAAATTTGATAAATGGCATAACGTATATAGAATCGCCTATCAATATATGGAAAAATCAAACTATCATAGAACAAGGTGATGAAAATTATGTCCAGATAAAAAAGTTTTGGAATAAAATGCGTTTGATTGTAACAATAAAAGACAATAATTATTTGAACGATTTCATAAAAGAATATTTGCAGCCAAATATAAATTATTATTTGCTTTGTGAAAGTGATGATATAGTTAGAAATCTGAATGAAATCTTGAATAAAAAATTTGTCAAGGATTCTTATAAAATTATTAAATGTAAAAATGTAGAAGAAGATATGATTGATGAGAATGAACAACAAGAAACTATTCAGAATTATCACTTGGGCAAAACAAATCACCGTGGAATTTCGGAAACTTATCAAAAATTAAAAGAAAAGTATTATTGGCCTAACGTGCAAAAACAAATACAAAAATATATTAATGATTGTGAAATCTGCCAAATTTGTAGATATGAACGTAATCCATATGACATCCCCAATCAGTTAACACCCACACCTAACCATCCTTTTGAAGTTATTCATTCAGATATTCTCACTTTGAATAAGAATAAATATTTGACTTGCGTAGACGCCTTTTCAAAATTTGCTATAATTAAATTTTTTTTAAATACGACTCCAGTTTCTATCGTTGATAAATTAATTTCAATATTTTCAGATTAAGAATGAGTTGATTCGAAATTTTCTAAATGAATATAAAATAAAATCACATTTAACATCAATCAGTTATCCAAAAAGTGATGGTATCATTGAAAGATTTCACAGTACTTTAATAGAACATTTGACAATATTAACAGAAAGAGAGGAATTGAAAGATCAAAATTTGAAGACTAAAATTAAATTAGCAATGATTGCATATAATAATAGTCTAAATCAAACAAAATTTACCCTAGTAGAATCTTTATTTGCTGAAAATAGTAAAATAATGAGTTTTGATAGTTCAAAAGGTGATTATAATAATTTTTAGAGAAATAATTTGGAAAAAATTAGAGATAAGGTTAGAAAAAGATTGGAAGCTAATAAAGTAATGAGACATATAAAACAAAAACCCAAAAGGGATGAATTACTTGAAGAACTGGACGAAGAAGTTCTAATAAAGCAAAATCCCAGACTATTAGCTAAATATAGAAGTCCCTTGTATAAGAAAGTGACTGTCGAATATAACAAAACTGAAAAACAAGTAAAATTAGACGACGGTCGCAAATTCAAAATAGATGAATTCAAAAGAAAACGTTTGTATGTTCCAAGGCTCTCAGCCTAGGAATGGAGATGTTGGAGCCAGTAGGAAATAATATAGGTATTAATATAATAGATTTAGGAGTAGCTAATATTTTTGTAAAAAATAATTACAACTATTATAAATATGATTTATCTGATTAAATTGATAATAAAATGAGAATGGAAATACTATATAAAGAAATTATCACAAAAATTGCAAGTAGTAAGTCAGAAACTTATTATAAAAGAGAGTTAGAGACTCATTTGAATATTTTAGAATTTAATCAACAGAAAATTGATGATAAATTTGCAAATTTCGAACACAAAAGGACTAAAAGAGGTTTAATTAATGGACTTGGATCAGTAGTTAGAAGTATTACTGGTAATTTTGATGCAAATGACGCAGAAAAATACGAGAAATTATTTAAACAGATTAAACAAGATGAAGACATACTTCAAAGAAAATTTTTAGATAATATTGAATATAATAAAGAAATGATCGACAGATTTAACGAACAAATACAAAATTTGAATTATAATGAGAGAGTATTGAATTCTTGGCTATTGCAAATAGGAAAATTAATTAATTCGACAATGACTTATGAAAATTATTTTAGAATAAAAAATGTAATGAATCAGGTAACATATTTACAAATAAATTCAATAACCATTATGGATGAGCTTGGAACCGGTTTAACTTTTTGTAACATTAATAAGTTGCATACTTCTATTATTGATATAGAAATGATAAGGAAAATTGTTAAAGAAATTAATAATAATTTAAATTTTTGGGAAATATCAATATTAATCACCAGCCATTGTAAACATGAAAATGATGTAATAGAATATTTGCTCGAGATACCAGAATTTAAGAAAACAGATTTCAAAGTTGAACAAATTACTCCTATACCATTTGCTGATCATAAAATATTAACGATAGATGGACAATGAATGTTGGAATATAAAGTAAATGAATATTATATTGTTCAATACTGTTATAATTTGAATAAAAATTATTATTGCAAGACGAATTATTTAACGATTTAGGTTTAGCAAATATGTTGAGAGATTTTAATATGACCTTTTGTAAAATTATTGATTATGATGAATATTTAGATATTATTGAAATAGAAAACTCGAATGTTTATTATATTGTAAGTAAAGGAAAGAAGGAATTTAATTTTGAATGTGAAACTCAAAATATAAAAAGTAAATTACAAGGAATTCATAAAATTAATTTAGCAAATAATTGTAAAGTGAATGGTTATCAGTTAGGAAAGAAAGAAAATGTTGAAAAGGAGTTAATTATTAAAGATGTGAATTTGAAATTTGTAGATGATCAACCAATAATTGTCAATTCAGAAATTGGTTTGAAAGATGTTATTCCAGTGAATATAAAACAGTCTGATCTAGAATTGATTACCAATGAACAAATTATACCTACTGAATGGAGTTTTGAAAGAATAATGATAATAGTTATATTTATAATAATAATTTTGATGTTAATTTGGAAATACAAAAATAAACTTATTTTATTTAAGAGTAAAAGTGAGAAACAAAATGTGAAGGAAAAAGAACCTTTAAGTTTCCAATTAGAATAATTGTAATAAATTGTGAAGATTTGGGAATGAAATCACTGTCTTAAGAAAGCAGGCGTTACGTGAACTCATAGTTTATTGTAAGATATATGTTTTAAGCATTTGTCTCTTCAATACAATTTTTGCTTTTTAAAAATGAAGTTTTAATTATTCAATATAAAACTTACATATATGTGTATATATATATATATATATATATATATATATATATATATATATATATATATATATATATATATATATATATATATATATATATATATATAAATTATGTTTTTGACTTTTGTTGTAGTCAAAAAAAACAAAGTTAATTTTCACAAACTAAGTTTTATTATCTTCAAATATTAATATGGTTACGAGCGAACTCGCTACAGAGAATGAACAACCTAATACTAGATTCTACACGTTTTTATACTAAATATCCCTTAGCCTACGTGCTTTTATCATATTACAATATTCTGCTGAGTTGTGGGAAACAACTTAGAAAATATGGCAAAATACACGAATAGTGCTATAACATAATTCCTCCCGCGCAAGATTTTGCGATATTTTACATTTCTAAGCCAATGGACTTATTTCCATATCTTTGCTTCTTTTACATAATTTACTTTTATGTTTTAACACCATTCGGACAATAAAAATTACAATAATTATGAATAATATTACATATATTATAAGGGAGTGATAATTGTTATTAATATCAAATTCCACAATTCTAGGAAACTCAATGCTAGGTTTCTGTATTTGCTTGATTTTTTGTAAATTTAAAGTTCCATTGATTTTATCGAAATGATTGACTTCTAAATTCTGAAATTGTAATTCTTTATATTTTCGAGTAATAATATTAAAAATTTTCTTATTTATTTGACAATTTTCATTTGTAGGGAATTTATAAATGCCTTGAATTTTTTTGAATGTATTTTTATTTAAACAATTAATTTGGATCAATTGTTCATGAGGACTGATTACGATAACATCATTAGTATTCTGAATCTGCTCAATATCATTATCTAAAGTTAAATAATGATAAGAACAATTATCATTCTTTTGTTTATAAACTAAATTTAATATACAATTATTCAACTCAAAATATTGAGTAACGCACATTTATTCCTTATGAATTAAAATACAATTGTTGATTATATAATTTTCAGTTTTATCTTTGAAAAATAAGTTTTGATTCTCATTAATTCGCATTAATTTATTTTCATTGTTGTAAGTTGGAATAGGACTAAATTGGAATAACGGAAAGGACTGTTGTGAAAACTTCGGTATATTAATTATAAAATGAATTTGTTTATCTACAAATTTACAATGTGTTTCTATCAACTCATTGAAATTCCATATATTTTCATCTGATGTCAGGGATATAAGAACTTCATATGAAATTATACTAGGGTGCAACTTATGCAGTGAACAGAAAGTAAGACTTGTTTCTATCTGTTTACAAAATTCATTTAAATTTTTGATCAACAATATTAATTCTAATATTTGATTGTTAACTCCTATTATTCCTTGCAAATCTTGATTTTTATTCAATTGATAAATTATCAAATTCAATTTCTTTTCAAAATTTTCCTCGTTATATTTTATATTCTCTAATTGTCCATTAAATTGTTCAGTAATATTATTGACTATTTTTATATTAAGTTCATTTTGTTTTTGAAGCGACATCTCATTACTCTGAATTTGTTCAAATAGTTTATCATATTTTTCCTCATCTTTGGAATCTAAATTTCCAGTGATAGCTTTTAATATGGTTCCAAGTCCATTAATTATTCCTCTCTTACTCCGTTTATCATTTTTAATAAATAATTTCGTGATTTGATCTTTCAACTCATCGTAATTATAATTCAAAATATTGAGTAAATTTTTGAATAATTCCGTATCATTTCTTAACTCTGACTTAAATTTTATAAAAACATTTGTAATTTTTTCAAATTCTGATTCTACTTGTGAAACATCATAATTATAATATATCAAACTGTCAGCTTCTTTTAATCTACATTGTCCTAACTCAACCAAATGAAATCCATTGTTGTGAGAAATGTCGGTCAGTTGTCCGTGGCATAGTCTGTAACAATATGTTTCTTATTGTTTAATTCTGTCAATTCCAACGTTTTTGTCACCGTGTAGGTCTTTTATTTTTATTTTACCTAACAAAGGGTCATAACTTTCTACAAATACTTTTTTAAACAGAGGTTTTTGGATTTTACTAATAAGCCGGGGATTTTGTTTTACATATACTTCTTTCTTTAATTGTAAAGGATTGTCATTTTCTTTGTTTCTACCTAATTTTTCAGCAGCAATTCTATTTTTTATCAATTCATTTGTCACGTCTATTTTGTCCTGATATTCTTTAAGGGTCTCATCTATAGTCAAGTCACGCCTGAAATATTTGTTCTGATTACAGCCAAATAAGATTTCATTAGGAGTCAATTTTGTTATGTTATGTTTTGTGTTATTATATGCAATTAATGCCAAATCTACTTTCTTGATTAAATTCTGATTTTTTATTCTATCTCTTTGATTTATAATTCGAAGTGATTCTATTATAGTAGAATGAAACCTTTCTATTGCGTTACTTTTTGGATTATGAATGCAAATGAAGTGAACATTAATTCCATATCGTTTTAATAGATCTTGTACTAAACTATTTTTGAACTCACCCTCATTATCTGTAATTATTTTATCGGGAATAGTATAGGCTTGAAAATATCTAATTAATACTTCACTAATAGTTTTTGCTTCCTTATTAGCAATAAAATATATTTGTGCATGTTTTGAAAATTGGTCCATAACAGTTAAAAAATATTTTTTTTCTAAAGTCAACAAGTCTATATTAATTATCTCAAAAGGTTTCTCAGGTGTAGGTGTCAAATTGTCAATTGCCGGTATTGGTTTCCTGTTGTATTTATTCAGTTTACATAATTCACATTGGTTAACGTATTTGATTATGTCTTTGTTCATATTCGGCCAATAATATTTTTCTTTTAAGGCTTGAATTGTAGCTCTTATTCCACGATGATTTATTATTCCGTGATGGTAATCATGAATAATTTCTAATTGTTCTACGTCATGTTCGACGTCTGTAACTAACTTATCCACCGCTATAATATTTATCGAATTTAAAATAAAATTATCTGATATAATTTTTGATATTCTTTTATCTAGGCCCTCATTGAAAATTGCTAGATATCTTACTTTTGGTATGATATATTCTTTTAAAAATTTCAATACTTCATGTTCAAAATCATTTTCATTAATTGTTACATATAATCTTTGTTTTTGATGGTTGAATAATCTTTTAATATGAATTTCTGTTTCCTTATTGTGAATATCAAAAATGAGTTGATTATCGGCAATATTTAGGCGATTACTTGTATATTTGATTCCTGCGAGATTATTTTCATCAGCGGAATGTACGGTGTTATTGTCTTGCTCGCTGTTGGGATTCTTGCTGACAGCGTCAGTAAGATGATAGTTCACGGGAAGGCTAAAGACCTTGATGTGAATGTTAGTGTCCTCAAAGACTTTGAATAATTTTTGTTTTACATCCGTCCATTGCAATCTGTCTAATCCACAGCCTAATTTAGGAATAATAATTTAATATTTTTCATTTAATATTAGGTAGTCTCGTAACTCTTTTAAGGGTTTATCCAAATTTTTTATAGACGGTTTATCAGAAAATTTCTCTTTTGTTATCAAGTGAATTATTGTTTTGTTATTAGAATTTTGTACAACCATTTGTTTATTAAATGAATTATAATTTTTACAGTAAATTTTACTATTGAATAATTTAACTACATCTTTAGCTAAACCTTCTGACATTTCGAAGTCACGGGATACGCAGTGCGCAAAAATGTCTGATTCTAATACGTCACCAGTTACTTCAGTAATTTTTAGTTCCGGACGTTGTCTTGATAATAAGTCAGCTATCACGTTTTGTTTACCTTTCAAATATTCTATTTCAAAATTGTATTCACTCAACTCGATTTTCCAACGCATTAATTTCTGATTGGGATTCTTCATATTAAACAGCCATACTAATGGTTTATGATCGGTTTTGATTTCAAATTTTCTACCATATAAATATGGTCGGAAGTTCTTTAGAGACCAAACAATAGCTTTAAGTTCTTTTTCGACCGTTGAATAATTTTGTTCAGCTGGGTTTAATGTTTTTGAGGCATAACAAATAGGTTTCTCTTGATTATCATGGATTTGCGTTAAAACAGCTCCAATTGCATAATCAGATGCGTCTGTTGTTAATATAAATTCCTTGTCGAAGTCTGGAATATGCAGTAAAGATGATTCTGAAATTATCTTTTTACTATTTTCAAAAGCTTCGCGATATTCTTTGTTATAAATGTCTATATGAGAATTATTTTTCAAACATTTTGTGAAAGACTTAGTCAATTTTGCAAAATTTGGAATGAATCTTCTATACCATCCTAAAGTTCCTAAAAATTGCTTAATCTCCTTTTTTGTTTTTGGAATATTCAAGTTTTTGATAGTTTCAATTTTTTTTGGGTCAGTACTCAGTCCATTTTCATTTATGATGTATCCTAAATATTTTGTCTCTGATTGTGAAAATTCCGATTTATCTTTTTGAATTTTCAGATTAGCTTGGCGTAATTTTTCAAATACTAATTTTATATTATTCAAATGCTCATCTAATGTTTTACCAAATATAATTATATCGTCAAGATATACTAGACAAATTTTGTTCACTAATTCACACAAAACTGTATTTATCATTCTTTGAAATGTGGCGGGTGCATTTTTGAGTCCGAAAGGCATTCGTAAGAATTCATAGTGTCCTGATGGGGTTGAAAAAGCAGTTTTCTCTCTGTCATCTTTATTCATTAGAATTTGGTGGAAGCCTGAATGTAAATCCAACGTAGTGAAATATTTGGATTTTCCAATGTGGTCAAATAAAGTATCAATGTTAGGGAACGGAAATTTGTCGTCTTTTGTTTTTGCATTAATTTTTCTGAAATCAATTACCATTCTAGTTTTTCGTTTACCAGGCGCGTCTTCTTTTTTTGGTACTATCCAAATGGGTGAGGCCCATGGCGAATATGACTTTTGAATTACTTTTTCACTTAATAATTTTTCTACATGCTCCTCTATATCTTTTTCATAAATTTGGGGTAATCTATAATTTTTTGTATAAATTGGTGTTTCGTCTGACATTATGATCTTATGTTTGATAACATTTGTATGGGATAAATATTCATTTTCTTTAGGAAACAAATCTCCATATTCTTTGATTAATTTATTTAATTTCTGTTTTTCAATGGTATTTAAATGGGAATTTCGAATTTATGTAAAATTAATTTCTTCTGCTCTATTGTCACTATCATGTAATTTATAATTTTTACTATTTATTGAAACGTTATTTGTTTTGAAATCTATTTTTATGTCAAGTGTGCGAAATGCATCTATTCCAAATAATAAATTATAATTTTTATGGAATTTAAATACGTAACATTTAATAGGAATTTTATTAATGAAAATATTTACATATTCTTTGCAAGTAGATTTTCCATTTACGGTTTTAAAGGTCAATCTTGTTTCAAATGTTTGCAATTTCATTTGCTCTACTAAATTGGATGTATTAAATTTATGGATGAACCAGTATCGAAAAGTATATTAAAATTCTGCTGTTGTAAAGACGGTGGATTTGTAGTGATGGAGGACATTATGTAATGTTCTCGTGATGTGTCGAATCTATTTCTAAAAAAGAGTCATCGTTTGTTTCGATCGTTTCGTCTTCAATAATTTCGTCATTATATTCTTGTGAATCTGTATCGGTTTCTATATTATAGTTTTGTCTAATTGTTTGGAATGACATAGGTTGTGTTTGTCTTGTTTGTAAAGACATTGGTTGTGGCTTAAATCTTTGGGTTGTTTGTACCACATTTTGTCTGTTTTGCTTCGGTGCAAAATTAGAATTATTATTTCTATTGAAATTCTGTCTCAACGCTATAGGTTGTGAAGGAAAATTATCTGCTGGAAATTTTTTTGGTAGTGGTGCTGGATTTTGTAGGAGAGGAGAACGATGTTGATGCTGATTCGCGAAATTAAATTCGTTTTTGAGCAATATTTCACATAGTTCTATTGTACTAGGATTTTTAACAATGAAAGAGCCTCGTATTGTCATTGGTAAAAGAGATATAAAATGACTCACTACTAATTATTGTATTTCATTAATGATTGCATTTTTCTGATCGGTACTATAATTTGTTAAAAATATTTTGGATTTGTAATGTAAAAATTTATCTACAATATATTTTAATGTATTTTCAGCATTATTTTTAAATCTACAATACATAATATCTTGCAATATTGTTTCTGCGGAAGTTTTATCAGTGAAATTTGTTGCTAAATATAATTTTAAATCATCCCAAGTTCGAAAGTTATTCTCTGACAAAAGTTCAGCGGCTTTATGTGTTAGTTTTGCTTTAATTAAGCCAAATAAATATGTTCTTTGTAATGGTGTCATTACTAAGGTGTTTAATGTGATGTAGACTTCGTCTACAGAATTTATAAAGTTACTCAATAACTTAATATTTCCTTCATACTGAGGAATCATTTCTGTGAAATTTTTAATTTCACCCAAAGTAATAGTTGCCATTGTATTGACTGATGGCAATCTGCTAGGAGTTAAAATAATTTTATTTGATTTAGGAATTGCGCCTGTGCAATTCGGGTTCTGTTCTCCTGGGTTAGCAGTATCAGAATTAGAATTCATGAATAGTATTCATGAGACAATTTATTTCAAAATATTTAATTATTTATTTAACTTGTAACAAATAAATAAAAATGTGTAAATGTTGTGTTTGAGACTGTGCCGGTCTCTCGGTAAACTTATTACTAGTATTTTCACTAGGTTTACCCCTTCAGTGTTTTTTGTAACAAAGTATTATTCAATTGAAGCAGCAACAAATATGAATGTTATAAAAATAACTTACTGCAATAATACAATACAAATTAGATGCTTTACGGACATCACCGGGTTCTCTGCGCTCTGGGAATTCGGATATATGTTGTGAAGACAGCAACTGCAGGCGACGTGGACCAGTTGTAGGAACAGCAAGTACTCGTTCTATGATGAGGACGTGATCCAACGATGGAACAGCAAGTTGCCAATTGATTGTTGCTTTTAGAGATGGGCCGTGGTTAGGCCCTGGTGCGGCTTAGGTTGTAGCCGTTGGATGAAGTCTTGTAGGTTTGATGTTTTTTGGAGATAACGTCGTTAAACTTTGAGAAGTACCACAGATGATATTGATTTTTACTGTGACGACGTTATCCTACCGACTGCGCCAATTATGTTTTTGACTTTTGTTGTAGTCAAAAAAAACAAAGTTAATTTTCACAAACTAAGTTTTATTATCTTCAAATATTAATATGGTTACGAGCGAACTCGCTACAGAGAATGAACAACCTAATACTAGATTCTACACGTTTTTATACTGAATATCCCTTAGCCTACGTGCTTTTATCATATTACAATATTCTGCTGAGTTGTGGGAAACAACTTAGAAAATATGGCAAAATACACGAATAGTGCTATAACATAATTTATATATATATATATATATATATATATATATATATATATATATATATATATATATATATATATAATATATATATATATATATATATATATATATATATATATATATATATATATATATATATATATATATATATATATATATATATATATATATATATATATATATCTATCCTCCAAAATTTTCGTTAATATATTTTGCACGAGCTTGCGATCCCATTGTCTGTTATAATTTTCTATCTTCGAGTTCTATGTCCACCACGTCCACTAAACTCTCAGATCCTTCAACATTGAATTAGAGACAGGCATTATGCAGAATACCACAAGCCATTACTATCCTAGCAGCATATGTAAGTGTGTAATGTGAAGTACGATCCTTCAATAGACAACGGAACGACATTATACAATCTCTATGCATCGTTTGATGCAACTTCTTGCAATTTTGAAGGTTGCATTGTACTGTTTTTCTTGTTGAGTAATAGATTGTCTTGAAGAAGTGAATAACCTCGGTAGGCATGAATCACCTGAATTACCTAGAACACATTTTTTTCAAACAAATGCTGTAGATATTTAAAATGAATGCTTATGTACTCGTACAAAAATATTATGACTATAACGTTGAGGTACAGTATTTTTTTCACGTTAATATTAACAGAATAAAGAATCAGAAATATCGACCCAACATATAAAAATATTTATTCTAACTTCTACCATCATGGGTATATAACTTCGAAAATTGGGTAGATGGTTTATCATGTAAAATTTTGCCAAGACGAGACCATATGGCTCGCACTGCAGAAAGATTTCATGTGGAGCCAAGCTTCTAACTCTACACGACCTAACTCTACAAGCCCTAACTTCGCAAAGTCTACACCTTAGTCAAAATATGTGGCTTGGCCGTTTCGTTACTACAAGAGCTATTGTACAATCAAAAAGTAGTGAACAGTGAATAAATTTTTCGCCTTATGCCTATGTGACAGTAGCAAAATGACCAAGCCACATATTTTGACTAAGGTGTAAAGTTTGCGAAGCCAGGGCTTGTCGAGTTAGGGCCTGTAGTGTTAGAAACTTGGCTCTACATAAGATCTGATAACTTTTAAATCTTTTCGGTGAGATTTCACTTTATTTTGTAAGTTGATTATAACAATATTTTTTTAGGTTTATTGTACTATTATCTACAACAAGAAGTCCTTATATTAATTTCCAGACCGATAGCATCAAAATTTGCGGGAATCTTATACAGACCTCCAACCCTCAGCTTAAGGGGTTGGGAGAAAGGTTGAAAGTTCCAAGTTGTAGTATTGTTTGTTGCTTGTGTACTAATACTAGCTCACATACCAAATTTTAGCTTTCTATGACCACAGGAAGTACCCTAAACATTTTGATGATCATAAGAGAGTGAGTCAGTTGCGGAATCGTGGTTTTCACTCACTTGTACTAAGTACAAGGAAGTATTGTGAAACCGACAAAATTCACCTATTGAGATTTTGATGGAATCAATTTTGAGCATCCCTGAATCCGTTTTTACTATTTTTGGCTTGAAGTCGGTACATATGTTTGTGAGTTCGTTCGTGCTGAACACGCCAATCTCAAAACTGGTTGAACGTGTAATGTTGAAATTTTGTATTCAAAACTGGTAAAGGATCTAGTTGTGCATCTCGCATTATGTTTCCAATCGTCTGTACCGGAAGTGCACTTTAATTGGAACATTCTTCAAATTTTTCCAATAAATTCAGGATGATCAACCGAAGTACGTTGAAATTCAGTACTTGAACTTGGTGTCATATTAAAATGGTTATCTGCTATTTTTGTATGAATCGGCCAAGCAAGAAGTGCACTTTACTTTGGACTTTTTCTTAATTTTTCCACATAAATCTAGGATGATCAGCCAGAGCATATTGAAATTCAGTGTTTGAACTTGTTGTAGCATCAAAATAGTTATCAGCTATTTTTGTATCAATCGGCTCAGCCAGAAGTGCAAATTATTTGTATAACAGACATTCAGAATTTGCCGTATCAAACAATCAGTTCAATTGAAATGATAAAGTAGGCAATTATAATCTGTTGTCAATTTTCTGATTTTGTTTGACATTGTTCATGTCAAAATATTATCAAGATCATATTAATTATAATCTGTAGTGACAGAAAACTTCATTTTTTAAATTTATATGTATATATATATATATATATATATATATATATATATATATATATATATATATATATATATATATATATATATATATATATATATATATATATATATATATCTATATATATATATATATATAACTTTTCATTGTGATAAGAGTTACATAAAACCACTTGTAATCAAGATGTTAGACAGATTGTGTTCTGGCATCTTATAAGAAAACATTGTATATTCGTGCAACAATTGCTCTCTGAATATTTGAATAAGCTGAAGTTTGAATGAAGTTTTGAATTAGTTTGAAAAAAATAAAAACTTCAGACTTGACAATTCAAGTGGCGCAGTCGGTAGTATATCAAAAAGGCTTTATCTTCGAAACTCCTCTAAATATTGGAGTTTTCAATTCGTTAACAAGTTGAAGTCGTCACTTTCAAGTGTTTAAACAGTATCCGGAGAACTTACGTGAGAAATCAAAGTGTTACACGTTGAGAGGTCCAAAATCTCATTAAAACTCTTGATGAGATCAATTCGTTAGAGACTTTTCAATCGAAACCAATCATCGGCAGTCACAATCTCCGGCGAAGAACGAAACATCGTCGTTAGTTCCGAGGGGTCCGATATCGAATGCAGATCGACTACTAGAGACAACTCAGCAGCAATTGCCAATCAGTAATCATCTTCGAAAATCAACAGCCACTACCTTCCATAAGGAAAGAAGATATCATGAAAGCCATTATCATGATAACTGTAGTTTTGATGTGAATTATTCTAGACTATACATTTTATATCCAGCTCTCAATTGTTTACTGCATTTTTTTTGCAAAAATTATCTACATCAATAATAATATTATATGAGATATATGAAAATATTATTATTTTTTTTTTATTATGATTTATTTATTTTATAACTGACTATTACAAGTCAACAAGAAAAATTGATATATTCAACCGTAACGTGATAGAAGATTAGTATATCATCTCCTTTATAATACATTATCCTATTTCAGGTACTCAGGTCTAGTGGTTTCTTTCTTCTTAGTCTTCTCACAACGTTTTCAATGTTTAGTAGGTTCAAAGCTTCTTCATTTGGATGATAGTTAAGTCGTTTTTCGTATGCTTTGGCAAATTCTTCGATTTGTTCATGTATGTATTTTATATTTAAATCTTTGTGGATAGTTTCGTTACTGATATACTAGGATGCATTGATGATGGTTCGCAGAACTTCATTTTGAAACCTCTGGATTATATTTATGTTGGATCTTTTTGAGCAGCCCCAAAGTTGAATCCTGTACGACCATATCGGTACGAGTGTTACTTTGTTCAAAAGTAGTTTATTTTTAACGCTTAGCTGTGACTTTTTTCCAAGTAACCAATACATACTTCTGAACTTCAAATCTAATTGTTTTCTTTTTGTTTGTAAGTGTTTTCTCCACGTTCCTCGCTTATCAATATGCATACCCAAATATCGAGTATCATTTTGAACAGCTAGCGTATTATTATTTAATTTTACTTCTGGACTTGCTACGTGCCTGTTTGTGAATACTACATTGACTGATTTATTTGCACGTCTTTGCCCAGTCTTCTACCTTTTTAAAAGATGCGTGTAGTATATTTGAGGCTTCCGTTGGGTCTTCGTGTGATGAATGTATAGCTGTATCGTCCGCATATGTTGCAGTTAATACATTATCCTCGTGTGGTAGGTCTGCTGTGAATATCTGATAGAGAGCAGATCCAAGCACACTTCCTCGAGGTACTCCAGCTTTGATGTTGTAAATTGTTAAGCGATTTCCTTCGTGATTAACGTAAAAATATCTCTCACTTAGGTACGATTTGAAAAATAAAAAATATTGATGAGGTGAGCATAGTTTTATTTTATACAGCAATCCGGTATGCCAAACTTCATCGAATGCTTGACTTACATCTATGAAAGCACCGTTGCATACTTTTCTTTCCTCGAAGCTCTCTTCTATCTTATTAACGACTCGATTTACTTGCTCCATTGTAAAATGCTGTTCGCGGTAGCCGAATTGGTGTTGTGGAACTATTTCTTTTTCTTCTAACATAGGTTTCAGTATGATGTTATTTCGTGTGCAGGTTTATCTGGTTTATGCACCAATAAAATATGCGCCAGTTTCCATTGTACTGGAAAATAATGTATCCTAATAATGGCGTTATAGACTTGTGTTACCAGAACTAGAGCTTTTCTTGGGATTTCTTTTAAGACCTTGGCAGTAATCAAATCGTATCCTGGAGCTTTCTTTTCATTCAGATATGTTATTTGTTGTTTGATTTCTGCTGGTGAAAAGTGTATTATTGGTTCAGAAAGCTGTAATGGAGCATTCAGGTATTCTAGTATTTAATTCTCTATGTTACTGGTTGCTGTTGGAGGGTTTGGTTGAAAAACATCAGAGAAATGTTTTGCAAAAATTTCTGCTTTTTTTGATCTTCTCTCACCCAACTGCCATCTTCCTTCCGTACTGGTGGTATATGTTGCTGAGGCTGTTTAAACCTTTTTGTAGCCTTCCACAAGGAATAGTCAGCTTTCGGATAAACTGATAGATTTCTGACATATTCTTGGAATGATTCGTTCTTTACTTCGTATAGTAGTTTTTTAACATCTTTTGTAATTCTGTTAAGTTCATTTTTGTCTGCAGGGTGTCGCGAAAGCTGCCATTTTTTTCTCACTGCTCTTTTTTCCGCTATTTTCTCTTCCACGATTTTTGAATAGTTGGTAGCATTTTTATTCTGTGATTCTATGTGTGGAGTGGCGGTCCAAGCGGCGTTTTGAATGGTTTTTGTTAAATATTCGCTAGCTTCTTCTATGTCACTTTCGGTATGTAATTGTAAGCCTAGTTTTATATGTTCGTTAATATGCTGGCGAAATGCAATCCAGTTTGTTTTGCTATTGTATAATGATGGATTTCTTCTTTTCGTGATAATTGTAGAGCTTATTGTTAGTATTATAGGCGAGTGATCAGATGAAAGATCATAGTTAGATATTATATCGGTATAATTTGTTGATATTTTATTAGTTATGAAGAAATCTAATAAGTCCGGGAGTTTAGCAGGATCACTGGGCAAGTGAGTAGGTTTTCCTGTACTTATGTGCCAATAATTATTTTTTGTGATTAGCTTCTGCAGTTCTCTACCTTTTGGCTTACAGGTTCTTGAGCCCCACTGGGTATGTTTAGCATTGAAGTCGCCACCTGCAATGAACTTGTCACCTAGAAACTTGAAGTATTCTTCAAATTCTTCCTTTTCAACTGCATGCCTCGGAGGACAGTACACTGCAGCAATACTCATAGCTCCATTTACATCATTTATTTTAATGTTAGTGGCCTGTAAGAAGTCTTTCTCGTATTTTTCCTTTTCATAATAATTGATTTTTTGACTGATTATAATAGCTGTACCACCGTGAGCAGTTCCATCTGGATGATCCATGTTATATGTTTTGTCATTCGAAACTTTGAAATAGTTTTTTGCTGTAAAGTGATGAGTAGGACATCAATTTTTTGATCATAAAGAAAATATTCTATTTCTTGCCGGTGTTGTGGTAGCCTATTGGCGTTCCATAAGGCTATTCTCAATTTACTATCCATTCATGGATTTGACTAGTGACGATAATATATTTAATATCATCGTGTTTTGATTCATGATTTGGCTGAACGTTTCTTCGAATTTGCGTAGAAATTGAGAGAGTGTGATGTCTTCCTTATTTTGTGTATCATTATTTCTTGAATTTCTGTTGTTTGAATTACTTGTTATGGCTGCGTAGCTTATTTCTTCTTTTGTTTTCCCAAATTGTGCTTCATTACTATAAGTATGATTTTGGGTCGAGTTTTGTTTTGGCGATTTGTTCCTTATGTACTGCAATTCTCGATGAACTGAACATCCTTTGTTATTTTCCGGATGATTACTTTGGCAGTGGATACATGTAGGCAGAGTTTCTTTACCTTTCCGACATTCAGTTGTAGGATGCTGCCCTGCACATTTTACACAATAATACTGTTTTGTGCAGTATGTTTTAGTGTGTCCATATTCTTGGCAATGGGTGCATTGCGGAATATCTTTTCTTTTATGAGGAGGTTCTATGTTAGTTTTTGTACCTAGTAGGTGTGTGATCTCATAAATTTCTCTATTATTTTGAGCCGGTTCAAGATCTACGAAAAACAATGGTAAAGGTTCTTTTGTTGACCAACTTCTCAAGTTTGTGATGTTTCTAACTTTGAAACCTTCATTTTTGAGAGCTGTTTTCATGTCGTTTGTAGGAACAGAATAATATATATTTTTGACAACTACTCTGTACGCTCTTTCTTGTTTTGGTTGGTATGTGTACATAGCTATATTGTTCACTCTAAGTAGATGAACTAATTTACGATATGCATCTATTGTATGGGTACTGACTTTAACTGTATTATTTGCCATCGATTTACATATAAATTCTGAATCGGCTAGCGACGTTATAATCGTTCCAATCATAGCTGGGAAGTCTATTACTCCTTGTATATGTACAGGTGGTGGTTTTGGTTCTGCTTTCTCACTTTTATCTTGTTTTTCTTGATTATGTACTGGCTCGTTTCTTAGGGCCTGAAATCTATTTGTAATTGTGGTGGTGTTTGTACGTTTAGCAACTGGTTGTGATATTTTCTCATAATCTCTAGTTCTTTTCTTGCGTTGTTGTATTACTTGCCATTGTATTATGTTGCCGTTGTCCTGACTTTGTGATTGTGTATTATTTTGTGTTATATCTTGATTGTATGCTGAACTTGTTATTATTGGACTTGTGATCGGTGTTGTCTGCATTATCCTTGGACTCAGGTGAAAAGCTGTAGGTGGTGTTGTTGTTATTATGTTATTAACTGTTGATACCGAGTAACATATCCCTCCGCTAGTTTCAGGCATTGTTATGGTGAGTTGATTTGTTTGTTAGCGCGCAACTGGCAAGGGCAATCACTAAGCACAAGTTTCCTCTTGATAACTAGAGACACCACAAGTTCACTAGATATGACACGATATACTGTTAAGTAGAATGTTGCACACACTACTGTTATGCGATGAATTGAAAGTAAGAATTGTGTAATCACTATCTCTGTTAGCTCTCGACACGTCCGAATGCTTCAAGTGTTATTACAAGACTTGAAAATATTGAACTTTGAATAATTTGGAATTTGTTATTAAATTAAAAGAAATGGAATAATTATATTCAGAATGTCAACACCAGGTGTTGTTCAAAACGCTGCACTCAGCACAATCCCAAAAATACTATCAGACATCGAGGACTTAATTGAAATCATACCTGAATATGTGGAAGTACAGGTACATTAGCACATTTTATTAATATTTGTGACGAAATTGTCGATATTATTGATAAACAAGATTCATCTAATATAACTTGAAGAATAATTTCACACACTCTTGGGAAAAAGATCATTAGAGAAGCTGATACAGAAATTGCTACAAAAACTTATTCAAATTGGCTTAGCTTGAAACAGCTTTTGATAGCAGAATACGGAGATAGAAGAAATGAGGTTAATTTCTTAACAGAACTCTCTCATTTAGAACAGAAATCAAATGAAGACATTTTTGTTCACTTCGACAAGTATGAAAATACTTTAAACAAACTCATGAGTTCATTAAAATCAAACTTTTGGATAGGTATTGAAAATATGGAAATATTTATGACAACTTATGCTGCTCGTAATTTCATAATAAACTTTAAGGAACCTTATAGAGGTCAACTTGCAGCCAGAAATCTAAAATCTTTGAATGATGTGCAAAACTCAATTTAAAACGACTTTCAATACATCCATTCAACTATGATCAAACAAAACTCAGAAAAACCCAAAATATATTGCCCTTACATCCGCATATAAACCTAATACACAATATCAAATCCAATACCAAAACCAATATCAAAATCAATATCGATCTCCAATGTACCGATATGAGCAACCACAAAGATTCCAAAATCAACCTAAACAAAGCTACCCACAACCTATGTCCATCAGTACCAATACTTTTCGACCACAACAAAAACGACTGAGACAGGGCTCACAAATCCTCGAAAATAATGAAACAAATGTCGACACAGAAATAGAATATGTTGAACAGACAGATAACGACGAAAGCCTTGATAATACGCAAGACACATACGAAGACGACAATTTTTTTTTTCATAACGCCTCTAGAAAATTCGAATCCTCAGCTAATTAAACCTTACAATTACCATTAATTCGATTTAAAAATTGTCGAGTTTTGATAGATACTGGATCAACTAAGAATTTTATTAGCAAAAAATTTGTAAGCGATAGCAAAGCAAAGTTTGAAATATTTCCTGAACATTTTGAAATCCAAACAGCTAATGCTATATCGCATAGAACTTACTTTACATTTGCAGAGATGTTCGGTATGAAATTGAAATGTCATATTCACGAATTTTATAAAGATTCAAATTTTTCAATAGGTAATTCAGGATTAAGAATAATAAATGCAAAAATTGATTATTTAAATGAAGCTATTAGGCTCTTAGATAAAAATAAATTTGAATTTAGTTATTTCCATCAAGATAAAATGGATTTAAACATGCATGAAATTCCTTGCGACTCAAACATTTGAACAGAACATTCAAATAATTTAGAAAAAGAACACTTATATAAAGTAATTGAAGAATTTCAAGACTTAATTGTTAGTGAAAATCAAAGTCCTACATTCACAAATAAAATGAAGCACAAAATAAATACCGTAGATGAAATACCAGTATGTCAACGATCTCATAAATATCCCATCATTCATAAGGAGGAAGTAAATTTACAAATAAATGATTTATTGAATGAAAATATCATATTACACTCACATTCACCTTGGAGTAGCCCTATATGGATTGTACCCAAGAAGGAAGATGCTTCAAAACAAAAGAAATTTAGAATGGTAATCGATTATAGAAAACTGAATTCCAAAACCATCGATGACTGGTTCTCAATTCCTGATATAACAGAAATTCTCGATAAACTTGGAAAATCTAATTATTCTACAACTATTGATTCAAAGAGTGGTTTGCATCAAATCGAAATGGACAGTAACTCTATAGAAAAAACAGCGTTTTCTACGGATCAGGGTCACTTTGAATTTTTAAGAATGCCATTCGGGCTAAAAGATGCTCCAAGCACTTTCCAAAGGCTGATGAATTTTGTACTTAAAGAATTAAGTAACAAAATTTGCTTTGTCTACTTGAACGATATTATTATTTTAGGAACATCTTCACAAAATATCAAAATTGTTTCCAGAAAATTACGAGAAGCCAACTTAAAGATACAATTAGATAAAAGTGAATTTTTAAGAAAAGAAGTCGGTTACTTAGGACACTTGATTACTACTAACGGTATAAGACCAGACCCAGACAAAATAGAAACGATAAAAAAATTTACAATTCTCAAAACTAGCAAAGAAATAAAATCTTTCTCAGGTCTTCTTGGCTACTGTAGACGATTTATACAAAATTTCGCTAAATTAACTAAACCACTAACAAAATGTCTGAAAAAGGGTACTAAAATTGATATAGAAGACCCAGAATACATTTCTTGTCTCGAAAAATGCAAATTATTACTCTCTAATTCCCTATATTGCAATACCAAAATTTCTCAAAACCATTTCGATTAACAACAGACGCTTCAAATTTTGCAATTGGTGCAGTACTTTCCCAAAATTTTGACGGTAAAGATCCGCCCATAGCATGCGCAAGTAGGACTCTAGATGAACACGAGATAAATTACTCAACAAGTGAAAAGGAACTGATAGCAATAATATGATCAATAAAACATCTTCACCCGTATCTTTATGGAACCAAATTTGAATTAATAACTGATCACAAACCTTTAATTTGGCTCAATAGTTTGAAAGAACCTGAATCAAAAATTAATTAGATGGGAACCCAAATTATCTGAATATAACTACAATATAGAATATCAAAAAGGTAAGCAGAACTACGTTGCAGACTATTTATCAAGAATACAAGAGCCTTTTAAAATTAATCATAAAAATACTAATATTTTCGAACACACTGAACCTTTGGTACACTGTGTATCTAAAGATTTCAAAATGAGTCAAGGCTTTGTGAAACAAGTTAACGTTATTTACCAAACCACTAATTGTTAGGACAAAATGGCAAAAAGACAGAACATAGCGATTCAAACATTCCCAAAACTAATAATTCATAAAATCACTAAAATCAATTATTATGATAAGCCAGATTTGGAAGATATAAGAAATTGTTCGAAGCAATTAACATGTCCAAAATTGCATCAGAAATAGAAATGAAGAATTGGCCCACAATAGAAGATATTTTGAAAGAAATATTTGCACAAACTAATATACAAGTAGATGATTTTATTTTGAAGAATGTACAAAATTATGCGAACTCACTCATAGCCGAAAAAGACGTTGATAGCATTACACAACATTCAGACGATGAATCACCCATAAATAGACTCTTTCACGAAGATATTCCATCAAATTTTGGAAAAAATCAAATACTATTCAGAGAGACAAACTTTAAAAATAACCTGGAAAGAACAAAATTATTTGGAAACGAAAAACAAAGAATGTACATGCATTTGAATGGAATAAATAGTAAAGATACTCTATTAAAGTTCATGGAAGAGTATTTAGTGCCAGGCATTAAATATCATTGCATAGTACTAGAGCAGTTCAAAAAAATGTTAAACGCGGTATTAAGTGTTTATTTTCAACCAGGATCATATAAATTAATTAGTTGCAAAAATCAGTTACAGGATATTGAAACAAACGAGGGACAAATAGAATTGGTACAAAATTATCATTTCGAGAAAACGAACCATCGGGGTATATTGGAAACTAATAATAAATTAAAATTGAAGTATTATTGACCCAATTTACAAGCGACTGTTTCAAAATTTATAAATAATTGTGAAACATGTCAAGCAAATGAGTATGAACGAAACTCAATCAAAATTCCTATCATCAAGACACCCACTGCATCGAAACCTCTTGAAGTAATACACATTGATATATTATCTTTGAAGAAGGAAAATTTTTTGACAATAATTGACAGTTTCTCCAAACACGCCCAGTTATATCATTTACCTGAGTCTAATACCGTTACAATAATAAAAAGATTAATCAAATATTTTTCAATATTTGGTAACTCAAGATCAATAATATCCGATAACGGATTACAATCTAATAATTAATTGATTTTGAGATTTTTATCAACAGAAAATATTCGAATACATTTAATAAGCGTGAAACACCCTAAAAGCAATGAAAACAGAGAAAGACTCCATTCTCCAATAATAGAACATATGAAAATTTTAGAAAGTAATGAGCACTTGAATGATTTGAATATTAGTGATGAAGCACGTTATGCTCTTCAAGCATATAATCAAACCATTCATTCTTCCATTAAACGTACTCCAAACAAAATAGTTTTTGGTCAATACAACGAATTCAATGAAGAATTATCCTCAGAAATTATAACAGATAATCATGTAGAAACTCACAGAGATATTATGAATAAAATTTACGAGGAAAATGAAGCATTATTAGAAAAGAATAAAACAATGTGCGCGGTATCGAAAGTAAAAAGTATTAAATCACAAGGATGAACCTTTCGAACAACAAGCTAAATCAAACACAGGAAAGGTAGAAAAACCTCGTTGTAAAAAGCAAATAATAAAAGCTTATTATCAGAATAAAGCCTGAATAATAACAGACAAGAACAAAAAAAACAAAATAGATAAATTGAAACCACATCGCAAATTTACAGAATCATGCGATTATATGCAACCGTCGACCTCAAAGACGAGAACAACCACCTCGGAATTGACATTTTAAAATTAGGAGAAGTTTTTATTTCTACTAACAATAAGTATATTTACATCAATCTTGAGCTTAATAGAATTAGAGAATCGTATAACAATCTTACACTTTATTATAATAGAGTTGAACTAGAAATTAGAAATAAATATAATATTGATAATATTAAGAATTCAGGTAATAACTTTATAGATATGCTTGATTGCAGAATTCCAATCCTTTTAGATGATAACACCAAGGAGAAGAGAGGATTGATTAATAGACTAGGTTCCATAATTAAACGTATTACAAGAAATTTAGATTATTCAGATGAAGAAAAGTATAGTAATGTATCGAAATCAAAGAACACCCTCAAAGATAATTTGAATCAACTTATTGTATTTAATAAAAATTTATCAAAATATTTTAATAATCAGGTATATAAAATTATTAATAATTACAAAATTATTCAAACAAAGATTAATGAATTAGGAAAGGTGATAGGAAAAGTCACAGACAACAGCGACGTGCTTTATCTTGAGAATATTACTACACAACTCATATTCACGGCAACGAACTCAATCAGTATTATTAATGAAGTTGAAACAACTTTCGCCTTCTGCGGAACTAATACTTTGTACTTTGGAATTTTATCAAGAGAAGATATTAAATTGGAAATTAATAAGTTATTATAAAATGATTTCAAAGATTTGGTCATGAAAAATTGGCAAAATCAACAATTAGTAAAAGTGTACTGTACTCACGAAAAACTGACTTCACAAATAATAATAGACATTCCTATTCCCCTTTTGTAAACAGAAATTCTGCGAATCACACCTATTCCAACCATACACAATAATAATTATGTAACATTAGATATACGTAGAGGTTATTATTTGAAGAATAATGCATAAATATATTATTTAAGTAAATGTACAGTTGTAGGACATAAGTCGTATATTTGTGAGCAAGATGATTCAATATTCAATAATTGTTTGAAGAGTATATATTTTAATAGGAACAATAATAATTGTACCTATATTAAGATTCTCAATCATGACGAAATTACACCAATTTTAAATTCTGATATTGTTCATCTTTATTTACTATCTAATGAAGAAGTACCTAAGGTATATTGAATGCGATAAAAAAGTAATGAGGAAGTAAATTTCAGGGATATATTCAATAAGAAATTGTTAGATTAATAAGCAAAAATTTCATAAAAATATAAAATATGATAAAATGATGAATTTAAATATTGATTTCAATAAAGATAAGCTAGTAATTAATGAAACATTGGATATAAAAAGTTCAGAAACAACTAAAATCTCAGATCAAAAAGTAACAGAAATGAATAATATATTTACGTCTGAATCACATTCTATATTCTACAATATATTGTTGAATTCAACAATTGTAATTGTCATAATGCTGTTGTTGATGAAAATTCATAGTCAAATTGTAGAGAGAAAATCAATAATCAATCGAAAAAAGAACATAAATGAAATTGGCGAAATGACACCTGCTGAAAACACAAGAGGTATTCTTTCGTCAAATGGGGGAGGAGTTATATAGGGACACAACTCTTATTTCGACCATTTCATCAGCTTCTAATTTTCTCCTATTGATTCCTAATAGTGATCCAATGGAATCTTCTTCTTCAAAATTGATTTCATATTAACATTTTAGCTCACATTTTAATGTGACATTATTAGCATATAAAGTCATTATATTCTCATTATTCTCATTAATGGAATGTAAATATATCTTTTTATTATTACTGATAATATTGTTATTTTTTGTATTTGTGTTCTTATCAAACCCATCGTGAGCTCTATAATTATCCAGTGCTGAACGTTAGTAATTGTTCATATTTTCTATTTCATAGCACCCTATAGGCTGCTCTGATACCTTATTATCATAATAAAATCTATTATTTTTTTCATCAACGTTTGGTATTGAATAATATGTCTTAAAATTCACTAAGCCCATAACATATTTATCGTTATTTTTCAACTCAATTGCAGGAAAAAGATCTGCACTTAGCTCATTATATTTACCATTCAATGTTACTGTTCTAGACATTTTGTATAGACTGGCTGTTCAAGGCTAAGCTTGTGTATTATATAGAAATTTTAAGCATAAATGTCCACATTTAATGGAATTATTGCTTTGATCTTCATTATGGGGATATTCACTTAACATCGATATATCGAATTTATTTGATGTTTTTCGTACGATATATTGGATTGATTCGATGTTTTGACAAATATTCATTGTATTCGATATATCGATATTTATTTATAGAAACTTCGAATATTTGCTTTTGTTATTTTTTGGTCGAATCTATTAAAGAACTGAATAGTTTTAACACTAGTTTTTTTTTTCTCTCTTGCTAGGTTGTTTGCCCAGCTGGCCTCTGGGTTATCCCGTACAGCCAATGTTTGTGTTATATGCTAAGCGTTGTGCGAGTATTCTCGCGGGAAGTTTGAATCTAATCCGGGGGGTTATCGTCCTCTTCTGTTAACACTACTTGATGACTTCAATTTTAAATAAGGTTCATCAGGATAGTGACATCTGTGAGTGACTGGGTTAATTACCCAATCTATCCCAACAGATCGATCGACCATTCTCTCTCAGTGTATGTAGTCTGTGGATTTTATAGGTTTATTATATTTACTAACACACTCTCACTCTTCTTGCGTCGTCTTCTGCTGTTTGGTGGTAACGCAATTAAATCATTGTTTTAATTGTCTATCTAAGACAAGTTAATGTGGGACGTTTACTTGCTACTACAATTAATTACTCCAAAATAATTGATTTGACGCATCGTCTGATTGCTAGTTCGAAGTTGAAAATGTATGTAATGTTATATTTATATTATGTTCATGAACCTAGCCTCTACTTGTATGTGACAGTGTTTTGAATTGAAGATATATAATGATCTTTCATAATATAATACATTTCATAATAATAAATATATTTTCCATTTTATTTCTATAAATGCTATATCATTATAATAAAGTAAGTAGTAATTCGATATGTCATGAAGCAATACTCATGTGTATTGCAATAAATCATTTCTTTAGAGTATTTTCCATTTAGTTTTTAAACTTATGAACAAATTAACTCAATAGTGATGTGACGCTACAGACACAAAATAAAATTGAGGCAAAAAATAAACAATCATCGATTCATTCTTTCTTTAGTCAATTACAAGATGGCATCCCCAAAGAAAAGTCATGTATGGAAGTTTTTTACGAAAATTGAGGGGAATGAAAACCTTGTAAAATGCAAAATTTGCCAAGAAACTATTGAATCTTGTGGTAATACATCGAACTTGCTTAGCCACGTGAAAAATATCCACAAGGCTGCCTTTTTGGATATGAATGAAGAATATTCGCAAGTGTTGAGCAATGTCAACTAAATATTCACAGTGAAACAATTACAAAAACAAATGAAGCAGACCTGCTGTTCCCAGCCCTGAACCACTGGCATCAATAAGTACAGCTGCGTCAAAATATATCCATGTCGATAATCCTGTACCGCCGCCATTAAAACGGCAACAGTCGATTAAGGAGAGTTTCAAATATATATCTGCTTATTCGGAAAGTGGCAAAAAAACTTTGCAAGTCAATAATGCCCTCATCTACATGATTTGTGAAGATAATCAACCTTTCGAGATTGTAGAAAATGGAGGATTTCGTGATATTATGAAAGTAACTGTACCGCATTACAAGCTTCCAAGTGAGACAACATTGACTCGCTGGGTTGATGACAAATATGATGCATTATCAGTTCTGTTTGAAAATTAATTACAAAGTTAAGAAAATATAACACCTACAACCGATATGTGGACAGAAACAATGAGTATGAGAAGCTTTCTTGAAATAATAGGTCACTTTGGTATATGTACCGAATTTTTTTCTATTACTCTTGGAGTATATCAGTCATTTGACCGTAACACTTCGGATCATATTGCTGAGATGCTTCTGGATTCTTGTTCTCGATGGGACATTGACGTTGATGAAGTTTCGGCTGTAGTAACGGATAACCCAGCATCTATGATTAAGGCGGTCGACCTGGCGTTTGGTAAAAAACACATACCGTGTTTTGCGCACACTTTAAATTTAGTTGCGTTAAATGCGATACAACAATGTCTAGAATTACAAAATCAAATAATTAAGGTCAAGACATTGTAACATGGTTCAAGCAAAGTAATACAGCAAGCAATGAATTAAGAAAAGCCACAAAAAAGAAACAAAGTGATTTCAAGAAGTTTCAACAAGATGGAACAGCACTTATTATATGATTGAGAGATTTTTAGAGTTACGCATTGTAATCAATGATATAATGTGTCGTCATAGAACAGCGCCACCGTTGCTCAATGCATCAGAACTGTCAGTCCTTCCTTCTGTGTTACTAGTCTTAAGACCGCTCGAAGCTGCTATTAAGGAAGTTTCTGGAGACAGATACTGCACAAGCAGCAAGGTGGCTCCGTTAGTTCATTGCTTAGTTTTAAAAATCCAACCTCTTCAATTGGAAGACTCACTTGCCAATGAATTGAAATCGTTTGTGCTCAATGAAATTGAAAAAAGAATAGGCGCTATCGAGAGAGTAACTTCACTCGCCATAGCAAGTGTATTGGATCACAGGTATAGAAAAATTCACTTCAGAGACGCACTTGCTTGCTCTACAGCAGTCGCAAAAATTGGAGACCTATGAAAAATACTACACAAAATATCGAAATGTCCGAATCAGATTCTGATCATTCTGAAAAACGAGAAGAGAGCTTTTGCTTATGGGATAATCATCACAAACTAGTAAGCAAGAGTTGGAAATCATCACAATCAGATGATGCAATTTCTGATGAATTATCGATCTACTTGCGTAGTCCAGTATCAGGAAGGCTCAATGAGAATCCTTTAGAGATTTGGCAAGATCGAAAAATTCAATTTCCTCAGCTTTATAAGATTGCCTTCAAATACCTTACTATTGTCGGAACTTCTGTTCCATCCGAACGTTTATTTTTAAAGGCTGCTCAAATAGTTGATCAACAAAGAAATAGAATGAAAATTAAAAGATTAAGTAAACTTTTATTCTTGCAAAGTTTGTCTGAAGAGCATTGGTCTTGAATAGGTCAAGTATAAGTTAGTTTTTGCAGGTACCTAGATTAAGGCTAGTACTAAATATGTATTTTTTAATTTTTAACTGTTCTGAAGTTTTGTGGTATGTAATAGAATATTTCTATTAATTTGTCGTTTTTATTTCACTTACAAATGTGGGTATAACTCATCTTAGCCATCTCACCACACAGAAAAAAAGATTGTCTTGAACCAAGAAAAAAATTCTTGAATCAAGAAAATTTGAAGGCAGACCGAAATTATCTTGAACCAAGAAAAACGTTATTAGCTATTTTTTACTTGGTTCCAGTCAATTTTTTTTTTGTACTCTATCTTAGTAGTGCAATTCTATACAAGCAACACTCATAGAAAATCACTATTATTACACAACTAAATTAGCTATTTTACTCTGGTTTCTAATTCTATATTCACACTTACAAAATCAAGGACCACAAACTTTGCAAGTTTCACTGGAAAAAGGTAATATTAAACTTTTGTGGAAACTATTCGATAGTAAAAAAATATCGATGTCTTCTAGCGATATATCGATAAATATCGATGCTGGGATCCGATGTCTTACATCGAATATGAATATCGATATATTTTTTAAGTGGACACCCTGACTTCATTATAATTATATTTTATACTTGTATTTGAACTTAAATAATTAGTCAGCTCGATAGGAGAGGGTAGTTCTCCAAAGCTGTCATAGTAAATTGCTGAGTTTCAAAATTTTCTGTAAGCCACCCAATGAGTTCCTGGTCCATTCTGATTATCTAAATTTATGAAAGCAAATTCATTTTTGAAAGGTTTGTATGGTAAATTATCACGCTTATATTCGCCTCGAAAATATGGTATATCCTTAGCATATTTGGGTAGATCAAAATTACTTTAAGGTTTATTTGGTAATTTTTTTAAATCTATGATTTTTTTTCCACGATAAGCTCCTTTTTTGTATGAGCGTAATAAGAATGTAACAACAGGTAAAATTGCTGATGGTGAAAAACCCCCTTTCTTTGTTTCACGCTTTGAGAATTTATTTTCATATTTTCCCACTCCGAATTTGGTCCTTGTTTTCATAGCAGTTGAAACAAATGAGGCTGCAGATTTTTTAGCTACTGACGAGTCTGAGACAATAACTCTAGGCCTCGCTTTCTCTTGTGAAATTTTATCTGCTCTATGGCGATCTTCTGAAAGATTACTTTGCGAATATGCAATATCGTGTTGTTTACAAGCCACATTCAAGGGATTTATTCCAGGATCACCTTGTGCTAACCGCTGTTGTAATTTTGTACCTGGTCCACAGTACTGATAGCCGGGAATATGAAGCTCGAATGGTAAAATGTTCATAGCAGAATTGAGTGGACCTGTTCCCTCAATTTGATGCTCAATCATTGAACGTTGCCCAACAACTGAATATATATATATATATATATATATATATATATATATATATATATATATATATATATATATATATATATATATATATATATATATATATATATATATATATACAATTATCTATATTTACATCATTTTTGAAAATAAATTCGGGGAGCATGTATTTAAAATGTCAGCAAAAAAGTTTGGGGATGGAAAATTTTGACACAACATCGGAAAAACTCAATAAGAAACATAGTGAATTACTACCGAATTATATACGATGTATCATTTGTGGCTCTTCAAATTGTGGTAAAAACCAGAGTTCTATGAAGTTCACTCACACATATAAATGGTTTAAAATATGAAAATATATATTTACATTCTAAATCTTCAAGTCAACCAAAATACAAATTCCTGGGAAAATGCATATCACATGTTGAAGAAATGGAGTATTTCCCATATACTGATAACACAATAATAGTGAAGCCGCGAAATGCAGAACCGAACTCTGTTTTTATATTTGATGATAATGCTTGTGATAAACAAGATTGTATTCGAGAATATTTTAGTATGAGACGCCATAACTATATAGACTGTTTCTATTCATGTCAAACATCTAAACAGGGACAATGCAAATTTTCTTATACTTTTCAAACAAGACGACATGAATTTACGCCACATATATAATGATCATATCAATACAGATAAGATCTCTACAGATTTCAAAAACTTCTGCGCCAATTGTTGGAAATATACATATGGCTTCGCCGTTGTAGATAAAGATAGTAATATGCATAATGGAGATATCGTGAGGAATTCAATAGGTTTTTGAAGAAAAATGGTCTTAATACTCTGTAATATTACCTTGTAATGTATTATATAATATTAAAAGTTTCATGATCTACCTTTAGTCTTTTATGAAGTGTAGAAGCAAGCAGTTGAGTACATAGGTAGATAATATCAATTGAAAATCTATAATATTCAAGAATCATGAGTTTGATTTCATATTGAGGTTGATATTTATCCAACGCTACCAACATTATATAAATAACTTTATTAACAATTCATTTTTATATTGGAAAGTGAGAAAATAAATTGAACTGAAACGGAATTTCAATACTCTACGACTAATTGTTTTGAATTTATGCGGAAAATTCGGAAAGTCTGTTATATAAAGTGCACTCCCGGCTTAGCCGATTGGTACAAAAATAGAAGATGACTGATACAATGCTACAGCAATTTCAAATACTGAACTTCAGTATCCTACGACTAACCATTCTTGATTTATGCAGAAAATTCAAAAAAAGTTTCTAGTAAAGTTAAAATACAAAATATTTTAATTGAGAAGTCATCTTCTCCAAAAAATTCTTACGATACATTCTCATTGAAAAAATAATTCCCAATTCATTCTATATTTGTTGATTTTTCAGAAAATTTTCACCACTCCAATATACTTTATTGTATAGGTAGAGTCCGATCTATACGGTAAACTCAAGTCACATGGTCTATTAGCAACCAATCACAGCCTGAGGAGCCAGGCTCTTATCAGCTTACGGTAGCTCTTGATAAACTATCTCTCGCACTTATGGCTACACATGAGACTTTTACGTCACACTCATTTTGAATCTTTAATCGCGTCAGGGAATTATTAAAGACCGTTCAATTCGTCTGGTGATTTACACAAAAATTTTATTATTATGTAATGAACATGCTATAAAAATTTCAGAATGCCTGAAGTATATTTTTGAGATATGATTTTTGTATATATTCATTAGGGTCAGGTTGTACTTTAGAACTCTCAAAATAGGCTGAAATTCTCATTTTTGGGTTAATTAAATGCTAAAATTAAAGATGAGAAAAATTTCAAGTTGCCTAAAACATATTTTTTTGTTTCATTTTTTTGCAAATGTCATAAGTTGCACAGTAGCGTAATAGCCGCCAAACCTCTGCCACATGCAAGATTCTAGATTCACCAATTAATAAAATATTACTATCTTGTTGTTTCAACTTGCCTAAAATATGTTCCCTAAATTGGTCGTCAGCTCTTGGACTACAAAATTCGGTGTATTATCGCATATACCTTGAACTTAACTCAAATACTTTTTGTCTTGGGTAACTTTTCACTCGGCAAATTTGGAGATTCATAATCAACGATAATATCCCTCGAGCTAAAGTTCTCGGGTTTTATCAGATTATGAATCCTCAAATTTGTCACGTAAAAAACTACCCAAAAGACAAAAAATATTTTCGTGAAATTCTTCGGTATAATGATAATTCACCTCTCTATCGGTATATTACTGTTGATAATTCAGTAGGAGATATTGCTTCAAAATATTTGAATTTTTATGCAACTGGCGATGAAGCAGATAAGGATATAATATATAGAGCTCATAAGAACTCAAAGGGTGAATGATTAATTAGAGATACCGTGATACAAATCAAAAATAGTAATATTTACGTGAAAGATTATTGGTATAGAGAAACACAAGGCTTATATGAACTATTATTCAAGAAAATACCTAAAAATTCCACAAAATGTGAACAAAAAACTTATATTGAAATTGTACTCGAGACAAATGCCCATAAAAGATACTGAAGAGCTGATCAATTGAGGATAGATTACAATTATCAATTGCTTCTAAGAGTATTGGCCACACTAGTCACGATAATAAAATTTCAAAAATTGAAGAAGAACTACGTGAAGCTAATATAGAATAAGATTGAAAATTTTGCTCAGTTTTTGTTTAAGCTACATGCAGTGTATTTTAAATTATTACTTGAGATCAAATATATAGTAGACTTACACGAATTTCACGCTCAGAGATTCATATCAAAAGATATTTCAATTTTGACACTGAACAGCAATCAAATCGTACATTTTATTCTGAAACCACCATTTTCATGGTTTGTGTTAGATAATGAAGAAAAACAGAACGCAATGTGGTTGTATAAAAATCATCATAGCTTAAAATGGTCTGATGGAACAGTGAACTACAAAGAATTCCTTGAAATTGATCTACCAAATATATTGAAATGTGCAACAGTTATTTATGTTAAAGGTAAACAGGAAGAGCAGTTTCTTCTATCATTAAACTTGAATAATACTATTATCGATATATGTGAGCAACCGACTTCAAGAAACTGTGAGGAAGTTCCTCACAGATGTATGTTTCATTCTAAAAATTAAGTTTGCTTTTTTAATAATGTATATAAAATTGAAAATATGGTAAAAGAAAATAAGGCCGAGTAGAATAAATATTCGAATTCCATTACTTAAACGTAAAATTATCATACGTGTATTCAGTTTTGTCCAAACTTCGAATAGTAATGGATCACGTATAAGAGTAATAACAAAGGGATCGATGATTATTGGCGATGAGACCTTGTTGAAATGATACCATACGCCAGAGAGAATGGAGGATTCAAATACATATTGACTGTCATAAATGTTTTTCCCAAATACGCGTGGGCTGAACCAGTGAAAGTAAAATCTGCTGAAAATGTTTCCGTAGCTATAGAGAATATAATTAATAAGGGTCGTATTCTCAAAAATTTGCAATCAGACAATGATAAAGAGTTCTATAATAATAGTTTCAAGCAATTAATGAAAACATATAGCATTAATCATTATTCAACATTCAGTCATCTCAAAGGAATGAGAAAGATTTAATATGACATTAGAAACAATTATGTGGCGTGAATTCAACTATCAAGGCTCACATAAATGGTTGTATATGCTGCCAGACTTGATAACAAACTACAATAAAACCAAACATAGAACTATAAAAATGCGACCCATAGACGTTTTTCGCAAAAATGAAAACAAATCAATAAAAAATGTATACAATAATATTAGAGTAACTCATAAAGCTAAATTCAAAATAAGGGACTTATTGAGAATAAGTTAATCCAAAAATATATTCCAAAAAAGTAATAAGCCTAATTGGTCAACCGAAATATTTTAAATTGACAGAATTCAGTACCCAGATCTTGTTACATATGAGATAAAAGACTCACAAATAATGCTATAAGTGGGGGGTTTCATGAATTTGAACTACAGAAAACTAAATATCCCAATATTTATATAGTACAAAAAATATAACGTACAAAAGGCTCAAAAGTATATGTGTAATGATTGGGTTTTGATAATTCACATAATTCTTGGATAGGCAAAACCAATTTGATTGAGAAATAATTTTTCAAATTTTTGAGTTAGCATTCAATATTCTGAGTTCAAATATAAATTGGAATATAATTTTTCTGAAGGTAATACATCTTGTAGTGATTTTAGTGATTGGAAAATATCATCATATGAGAAGGAAATGTATCCTGTGTTGGTTTTAGCTGATAATAAAATGATTAAAAGTGGGAGGAAACATATCCTGCCTCTGAATTTGGTGGTAAAAAAATATCAAACAATGAAAAGAAGTGTATTGAATCAAATATTCAACTTATCATCATACTGATGAGCCAGATAATATACAAACTTGCAATTTTTAATTTTTTAATCACAACATATTTGTTTCTTACACAGTAAACAATTTCAACTGACTAATTCAATCATGTCATCAAGTATTTTGAAAAGTTTAAACGAACTGGCTGTGACCAAAGAATCTAAAAATTTAAAAAAACCAACGGATGAATATAAGTTTGAAAATGAAACATTTCAAACGAGTAACACTAAATTTGGAACAACTGCTATTTTGGTTGAGTTTGAAGATTGCGTTGTATTCCTACCAACTCGATTCAACGGGCTCACTGATAAACAGCTCAAGCGGATAAAAGACTATATACATGCTTCATCACCATCACTTGTCTATGATGGGCAAGTAAATGGGGTCTTCAAAATACACTTAAAATGTAACAATAAGTCATTCTGAACAGATGTGTGAGCATGTCAAGACATAATAAGCACCGCTCAGCTGCCAACAAACATAAAATATAGAATTGATATGTATATTGAAAAAATTAAATTGTTGAAACAAGACATTAAATTATATAGTAGTGTAGTTCATACAACAAAAAATATAGGAAAAACTAGTCTTTAGGTAATTTGTTATGCAAATAAGAGAAAAGTAGCAATAATAAATACTATCAATATATTTAGAAAATAGTCATATCCAGCAACAATTACATATTTCAAAAGATCATCGGATGATGGATGAAAATAAAGGATAAAGAATTATTGAATCATCTCTTCACGTGCAAACGTTTCGGTCTTTATTTAACCTTCATCAGTGCCTAAGAGAAAAGTAGAACATAACCAAAAATTTTATAATATTGTGCAAAAACATTTTCATACTTCTACAATACAGAAGCAACTATGTGTTGCTTCTGTATTGTAGAAGTGCCAGCCATCTACCACAAGTCAGAAGTGGGATTAGAAAAAATAAAAGTTAATCATGACGGACAGTGAAGCACAAGTGCAGCAAGCACAACTGACTTTAGAAGAAATTGTACAAGTGGCATTTCGTACAATGCAGTTAGAATCAAACAGTAATAAAAGAAACGGTAAATATAGTGAAGTTTGCAGTCTCGTGCCAGAATTCACCGGCGATAGTGAAGAAAGAGTCTCCAGTTGGCTTGATTGGGTGGAAAAAGTACAAAAAACCCATTCAGTTGAAGTTGATTTAATGTTATTAGTCGCAATTAGTAAGTTAAAAGCCAACGCAAGTAGATGGTATCATTCGAGTACCGAACACGCCGAATACAATTTAAGTCAGTTATGCAATGCGATGAAGCAAATATTTTGCGATAGAGAAGATCTCATCAGTCTTACACGACAGTTTGAACAAAGGAAATGGCGTAGGAACGAAAAATTCTCAACTTATTACCAAGATAAAATTATTTTAGGCAACCGCCTGAATTTAACTGATGCTGAACTCATCACTCATATCATAGAAGGCTTTGATAACCTTGTATTACAGACACAAGCCAAAATGTCTCGTTTCACAGAACCATCAGAACTGCTGATCGTGATGAACGATATTACACAAAACGAAAGGTTTGGAAGTTTCGGAACAAGAACAATGCAAAGACCGGTCGCAAGGACAACCAGGAAGCTGTAACATTAAATAATGCAGAGGAGCGAAGCAGAACATTGCGGTGTTATAACTGCAACCAGGGAGGACATCGAGCTTCTGATTGTACAAGACCACGACGAGAGCGAGGGAGCTGCTACCAATGCGGTGAACATGGCCACATCGCAAGAAACTGCCCAACAAAGCAGAGAACTGTAGGTGCAAGGGGAGCAGTCCAAGCAGATAGTACTACTATTGCTCAGGTAGTACAAGAACAGCATCCGAGTAAGCCTTACATGATACCTTTTAGTTTTAATTCAATTGATAGTTCTAATGATACTTGCTTTTATAAATTAGATGGATTATTAGATACAGGAAGTCCAATTAGTTTGATTAAAGAGAAATATATTTTTAAAGACGTAATAGAACCAATTAGAATTGAAAATAATACTTACACTGGTATAAACGGATCAATATTAACAATGTTAGGAACTGTTAATCTGATCATTAATGTAGACCATAACCCTATAGAAATAACGTTTCATGTTGTACCTGACTCAGTAATGACAGTACCGAGTATATTAGGACGTAACTTCATAAGTCAACCGATTGTTGATATATCTTTTAAGCAAGGTACTAGTAATATTGTGATGAATAATGCACCAGATACAGAATTATTACATATCGAATATGTCAGTGATCAAGATAACATAGCTGACTTACAGGTAACTGACTCAACCACATTAGATGACAAAAATGAATTACATGAAATTTATAATGACTATTATATTGAAAACTATACATCTGATGTAGAAAGCGACTTTGAAATGACTATTAATAATAATAATAATAATAATAATAACTTTATTCAGAAGACATGGTGTTTCGCATGTATATAAAACGTCAAATATAAAAGTAGATGAGTTGGGTATAAGACCTAAATACAAAATCAATTTTCATAGTCAAAATACTCTTCTAAGCTGTAGAAATTACTAGTTAATAAAAATTGTTTCAAATTCATTATAAATGTTTTCAATGTAACACAAGTAACTATGTGTTCCGGTAAATGATTGAAAACTTTCAGTTCTATTACGTGAGGAGCACTTTTATTTTGGGTATAATTAACTAATGATACTCGAAATTTTTCTTTGTTTCAAGTATTAAAATTGTGAATATTTGCGTTTAAGACAAAATCATTTTTGTGTTGGAAAATATATTTACCTAATTCAAGAATGTACAGAGAGGTAACAGTTAGTATTTTGAATCTAGCAAATAATTCTCTACATGAAGTGCGGGATGTTACCCTTGCCAAGCAGCGCAGTAATTGTTTTTGCACTATGAAAACTCTGGCCAAATTAGGTGCCGAACCCCAGAATATGATGCCGTAGCGTAATAAAGATTCAGCTTTTGCATGGTAGAATACAATAAGTTGTTCTAACGTTAGAATACACCTCAAGTGCCAAACATTGTCGAATTTAATTTAGAGATTAGCTCATTAGTATGGATTCATCAGTTTAGATTTTCGTCTAAAGTCATTCCTAAAAACTTATTTTTATTCACTCTTGTGATTTCATAATCCTCAATTGTAACTTTTGTGTCAAAGATTTTATTACTATGAGGGTTATGAAAACGTAAATAGCTTGTTTCAGTTTTATTGAGAAACAGATTATTATCTTTGAACCAATTCGACATTTGATTTAATCCAAGATGGCAAATGTTTGAAAGCGTGTCTTCACTACGATCTGATACCAACATTGATGTGTCATCAGCATATAATTTAAGAATGCAGTCTTTATTTATATTGTTGCATATATCGTTAATATATAAAACAAAAAGCCTAGGAGATAGAATTCCGCCTTGCGGAACTCCATCTTTAACTGTTAGTAAATCTGAGTCTACTTCATGTGATACAGAATTTGTCGACTGCTTGGGGGAAACATATTGTTTTCTATTTCGTAGAAAACTCTCAACCCATTCAAGTGCAACACCCCGAATTCCAACTTTTTCTAATTTTCATAGCAGAAGACTGTGACTCACGCAATCGAAAGCCTTTGTGAGATCACAGAAAATTCCGATTGGATGTTCACCTCTCTCCAAAGCAGAAATTAGATCTTGTAAATATGATTGCACAGCATCAGTAGTAGATTTATTCCTGCAAAAACCATATTGATTATTTATAATTACGTCATTTTTATTCAAAAATGATTCTAATCTATCAAGATATGCGTACTCGAAAATTTTTGACAATATTGAAGCTTGTGCAATAGGTCTAAAATTATTCATATCTTGGGTATCGCCTTTTTTGAAGATTGGTGTTATTTCATTTATTTTTAAAAGATCTGGAAAGATACCAGATTCAAAAGATAAATTAATAAGATAAACCAATGGTTTTAAAATGTATTGAGCAACTGATTTGAATAAACAACATGGAATATTATCTGGACCACTAGATTTTTTATTCTTTAGTTTGGTTTTTATAAGAGAGAGAAGTTCCATTTCGGAAAAGGGAGCTAGAAAAAGACTCTCTAATTGCGCCGTCACAATACCTTTATAGTCATTCGTGCTACAGCCCTGTACATTACTGATTATATTTAAAGGTGCATCTCGAAAGAAAGAGTCAAATTTGTTACAAATTTCCTCAGGATTTGAAATTATTTTGTCTTCAACTCTAATAGAAATATTCTGTACCTTGGGTACTTTGTTCGACCGTTCATTAATTATACTCCATGTGGTTTTACTGATACTATCAGATAGCATAATTTTTTGCTGATAATAAGTTCTTTTTGTATTATTAACCAAGTGGAAATGTTTACGTTTCTCAAGTAGGTATAATGGTTTCAAAATAGGAAATGATTTCTGTAACTGAAAGAGGTTATGTAGATTTCCACTAGAGTTTACTATATCATTAGTAATCCAAGTTTTCTGATGCTTTTTCAACTTGGCTGATTTTAGAGGGAAATGTTTATCGAAACAATTTAAAAATATGTTGTAAAAGTCCTCAAAGGCTAAATTCAAATTTGTACAGGCAAGAACAGAATGCCAATCTTCATTTACCAAATCATTGATAAAATTTGAAACATTATCTTCATGAAAAGCTCTGTATGTATAACCTTGAATATTACCATTCTCAAAAGCATTGCTACAAGTTAGAAGAGTATCATGATCAGAAATAATATTTTTTTCTACATAGCTAGTTGTGGTGAAATTAGTGAAGATATAATCAAGCTTAGAATTACCACGAGTAGCATCGAAAACAATATTTGTACAATTCATACTTACAAATACATCTAATAAAGAATTGTATTGAATCTCGTCACGAGTAGGATCTATATTGAAGTCTCCGCCTAATATGAGTTTATAGCGAGGTTTGAATATGCTTTCTAAAATAAGAGATAATTTAGATACAAAATTTGTCATGTTTTCGGCACTCATTCTAGACGGTGACCTGTAAAAATTTAATAATAAATAGGTGGTGTTGGAATCAGATTTCCATTTTAGACCGCATATTTCGAACTCCTTTTCAACGCAAAAGGAGCTAAGATCCAATTTTTGTACTTGTAAATTCTTTTGGCACCAGATGCCAACACCACCACCTTTTTTTAAAGAACGGCAATAATTGGTTGCACAGTAAAAATTAGAAATATCAAGATTGTTTACAGAGTGAGCATTAGCCCATGTTTCAGAAAGACAGAGAAATTTTTGCTTACAATATTCGCTTGATAAAATGTTGCACTTATCATAATTAAGCGATCTGCAATTCAAAAACATGATGTCGAAATTTAATTGGGAGCGTAGTGGTACCTCATTGCAATGATTATTGTTCGTTAATCAATTTTCTTCAGTTGTTGTCGCCTCTGAAAAAATCTCGATACAAAAGCTCCGTGCGGCCATAGTTCACTGTTCATGGCCTTTTCATAGTTACGCAGATCTATCATAACTTTATAGGATGAGTAATGCGTGGGTAATTTCTCACATTGAGCTTCAAGAAAATAATTCTGGATATATGAACTTAGATCTTCAACTTTAGTCCCTGGTTCAAGCCTAGAAACGTACAGAAGAGCTTTCTTTGGAACACTTTTCACTTTTGAAATTTGTGTAGAGCAACCAGTGATAGAATCACATGTTGTTCTTCTAACTTTTCTTTAACAACTTCCTTAAAGGTATTATTGCTGTGTTGATTATCAGTCATAGAATTGATTTGTATATTACTCATATTCATGGTTTTCGGCTGAGATTTTATTATTTCTACCATCTCACTTTTGTTTACACTTGTGCTGGATTCCAGATTAACTCGTATCACTGGTAATTTGGTGTCTTTTGTGTTGTCACTTTTCAGGTTTGATTTAGTGTCTTTAGATTTTCTGGATTTCTCATAGTTAATTAGCTGCTTGTCACTATTATTTTTAATTGTGCTGTTCACAGATGGCTTTACTAGCATGTTTTGCTCCTGAGAAACAGGGCTTATTTTGTTATTTAGTAGAGAAATTATTAATTCTTTATCAAGAATTATTGTACATTTATCATTTATTATACGCTCTTTTTCTGTAATTATTGATTTTAGGTACATAATTTCTGTCTTTAGAGTTCCAATCAGATCTGGATCAAAGTCAAGGTCAGCAGTATCACGTTGTGCGTTGGAAGAGTTTCCATCACTACAACATTTTGTTATATTATTAATAATTGTCATGTTTTTTTTAGCACAACAGTTCTGGTGAAGAACACTTGCACAGTTTATACACTGAACGAAATTATTAACCGCACTGCGATTACAGATTTTGCAAATTCTTTTAGATTTCTCAGGAGTCACTTCGGCAAGCTCCATGCCATCCGCCATTTTTTTTTTATCTTTTAAATTAAAAAACGACAATCCAATATCTTTTAAGCCACGACGTCTGTCTTATAGTGATAAAACTTAATTAGAAACCGTAATAGATGACTATTTAGCTAAAGGTATTATTACTCAAAGCGAATCCGAATATTGTAGTTCAATTGTATTGGTACGGAAAAAATAACAAAGACGAAGTTAGACTTTGTGTTGACTACCGAGCAATAAATGAAATTACCGAGAAACAACATTTTCCGACCCCATTAATTGAAGATTTACTTGACCAATTACGCAATAAAGCTTATTTTAGTACTTTGGATTTACAGAATGGATTTTTCCATGTTGAGGTTAATGAAAAATCGCGCAAATACACGTCGCTTATTACGCCAATGGGTCAGTTCGAGTTTACTCGAATGCCTTTTGGGTTGACTAACTCACCTAGTACGTTCTAAAAATTTATTTATAATATTTTTAAAGATTTCATAAGATCCGGCGAACTTATTATTTATTTGGATGCTCTGTTAGTAGCAACCGAAACAATTGATAGGCAATTTGAAATATTAGCGCGCGTCTTCTATACTGCGGCAATCAACGGACTCAATCTCCGATTAGATAAATGCATGTTTCTGACGTCTGAAATAAATTATTTAGGCTACACAATAAACAAAAATGGCATCCGTCCAGACCAGAGTAATGTTAAGGCCTTAATTAACTACAAAATTCCTACCAGCGTGAAAGAAGTGCACAGATTCTTAGGCTTGGCTAGTTATTTCCGTAAATTTATTTACCAATTCTCCATCATTGCTAAGCCACTCTACGATTTGATAAGAAAGAATGCAACTTTCAAATTTGGTGTAGATGAATTGCATGCTTTTGAAACACTTAAATCCAAATTAACATCTGCAGACGTACTTGCTATTTATTCACCAAAGCTTGAGACAGAATTTCACTGTGATGCAAGTTCAGTTGGATTCGGTGCTATTCACTTGCAAAAACAAGAAGATGGTAAACTTAGGCCTGTTTATATTCTAGTAAAAAGACAAATGAATGTGAGTCACGGTACCATTCGTTTGAATCAGAGTGCCTAGCTGTAGTGTATGCAATAAAAAGGTGATTTGTCGGGATTAAAATTCATCATCGTAACCGATTGTGATAGTTTTAGATTGACATTGAGGAAAAAGGATATTAATCCAAGAATTTCCAGATGGGCAATCTTTCTGCAAAACTATGATTACGAAATCAAACATAGATCCGGTGACAAAATGCAGCACGTAGACGCTCTAAGTCGTGCTCACGGAATATTCGTTTTAGAGGCTAATACTTTCCAACAAGAGTTAGCATTCAGACAAAACGCAGATCCTACAATTCGCGATTTATGTAAGCAACTGGAAATAAAGGCGGATAAACAATTTGAATTAAGACAAGGTCTAGTGTACCGGAAGAACGGCGATGAATTACAGTTTTATGTTCCGAAATCAATGGAAATTCATGTGATTAAGAATGACCACGACGATTTAGGTCATTGCGGCGTTGACAAAACACTGGAATATATCAATCGTGTATATTGGTTTCCTAGAATACGTCAAAAAGTTAAAGAGTATATTAACAATTGTCTCAAATGTTTAGCATTTTCACCAAAAAGCGGTGAAGGCGAAGGTTATTTACACTCAATTCCCAAAGGAAACATTCCTTTCGAAACCCTTCACATTGATCATCACGGTCCTTTAGAAAAGACTTCTCGAAGAAACAAACATATTTTGGTTACGATCGACGCATTTACTAAATAAACAAAATTATTCCCTTGTAAGTCGACGCAATCCACAGAAGTTATTAAACACTTGAAATTTTATTTTCAAACTTATAGTCGCCCTAACCGTATAATTACCGACCGAGGAAGTTGCTTTACTTCAAACGCTTTAAAATCGTTTGTGGAAGAAAATTGTATTTCATATATATTAATTGCCACGCACACTCCTAGAGCAAATGGACAGGTAGAGCGAGTGAACCGCGTCATTACTCCCATGCTAGCGAAATTGACATCAAAACCAAATTGCTGGGATGACGTTATACCCTCATTAGAATTAGCTCTAAACAATACATATCATCGATCGACTGATACGACCCCAAGTAATCTTCTTTCCGGTAGAAATCAAAGTGGTGAGGTAGCCGATAAATTACGTGAATATTTAGAAACATTGAATGCCCAAAAGCGAGATTCATGTGAATTATGAGAAAATGCAGCAAAAGAAATAGTTAAAAACCAGACCCAAAACGAAAGCTACTACAATAAAACTCACAAAGAACCAGTAAAATACAAAATAGGTGATCTTGTTATGATCAAAAATGTAGACACGACTGTTGGTCGGAATAAGAAGCTGATACCGAAGTACAAAGGACCGTACGAAATTAAAAAGACCTTAGAAAATGACCGATACGTAATAAGTGACATTGACGGTTCCCAGATGACACAATTACCTTACAGTACTGTGTGTGGACCCGATCAAATGAAATTAGTCGTATAAGCAATGTATCGAAACCAATGTTAGTAGATAAGTTGACTTACGTTATTCAAGAACTAATTTATGTTACTTTATGAGCATTGCTCATGTTTTGATCAATACTTTATGTAGTTTATGGAACTTATGTGAAAATATATGTTTAACTTATGTACAAGTTTATGTAAAAAGATTTTATGAAACTTTATGTAAAAATGGTCTCGACCGGGAGGTTCGAGAAGTCAGGAAGGGCGACTGTAGGCATAAAATTTAAATTCAAACTTCGCGCCACATTTTGGGTTGGCAATACCCTGGTGGCCAAATGACGAACTGCTGCACACGAAACTTGCGTACTGGTCAAGTTTCATGCGCACAGTGGCCGGACAGATTTATATATTCGTAATAGAGGCAGTGAGCCTACATTTAGAAATGCGAATGGATGCTCTTTTATAGATATCACTGCATGCTCAGAGGCGTTGATGGGCAAGACTAAAAATTGGAGAGTAGATACTGATGGCTTCTCGTTCAGTCCGCATAGAAATATATTTTACGAAATTGACCTAAACGAGATAAAAATACACTAGGACACTATAAAAGTAGAGCGCCAGGTACAGTGGAACATCCAAACATTGAACATAGAAACGGCAATAGGAGAAGTAGAGAAGATGGCGGAGGTCCAAACTGTAACAGAAGCCATGACCGAAATTCATATACTATGCGACAACGTTATGACACGTAGAAGAAATGTAGGTAATGAACGAAGAAGTCCCGTATATTGGTGGACGCCGCATATAGCAGACCTAAGAAGATCATGCATTAAAGCAAGAAGAACCTTCTGGCGTTCAAAAGATAAAGGAGTGAACGAAGAAGCCATTGCAGCATCCAGAGACGAATATCAAAAAGCGAAGAGAAGTCTAAGCCTAGAGATAAAAAACCAAAAGAAGAAAAAATGGAAGCAATTGCTTGAGACAGTAGATGAAGACATATGGGGAAAGTTCTATAAGCTAATAGCAAAGAGAACGAATACAATGATACAAACGTTTATAAGAATAATATAACAACATCGATACCGGCTGTAGAGGTCTCGGATGAGGGGATTAAAGGGGCAGGGGATAAGATACGTACGAGGCGGGCACCTGGCTTAGATGGCATCCGACCTGAAATTCCCAAACTGATTGCGAAATATAGACCACAATGGTTTACCTCAATAGTAACCAATATTATTGAGACGGGGGAGTACCCGAAAGAATGGAAGAAGACCATTCTAGTGCTAATCCCCAAACCAGGGAAAAGCAATATGGAGGATCCATCATCATTTAGACCTCTCTGCCTTCTTGACACCACAGGGAAGTTGGTGGAACAGGTAATAGCTGGGAGAATGTGGGAACATATTAACTCAAGAAATTGCCTCTCAGAAAATCAGTTTGGTTTTAGGGGGTTGAAATCAACCATAAATGCCCTACAGATAGTCAGGGACACGGCCAAAGAAGAGATGTGCAAGGAAAAGGCACGAAGACTGTGCGCACTTGTCACCATAGACATAAAAAAAGCCTTTAATTCGGTCCCATGGCCTAAAATACACGATGCACTGGAAGATATGGAGTTTCCAAACTACATTAGAAAAGTGATTGGCTCCTACCTGGAAAGTAGGAGCATCATCTACAACGGGGAAGAGTACAATATGACGTGTGGCGTACCGCAAGGGTCTATTTTAGGGCCGCTGCTCTGGAATATCTTCTATGACAGTATTTTACGCCTCAAAATACCGAGAGACACACGATTCATTGCATATGCAGACGATCTGGCGATCGTATCTACAGCACAGGACAAAATTAGACTAGAAAACAACGTTAATATGAGTTTAGAGATTATAAGAGAATGGGTCGAAGAAAAGGGAATGGAAATCGCTACGAATGAAGCGGTTTTGCTAATCGGCAGAAAAAAATGCGGGGCCGTAACATTTCAGTTAGGGGCAACCACGGTAGTGCCGGCTCCTACGATAAAATATTTGAAAATCCATTGGGACCGAGGCATGACATTCCTGCCTCATGTGAGGAAGACCATAGCTAAAGCGGATAATACAGTTAGAGCGCTAAGAGGACTATACCCAAGGTTGAACGGTCCATCAGAAGGAAAAAGAAGACTATTAGCTACAGCGGCGCAATCGGTGATACTATACGGAGCCACGATATGGGGTGGAGCCCTTAAGTACAAAGAGTGTCATACACTACTCACTCGATTAAACAGGAAATTGGCGGTAGGAATCTGCAGAGGCTACCGCACAATCTCAGCAGAAGTAGCACAGGTTCTGGCGAGTCTTACACCATTAAAGATCATCGTTGAGGAACGAATGTTGAGCTGCGGTACAACGGTAGCCGACAGAAAGCTGTTAAAGGAAGGAAGAAATAAGAAGTGGCAGGAAGTTTGGGAAGCAGACCAAAAAAAACATATGGACTCATCAACTGATACCTGATATTGTTCCCTGGATGGAGAGACAGCATGGAGAGTGCTCATTCCACCTAACACAGGTGTTTAGTGGACATGGGTGCTTCCAGAAATATCTAAATCGAATAGGAAAAGCGGAAGAAAGCAGGTGTGCTCACTGCCGAGCACACTTTGTTCTCATGTCAAAGATGGAGTATTGAAAGAGCAGAGGTGAATGTAACTGAGCAGAAAGACGTAATACAATCAATGTTATTAGGCCCAGAGGAATGGATGAGAATACAAAATTTCATCAGTGAGATCATGCAAAGTAAGGAGAATGATGAACGAGAAAGAGAAAAGGCATGAACAATGAACAATGAAGAATAGACAACTATAGGGAACAAAGTAATGCTGACGCGGTCCCGTTCCTTAATAGGGATGCACGGGAGGGGGGTTTTAGCCGGTAAGAATCCGGCACTATCACGAATAGCGTGGTGTCTTTAGAAGATTTCCTCCCTTCTGAAATAAAAAAAAAAAAAAGTGGCCGAACAGATATAGTTTCAATGAGGTAAAGGATGATGAACAAAGAAGGTCATCCATCTTGTTTTCTTATGTTTTACTTACGCACGTGGCAGGGCACATGTATTACTATAAATAAAAAGGAAAGTGAATAAACAATATTAGTCAACGAGTGTTTTATCAAGAAATCCTAGGTATTACCGCCAGCCATCCACCACAATATATATATATATATATATATATATATATATATATATATATATATATATATATATATATATATATATGTATATATAATATATTCTGTATCTGTTGATTTCTCCATTACGTATGAGTGTGCGTAACTACATTCACTGAAATTACAGATAGTGCGCTATCAACAACTTGAATATGCGGCCATAGTAAAAATATATTATGTGGTCCCGATAATATTGAATTGGGCTACTGATAAATTCAGAGTGTCATAAATGTCTCTTCACATTTCTACTAATTTTTGTGCATACTTTGATATTCCATTTCAAATTTTTTTCTCCATTCCAGAATGAATATTATAACTTGTGCCGCTTGCAGAGGAAAAAACTTCCATTGCAAGACCAGGTAATATTTTGTAGTCTGTTACAAAAATTTCGTCTTACGTCTTTTTTTTTCAATTTTTTTCCTTATTTCATACCTGTGTCGCCATCTGTATAACAAATTTGCACTAATTTTGTAAATTAGTACTCATGACTCATGACTCTTGATTGAAGGCACTAATTTGGGGAGCATGTGGTTTTTCTGAAATCAGTGTTATGATTTTGTGAGTATTTTGTTTATTATTTCTGTTTACGTCATTCCGAATTCAGTATCATTTTTGCTAGTGATTCCGTTTGAAGACGACCTACGTGGTTAACCTTTTCATTCCCAAATTTATCTCTTTTATCCTTAATCTTCATTAGTTTTTTGTGTTCAGAACCTTTTCACAACCTTGAAACTTTTATACTAAATAAATATTTTTGTTCTAAATTTAATTTCTTTCTAAATTTTATATAAACACTCGAAGTAAAAAAACTTACGAGATTTGTGGCTATCTTTGTTCCTCCCTTCACCTTTACTCACCTGAGTATGTTTGATGTATGAATGATTAGTGAAAGTGGTTGATAATACATAATTTAACTATATTTTGGATCAAACGAGCTGCGGATTTGTCATTCAACAACTCGTAGTTTAGTTTCTTACGTTGTTTGTGTAGTTTTTGGTTTCCAAAGCTTAAAATATTTTGTTGTGAGCTCTAGTTCCCGTTTTTAAGCTAGAAAATCCTACGAGTTTGTGAAGATTGATCCAATTTTTTAGTAACGAAACCCGTTCGTAAATTTATCGACTCGTCGCTAATAATCTTTTTTCTTGTCCTGCTCGACTTCGTATTTTCTTTGTCTTTCTTCTTTTTAATGCTCAACGTAGTTTTGTTTTCCTTTGTGAATTTCTAGTGTACCATTTGAAATTGGACAAATGAATAACCTTACTGATTATTTTATCTAACTTCTACTAAATTCACAGTTTATTCGTTTTTCAATTTGAATCTAGATTTATATGTTCAAGTTTAACGCTTCACGTTTAAAGAGAGCTCTCCAATTTTTTTATAGTGACATCCTGTTTCAGTTGAATTAGATACTGGTTGGGTTGTTTGTTTTCAGTGTAAACTGCTAGGGATCTTAGGAGCCCGTGGACACTTGAGACCAGTTTTTTGGCCAACTTCACGTCAAGAAAAACATTACCACGTCTACGAAATTAGGAGAGACATTAACACCTCCTGAAGTTGACTACCAGGCGCACGGCCAACCTTAACATCTTCAAGAACCGTTGGGTATGCATCAAAGCCCTATAAGACGCAAGATCAACTTCACTCAATTCAGGGAACGTTCTTGTCTGACGTTGTTTTTGTGTCTACCAATTTGTCATCTATCTTCTCTGCCGATACTAGTCTTGAGTTCCGCGTGAAGAGGATATTCAGCTGGTTTTTGTAATGTAATTCTGAACGTCTGTGACGTGCTCTCCAGCTCCCTTCTGGCTGTTGCAGTGAGATTTTTTTTCATATCATAGCTTGAACCATTTTTGTAAGTTGCCAATTTTTTTTAATTATAACTTTTGGAATAATTTGCTTTGAACTAATAATAATTTTGTTTATGATTGATTTCGACGTCTATGCTTTATTTCTTTTTTGCTGTCGCTATTGTCTCCTAGAATAGTACTTTTTTCCCCATTGATCATTTCCTGGGAGTGGCACCTATTTCCTACTTTTCAGGTAAAATATTTCTAGTGCCCTTATTAATAGCTAGCCTTGGTCTTCACTCTCAAGGTAGGATATTCCAATACTTGAATTCAGTGTCAATCAGAAGTACATTAAGTTTTTGCTACCAAATAGCTAGGAAACATTACCTTTCTTTTAATTTCCTACTGCCACCTTGGAAATAGGAAAAGGTACAAGTCTAGAGATGAAAATTTTGTCAAAATGGCGTCATTTGTTTAGAAACGTTGGAATAAATTGCCTAATGCCATCTTTTTTTGTAGATAAGAGTGATCCATACAGCATTTTCAAAATGATGGGTGAAACCTGTGTATCTTATTTGACGCCAAGGAAGAGGAAGATGTATGGAGAATTATTAAGGACCAAACATCTCATTGTCGATATGAGAAAGAGGGCTGGGAGAACTCAAAGAAAGTTATTCCATGATTTATTCATCAATGAATATTCAAAAAGGCTTCATAAAATAGATAGTATGGACCCTGTTCCGCAGTTATTTGTGAAAAGCTTGATGGAAAATCATTCAGTGAGGCCGATGGCTCGTAGATATAGTAATAATGAAAAATTGTTTTACATAGCTCTTTTAAGAAGTAGTCCGCGAGGGTACAATCACCCAGTCAAATCATTTTCTATGCGTTCTCCTCGTACATTAAATAGATCACTAGCAAATATGAACATAATGCCAGGGATAAATGAAATGCTTTTTTCTTTATATAAATTTATATTCAGAGAAAAGAATTGAACTTGACAGATATTGTTTGATACTTTTTGATGAAGTTTCACTTTGTCCTCATTTATCTTTCAATAAAAAATTCAAAAAAGTTAACGGATTTGAAACTTTTGGAGAAACAAGCGGCTACAAGCTTGCCCATCATGCTTTGGTTTTCATGTTGCGAGGATTATACAGAGCTTGGAAACAACAACTGGCTTTCTTCTTTGTACAATCTGCTGCTAAAACTTACGATCTTAAAGCATGTATCGAACACGTTGTAACGGCTGTTCACGAGAAAACCAAATTTAGGATTGTTACTTCAATAAGTGATCTGGGAAGTACCAATAGTACCAATTGCTTCAAGTAGGTTAAGCGGAGGTTCATACAAATATGAAATTTCTGTTCATGAAATTATTCGCGTATTCGATCCTTCTTATTCATTGAAATGCATGCGAAATTATTTCATGACTATTATATTTGAAAACAATAAAGTAGCCAAACGGGCACTTATCGAAAAATTGTTTGACTTGGATACTTGATAAAAACAATATACGTGAACGGCAGAGCATTTGAAGCTCTCATTGATACCGGCAGCGAATTATTAACCGCAACCACATTTTCATTATATGTTCTAAATTTATCACTGGACCCTTTGAATCCTATAATAATCAAATCCTTTAGAGGACCAGGAATGGAATCATTGAATAGTGTGGAAATTTGCATGAAAAACGATGAAGTTGAAGGACATGTTGAGGTTACAATTGTACCAAGTGAATGTCAGTCTTACTTATCCACAATAGGACGACACTTTTCAAATAATCCCGAAATTTCAGCGGACATAAGAGGAGGTAAAATCACTTTCTTCCCATCTTCATTAGCTGAAGCACCAAATACATATTCCTGTGGGCTTCAAGAAAAGCTCAAGTGGCGCCAGTACCATCGTTTTTGGAAGAAATATGTGTATTATTCGGTTTACCAAGTTGTGTTATAATGACCGAGGATCTGCGTTTGTGAGCAAGAAATTTCGAAAATTTTGTAAAAATCGTAGTATGAGTCATGTGCAAAACGCTGTTGCCACGCCAAGAGCAAACGGTCAAGTGGAGCGATTCAATAGAACTATATTAAACTCATTAGCTCTCTCCACGGAACACGAAGACGAATGTGACTTGAAAATTCACAAGATTAATTTTGCTCTAAACAACACAATATGTAAAAGCACGAAGTACACCCTATTTGAATTGATGTTCAGTCACAAATGTAGAAGTCCTAACAATCAACTTCTCAACACCGATTTAACGTATAATAATCAAGATGTAGTAGAAAAGCGTAGCACCATGAGAAATGCAAGAGAAATGAAAATCAACTTTGACAAATACTGAACAGCGGCAAAACAGTATAAAGAAGGCGACATTGTTTATTTTGATAAACCAAACTGTTCAAACGAAAGAACATGTATGAAGCTATTGCCAAAGTTCAAAGGACCCTACAAAATGAGCAAACGATGGATATGTTATAAGCGATGTTCCTGCGATCCAAAGATCCCAACGTGAATATGAAACGTGAAGATCGCCAGAAGCTATTTGAACTGCCGGATATTTCAGATAGTACGGAAGACGAGCAGTGACACTAATTTAAAAATACTGATGAATTGATGAACTTGTAAGAATCATAACTTAGAATAGAGTTTTACTTGTTTTAGGTAACGATACTGACGTTACTATTGGTTCAAACAATGATACTGACATTGTTATTCGTGCAATGATACTGACATTGCTTGTTGTAATTAACGATACTGACGTTACTATCAGTTTAAACAATGATACTGACATTGTTATTCGTGCAATGATACTGACATTGCTTGTCGTAAGTAATGATACTGACGTCACAATTAGTTTGGAGAATGATACAGACATTGTTATACGTAAGTAGCAATACTGACGTAACTATTCGAGAAGACAACTATATTGACACTCGCTACTTTAAGCATTAGATTTCGTTCAAAATAGATGAATTATTGTGTATGATTTGTGTCATTGAAATCAATTCATCAACGAGATATGGAATTGTTTCTTATCTGTTTGTTATATTATGGAATGATGGTTTATAATACAATCAACGTCAGGATGGTCAATTGTTGCATCATAAGAATTCCGACTCTTGAATGAATCAATAAATTGGTAATTATGATCATGTTACATGATTGGGGGCAGTGTATGAATAACTGGTTATAATAAAATGAGGGACATTATACATTATCCAGTTGAATTGGAAGGAATAAAGTTTATAAAATATCAGTGTGTTTAATTGAGAGTGAATGCTAACAATAATAGCAAGTTCGCAACGGAAAAGGTGCTACCGTGTTCAAGTTACTTCATAATAACTATCCAGAACATTCAAGATTTATGGATTCATGTAGATGGTCTTGGTTTGAAATATCTGCCAACAGGATATTCAAATCAGGATCCTTAAGAAAATTATCTTCAATAATTAGAGGTTTGTGTAGTAGCAGCACCAGCTTCACATGTTTACAGTTTGTTTCAGCTTTTAAAAAAACTCTAATAAATATTACTTTAAAAAACTCAAAGGAATCTAACTGTGTAGATGATGGAGCTGATTTCTTAATAGTATTATAAAAGGATGAATCAATCAAAACATAATTCAATATAACACTTGTATTACAGCCCAATGAAATATTACAATAAAACAATATGCATGAATAATTGATGTTCAGCGGCCGCCGGTCTCAGAGTGTAGATCTCATGAGTTCTGGAAATAAAATACAACATAAGCAAACGACTGGCTTAGTGAGGAATCACATCCACACACACGTTATACAATCATAACCACCAACAACACAACGCAGCTTATATACTCAAATACATCAACATCAAATCACACTCTCTGGTATACACATAGAGAGGAAACGCACAAAGTGCGAAAACACATAAACAGTATTATCAGGGAACACGGCCGATCAGTCGACCTGCTCAAACCACACTAGGAGCGCCAAACTGTCGACCCGCTCAACCTCTGCCGGGAGCAACAACACTACGTCTAGCTTGTGCTCAACCCCGAGTCCTCAAGACGACGTCAGCCCCACTGGCTCGTCCGTCTGGGAGTCGAGAGTAACTCAGTCACGTCTGCCCTGAGTACCCTAGCTGCTGTCACCTCACACCGGCTTTACAAAGGACTTATGAGGCGTTCGAAAAGCCAAGGTAAAACCCTCTGCCCCTACCGTATAGTGACCCAGCGAACACTTGCACAAGGCTAGCAATTGTGCACACATATATGTCGCTCTCTTGGCTTACGCTCTCCACTCAGAGCCATGACCTCACAACAACAGCACAAGGGATATCACAGGGATAATCACAATCACATAGGCTTGACGTAGATACAAATAAAGGCACATAACTATATCATCAATGCTCCCTCTCAAACGCTCTCTCAATCAACACACTGCATACTCACACACCTAGCAATTAAACTCACACCTCAACCTCCTGATTCAACTCACCCTTGACTCTGCTGAAATATATCAAAACACTATAGAACTTATCTCGCGTAGATAATAACATAAACTGTGATAACAAGTGATGGTCGGGCTGTTTAAATAACTTACGTATTGTGTAACTCCCTGAAATATGTTAGAAATGATATGATTATTGATCTTACGTAAAGCCATAGAAAAATATGCGTGACAATAGTCTTGAATTCTCTCCTTTCTCCAACATCTCCTGCTATTTCTAATACATTTCTGAATATTCCTTCAACATCCAGTCAAATTTTCCTTTCCCCTGCTACACAAACATCTTGAACAAATTTGCCAGATTATATACAAAGAAAATGAGATTCTTTACTTCGGCATATATTGCTGGTTTCATAGGCCATGAAGTGTTGCGGCGTGACAGCAGACATGTGTATGATTTTTTATTTCTGAGACTTGTAATGATAGCCATGCCATGATCAGATTGAAAGATTATAGTACATCAACTTTAAAATTAGTTCATCCAAATGAATATATAATTGACCAGGTGGATAAACTTCGGAAGGATATATTCATAAATATCCCAAAAATATTGAATCAAAAAAATATAATCTATCTTTTATTGGCACAAGTGAAAGATGATTATTTTTTGGAATGCCCTTGTGCTGAGCATGGCTCTGTTTTAAAACTGAAAAACATTATAACTGCTGTCTATGTAATGCTAAAATATTTCATATCATTAGTTATTAAGAAAATAACTAACAAAGATATAATAGATAATTATCTGAAAGTATACGGCCGAGCCAGTCTATACAAATGAATTATTGTTTGAATTCCTCAGCTCTTGGTATTTCAGGACTGAATTGTTCACAGTCGATATATTAAAATACATATTACATTCATCGTGAATGCGAATTTGTATTCAATATCTTTTCTTCTTAATTGACGATTTTTATTTTTTATAGATTATCTGATATACATGTATAATGCATAAAATCGTTTTTATCCATACTTATGTTTCCTAAGCTATGTATATTTTCTTTGTACAGATACTCTTTCAATTTCTAGATTGTAAATAATGCATTATACATAATTGTAATTCGATTCATATTGAATATTATATTGATGATGATTTTATCTTTTAATTTGGAAGAAAAGTAGAAAATATATTCCTTTTCTCGGTATTATTGAAATAAAAATCATAATATACATATCAAAAGTATTATAGTGATAGTAAAATATCGAGCGAAGAAATATATCTTCCATTTCAAGTTGATAATTTGGATTTCGATTCACGTGAAGAATAGTGAGCTACCTGCAATACAGATACAGTTTGTGGTGGAATGTTCACAGTTGTCGCGTTGCTTCTATCACAACGAATAACTCAGAGCTGGCCAATCTCTCTTTAGATATTTGTCTCTGATCGACACCGGATAGTGGTTTGTATGAAGAAATATGTAAAAATTTTCATATTGGCGCAAAGAGGAAAACAAGTCACTTGAATCAAATTACTCCATCCGTTGATTCTATGCTAATGGATATAAACATCAAATAGATATATCCATTGCAAAATTCTTCTTTGGCTGCAATATTCCATTCTCCGTTATCGAGAGATAAAGGCTCCAACTCACAATTAAAAAATATTGTTTCTTCGGACATATTTATAAACAGAATATGCTCAATATTAATTTTAAACTATGCAATATAACGTACAAAGCATCACTGATGAAGATGTAACAGGATGATTGAAGACCACTGAAAATTTTGCCCTCATCATACCTAAACCACATAAGCAAAAAATCACATATAAATTGTAATTATACTTTTATTGAGTATTCAACTAAAAATAATTGTATGTGCGTGATCAAAGTAAAATGGAGGATCAACGAGAGTTATTTGTTCAACAAGCTATGGAAGAGGTCAGGGTTTTTAATTTAGGTGCTAATAACGCTGCCGCCTAAGAAATAGCCAATGAAGAAAACGAAGATTGAGGCTAACTGTCTTCAGAAGAGAAAGAAGAAGGTGAAATGGCTTACACAAGGCGGTATAATGGTAAAGAGCAAACCATGTGCTACGTCCTAAGTGGCCATAGAGCCTTTTTCCTCACGTACGTATTATTTTTATTGATTTAATAGCTTTTTATTCATTTATTTATTCTTCCAGTGACAATTTTGGCTTTTTTCTAGGGGCGTGTCCATTGTGTGTAAGCTTCAGCCACCCCGCTATTTCACATTGGAATGCAGCTTATACACATCAAATAGTGAATAAAATAGATCATTTGAATATTCTAGGCAGCTATTTAATGTGCCGCTACTATTGTAAAAAAGATATATCCATCATAATTCCAGAATCTGTTTGCCCTAGATGTACTGCTCCTACTTTAATTAATTGATTTTAAACATAATTTATCAATATTTTTATTATTATATACCTTAATCATCAAATATATATATTCGCATACGCATTTTTTAAATTTATTATTTCGGGACTATTCAACAAGTAAATAAAAACAAAAGGTAATTATAATTCATCATTTATTATTTTTTATTATGCTACAAAATTATATCCCCACGGTACTGTATCAGTGTTTGAATAATTAATAATTCTAAAATCGTGAGGATTTGAAACTATTTTTTTTTGCTTGATAGTATAGACCTCATGTTTTTTAGACTGTATCATAGACTGATGCCTGATGAGTTTTGTATTACCAAACGAACGATTATAATAATCTTCAGAACTAATTAATTTCAACGTGGTTGAAGTGATTCCTTCTGCTCTGTTACTAGTTCTCTCGTTTTTATCTACATGTTGTACTTTATAGCAATACATCTTGTATCGTGAACTAATGAATTCAGTCATAATGTTGCCATTATTCTCATCTTTCATAAGTGCAATTATTTCCTTCTTTACGCGGGATATGTTGAAAATATTATCGATAGGGTAGTCCGATGTGTCAAATTTATGAATATCATTCCTTATTATTTCATATGGATCAATATTGAAAAAATAATGATTAGACTGTCTTTATTTGTGTACAATAATTTAGCTTGATTTTCAAAACTCAATTTTACATATTTATAGTGAAAATCCTATATATATTTATATATAACATATATAAGGACACCGCCCTGATTACATAATACTGCGCAACGCAAATGTAAGATTTCATCATCTTTTTAACTTATAAGACGTAAACAAGTTTACATCTTTCAGGCACGAATTCCTGAGATAATGATTGCTTATAAATAGTAGGGACTTGTAATTATAGTCACTCTTGTTATACAAGTTTTAGCCGCTGTAATACATTGTCAAATAGAACTTTTAAAGAACCTGATTTTCGGTGTCGATAATTTAACTGGCGCAGTCGGTAGGATAGGCAAAAGATTTTTAAGTTCGGAAACAAGTTAAAACTCGTTAAATCCGTTGGAAACTTCAAATCGTCGGTTTCAACCGTTAATTTGCCAAAACCTAAAAAGCAAAGACACCAGGTCAAGAAGTCGACAAAGAAGTATACAGTGCGAAACATCGTCTACGAGAACCGTCAGATCGCTGCTCCGGCAGCAGAGTCACAGATCTCCCGAGGTACCTACGAGATATCACCTACGACGAGGTCGTCGCGATAGTTATCCCGACAATTGAGGTCACCAATTCCTGAAGACCATTCGAGCCATCACCTACGGCGAAGTCGTCGCGGTAGCTGGACTCACCATCGACGTTACTACAAGCTACGAGCTGCAACATCGACAGAAGATCGAGACTATGCTAAAACTTACGCTATTATTGTAAGTAATTTCATTATTTAAAAAATTTATCAATTCTTATAATTTAATTCAGTTCTGAAAAGAATACATTACACGATGACAACTCCATTATCAAAAACAGCTACTCTTAGCGCTATACCTAAAGTTCCAAATGAAATTAAAGAATTAATTGATATAATTCCTGAATATGACGGTAGTGTAGGAACATTACCCCACTTTATTGCTATCTGCGACAAGATCGTAGATATAATTGATGGACAAAATCTATCTACTATAATTGAACGTATAATATTACATACCATCAGAAACAAAATTATTTGAGATGCTAATATAAAGTTAGCCACTAAAGTCTATGACGATTGGACAAGTTTGAGAAATTTACTTGAGGGAGAATATGGAGACAAACGAAATGAAATTCATTTCTTACAGAATTGTCCCACTTAGAACAGAAGTCTGGCGGAGACATTTTTAAATATTTCGAATAATATGAGGATATTTGCAATAGACTCATGAGTTTAATAAAATTGAAATTTGGCATTGTTCATGAAAATATGGCAGCTTTCATGTCTGCATACGCTTCTCATAACTTAATTTCAAATTGTAAAGAACCATACAGGAGCCAATCATCAGCAAGGAACCCTAAAAATCTATATTTGATTAGAAACGATTTTCAATACATTCACACACAGACGAACAAATTTAACTCTTTAAAACCCAGAATATCGGTCCCAACACCCGCATACAGACCGAATTATCAACAACATCAGAACTAATACTATCAAAACCATCAAAACCAATATCGACCTCTCATGAATCGATTTCCAAATCATCAAAATTTTTCAAGACAACCTTTCCAACCCCAACCTAGACAAAATTACCTCCAACCAATGTCTATTAGCACCAGATCGTTAAGGCCACAATTAAAACGACAAAGACAGGATTCACAAATTCTTGAAAATAATTCAGAATTAGAGTTGAATACACAAACTCAAAATGTATACCCTCAAACAGAGGAACCCTCAGAAAATCAATTTGAAAACAAATTTATTGAAACACCTGGAAACGAAAATTCTCTTACCATCGACCCACACGAATTGAATCCTTAACAAATAATTTCAGTAAACTGCCTTTCATAGAAACATCAAAATTCAAAATCCTTTTAGATACAGGTTCTACTCAAAACTATTTGAATCCAAAATTACTCAAATCAGATATCACTAAGTATCCAGAACTGCTTACAATTCATACTAGTAACAAAGTATCGTCTGGCTACGAATTCACGTTTTTTAGATTCAAAAATTTCAATATTAAAAGTTATTTATTAAATTTCCATAAGGATTTCGACATTTTAATAGGGATACCTGGAATTGAATTATTGAAAACCAAATTTAATTTTGAAGAAGGTGAAGTAACTTTCTTGAATAAAAACATATATAAATTCCATTATTTAAACAAAAAAAAAGAAACAGATTTGAACATAGAGATAAATAACCAAGAAATTCGTGACAAACATTCAAATAATGGAGAAAAATGTTTCTTGTCTAAAACATTAAACCAGTACAAAGATCTTTTATTACGTGAGAATGAAAAATTAACATTCACCAGTAGAATAGAACATCAAATCAAAACCACAGATAATATTCCTATTCATGCGAAACAATATAAATACCCTGACATTTATAAACAAGAAGTACATTCTCAAATAGAAAAAATGCTGAAAGATGACAGTATCCAACATTCTTATTCACCATGGTCATCACCAATATGGATAGTTCCAAGAAAAATAGATGCATCAGGCGAGAAAAAACTTAGAGTTATAATAGATTATAGGAAATTGAATGAAAAAACGGTAGACGATAAATTTCCCATACCAGATATGACCGATATTCTTCAAAAATTAGGCAAATCCAATTATTTTACTACCATTGATTTATCTTCCGGATTCCATCAAATAGAAGTTGTCACGGACGACATTCCCAAGACAGCATTTTCCACAAATTTTGGACATTACGAATTTAAACGAATGCCCTTTGGTCTCAAAAATGCTCCTTCAACTTTTCAAAGACTCATGAATTTTGTTCTGAAAAATTTAATAAATGAAATTTGTTTCGTTTATCTCGATGATATCATAATATTAGGCACATCTTTGCAAGAACATTTAAAAAATATAGAAAAGGTTTCCCAAAAATTACGCGGAAGAATTTGAAAATTCAGTTGGATAAATGCGAATTTCTTCGTGAAAAAGTCGCTTATTTACGACATATAATAACCACAAAAGGAGCCAAACCGAATCCCGAAAAAATTCGAGCAATAATAAAACTATCAATCGCAAAAACAACGAAAGAGATCAAATCATTTTTAGGACTACTAGGTTATTATAGACGTTTTATTGATAATTTCTCCAAGATTACGAAACCTTTAACAAATTGTTCGAAGAAGAATAGTAAAATTGATATTGATAACAAAGAATATAGAGAATATTCCGAAAATTGTGAAACTCTCTTATCAAGTGATTTTTCTAAGGATTTCATCTTCACAACAGATGCAAGTGATTACGCAATCGGAGGTGTTCTCTCTCGAAGAGATAAAGATTATAAGAATCTCCCCATAGCCTACATATATCGAACGTTGAACAACCATGAAATTAATTATAGCACTATTGAAAAAGAACTATCAGCAATAGATTGGTCTACTAAGCAATTCCGCCCATATCTTTTAGGCTATAATTTTAAAATCATCACTGATCATCGCCCCCTTGTTTAGTTAAATTCGTTGAAAGAACCAAATCAAAAATTAATTCATTGGTGGCTAAAATTATAAGAATTCAATTATACAATTGAATACAAAAAAGGATGTCAAAATTATGTAGCTGATGCACTTTCTCGAATTGAACCACAATTTAACATCCGTTATCATCATTCTAATATTTTTAAATCCGAAAATCCATTAGCTCATTGTATTTCAAGAGATCAAAAGATGTCGAAAGGATTCACTGAACAAGTAAAACACAATTACCCATCTAAAGATTTATTTAATCTTGGTAACAAAATTTTAATCAAAAACGACCCAGATTAATATTACATCTTATCACAAAAAATTCATATGGAGAAAGACCTCTATCCCAAACCATTAAAAATGTTTAGAAAAATTATTCGAATATTGCATACAGAATGATGACATCACTGGAATAGATATGCCTCGTATTTGTTCAGGATTTGATGAGAAGTCTTGGAATAGAATTGAAAATTTGATAAAAAAAACACGTTCAAAAACTCGGCAATAATATTTAATATTTATAATAAACCAGAAAAGCACGAATCAAATATAAATACAGACAGGAATAATAGTTCTGTTATTGTCGAAACTGGATCAGAAAATGAATCAACAGACACGATTCACTCAGATGACGAATACCCCGTAAATGAACTGACTTATCTCGATTCATGCATCAACACTAGTAAATAACAAATAGTATTCAAGGAAACACTAGGGAAAAACAATGTCAAGATAAACAAACTCTTTGACAATAGAACTCAACGTATTTATTATTATTTAAATGAAGTAAATAGTAACTAAGCCATTATGAGGTTCATAAAGAATTATTTGCAACCAGGCGTAACGTATTATTGTTTAATCCCCAAAAATTTCAAATCAAATATAACTCAGTACTTCAAGTATATTTTCAACCACGAACTTATGGACTTGTTCTTTGTAAAACCTTAGTCAACGACATAGAAAATAAAAATGATCAACAACTCACAATACAAAATTATCATGAAAGTAAAACTGTAACAAGGCTGATTCGTAATGCAAGAGACACACTTAATAATTGTCGAGTCAGTATTCCAAATTACGTTATTTGTATTTGTATTAATAATAAACATAATATTTGCAACACTTTCAAGGCAAGATTGATATTGTCACGAATCAGCACTTGTTTAGTATATATATAGAGTAAGGCAGTAGAGTGAAGATAGTGAAGAAGTAGAAGTCAAGAAGCATTAGAATGTAGGAGAATCAAGAGCTCCACCCGCTCCTAGCCGACTAGTCCTAAGTTATAATATTTATACTTTGTTTATATATTCATTCGTCATTATTATCTTTGTTATTTATTCTTTAATATATTCATTTGTTATACAAATTTGGCATTCTTCATATTTGCAATAACCTTTGTCCTCCATCCAGCAGGAACCCATTTATTCTTTGTTATATCCAATTTAGGGTGTAACAAAATCAATCACAGAGGTATAACCGAAACATATAGTAAATTGAAGCAATCTTACTATTGGCCTAATATGTTAAAAGATATTCAAAATAATATTAAATTGTATTGTATTGATATTCAAAATAATATTAAATTGTATTATATATATGTCTCAACACGAATAAACGTGTTTTTTGTTGCTCCATATTTTTCTTCATTATATCGAAAACTGGTGCATTTTTTCACATTTTTCAAGTAAATATGGGCAGTAGAAGGAACAATAGTGCGTCTGAAACTGAAATAGTCAGTAAAATTCTGAACGATGATTCTTTTATAATAATAAGTTTATTTGAATAGTTTGACTAATATAAATACATAGAAATACAAACATGTGATAATAATCACACCTTATATTATTTTAAATAAGTGGTAAAAATAGAACATTCATAAGTTAAGATAACTCAAAGATATTTTCGCAGCTTTGATTTGAATTCCCTTAAAGTGGTGGAATTCTTAACAAGCTCAGGTAGATTATTGTACATCACAAAGCCCTTGTAGAATACTGACAAATTTGTTTTTGATTTATTATTTTTTGAGATATATAAATCGTTCAAGTTACGAGTATTATAGCTGTGTATATTGTGGACGTATGATATATTATTCGTCAAGTACATAGGTAAATTTTCTTTTAACATTTTGAATACAAAGATAAGTATATTAAAATCAACAAATTTTTTTACATTATACCAATTTAAGGTATCCAACATAGTTTGTATACTAGTAAATCGATTACATCTTAATATAATTCTCATTCCACGATTTTGTAATTTTTGAAGCTTTTCAATCTCTGAATTGGTACACATGTACAAGATTGAGGAACAATATGTAAAATGTGGCAACACTATAGTATTATATATCATCTTCTTAGCCCAGCATGATAGATGTTTAGCTATTCTAGACAAATAATTAATTTTTTTAGAAATCTTTTCACATAGATATTGAATGTGCTTATCAAATTTCAACTTATTGTCAATAATGACTCCTAGATATTTTATTTCATCCACTGTGTCTAACACAGTATCATTTATTTGAACATCAATCGATAGCGCATTGTTAACTGTATATTTCTTGGGCAGAGATAGAAACATTACCTTTGTTTTACTTTCATTAACCTTAAGTATATTTGTATCCATCCAGTTCTTAACATTATTGAGGTCTTCGTTGATTAATTCTGTAATAGTGTTTCTATCTGTACCTTCCACATAAAGAAGCGTGTCATCAGCGAAGAGATGTATTTTACAGTGTTTCAAAATATTTGGGATATCATTCATATATAATATAAAAAGTAATGGTCCCAATACACTCCCCTGTGGCACGCCCATATCTATCTTTTGCTTACTTGAATAAACATCATACAAAAAATTGCAGACAAAATATTTGTTCACCTGGACAAAAAATTGGAAGAGCAAAGAAAATATTACGAGGAGATAATTGAGGGACTTACTAGCAAAAATATTCATTTGGAGCATGAAGTTGATAAACTTGAGCAATACTCTAGAAGGAATTGTATTCGTATTTTTGGCGTACCTGAGGATATTCATGAGGACCCTGAAGAAAAGGTGCGTGAGATCCTGAAATCAAAATTATCCCTTAATGTTCCTCCTGAATCAATTGATCGCTGTCATCGTGTTGGCAAACCCCCAATAAAACATGCGAGTGATCCTAAATCAGCATCTCCTAGTAGTAGTGCACGTGCTATCATAATTAAGTTCATGTCATATAAGACCCGTGACTCTATCCTAAAAAATAGGAGCAAGCTTAAAAGCACTGGTATTTACCTCAAGGAAGATCTTACCAAGATTCGGCATAAGATGTATAAAGAAGCTTGTGATAAATACGGCTTTAAAAATGTGTGGACAAACGATGGCAATATTTTCTTCAAATTGAATGACCATATTAACAGACTTGCATTATTTTCTACATCAAAAGAACTCATTCCGTGATTTGCATTGCACTGTAATTCAACTTTGTCAATCCTGGAGCAACATTCAACCATTGAACCATTGAATTAGATTTTTTTGTGTTTATTCTATTTGACAGTTTTTGTTCAGTTCACTTGTCCGCACGTTTTTTCAAGACTTTTGGTGTTTCATTTGTTCATATTGTGTGACCTTCGCATATAATCGTGATACACGAATATAAAATTTATTTATGGAGATTTACTATCAGAATGCTAGAGGTCTTAATACTAAACTGAATGAAGTATTAATAAATAGTGCTAGTACTGACTATGATATAATTGCTATCACGGAGACATGGCTCAATGATACAGTATATAATAATGAATTATTCGATCATAACAGATATAACACTTTTAGAAAGGATCGTAATTACCGTAAGGTAGGCAAATCACGCGGCGGAGGTGTTTTGTGTGCAGTGAATAATAAACACAAATCATCACTCATAAAATTAGATTTAAATGAAAACTCTATTGCTGATATTATCGGTATCAAATTGCATTTGAACTCGGGTGCGAATTTGATTGTCATTTGCATTTATGCTCCTTCTTCTATTTCAGCTGAACAACAAGAAATGATTTATGATTGCTTAGAATCAAATAGTTCTGTACTTCAAAATAATTTCATTATAATTGGGGATCTGAATATCTTCGATCTGGTTAAATATTATAATTTAAATTTTACAAACAATCACATAACTAGATTCAATAATTTTTGTAATTTTCTTGGAGGAATTCAACAAAATAAAATATTAAACTGTGACAATCGTATTCTTGATGTCGTTATATCTAATATAAATTGTGGTGTAATTCGCGATGATATCTCTTTTGTACCGGAAGACAAATATCATCCTTCTTTATTCATTACTTTAGAATTAAAAAATACTGTTCCTCATAAGTCAAAATTCAGCTCTGATTTCTTCTATAATTTCCAACGTGCGGATTATGAGTTGATGTACTCTTTACTAAGAGACACAGATTGGAATATTCTCAAGTCGTTCACTGATGTCAATGAAGCTGTTGATAGATTCTATGACATAATTAATAAAGTGTTTCAGAAATGTGTTCCTAGGATGCGTAAAAGAATTACTAATTACCCTTCCTGGTTTACTAAGGATATCATTCAAATGATCAAACAAAAAGAAAAAGCTCATAAACTGTACAAGACTCACAAGGATGAATATCATTATGAAGAATTCAGTTCCTTACGAGCTAAACTTAAATCAAATATGAAAGATGCTTACCGAAATTTTATATCAAATGCTGAATCAAATATATCGTCCGATCCAAATAAATTTTGGGCATTCGTGAATAATCTCAAACAAACATCACGCATCCCGGGTAACATGTTTCTGAAAAACAATGAACTCAAATCTACGACGGAAATTGTACAAGGGTTTGCGGATCATTTCAACAGTGTTTATTCAACTGAGGATCTGTGCGTCGACTTTGATGACTTTTCAACAGAATCAGTTACTATGCATCAACTAAATATTCAAAAAATAACCGAGGATGATATTATACAAGCTATAAATAGTCTGAAAATCTCCAAGTCTCCCGGTCCAGATAACATTCCAGCTTTTATACTTAAGGGTTGTCGTGACTTATTAACTACACCGCTGCTAATTATCTTTAATCTATCTCTTTCTACTAATACATTTCCAAATTCCTTCAAGAAAGCCCATGTGTGTCCTATATTTAAATCTGGCAGTTCTCATGATATTGAAAATTATAGACCTATCAGTATTTTATCCAACATTGCAAAGTGTTTTGAGAAAATTTTGTATAAATACATATACAATCATGTATCTGATTCAATCAGTAACAATCAGCATGGCTTTATTAGCGGAAGATCCACAACTACAAATTTAGTAGAATTCACAGATTTTATGTCAACTTCATTGAATAAAAATAAACAAATAGATGTAATCTATACAGACTTCACTAAAGCTTTTGATAAGATCATAAAATCATGCTATTTAAATTAAAACATCAGTTTGGCTTCTCACCTGATTTAATCATGTATTTTGACTCTTATATTAGGAATCGTGAAAACTTCGTGTGTTATAATAATACCAAATCTAAATATTTCATGCCTTCCTCTGGGATTCCTCAGGGATCAAACTTAGGACCTTTATTATTCATCCTTTTTATAAATGATATAACTGATTGCATTAAGAACTCTGAAGTATTATTATATGCTGATGATTTGAAAATTTCTAAAGTAATAAACTCACAGAATGATAGCGATCTTCTACAGACTGATATAGAAAATCTCCATAAATGGTCTATTCAATCAAATTTATTTTTTAATACAGGAAAATGTAAAGTTATGACATACTCCATGAAACATAATGTAGTTCTGAATGCGTACAAAATGAGTAGTTTAGCACTTAATAGAGTTACGCAATGTAGAGATTTGGGTGTCATATTTGATCCTAAACTAACTTTTCAAAATCATGTAGAATATATTGCAAATTATTCGTATAAAATATTAGGATTTATTATTAGAAATTCAAGTTATTTCACAAGAGTGACAACACTCAAATCTCTATATTTTTCTTTTGTGCGTTCCAGGCTTGAGTACTGTGTCGTGGTTTGGAATCCGATGTATATTAAATACAGCGAGGAGATTGAGAGAATTCAGAGAAAATTTGTTAGATTTTGTGCTAGAAAATTTTGTGTTTCTTTCAATTGTCTTACTTACAGCTATACATATCATCTTGAACTATTTTATATTACTGGGCTTCAAAAAAGACGGAACATTATTTCTTGTATTTTTTTGTATAAACTGGTCCACAATCGCATTGACAGCTCTTCAATTCTGGGAAACCTTAACTTCGTGGTGCCACGCAATTTAAGTAGAACAGCTGCTCAATTGTATACATTCAGAATTCCAATATCTAAATCAAACTATGAACTGAATGCTCCAACCAGGCGGATATGTCATATCTTCAATACGTTTGTGTCCAACACATCAGATATAGACTTATACTACGATTCTTTGTTGGTATATAAGCGTGCACTGTACAATGTTTTTCCTTAGATTTAATCATTTTTTTCTTCTATTGTAATTTATTCATTCTCAAGTGTTGATGTCATTGTCATTTATTATTGTATTCTTTCCAGCCCTCTGTAATTGGGATACTCCCGTATCCTGTTGAGTGGTTGATAAATAAATAAATAAATAAATAATATTAACAAATGTAACGTTTGTTTGATTACAAAATACGAACGAAATCCGATCCAAATTCCAAATATTTCAACTCCTACAGCTGAAAATCCGTTTGAAAAATTACATATTCATTTGTTATCTTTGGAACAAACAAAGATTTCAACTACAATAGATTGCTTTTCAAAATTTGCAATAGCATATCCCATAAAAGATAAAAATGCAGTTACCATTCTAGGAAAGTTAATTGAATATTTTACGCATTTTGTCACCCCAAAAGAAATAGTTTCCGATAACGGACTTGAGTTTGATAATGAAACAATCCGAAATTATTTGGATATGAGATATATTAACATCTATTATATTTCTGTAGATAATCCTAAAAGTAATGGCGTTATAGAAAGATTTCATTTCTCTCTAGTAGAGCAAATAAGGATATTAAATCAGAATCCAAATATTAAATCATTGAAATTAAAAGAAAGACTGAATTATGCATTATTAGCTTATAATAACAGCATTCATTCTGTCACAAAACGTACACCTTAGAAATAATCTACGGTCTATATTTTAAATCAAATATCAAACCGGAAGAGATATAAGTGGAAGAATATTTACAGAAACATTTAGATACCCTCAATAAAATAAATCAGCAAGTTAAACCTGATATTGAAAAGAGTAAATCAAAATATGCTAAGCCACAAGAAAAATAGTTTGAAATCTCCTCAAGTTTACGTGAAAATTGATAAAAGAAATTCGGGAAAAATCGAAAGACCAAAATTCAAGAGGGTAAATGTACAGAAGATAATACCTGATCGCGGACAGATAATGGATGAAAAACATAAATTTCCGCAATTAAAGAGACCTCGTATTGTTTCAGACTAATTCCGTTTGGGGTTTCACAAATCATACCCGATGACAAAAACCTTGGAATCTATATTCTCGAACTAGGAACAGTTTATATACAGGTCAATACGCAAATTACCACATTCAAAATACCTTTGAAGACCCTATTCGAACAAGAGAAAAATTTTGGAACCAATATAGCCACATCATATTAAAAATTGAACAAATATAAATTTAACGATAAAATAACGAACAATAGGAATATTTTGAATTCACTTATCAATCATATTGAAGAAGAGATCCAATTATTAAATATGAAAAGAATAAAGCGCGGATTGATAGATGGTTTAGGATCCATTATAAAAAGTATAACAGGAAATCTCGACGCATCAAACAAGGAAAGATATGATCAAAATATAGAGAACATTAATGATAATTGAAAAATAATTTCTGATGAAGTCAATACTTTAGTCAAAATTAATAACAATATTATGGCTCAATTCAATGACAAAGTTAATATAATAAATGAAGATAATATTATTTTGAGTAATAAATTAAATGATTTGCAAAAAGAAATGGGTAACATATTAGATGACATAGATGTTATCAGAGTACAGAATCTGATACATGAATTTATCCAAGTCGGACAAGATTCATATTTCTCCCTTATTCAATTGAAAGAAACGCTTACCTTTTGCAAACTTAATATTTTACATTTTGGAATAATTAATCATGGAAAACTTATGGAAGAATTAAATAAAATTGAGAATAGATATTTGCGATCAATAATCATAAACAACATACAAAATAATGGTATATTGAAGACATATTGTTCCTATGACAATCCCAATTCAACGATCGTTCTTGAAGCCCCTGCAAATACCCGCACAGAAGAATTGAGTCAAGTAACGGCAATCCCCACAAAAGTACACCAAATTTACGGAACAATAAATATAGTGAATGGAATTTGATAATAAGAAATATTATTGTATTCATCAAGGCAATGAGTAGGATAAATGTTTGGATAATATTGTATGTTATAAAGACTTCGCATTTTATAATCATAACGAGATTTCATATATAAACTCTGTTATTGAGATTAGAAATTGAAATTTAAACTACCTATTCTTTCCGCATAAGCAGGAAATTAAGTACGTATGTAATAACAATATAAAAATTCAAGAACTCGAAGGAATATATTTCACTGAAAATTGTGTTGTGAATTGTCGGTTAGAATTGACTAACAATTTTGACAAATTAATAGGATTGAATATTGAATTCACTAATTCCCAAATTTCACATTTGGAGAACAAAATAAAGTATTGAACAAGATTCGAAGTCAGTAAAAGTGATGAGATCCATTTTGAATCAATATACACTAATTTATCGAATAATTATGAGCAATATGTTATAATTTAGGTGATGATGTTAATTATTGCAATAATTTTAACCATATTATTTGTCGTGAAGAAATTCAAATGCATGTATTATCTTAGAAAAGGGAACAAACGAAAATCAATGAATAAATTCAGAAGTATCGAACTGAACCAATTGGAAGCTAATAATCAAAATCAAACTGAAGAGTTATCTTTATCTCTTAAGGGTGGAGGAGATATATAGGGACACCGCCCTAATTTTATGATATTGCGCCACGCAAATATAAGACTGCACTGTGACACTTGCCCTAGTGACAGCTTCAACATGATTAAGAGAAAATTATAGGTTGAACATACATATAAGAGAACAAAAATTCTCTTGATCTCGCTGGAAACAAATGTGAAGTCGCTTTTTAGCTAAATTCAGAGTTTTGCGAGAAACTTTAGCTTCTGACTTCTCTGGCAAATTAATTTTTGATCACAGAACAAAACTACTAAAGAAGCGAAACGCCCATTTTATTTCAAACTTAGCATATTACTGTCAGCGCCATCTATCCGCGGTCCCATTGAACTACTGTAATAGCGCACGAAAACGAATCTAGGTACCAACTGTTGAGTTTTACACAAAAATTTTCTTCAGATTTTCATCTATGATTCAAGTTTTCATGATTCAAATATGAGAAATATGAATTAAATCATGATAACTGGAATCACAAATCACAGATTGAATAAATACGAGTAAAAATTAATCAAATACAATCACAGAATTTGGAGTAATGATGATATTTTCATATTTCAAGATTTATATACAATAGCAAATAGTCTTGCATCTGGAAAAAATTCAATTACATCATTTAAGAAACTATAAATAAATAAAGTTCATCTTACAAAATCACAAAAATGATGTCCGCCTGTCTGTCCGTTGATTATTTCCTTTTAATCTCGTGTTTTCTATATAGAGAAAATGAAATCGCGATATTTTATTACGATGCAGATCTTGTAAAACATGACATTCTGCGTCGCAAACTAGTGTAGGTGTTTTTTCGATAAAATCCATAATTATTGAGTTATGGGGTTTCCCTATGGTATTCACGTGGTGGATACGGATTCATTATTCATATGTTTCTCTCCAAGTTCCTGCATTATCAAAAATGTATTCTCATGGAAGTTGGAGTTTTGTGTTGAAATGAGCTCTACACATTTTCAGATATAAATTGAGTTTCATATTCGATGGGACTTTTCTGGTACTCTGAAAAGATGCTGCTTCGTTTATGAATTTTCATAAATTGAGACGTTCTGCGGCGAGAATTGCTCTTGGTGTTTCTCGATGAAATCCATATTTCTAAATTTGAGTAATTCTTTTGATGTCCATATGTATATATATCTATCTGTTTTTTCTCATGGGGGATCATCAATTTTAACATTTTATTCTTGTTTTTCAAGTTTGTCTTAATTTTGACGGTATTCTGCTACAAAAGAGTGACTCCAATCCAGACCATTTTTCATTGAGGAATACAATATGAGAATGAACTGACATTTTCTCCTAAACAAGCAAGGCAACAGTACTAAAAATACACAAATTGTATATTAGCATCTTATTTATCCATGTGACATTCAAAATCACTTACTACCATAATTGACACTCAAGACTCTTTGCAGCTCACTTTGAAACAAATTCAAGCCAAACAATGCAAAAATTCGAAAAAGGAATCACTTGATCATAAATCTCTAATAGTTCCATGGGACCGCGTATAGATGGCAGGAAAATAATATGATGAATTCAAATCATATTCTCGTTTCGCTAGCCTGATTTTTGATATTGTTTATTTGTTACTATGCTTTTGCTTGGCAGTTGTCAAAACCATTATAACGTTTTTGCAAGAACACAACCACAACTAGTATTTTTGTAGAAAACTATCTCTATTCTTCGTGTCTTCCACACAAGTTTTTCCATGAAGTATTAAAAAAAATAGCATACTCAACACGTAAGAAGAATGACATTACTTTGCTCGTGTGAATTTGATTCATTCGCTCGTTGTTCTCGCTGAATTGAATCATTCACACTCGCTAGTAACTCTCACTTTTCTCTACTTGTCAAACATTCTACTGTTGTCTCTTCAATTCACATTATCACTTATTCAATAAAATATCTCAGTTATCATTATATAATATATAGTTAATATAAGGTCACACCCTGTATCTCACCATTTTATATGACACTGCATCAGACTTCTGGATAGCAAGAATTTAATTTCAAGTTCTTTCTCACGGGAAACAGAAAATGATGACAGATAGATAATCTTTGCATATATGTAGTTCATAGTTGAGAAATAGCCATTCTTGTTGTAACCAATATATTAACCAGTCAACTAAGTTCAGAAAAAACGTTTAAAACTTAGTTTCAAATTGTGATCTTATATCTGGCGCAGTCGTTAGGGTTGCGGTAGTTTGCACGGATCGGAAATTCAACAAAAGAATTTAATTCATCAGAAATCTGCATCCGTCTGTTTCAACAGTTTAACCGTAATCTAAATTTAAAGTTATTAGAAATCTTGTGTTCTTGAAATTGAAATACTGAAGATAAGAAATATCCAGAAACACATTTAATAGTACCAGAAGAAGAGCTCAAGTCGTCGAAACAGTCAGAACTCCAGTCAACTTCACAACAGGAATCATACATACCGTGATCGATCTATCAATCGCTGATCTATTCTACGGAGCACTGACTCCACATCTCAACTGGCCTCCCTCCACTGCTCTGAGCGCATATTAACAGTAAGAAATCAATCCAGGTCATGATGAAAGAAATTATATTTTTACTGTAAATGATATATAAATTTTAATTTTTAATAAATTTTGTTGTAATAAATCCAACTGGATTCTTTTATAGAAGTATTAGAAAATTTGTCATCACTTTCAGATATATTGGTAACCCCAGCAGCATCAAGTAATCTTCTTCAACAACTCAATAAAGATATGATTTAAATGCTAGATTTAGCACCAAGCTTCGATGGAGATGTCAAAACTATACCGAATTTTATAAATACTATAGATGACATGCATAAACTTATTGAACAGACGAGTCCGTCTGGAATTACTCGTAAGATTGTTATGCTAACATTAAAAAATAAAATTCTAGGCGTAGCCGCTTAAAGTTTAAACATGACAAGCATATTAACTTGGAAAGATCTACGAGATCATTTACAACAGAATTTTTCTGACACTCGTTCAGAACACACTATAATGCACCAAGCGAGTCACAATGGACAAAATGAAGAAAATATCATAGATTATTTCATTGAATTTAGCGATTTATTTCTGATATACAAGAATAAAATTAAATGTAAATTTATACCAGGTATCAGCAAAATTATTTTTGCTGATGCATTACAATATTTTGTTCAAAGTTTCATGAACTATGAGTAAAAACCTTTTCAAAGCCAATTATCCGCTCGAAATCCCTCTAAACTTACAAAGATTCTGAATCTTATCTCTGAAAATTTGCAATATATTCACACGCAGCAAAAATTACAAACTCAAAATCAATGTCAATATCAAACAAATAGACCACCACCAAAGAATCAGATACAATTCAACCAACCTAAATTCCAATCATCAATGCATAGATTCCCTACTTCCTCGAAAATCAATCAAAAACACAATTTAAGCAGGCATTTGCACCACAAGCAAACATTCGGAATGCATAATTCAGAAATCCTACACCCATGAGTGTACCAACTAGACAAAAACAGTTTTTCAAACGTCGCGCATAGAACAAGATTCACAAGAACTTTATTACCAAAATTTTGAGAACAACGAAGAAAATGGGAATTGAGAAGATCAACAAATTTTTGAAAATGAGATCGAAAATGGAGACGATTATATTGGGCCGGTTGAAGATCAAAATTTTCTTGCACTAGTTATCTATGCTTGAAGTTGTAAGACGATTCCATTCTCTCACTCATCATTTATTATGTATAAATACTGTAAAACAACATGTAACAAGTTTAGTTCTTTGTCAACGGTCATTCAGTAAAATGAATCTTTTTTAAGAACCAAATTCTTGGTTGCTATTACTTAGCTCACTCGAATAACCCAAATTGAATAATTGAAAAACAATTCTAGCTGATTACCTTTCATATAAATTTCAAAATTCAGAATTTTTTAGACACGGGTTCTGCAGAAAATTACATACATCCGGAGTGAATTGTTATTAATATGATAGAATATCCTGAAGCCTTGACATTACGTACTTGTAATAGAAAATCAACTGGATCAGAATCTACCTTTTTTTCAATTCAAAAATTTGGATATCAAAAGTTATATATTCAACTTTCATCAAGATTTAGATATATTGTTATTTATACCTGGAATAGAATTATTGAAATCTGAATTCAATTTTGAGAAACGAGAAGTAGTTTTTCTCAATAAATTTAGATATAAATTTTAATATTTAAATCAGAATGAGAGAAATAATTTCAATATTGAAGCAAATAGTCCAGAAATAAGAGACGAAATTTTGAGTGACAACAAAAAACAATTATTATTTCAAAAATCGAATGAATATGAAGATCTAATTTCGGAAGAAGATCAAAAATTATCTTTTACTAATAAGATAAAACATTAAATTAAAACCAGTGATGATATTCCCATTCACACAAAACAATACAAGTATCCAGAAATTTATAAACAGGAGGTTCAGACCCAGATAAAAAAAATGTTGAAAGATGACGTCATACAACATTCATATTCAGCCTACAGTAGCTCAATTTGGGTCATTTCCAAAAAACTGGATGCTGCCGGTAAGCAAAAATATCGGATTGTTATAGACTATCGGAGATTGAACGACAAGACCATAGAAGACAAGTTTCCGATACCCAACATAACTAATATTCTCGACAAATTAAGTAAATCGAACTACTTCAGCACCATAGGCCTCACTTCCCGCTTTCATCAAAAAGAGGTAAACTCGCAAATCATTATTGCTCAAAATTCTTCACAAAATTTATATGAACAAGAGGAAAAATCAAAAAATAATATCGTCACATTATCTGAAAATCCAGGAATCCAAAAAAATCAATGATAAATTGATAAATGGTAGAAATATTTTGAAATCTTTGATGAGTCATAATAAAGAGGAGATTCAATCATTAAATAAAAGAATAATTGAACGAGGTTTGATAAATGGCCTTGGATCCATTTGGGAAAGCATCACTGGAAAATCGATTCAACTGATAAAGAGTGCTATGATCAAAGTATAGAAAATATTAATTATAATCAGAAGACAATTTCGAATTCAGTAAGTACGTTAGTAAAAATCAATAATAATACTACAGCAAGTTTTAATGATAAAATTATTCTGATAGATGGAAATAATAATATATTGAATGAAAAACTCAATCAAATCCTAAAATAATTATAAATTTTATTTGAAGAAGTCGATATTATCAAAATTCAGAATTTAATTCATGGATTTGGACAAGTTGGACAAGATTTTTATCTTTCTTTAATTCAGCTAAAAGAAGCATTCACGTTTTGTGAATTGTTACTCTACATTTTGAAGTAATTAATCACGAACAGCTGGTGAAAGAATGAAATAAGTTGGAAGATAGGTATTTGCGATCAGTCTTGATTAATAATTTACAGATTAATAACATTTTGAAGACCTATTGTTCTTATGAAAAACCAAATCTGACTATTTTAATCGAAGGAACATCTAATACGCGAATAGAAGAGCTTATACAAGTAACTTCAATCCCCACTGAAATACACAAAGTTTATAAAACCTTGAATGTGATCAATGGGTTATATTCCAAGAATAATTTGTGAGATTAGGCTATTGAATAGGTGTACTAAGCTTAGCAATAATGAATACTTTTGTTTGATGTAGAATACTGAATATGAGAAATGCTTAGAAAATATCATATGCTAGAAAGATTTTCGGTTTTGCGAATATAATAGAATATCATTTATTGATTCGATTATAAAAATAAAAAAATTCAAATTTATTTTATTCATTTTCCCAAATAAAAAGCAAACTGAGTATGCTGGCAATAATAGTGTAGAAACAGAGGAATTGGGAGGAATTTCTTATACTAAAAATTGCATAGTGAATAATCAAATAGAATTTATAAATTATTTTGGAACTTTGATAGAATTGAATTCTAATATTTCTCATACATGAATTAAACATCTAGAGAATAAGATAAGGAATATATCAAATCTAAATATTGAGAAAAGGAATGATATTGAGTTAGAATCCATTCATGCTAATATTTCAAATTAATATATTCATAGTGAATTCAATCATTTATATTGTATTAATCTTAATCGTAATCATAATTATAGTTTATTATGTACAGAAATGTAAGTGTAGAGATCATCTAGCAGAAGACATAATCAAAAATTCAATAATAAACAAGGACATTAAAATGAATGAGCCCATACAAGAAATCAGTAAGAAATGTCAAACTCCTGAAAAATCAGCTTTTCCTCTCAAGAGTGGAGGAGTAATATAAGGTCACACCCTGTATTACACCATTTTATATGACATGGCATCAGACTTCTGGATAGCAAGAATCTAATCTCAAGTTCTTACTCACGGGAAATTTGTGGCCGAAAACATGATTGTTTACCTCATTTACATTACACAGACTTTTATATGATTTATTACCACATACAGATGTTAACACACACACACATTATTTTATTTACTCCTGAAGACGGTCCAGATGAGATCGGAACTGTAGAGTAGAATAAAAATAAAACTCTTGACTGAGTTGTCACGCTTCGTTTTCTTCATCATCATACATATTTCTAACATCCATAATCACATGCTTTCATGCTATATCTTCCAGGAACTCAATATGTATCCCAATGTTAATTGATTTGAAGTTATTCATATTTCCTTCTCCTTACGAATACCCTTATATAAAATTCATATTATTTTATTTACGTGCCATAATTCACCTTTCTCTATTGTTTTTAACAGAGAGAAAGCATCTTTTATGTTTTAGATCATCCTATCGCTCAGTTCACACAATGTTTCCACATTAGAAGCCATATTTAAATAACGATTGCATCAATCACCAGTTATCATAAACATATATACACACACAGTGAAAAATCTTATTTAACAATAAAAAATTCAAGGTAAAACAACGTAATTCATACAAACTTTACTTCCAGCCGCACAACAATACCAGTGCTGTCCCTGGCCCCGCTCCCAGCAGTCACAACGCCGCATTGTGGTCGGATGCGTATGGCTGGTAGATGTAACCGGATGTGCATGGCTGATAAAGCAACGACTTTGACCGATTTATTATAACCTGGAATAACACATATAAACTTCACAAGCTTAGACAACAGACTGATGCTAGACTGATCCCTACGATTCTGTCCTGCAAGCAATCTAAAATTTTGTACATGAAGGGCACATTTTCTTATTGCACGAAATAATATCAACAGCTGCCTACTATTCACAGCTCATTCAATGAACATTATATTCCACTTGTATATTGCTTACACCAGTATAAAAGTGAAAATACCTTTTTAGAATGCTTCCGAAAACTATCAGACTTTTGTAGAAACCTTAGTATTTGATCCTAATGACACCGAAATTAACTTTAAAATCACAATTCACAATGATATGAAATATAATTGAGGAGGGTCGAAAATCACTGGTTGCCGTTTTCATTCAAGCTAAGTATGGCAGCGAACAATTCAAAATTTAGGATTGTCTGCAGAATACAAAAATAAGGATAGCGAAATTGGAATGTGGTTAAATTATTGTTTTCGAATTATATCTTTAGATGCGAGCGAGGTTAACGACTTTTTTGTTTTCGAACTGTTCACAATTAAACCTAACGATGACAATTTGTGTAAGTTGTCGAATTATCAATTCGAAGCTTATACATCATGAGGAGCACTTTCTCTACTTTCAGTATGGACAGAAGCCTTATCGCACCAGAAAGGAACGTTGTTGCTTAGCAAGTGAATAACGGAGAAGTAAATGTATATTAAGGAGTAGACACTATCATCAGAAATAACTATATATGTTGCAGGATCCTTCAAAATTATGTTCCTCAGTGAGTGAGGGTTCAAGAGTTTGGGTCATAGACAGCGCATGCGTATAATGAATTTTTTGAATGAGACAATCTTTTATATCTATGAACCCTACATTATGAAGAAGATGTTGTTTGAGAGAACTGCATCGTTTGTGGGTCTGAGGTTCTTGGAGAAAGAAATCCAGATTCCTGAGTATCGGCGAAGGTTTATACTGTTGGAAGTCTGAAATACCCAAGTAAAAACTATGTTGAACCTGCCACAAAGATTGGAGATATATTTAACGCAAACATAGAAAAATATGTCGAAAGACACAATATCTCGAAATGTTTGCTGAATAGCATAAATACAAATATTTCTATGTGAAAAACATGATAATTCTTGTTATGACAATCTTTTGTTATCATTTATTCAAAAAATATCAACAGAATTGTGTGTAGGAATTGTAGTAACGAATGATATTTTGAATATAAAAAGCCAGTATTTTCTACTAAAATAGTGAAATTTTGGAAAAAGGAATGGAAATTGCGAATTCATATTATGTATCAATACATAATAATTAGAATATCATGATATCATGAATTATTATTTACCTGCTACTATATTGTTTTAGTGGAGTTCTTAGTGAGTCTGTAAGTGATTTGTGTGGTACAAATGATAAAATAAGCAATTTATTCTATTGTAAGAGTTAGCAAATTCACAGTTCACTGAGCTCTTACGAAATCAGAAAACTGCTATCCACTTGAAGGTAATTGTACTATTTCAAATACAACTGATGTCAAAAATGAATATTGTTAATTCGGCATCTATTTTGGAAACTTATATTAGAGGGTAAATATTGATTAGTAGTTGGTCGATGGCAGTTAGTTATTACGTTTTGAAGTTCGTAAATAAGCAGTCGGGAATTGATCGTGGTTGTATAATATTCATAAGCATTTTATTATTGATTGAATGTATTTATACTTGTTACAAGCTATAGTAATTCCAATTTCCTGCTGTGAGCCATCCTTCGTTTCAGTCTTAACACAGTGCAGGTAAGTACCTTACATAATATTTTATCCTCACAGTTCAACAAAGAACCCAATCTATCAAATATGAATTTATTGTGAGTAGAAACCCTCACAATTGGTGGCAGCGGTTGCGCGTATTTTGCTTAATACAGAAAGTCAAAAATATTTCATATTTTGATTTCCTTGTGAGGATATTTTAATTATTTTTTCCTCAATTTTTTCTTGTACATGCCGCTACATAGATCACCAGACATGCCCAGAACTAGATTGAATAGTCCAAATGCAATCAATGATGACGTTTCTGCAGGTGAAGTAGTGAAAACTCAAATACTAATATGAACCAAAATTTAAATGAAAACGTAAATCCAAGTATGATTAAAAATGAGTTAGAACAGTTACTCAGACCATCTAGCGTACCTTTTGGAATATAAGCAGATACTGCAGAAAAATATGATAGTACAAATATAATTGAATCTCTTGGAGAATTAGAGCTCAGAGCTGAGATAGAAAATTAATCCGAAAAACAGACGATAGACATTATAAAATGCAGGCTTATTGGAGACGCTTACGATTTTCATGCACAAAGACCATATTCACAATAACGTAGTGTGAATTGTTAATAATTTTAAAGAAGTTTTCCAGACAGATTTACTAGAAAAAAAACCGAGGGTGAAATATATCGACGAAATTATAGCTGTACACAAAAATTTGGTGAGAATGTTCACACCTTCGCACCTTATTCACGTAGATAAAAGCAACAACTATTAAAGAAGGGCGAAGTGGATGAGAAATTTTAGAAAAAGTTCTGATTTATCAATTTAAGAGTGAACTTAGACCCAATCTTCGAAAATACGTACGAACAATCACAGAAAAGAAACCGAATATAACTTTTGAAGAGGCAGTTTATGTCGCGGAACAAGAAGAAATGGAAATCTGAAGGGAAAACATGAGTAGTTAACATCCAAGAAGTGATCCAGACGAGGCTAATCAATTGGCGCCAGTATCTTTAGGGAGTATAAGAAGTTGATTAATCAATTGAGGTGGTCATCCCTTCAGGCAGTATGTGCGTATTTTTATGTATGGAATTTTGTTGTTGTTATTGTTTTATGGTCAAAGTGATCATTTTTCAATTTTTTCATTGAAATTTTGAACCTAAAAATAATCTGGGGCAATTAGCATCTATAACCGCGTGACTGATGAGAAGCGACTCTCCTAATCATGTGTTGACTCCAAAAATATTCACTCTGTGTATTTTTGTTAATGTGTTATGGTCAAGGTGATTATTTTTAATTTGTTTATTGAAATTTCACACTGAAAAATAACCTGAGGCAATTTGAATCCATATCCGCGTGCAAGTTCTGATGAAGAGCGACTCTCCTGATCATTTGTTGATTCCAAAAATATTCATTGGGTGTATTTTTGACTTGTAAAATTTTGTTATTGTGTTATGGTCAAGGTGACTATTTTTTGCCTTGTTTATTGAAATTTCACACTCAAAAATAGTCTGAGGTATTAAGAATCTATATCCGTGTATTTTAATGTGTGGAATATTGTTATTGTGTGATCTTCCAATTTATTGAAGGCTGAAAAAATTTCGTACACAAAAATAATGTGGAGATATCGGAAATTATACATATAAATAGCTGCATGCATGTGTTGTTGATTTACTATTCCTACATTGGTGTATAGATCAGGTAAGTCTACTTTATATTTATTATTGACAATTTTTTATTTCAATTTCCAACAAGAAATAAACTTAATTATGTGTTATTTTAAATGATGTACTTGTTCAGAGATCAAAGGTGTCAGATCATTCAATGCTTCAACAGCGAAAAATTTCACCTGGTGAACCGTCGGAGACGTTTCTGACTGTGGCTGACGTTCATCATCCTCCACCGCCTAAGAAATTATTATCATCATCACGCAAGAAGAAAACCCGTGGAGCTTTGCCACTGCCTTTGAAGAAGGCGAAGACTATTTGCGAAGAATCTTCAACAGAAGAAGTCGGACGTGCTCAAAAACTGGAGGACGGTTACGATCAATCATGAAGTGCAAAGCATAGTTTACATGCTGGTGATGATTTTGAATACTTCACAAGCAGTGAATACCTGGATCTCCTTCTAGGAGCTGGTGCAATAGTTCCTTTCGCGATGCCCTTGAATAGAGATTCTCGCGACAATTGGGACCGTTTGTTGGGCTGTGATCTTTTTCCTCTCGATTTAACGTTGAGAAAATACATCGTTGTTGGACTAAATCCTAACACAAATTCCGAGATATGTGTGCGTCTATTTGGGGACATTCAATGCAAAAAATAGATCGATATAATTGACATTACCAAATTTGTTGCATTTCTAGGGAAAATACAGGCGAGATTGAAATTTGAATGCGATGCTCTCGAAAAAAAATATATTGATACATGTAATAGGCTCTCTTTTACTTTGTTGGATGAATTTGATTTGAAGTTCTGTTTCGGGGATGGGTTTTTAGTTTTGAGTAAATTCAATATGCAAAATTTGATTTCACTGGAAAATGAAATCATAAACAATATCTCAGCGTACAGAATCAAGTACGAAAATATTCAATTCGAGTATAGAAAATTTCTACTAAACACTGTGATTGTCGCTGTTCGATCGAAGATTGAATCAGAATTAATGTTCTTTAAATTCATCAATGAAGGAGATGATAATTTCGGAGAAATATTTAAGGAAATGTTCATATATTATTATCATGAAATGAATCAAGATCTTGGATGTGTAGATACATTGATTATTAGAGAAAATAAATGTATAGTATAATCATTATTATTATTGTATGTAGAATAATAATCGTTGAAAAATTAATGAATATCTCTGGAAACATGCCTATCAATTTTTTTCACTGCACAGTTCTCAATATCCACGAACAGATTGACAATTAGGTGCAGAGAAAAATATTTTTCGTAATGACTTGAATATTCGATAATGAGGGTAACCAGCCTCTGGACATAATCTGTGTGTATTTAGACAAAAAAAGATTTTCTCGCCTGGTCAGTGTTGTTATTGCTGTTAGTTACAATTGTAATTGTGATAGTAAAAAATGGATGAGCAAGATTATTTTTACCATTCATATTTTGACCGAAAGAATTGCACCATTCGACATCACGTGGTACAACCTACACGGTTTTCAAGTGGAATTTTTTTGGAAATTTTGTCTGTTGGTTATATATACAAAACAAAGAATATTCAGCCGCGTTGATTCAGCATCTGTCAAACTGACAGACAAATTGAATGTCTCTGGAATATATTGATGAATTTGGACGGGAAAAATAATCTTCCGAATACCATTCGTGATTAAATTTAACCTGGCAAAATTTTTGGATTGTTACGAGAGCTTGCTACCAATTTATTCCGTGATATTGATCAAAAATCACTCAATAAATTGCTAAGCAACAAGCTCTCCTAACAATCTAAAAAATTTTCCGGTAAAATTCAACCACTTATGATATTATATATGAAAATTTCGACAGCTTCTTTAAAATTTGTGAAAACCTCATCGAGTCTTCGCTTGTGGACAGTATTGAAGAAGTCAGTGATACTAATGAGGAGAATTTCGATTATTTTTTGAGCGTCTGTGAGAATATTATCGATGATTCTATACGAGATTCGAATGAAGGTGTTAAAGTCCAGAGCGGAGAAGGCAACACAGAGCGCCATAATATTCTTGAAGATCGGGAGCACCACGTCAAGAGATTCGACATCAGAGGATGACGTCTCTCATTTCGACCCGAATGAAGGAGTAAATCCAATTATCTGGTTCTATAGTGGTATTCAACAGGTATGATCAACAATCAAATAATTTATGTATTCATTAGAAATTTCTTGGATATGATAAGTAAACATTTCATTAAGGTTTTGGACGATATTATGGATAATATGGAGCCCAGTGATTCTGTGGGTTCTACATTCTTCACTTCCCGCATGCTGACCGAGCCGGCATGGATTTTGTTTCGAAGGGTCGATCAAATCCACATTGACGTATTGTGAGAGGCTATTCACAAGATTCTCCAGAGTAATGCAGAAATATTCTCCGATGGCCAATTTACAATGGAAATAACGCAGGTGTCAATGCCTGTAGGATGAGGGAAATCGTTGAATGGACACGGATTGAATCATGCTGAACTATGTCGTAGAAAATACGGATAAGTTGAAATAAGCAACTCAGATAATATGTATCTTCCCCGCGCGCTTGTAGTTGCCAGATCTTTCGTAGAGAAGGATCCCCGTTTCAAACAGGTATGCAAAGATCAGGGCGGTATTGAGAGCGAGAGAGTACAGGGGTTGTTACAAATTAGAAATACTCGAATAAATGAAGTCGGTGCTGGCTTAAACAAATTAGCAGGATTCCAGAGGTTCTATAGTGATATTTCAGGGAGCAAAAGATCAAAATCTTACAAGAATAAATCTTCTGCATCATCAACATCATTATTCCGTCATTAAAAGTTTCACGGCAGCATTTCCATGTAAATTTCTCTGTGAGCAATGTCATGTTGCTTACAACACTTTATTGGGTCAAACATGTCAAGATATCTGTGTATTTCGTGTATCATCTCCTGCATGTCTTCCTACTTTGAATATCATCTGTTGTGATCGCAGCAGTATAGATTTTCGTGGACATGAGTGCTATGAAAGTCATAAAAAACAAATGTGTAACGCGTACTACAAGTGTAAAATATGTCTTAAAACTCTTAAAACTGGAAAAAATCGTAGTCATGTATGCAGCGAGATTTATTGTAGAATCTGCGATAATTATAAAAACCACGGACATAAATGTTTCGTGCGAGTAGATAAGACGTGTGGTCAAGATAACACTTTGATCATTTACTATGATTTTGAAACTGAACTCGACAGGAGAAATCATTAGGAGATTTTGAACCGCATGAGGTGAATTTATGTGTTGCACAACAATATTATACTTCTTGCCGCGATATTGACGACATAAAAGTATTTTGCAGTGTATACGGGATACGTCAATTGATTTTCAAAGATAATCCTATTCAGAATTTTATTTTATCTGTTTCAGCTCCTCGAACTTTATTTTCATCCATCATATGCATTGGACACAAGGCGGAGGCGTTTGACGCCCAGTTTATTTTGAAATATTTGGTGGAAACTATGAATTTGAAGCCCAAAGTGATATTAAATGAAAATAAGATCTTTTCAATTGAGGTTAGTAGTAATGTGAAGTTCATAGATTCAATTAATTATATGCGTATAACTTTAGCGTCATTACCAGAAGCTATAGATTTATCAGCGTCAATTAAATAAGGATTTTTTCCTCACTCATTCAATACTTTGGCAAATATAAACTATATAGGTCATTTACCGCATGCTAAATATTATGGGGTGGATAGTATGAGCAGCTCTGTACGACAGAATTTCCTGGACTGGTATAGTGAACAAATAGCGTAGAATTTCATATTCAATATGCAAACGAAATTTATTGAATATTGTGTGTCCGACGTTGATATATTGCGTCGTGCATACAACAAATTTCGGCAAACTCTCATAGATAATTGTAAAGTAGCCATCGCTTCGACATATAATAAAGTATTCCGTCGCTTATTTTTCAAACCAAATACAATAGGTATTATTCCATTGAAAGGTTATAGATTAAAGGATAACCAATCTAAAATTGCTTTACGATGGTTAATATCTCAAGAAAATGAAATGAAAATACGTATTCAACATGCAGCACGTGGTTCAGAGGCTGTGATTGCACCAACTTTGAAAGTTGACGGCTTTCATGCTCCTGATAAATTAGTTCTCAAATTTTTAGGCTGTTTTCGGCATGCTTGCAAATCTTGTTTCAAATCAAACCGGGATAGAAAAATTTGAAGTAGTACAAAAGAAACTTTGGATTTTCGTTATGATCGCACTGTAGAAAAACCAGATAAAATCAGAAACTTAGGTTATAGAGTCATCACTATTTGGGAATGCGAGCTTAGAAATTATTCAGAACGAAACAAGAACATTCAAAAGGAGCTACAAAATCATTACCTTTTAAATTTTTCTCTATTACATGAACAAAATGCTCTATATGAAGGAAGGACAGGCAATGTTTGTTTATACAAAAAAGTAGAAAACGATCAGAAAATTGAATGTATCGATGTTTATTTTTTTCATTTAATAATTTGAAGGAACTTCGACAGCTAGGTCACTAGTTCCTCGGTACATTAGGTTTAAATTATAACAGTTCTACATTTTGTTTATATTCCCAGTGTCTATAAGATAGACTATTACGTTGCTCTGTGATGTTGGGTTGTTTGCTAGGGCGTTTTTAAGATCGCGTGGAACGTGGTTTTTTAGTCTTTGGTCATTGTATTTTTGACATTCAGTTGGGATATGGCTCACTGGTAGGGATACGTTGCACTTTTCACATATAGGTCGGGGGCTCTGCTGCATGTGGTGTTCATGTGTGAGTCGCGTGTGTCCAATTCGTAGTCTTGTTAGTGTGATTTGGTGTTTTCTGTTTTCCATTGCAGGCCATGCTTGGGTGTCTTCTTCAATAGTTCTGAGTTTGTTGTTTGTTGTTATGTGCCATTCGTTTATCCATTTTTTCTTTGCTTTGTCTTTAACAGCGGCTTTCATATCGTTAATTGGGATTGGTATGCTGGTGACGGTATCTCGTGTAGTGGCTTTCTTTGCGGCTTGGTCAGCTTTTTCATTTCCATTTATACCTTGGTGAGATAGGATCCATATAATGTCAATCTTTCTATTTTGTTGCGTAATAGCTATATTTATACTATCCTGGATATTTTGGATTATGGTGTTTCTGTTATATATGTCTTTTATGCTTTCTATAGCACTTAGTGAGTCGGTATGGATAATGACATCTTTCCCATATTCAGTGTATTCAATTACTTCGTTGGTAGCTTGCGCAATTGCAAATATTTCGGCAGTGTAAACACTGCATGCATCTGGGAGGCGGTATGTAGTGGTTTGGGTCTCCTATTATGACACTAGCTCCGGTTCTGCTGTTCAGTTTCGATCCATCCGTGTATATGTGTAGAGAATTTGGCTGCTCTTCGTGAATGGTTTTGATAATGTTTCTGTAAAGCTCAGGAGAGGTTTGGTGCTTTGGGTATGAAGTGAGCTCTATGTTGTGATTTGGTTGTGAGTGTGTCCATGGTGGATTGTTGTGGTATGTTATTTGTTGTGTTGCCGGCATGCTGATTTGGAGTTTGTTTAGGTAAGAGTCTAGTTTCTATTGGAATGGTATAGAGTTATTTGTGAAGTTGTTGTTATTTTGGAATATTTTAATGTGAGTTGGGTTGTTCGGGTTTCTACTGGGTTTGAGGATATAGTTTATTGCTAGTAGTTTTCTTCTTTCTGAAAGAGGTGTTTCTCCTGCTTCGATAAGGATACTTTTCATAGGGCTTGTTCTGAAAGCTCCAGTGGCTAATTTTAATGGTGTATTTTGAATTGTTTCTAGACATTTTAGTTTTTTTTGACGGATAGTAGAGTATACAGTGCATGCGTAGTCTAGTTTGGATCGAATTAGTGCATGTTATATTTTTATTATGGTGTCTCTGTGCGCCCCCAATTTTGTGTGGCTGATTGTTTTTATTATAGTCAGTCTTTGCATGCATTCTTTTCGGAGGGTTTGTGTGTACGTGTCCAACTCAGTTTTTTGTCAAATATTACTCCCAGGAATTTTATGGTGTTTTTGTATGTAAAGTTTCAGTTGTTTAGTTTTAAGATTGGGTGTTCGTGCGTTTTTCGCAGTTTACAGAAGTGGATTGCATTTGTTTTGGCTTCTGAGAACTGGATTCCGGTGTTTTGGGTCCATACCTCTAATTTATGGATCGCTTCTTGTAGTTTAGCTTTTATTGTATAAATATTTTTTCCGCTATGGTAAATTACTAAATCGTAAGCGAATGAGGATGTTTTGATTCGTTGTGATATGTGCTTCGTTATATCGTTTATTGCTACTAGGAATAATGTAACGCTGATTATTTCTCTTTGTGGCAGCCCGTTTTTTTGGATTTTCTTCTTCTGATATACACCCGTTGCTCTTGACTCTAAAAGTTCTGTTTTGTAGAAGGTTTGATAGGTAGTGTATTAAGTGGCCGTTCAATTGATATGATTTGAGCATCTCAATTATGTTGAATCTCCAAGTTGTGTAGTAGGCTTTTTGTAAGTCAAGGCATACTGCTATGGGTTGCTGTTTGTTTTTAAATGCAGTTTATACCGAAGTTTGTAGGTTCATAGTTTGGTCTGTAGTTGATCTTTTTTGTCTGAAACCACTTTGTTGCTTTGTAAGGATGTTATCCGTTTCTAAGTACCATGTAAGTCTTTTGTTGACAATCTTCTGGAGGATCTTGCTCAAGCAATTGGAGAGTGATATTGAGCGATAATTTGTGGAGTCGATTCTATTCTTATTTGGTTTTGGAATTAAAATTGTTGGAACTTGGCTCCAAGTACTTGGATATTCCCTTTTTCCGCATATAAGATTATAAATATTTAGTGGGTGTGTTAATGTTTGTTTCGGAAGATGGACAATTAGTTCATATGGGACTCAATCCGGTCCTGGGTTACTGTTTTCCTTAGTATTTTGTAGTGCGTGTTGTAGTTCGTCGTATGAGAATGGCTTATTCATTGAGTTATTCTGTTGATCATCTTCATTTATCTCGTTTGTAGTTTCTGTCTGGTTTTTATGTGTAAGGAATTGTGGTGAGTAGTATTCATCAGAGGGAATATCCTCGAAAGTTTTTGCTAATGTATAAACCATTTCTTGACTATTTGTAATTATCTTTGACTGGTATTTCAATGTTGTTGTTTGTTGTATTGTTTTTCCCTCTTTAATTTTCCTTATTGTCCCCCAGATTGTTTGTGTTGGTGTATTTGAGTTTCTATGTGAGACGAATTTTGCCACAACTTTGTTCTACTTTTTAATATAGTTCTTCCAAGTACTGCCTGTGTTCTTTTTAATTTGATCATGTTTTCTTGTGTGCTATTTTCCCTATATTTGTAGCGAGCTTTTTTGTTTTGTTTTATAGCCTGTTTACACTCGTTGTTCCACCATGGTACTGTTTTATTATCTTGTTTTATTTTCTCTTGTCTTATTGCATTATTTGCGGCTTGTGTGATGGTTTTGATCAGATTTTTTATCAAAGTCTCTATCTCATCATTTTGGTTCATAGTTTTATCAATTTTGGCTAATGCAGAGAATAGCTCCCAGTCTACATTCTTCAGATTTCATTTTGCGTATGTTGGATGCAGGGTGTATGTATTTTGAGAATATATAAGTATTTATTTTGATTGGAAGATGGTTACTGCTGAATAAGGTTTGTACAGTTTCCCATGAGAAGCTGTGGGCTATTTGTGGTTCACATATTGTTAGGTCAATACTTGAGAATTTCCCTGAGCTGCTACAAAAGTGTGTTGGTGACCCGTCGTTGAGAATTACGAGGTCCTGTTTATCTATTAGAGTTTCTATTATTTTTCCTCTTTGATCGTTGTAATTCGATCCCCATACATAGTTATGTGCGTTGAAGTCTCCTAGCAAAGTAAAGAGTTTTGGTAATTGATCTAATGATAATTTGTTTTCTCTTGCTGTTATATTTGAGTTTGGAGGTAGATATAGGCAGCATATAGTCATTTTGAATGGCGCTAGTGTTTTAATGGCAATAGCTTCTAGATTTGTGTTTAGGGCTACTTCTTCTACATAGTTGTTGTTTTTGACAAGTATAGCGACGCCTCCGCTGGCTATGTTTGCGTTTGGTCTATACCTTCTGTGAATGCTGTAGTTTGTTAGTTTGAAGTTTTGTTGCTCCTTTTGTTGAGTTTCCTGTATACAGATGAAATTAGCGTTGTTTTCCTTTGAAAGAATTTGTAGTTCTCCCCTATGGGACCAAAGACCGTAACAATTCCACTGTAAAGTCATATCAATCTGAAACTTGGCAAGATTCTGTGAGTATGAATTCCATGCTGCTGTGAATATTTGGATTAGTTTCTCTACGGAGTTGTAGTTTTAACTTTTTTTGAAGTCTGGAAAGACGATTTTTCATGAAGCTATGTTGTAGGGAAGGGTAGAGTTTGTTCAACAAATCTATTAATTTTATAGTCTCATTTGTGTATTCTCGTTATATAGCGAGAGGTTCGGAATTGCCTTGCGCATTTTCTGAAAGCTCTTTTAGTTCTTCGTAATTTAGTACGTATTTTTCCTTGTTTTTGTTCATTCCATTTTTTATTGTTTCGAGTACTGTTTCTATTTGTATTTTATCTGAGCTGGTTGACCTAAGTTTTTCATTTATTGGTTTTATCCCAATTGTTTCCTTGTTTTCTATTATTTTTTCCATTTCGTTGCTGATAGTTTGTGTATTTTGATTTGTATCTGTGTTTTCTTTTTTGGTCTCGATCGTTGTTTGAGATAGTAATCTTTTTTTATCGTTTTTGATGATTGGATGTGCCAGTTGTGTTTGTGTTGCGTTCTGTTGTGTATTGTTTTGACATTGATTGCTGTTATGTCCCGATTTCTCACAAATGGAGCACGTCACATTATCTTCTGGAATGAAGATTCTATAATCTGTTTTTTTGGTGTTCCAATAGTACGCTTGCTGGAGTTTCAATATTTTCATCAAGAGATATGTATACTTGTCTCCTGAAACTTAAGACGTGCTGGTACTCTGATTATTGCATCCCTACTCTTAAGAAGTTGATAGCTGATACGAGTTTTAGACCTGTACTTTTAAGGTATTCTCCTATTACCGTGTGCGGGATGAAAGGGCATACGTTTGAGAGTATTGATCTTTTGGCTGGGGTAATTACTCTTCTGATGCTGATGTACGTTCGTTTATTCCAACTTCTTTGTAAGCGTCAATAATTTGAATAAAATAGATGAAGCTGACTGGATGAGTGAATTTGAGTAAGTAAAAAGTCTTGGGAACTCAGTCAATATATTTTAATTTCTTTCCTACTTTACAGTTTCGGCTGTACCTCAGCCATCTTCAGAAGCGCTACAATTTGATTATTTTTTTATCACTAATTATTTATGCTAAGTTTGTCGGAAATACTTACAAAAGAACTTGAATTGTGAAAAATTAAAAATGTACATGAACTGTGATGTCGAGTTTAATAAAATAGCGGAAAAAAAAAAATAAAATATTTTTTTCCATTTGTCAAATGCCACAACCTGCATCTGTGGAAGACGTTGACCAAGTGCGAGTAAAAAATCGTGTGTGCACGCATTGTCAAAAAATTACAAATTATCACAAGTAGAATTGAGTTAGTTATAGTGTCAAACAATTAAAAATAGATGCAAGCTTGTGCATCACACAAGGTGTCAAAAATATAAACAAAAATTAGGAAAAGTACCACCGATATTAAAGAATATTGTTGTATATAGTGCTAAGTGCAATAGTATCTGTTTTTTCATTGATATTTTGTTTGTCTTGTTTTATATACAACATTTCTAATGTAAGTCTTTTGTTCAAGTTGATTTCATTATGGATAATACTAGTTTCATCAAAATTAAAAGTATGTCCTGAATCTATGCAATGAGTGACTAGAGCACATTTTGGCGTATTTTTATTCAATTTTTTACTGTTTCGTTTATGTTCATCAAGCCTTGTTTTTAAATATCTCTTGGTTTGTCCTGTGTACTGTGCTCCACAATCATTGCATGGGATTTTATAAATTAAATTAGATCTTAAGCTTTTATCTGTTTCATCTTTTATTTTGGAGAATAAATTACCTACTGTCTTGTACTGTTTGAAACAAATTTCAATTCCCTCTTTATTTCTGAATACTTGTTTAATTTTGTAGCTAACGCTATCTATGTACGGAATTGTGAAGTACTTATCGGTCAAAGATTTTTTATTATTTATGTCATTGTCATTCAAATTAGATGAAAGATTCATAACTTGATTTTTGATACCATTTATGACGCCAAGTGGGTATTTATTTGAACGAAGTAAATCAGTTACTATGCTGCTAACTTCGTTATGATATTTTTCAGATGTCAATTTGAGTGCTCTGCTAAAAATATTTCTAGCAACATTGAGAAGTTGACTTTTTGGATGATTCGACTGAAAATTTAAATACCTCGTACTTGCTGAAGGCTTTTTGTACCATTTGCTGGTAATGTTGCCACATTCTTCTTTAATCAGTAACATATCGAGGAAAGGTAGGGTGTTATTAACCTCTGTTTCTACTGTGAATTGAATATGGGCATTAAAGCTATTGAAAATGGTTACTATCTCATTTATTTTAGATTCTGGCACTGCTGTAATCAAATCATCAACGTACTTTTTTATGAACGGAACCTTAAATGACAACTTTGCAACAACTTCTTTTAGAACCAAATCCATAACTAAATTTGCCACTACTGGAGACATTGAATTCCCCATTGCTGCACCAAACACTTGACGATAAATCTCACCATTAAATTTGAAGAAACAACTTTCAAAACAAAATGTAATTAAATTTAGTAACTCGTCGAGTGGTATGTCTGTCCGTTTCGATATGATATCATATTTTTGTTCGACAGCTTGAAGCACTAGGTCTATTGGAATATTAGTGTATAAAGAGACCACATCTAATGAAATGAGAACATAATCATTATCTAAAGTTATTTGAGTGACAAACTCTTGGAATTCGAATGAATTTCTGATATTATACTCATCTTCATATAAGTCCCTCAATACTTGACTCAAATACTTTGATAGTTTATCAGTTGGTGAATTTGTTCCAGATACGATAGGGCGAAGAGGTTTGTCGTTTTTGTGTAATTTAACAAGACCATAAATTCTAGGCGGGATTGCATTATTGGATGTTAGACTTTTCTTCATTGTTACATCAATGTATTGTTTGTCAAATAAATTTTTGACTAATTTATTGTTTGTATTTTGAATTTTTGTTGTGAGATCTTTATTTATTTTAATATATGTTCCACTATCATTTAATAGGTCTTCCATTTTACTGATGTATTCATTCATAAAAAAGTACGTTGATGATTTGATTACAGCAGTGCCAGAATCTAAAATAAATGAGATAGTAACCATTTTCAATAGCTTTAATGCCCATATTCAATTCACAGTAGAAACAGAGGTTAATAACACCCTACCTTTCCTCGATATGTTACTGATTAAAGAAGAATGTGGCAACATTACCAGCAAATGGTACAAAAAGCCTTCAGCAAGTACGAGGTATTTAAATTTTCAGTCGAATCATCCAAAAAGTCAACTTCTCAATGTTGCTAGAAATATTTTTAGCAGAGCACTCAAATTGACATCTGAAAAATATCATAACGAAGTTAGCAGCATAGTAACTGATTTACTTCGTTCAAATAAATACCCACTTGGCGTCATAAATGGTATCAAAAATCAAGTTATGAATCTTTCATCTAATTTGAATGACAATGACATAAATAATAAAAAATCTTTGACCGATAAGTACTTCACAATTCCGTACATAGATAGCGTTAGCTACAAAATTAAACAAGTATTCAGAAATAAAGAGGGAATTGAAATTTGTTTCAAACAGTACAAGACAGTAGGTAATTTATTCTCCAAAATAAAAGATGAAACAGATAAAAGCTTAAGATCTAATTTAATTTATAAAATCCCATGCAATGATTGTGGAGCACAGTACACAGGACAAACCAAGAGATATTTAAAAACAAGGCTTGATGAACATAAACGAAACAGTAAAAAATTGAATAAAAATACGCCAAAATGTGCTCTAGTCACTCATTGCATAGATTCAGGACATACTTTTAATTTTGATGAAACTAGTATTATCCATAATGAAATCAACTTGAACAAAAGACTTACATTAGAAATGTTGTATATAAAACAAGACAAACAAAATATCAATGAAAAAACAGATACTATTGCACTTAGCACTATATACAACAATATTCTTTAATATCGGTGGTACTTTTCCTAATTTTTGTTTATATTTTTGACACCTTGCGTGATGCACAAGCTTGCATCTATTTTTAATTGTTTGACACTATAACTAACTCAATTCTACTTGTGATAATTTGTAATTTTTTGACAATGCGTGCACACACGATTTTTTACTCGCACTTGGTCAACGTCTTCCACAGATGCAGGTTGTGGCATTTGACAAATGGAAAAAAATAATTTATTTTTTTTTCCGCTATTTTATTAAACTCGACATCACAGTTCATGTACATTTTTAATTTTTCACAATTCAAGTTCTTTTGTAAGTATTTCCGACAAACTTAGCATAAATAATTAGTGATAAAAAAATAATCAAATTGTAGCGCTTCTGAAGATGGCTGAGGTACAGCCGAAACTGTAAAGTAGGAAAGAAATTAAAATATATTGACTGAATTCCCAAGACTTTTTACTTACTCAAAGTCAATAATTTTGTCAACGATGGTTTTAGTTTTCAAATATATACATACTCGCAAATGCAAATAATACATTTTGCGGGCCAACAATGTTTCCAATACTCATGATAAAATCTTTGATTCTGAGGCCATCTATTGAGTTCATAATAATAGCTTGATTCCTGTCTAGGAAGCTTTCTGCTATACCGACTGCATATGTTTTTTGCGAGTTTGTGTTTTGACTAGTTGTGTTGGTAATTGGTTGGTTCATGTTTGTTCAATATGGTGACCATGCAGAGCAGCGGTGATTTTCAAATGTTTATTGTTTAGACAATTGTTTGATAAGTGGGGATAGTAGTAACAGCAGAGGGAATTCTAGGCTCTTTTTATTATAATGGGGAGGATAACAAGAAAGGGGTTGGATATCAAGAATATAATTTGAGCTCTACTTCAAATTTGACTTACGTCCAACTTGTTTCCTGGGCTTGATTTATATTCTTGATATATTGCACTTTTGGATACAGCGTTTAACACGTAATTGTCACTTATCAAAACTCCACACTCGAATGATATCGATGTTTGTTCTCTATATCCTTATGAATGTGAATACGGAAAATAACATATAGGTCATCCGGAAATTCTTGTAGGTACAGAATGTGATACGTCATGTCCTAATAATAATATTGACCGTTTCAAGGGATTGATAAAATGTTCGGTTTTACCATTTACTAGTCTTTATCATCCATTTTTACCAAGAAAAGCGCACCGTAAACTCATGTTCGTTCTATGCCGTACATGCTGCGACAAGCTAGAACAAGATGACTGATCACATAGCGACGAAGAGAGACAGTTCACCGGAACTTGGGTATCTGACGGCTACAAAACTAGACAAGTGCATGAAATATGGCAGTACGAAATCTCTCAGTATAATAAAACATCTAAAACAGGCGGATTATTCGTAGAATAAGAAGAACATTTCTTGAAATGGAAACAAGAGGCGTCAGGCTATCCTGAAAGCTGCAATACCATAGACTTAAAAACTGCATACATCAAGGACTATTTGATGAATGAAGGTGTACAGTTTGATCCAGATCAGATAGAGAAAAATGCTGGGAAATGATCTGTCTCAAAACTGATGCTCAATTCATTCTGGGGTGAGTTATTCTACATCTGACGTCTCAATATAATACTAATTGATATTTTTTCTGGGTTACAGGCAAATTCGCTCAAGCGAAAAATCGTCCTTATACAACTACCGTCTCATCTCCAGCAGAACTTCATGAACTTCTAGCCAATCCGGCTGTTGCAATTCATAAAATTATTCTTGCAGGAGATACCATGCTGTATGTGAATTGGCAGTATGAATTTGAGGCTATAGAACAACTGCCAACAGTAAACGTCGTAATTGCAGCTTACACGACTGCTCAGGCCCGTCTCAAACTCTACGAATATCTGTACCCGTTGAATCGAAATGTTCTTTACTATGATACCGATTCCAAAATCTATTGCCATTCTCCGGGTGTATATGAACTGCCTACCGGTGATTTTTTGGATGACATGACTGATGAATCATGTTGCTATGGCCCTGGAAGCTATATAACAGAATGTGTTTGTGGGGGCCCAAAAACTTACGCGTATCAAGTATATTGACCTGAGAATGGTAAAATCAGCGAACAGTGCAAGGGCAAAGGACTTACCCTCAACTATGAGAATTCAAAAAAAATCAACTTTAACGTAATTAAAGATTTAGTATTAGGTATAAATCAAAACAATCCAGTGATTACCAGTAGAAATATCAGACGTGTGCCGGAACATACAGTAATAACCAAACAAGAAACTAGAAAATTCAGTGTCAATTCTACAAAACGTCGACGAACTGAAAATTCCAATTCACTCCCCTATGGGACTAAAAGAATAAGATTTTGAATAAGTAAATTGTTGGAATCACTTTTCTTTAAATTTAAGGTATTTCAATTTTATATCGGTATTAGTGTATATTATAATTAGTTTTTCAAATAAAATTTGAAACAAAAATAACTCTCTTATTTTTAACAAAGCAAACAGATTCTCCTTCCAAACAAGTTGACTAATCAAAATGAATAGATGAATAAGATAATGAGTTCTCAAAAGCTGGTAATGGTAAAGTTGTTACTATAGTTGATCCCCAAAGTATTTTGTTCGCAGTGTAAAATACAATTATTCATTCAAATCAGAATTGACTATGTACTTTGAACTTATGAGATTATTACAACCACATTGAACTATTAAAATGTTATGGAACATACTGGTGCGAGGAGAATGAAAGATCATGTAGAATCATTGAATTTCATTGAAATAACAATAAAACACATAATTCACAAATTCATCATTTTCATATCAATAATATTTGTCAAATAATGCTAAAAATCTATTACGTGAATAGTTATTAGCCCTGAACAACAAATACATCAAGCAATAATAGCCACAAACAGAAGACGTATAATCTTGTAGGGCGAAAGTATTGAAAGTCCAATTGCGTGTATTTCTTCATAGGGAAATTGGGAGCCAGTGCGTGCCCTGAATAAAATCTGGATCAGAATTGACAACTATAGCACATGAGAAATTAACGTAGCGAGATACAGGATCAACAAAATCGTTGATAAATGTAAATTTAGTGTATAATAAATTGAATAAATTGAAAGTATATACAGAAAATTCGGTTTCACATACAGCAAATGGTAGTTCAGAAGGTAATGAATATGTAATAATCACATTCCCGAAGAAGCCAGTGAGATTATATTTGTATAATTTTCATGATGGTTTTGATATGATTAGAAACTTTGAAATTAATGAAAGTACAAATAAAAATAGTTGAAGATGAGATTCTATTCTTTAATAAGAAATACAAGTTGAATTATTTCAATGAGCAGAATATATTTGAGAGCTTGATGAGTGGAATAGATCCGGAAGTTGATTTTAGAAATCCAAGATTTGATCATATAAATGAAATAGAAGTTGAGAAATTGAAAGAATTTATTTCAGATTTTAGAGATATTTTTCCTAATAAAGACGATAAATTGACATTTACTACTAAAATAGAACATTCTACTAATACTACTGACTCGGAAAAAGTATTGATTTCACAACATTGGATTTAGCACCACGTTTTCATCAAATTGAAGTTAATAAAAAAGACATTCCTGACACAGCTTTCAGTACAGAGCACGGACATTTTGAATTTGAAAGAATGCCGTCTGGTTTAAAAAATGCAACAAGTACTTTTCAAAGAATAATGGATTACGTTTTACAAGATTTGATTGGAAAAATATGTTCAGTTTATCTAGATGACATACGCCTGTATCATGTAACATACCGCTTAAAATTAAAGATATAGGTTATTTTCAACCAACGACTATGTTTTAGGCGAGCATTGTCAAAATACGCAACATGTAACTGTCATCGATAAGATAGTAGCTGAATTTAAATATTATCGAAGTCGCTAATGAATACGAGTGACGATAGCTAAAGTTCAGGAAAAATTGTGTTTGGCACCAGTGTACATTTGTACACGTGCGAGTGTTTTGTTGTCAAATCGTGTGTGAATAGGGTTATTCAGAGTGTGATTTAATCAAGAAAAATCTTCGAATATTGAACCAGTTTATTATTTAAAGCAAAATGTCAAGAAGAACTGCAAGAACAACAAAGGATCCATAGGAATATCTGGTGAATTTCATATGTTCAAACAAAGATATGATTACGGCGGTTAAGACAAATCCGATGAAAGATTTGAACAAATATAACGAAAAATGGAACAAGCTAACAGAATCATTGAATGCAAGTGGTATGGGACCACAAAAAACCACACAACAATAGAAAAGGGTCAATAAAGACTATCGCATTCATATTTTTTCATATTACATTGTTTAATTAGGTATTTGTGGAGTACAAAACCAACACAAAAAGGAAAGATAGAGAAAATCATGCTGATCAAGCTAGAACAGGGGTTGGCGTTAAGATATCAAAGCAATCAAGCGAGACTGAAGGAAAATTTATGAATGCTCTTTCGAAAGTTGTGCTTGAAGGATCGGCCTTTCCAGAGCCAGGGATTGCTTTTGTTCCACAGCCTCCGTTGATTGAACCATAAATTCTAGACATAATCACTCTCCAGGATGAATATATAGGGATTAATATGGATGATACAGGAGATATCATATCTGCTGCAATAACACCATTGCAAATATACTCTTCAACTCCGAAAAAATCATCAGTACCAGTACTTTCTGCTTCGCCAAGAAAAGAAGTACATCAATTCAACAAAGAGAATCAAAGCAGATTGTGAGTTAGCTTTTTCACATATTTATCGACGTATTTAACTTAGGAATAAATATTCACTGAAATAAATAAATACAAATGTAAGTCTCATTCTTAAAACTACGATATGGTATTATTTCAGGTAACAGAAGGATCTCGGAGCAAGAGAGCCACGAAACTAGAAGGAACAATGTTACAGTATGGAAATCTGTTGACTTTTCAAAATAATATGACAGAGAGATGAGTCGATTTTCTTAATAACTTAGCTCGGAATACGCGCAAGAGGAAATTAATATGTGCACCCAACAGAACAAAATTTTTCCCATAACTATAGTTTATTACTGAATTAAGTGGAAGATAGTTCCCTAAAAAAGTTTCCTGTTTATTTCATTTCCTGCATTTCAAACAATAATATTAGTTTATAGGTGGAATGATAACATTTCAAAATATATAGAGCATTATGTTTTTTTTTCTATATCTGCATGTTTTCATCAATGAAAAAATTTTCTCATAAAATCATCTCGTGTTCTTCGCCCTTCAGCCAACCATCGCGGTGCAGCGTTATCTCCTAAAAAAGTTAAATGCACTTTAAACACACAATTTCTAAGATCAACTTACCAAGATCTACATGGTTCAAAATCTGTTCATCAGGTTCATCTTATCGTAAATCCTCCTCATAATTGTAGGTCGGAAATTTATCGCCAAATTGTGGAGTATAATGCATGAATATATAATCTTACCCGCTCCAATTGGATGATATACCAAAGCTTGAGTTTTAGTAAGACATCGAGATCGCATCTTTAAAACTCCAATGCATCGTTCTATTGAATTTCGTATCAAGCAGTGATGTTGTGTATATCTTGCTTCTGAAGTTCCGGGTGCTGCATTGTCAATCGGGGTTGAAAGCCAAGGCTCTAATGGATATCCTGAGTGTCCCAGTAACCAAGAGTTTCGTATGCCATTCTGACATTAGAGTGAGCAAGTGATGTCTAATTGTTGAGGTTGCCCAAATAGCGGAATCGTGACATGAACCGTAAGATCTTACATTTGCTGACATTATTTCCAGATCAACATCGCATAATATCTGTACGTTAATACTGTAAGGACCTTTTCGGTTATAATAAACTGCGAGGGGATGATCTCCATCTGTTGTCTTCGGAGCTTCAATGGCCACATGCGTTCCGTCTATGCAGCCCAAGATACCGCCAATATCAAATTACTGTGCAAAACTGGACGCATGGTAATATATTTATTTCAAAATGAAGACTATTCGGATTATCCCAATTTGTCTTCATATTATTTCTGGAGAACTTACCCTTGTTTCACAACAATTTGCTCTTCATTTGTTATTGGGAACTTCATGTGTTCCCTCAAATGTCCGACAAAAACATTTCCCACTAACTGCTGATTGGCACAGCCCTAATTTGAAATCTTGACCAGTATTTTTTTGGTAAAAACCATGTGCGAAGAGATTTGAGGCTACTGATATTTTTATGCTTTTCGGAATGCCTGTTGATCTCCTTTTTTCTACCATATGTGATGATATCAGCATGTTGGTCTGCGTACTGCAATTCACGTTCTAAAACTGACTGGCAGAACATTCTTTAGAGAAAAAGTAACAGCACGGTATATAGATATACAGGGTGTTCCATGTCTGCTTTACCGTGCACTTATTATTGTGGATGGACACAGCAAGGATCGTGCACTTGGGGCCTTTGGGAATTGATTCCTAGAAAAGATACTTGCAAAACCGTGTATGCTATTGAAGGTTTCTTTCGGGAAGTCATCTTAACAGTGACAACTCCGTCTGAAGAGGTTAGAAAACTAGTAATCACTCAAATGATGCACACCGTCAAGGACCTTGTATTCATATCACTCATTGCTTTTGTCCCAACTCTCACTTTTATGCCAAAACCTAGTTTAATCAAAATGTCTCCAACTCATGCAATTGCAGCTCCAGTATCTTCAATTAATCAACCTGTTATTAACACCTTTCTTTAGATGGCCTGACGGAGGTGCTCCCCACACAATCAGTACATTGTGAAACAATGTGGTGTGAGTATAATTGTTCATATGCTCCACCATCTCTAGATGGACTCGCCAATACTTCTAATTATGAATCTCACATTCCTTATAGAGTTGGAATACGCCATTGATAGTGTTAACGTCAATCCTCCTATATGCGATTCAGAAGTTGTTCATGCTTTAGGGTGCACAGGCTGTGATGTACCTGCCAAGGTAGGCTTCAAAGCCAGAAATCTTAAGGAGACAGGAGTATCTAGGGTTATTAGTAATTGTACTCTTTCATCTCACTATATATTGTATGGTTCAGATGATTTTGACCTTCCTATTCACCTCCACGCTCAACAAGCCATACCCCCACCAATCAAAGCGAACCAAGCAGTATAAAAGAACTGCCAGTCGCTTGAGCAAATCAGTTCGACATCCTCCTCTGAGCTGAGAAGCGGAGTACGATAGAAGAACTTCTCTGCACTGCAAAGCCAGAAAAACAACTCGCGCTGCAAAGTCGAGACCTTCGTTTACCGAACAACCGAACATCTGGGGATGCCCTCCAGAAAGCGAACTCGCGCCATCTCCAGAGACATCAAGAAGACACTGCGGAAGGCAACCGAAGCTTCTATCGCCATTGAAGCCGTCACCGAAGAAGGAACGACCCGCTACACGCTCATCGACTTCAGAGCCCACATCGACGCGCCCAGCGGATCCGCCGCAGACTAGCGACCATCCGTGGACTCCATACATCGCCGCCGCCGTTTCCAGCCAACGCCGTCTTCCCAACGAGCCCAAGAAAGATCAACGCCGAGTCCGCCTATCGGCTGATACCGCTCGAACCGAGCACACTCCTCTATCGCTACTCACCGCCCCGACATCTCGCGCCACGAGACCCTCGACGAGTGAAATCCAGTGGACACTCCCTCGCGAAGTGATAGTGATACGAACATGAACTCATAAACATTGAATCAACTATGACCGCGTACTCGCGTACGAACTTGTATATGCATATTCGTTATTGACTTTGTTACATTCTGTTTTGTTTAATAAAACCATAAAACCATACTCTGTTGTCTTGATCTTTAAAATACAAAAAGTGGGATTCCAGAACACGCACCTCGAACTCTACACAATCCCACACATTCATGCCAAAAACAGCCAAATAATTTGAAAACTAAATTTTGTGCAGCACAATAGCCATCAACTTTTGAATAATTCCCAATTATTGCTTCTTTCCTATACCCAGCATGTTGAATTTTACTAACGCGTGTGTTCTCTTGATGTATAAGCCATTTGAGCGCAATTTTTAAGTCATTGTCTTTCATGCGATATCCTTTTGATGAAATAGAGCAAGATTCCAGGCCCGCCAGACGTTACTTATTTTCTGAGAAACAAAATGTGTGGAATAGAGTAGTGCTAGTATGCACTTTGATCATACGTATATTCGCTAGTTTGTGCCGACGGCCAATTTACAGATACGGGGTGCTAGATGTACGTTGAAACATTAGTAACTTTCCTTAAATTCTGAGTGCTGATTTTTATATATGTTCTAGAGAATATTGTTAAAAATCAGTAATCAACACTGCCAGACACTTCCCATCGGCGGTAAATTTTGCTAGACCCTTTCAAGATCGCAAAAAAATATCTTTATCTTACTTATAGTCTGAGTCCTAGTTTTTATATATGATACTCAGGGAACAATTTGAACACTTTTTGTGAAAAGCCAGACCAATTGTAGGGGCCAAACATCCTCCAGACAAAATTGAAATATCGCGATGAGTATGAGTGTAAGCGTGATAATTTGATGATTTCACTACGCAATTCCATTGAACTTATGCTACGACTGATTGTTTAAAATTTATGCGGAAAATTCAAAAAGTCTGTTATATAAAGTGCACTTCCGGCTCAGCCGATTGTTACAAAAATAGAAGATGACCATTGAGATGCGGGCATAGACCGTTTGAGCACGGCGGTCAAATTTTTAATCCGTATAGCAAGATCTTCCGTAATCCCTATGTACCATTTGAGCGCGGCGGAAGCTTAACAGATTATTGGATAAACCATAAAAAAAGATAATATGTAAAACGTGGAATCTTGACCGAACAATGCAGATAGCCGAAATGAGCCAATCACATAAGAATAATGAGAAAGAACACCCAAATTGGACTATTTTTGCTAATGGATAATGTAGGGTTAAGTATATAAATTGACACCAAAATATAACATTTCCATTAATATTCATTCATTATTGTTGTTCACTATTACATATTTATATGACCATCATCAAATCTCTGTAAAAGAAAGAATATAATAATAATTCAACAGTATTATACAGGAAAAGGAATATAACAAGAATTGATTTTGTAAAAGCTATTAATTATGATTTTTCGAGAGAATAATATACATATATATACGCATGTAAATGATGACGAGTCGTTAATTCAATTCAATTTAGTAAAATGTAAATATGTATACATGACGAGTTTTCAAAAAAAATAATTTAGTTAGTTGTAAGAAAGTGTAAATATGCTACATTTTTTCTAGCTATATAGTTTTTATCCGTCGTTATTTGTTCATGATAAAATGAAATGAATTGTTATCCAAGTTTGTTTATGATATTAACTCACAATTTTTGGCTTTTAGAGAAGATACATTTATTAGAAGATTAAAGTAATAAACTCGGCTCAAACGGTATATGGAGATTAAGAGAAAAATGCTCAAATGGTCTATGGGATTAGGACAAAACTGACCGGCGCCCTCAAACGATATATCTCCTGGGATTCTACGGCAATTCAAAATCTAAATTTCAGTATCCTACGCCTAATCATTCAAGTAAAGTGCACTTCCGGTTCAGCCGATCGCAATCATAATGCAAGATGTACAATAAAATGTTATAGAAGTTATTTATACAAAATTTCAATATGATATGGCGGATCATTCTATATTTATGCAAAAAATTCAGAAAAAGTTTCAAGTAAATTGCACTTCAAGTTCAAATACTGAATTCCAACATCCTACGGTCGATCATTCTGGATTTACTAGAGAAATTCGAAAAAAGTCTCCAGTAAAGTGCACTTCCAGTACAGACGCTTGGAACCATAATGCGAGGTGCACAACTAGACCCTATACTAGTCTTAAATACAGAATTTCAACATTATACGTTCGACCAGTTCTGAGATTTGCGAGTTACGCACGCACGCACGAACATACGTCTCGACATCAAGCCAAAAATAGTATCCATCAAAATATCGATATGTGAGTTTTGTCGGTTTCACAATACTTCCTTGAACTTTGTACAAGTAAGTAAAAACACAGTTAGATAACTCTGTCATCATTTTTCTTTCCAGACACTGCAAATAGTTTCTTTTTTACTTACACGCGTTGTAACTGAAATGACAGTTGTGCTGAACAGACTTAACAAAATACTATATGCTGAACACACACACACACAGTAGACTAGATTAGACCGTGAGTGAAAAAAAGAGGAATTAGATGCTCATAGATATTTTGCTTACTCTCAAGCGTACAAATAATGACCACGCGCTCATACTCAGAGCGATATTTTAATTTTGTCTGGAGGATGTTTGGCCTCTACAATTGGTCTGGCTCTTTACAGAAAGTGTTCAAATTGTTCCCTGAGTATCATATATAAAAATTAGGACTCAGACCATAAGTAAGATTAAGTTATTTTTTTGCGAACTTCAAAGGGTCTAGCAAAAATTACCGCCGATGAGAAGTGTCTGGCAGTGATGATTATTGATTTCCAAGAATATTCTCTAGAACATACATGAAAATCAGTACTCATTATTTAAGAAAAGTTACTAATGTTTTAACGTACCTCTAGCACCTCGTATCTGTAAATTGGCCGTCAGCACAAACTAGCGAATATGCGTATGATCAAAGTACATACTAGCACTACTCTATTCCACACATTTTGTTTCTCAGAAAATAAGTAACGTCTGGCGGGCCTGAGATCTTGGACTAGAATAATACCTATAGTATCAGGTTCTAGAAATAAACGTCGAAAAACGCGATTACATGTTGACGCAATAGTAACAGATTCAGTAAACGGGTCCACATTGCAATCCTGGATGGAAGTTTCGCGGAATTTCAAACATGTTTGACGAAGTATATCTACATCCGAAACACAGTACTCCATAATTTCCTTTTGCATGTCACATCATTTCTCACCTGCTCAGCATGCCACTCTAAAAATTTTTGTCGTATAGAAACAGACATTGTCTCTATACCATAGAATTCAGAAGCTGGTATTGGTCTTACATAATTTGAATTATTCAAAGTATTGAACATATGAGGGAAGAGACCTTTTTTTATCGAGGATGGTGAATCCATTGTTTTTTGTGATGATGCTAAAGACATGGAAAGATAATTCAATGTATGTAAGAATTTCATGTGATTAACCTGCATCATTATTAGTTTCGTTCCATTTAATATCAATTTTGGTTTGACATTAGGGTCTTCAACTAAATATTTCAAAATAAATTGACAATCAATTTGTGCGAGGTAACAGAACGTAATTGAGAAGATTTTCAACAGGTTAATTTTTAAAAATATGTTGGCGAATTCCACATGAACTGCACAATTGTTTCATATCGGCAATGTCGCAACAAACAAAACAAGATTGTTGAATAACGCATAAATTAACTTCGAGCTCTTTGCTCTCACTATAGTCTTTCTCCTGACGCGTTTCAAAATCATAAAATATGAATATCAGATTACCTTTGATTTCGGTTTCGTCCTTCAACATGAAGCAAAAGTGTCCAGGATTCTTATAGGCTTCACATAACCCACAATGCACTCCACCGCAGACATGGTTTTCATTGAAACACTTGTAAAGTTTCAAACAATTTGTACATTTCTTCAGATTGTTACACACTGATTTTAAATGGTTTGTTAAGCACTTCTGACCTCAGAAATTCCTATTGCAATTTGTACAATTAGTAAGTTCAATAGTTGGATTGCATGCTGGTGAATGTTTGCAGTAAGAGCATACATTTTCGCAACTACGGCCTCCTCTTGTATTATACGGAACATGACAATGTTGACAGGAATATCTACAGAAAAATGCTGCCGTTAAACTGCGAATTACACAAAAGTGATTCTGGAAGTACAAAAGGTTCAATCTTAATAGATTTTCCCCATTTACACCGTCAAAAAACACTTTTCCATGACTAATATATTCATACACGTAGATATTGTAATTCGTTAAATAGCGTTGGAAATCTACAAGTTTTGGGATACCGGCCCCATTTTCGCCTATATTTATTTTTGAACTTCTCAACAGTTCATGAACTCTATTGGTCTGTATACCGTGAGTGTTTTGCACTACATATTTGAAACTGGAATCTCTGAAAGTCCAAGAAATTGCAGCTACCAGTGTACGAGGCAGACATAAATTATCGGTATTATCAACGGTAATATACCGATAGAGAGGTGTATTATCGATATACCGAAGAATTTCACGAATATACTTTTTGTCTTTTGGGTAATTTTTTACGAGACAAATTTGGGGATTCATAATCTGATAATACCCGAGAGCTTTAGCTCGAGGGATATTATCGTTGATAATAAATCTCCAAATTTGCCGAGTAAAAAATTATCCAAGACAAAAAGTATTTGAGTTAAATTCAAGGTATATGCGATAATATACCAAATCTTGAGGTGTATTTGCAAGGATTATTTCACAAACCATAAAATTTATTGATTGTTATATTTTTTATTATTTTTTAAAAAGCTACTGTGGTATATCGAGTTAGGAGAAAATATTATCGCGATATACCACGTTACCATGCAAAATCACTTGATTTCATTGGTTGATGCTAAGGTGTGTGATATAATCAATTTCAATAACACCGTATTTTCTGTGCAAAATTCTGAATAGGCTAATCCATCTCCTCGCAATCGACCTGAACCTGATGGCATAGTTACCTTCGTCATTTTAATGACAAAGTGTCCCTCTGAGAATACTTCCTTATTACTCTGTAAAATATCCCCAAGCGATTCCCAACCAACGTCCATGTGCAACTGATCAGCCCTTCGGAAACTCAACCAATCAGGTCCGTTTTCTAAGCGAGGGGTAAATAACAACAATCTAATATAATCACTCGCATTGACTGTTTTTGTGATATGATCCAATACATTTTGAAGGCTTTCTTGGAACCATGCAACCGAGTCTCCACCTTCTGGAGGATCGTTCATAGAATAAGTAGTTTTTCTACCCATTAAATTGAACCGTTACAGTGTTTTTCAAAATCAGAAATCATATTGAACCGTGAAACATTTCTATTTTTTTTTTCACACCACTACCACTTTGAAAATTATTCTCACTCACTGAACTTTCATTTATGGGATCGTCACAGATTTAAAAAAAGTTATTGTAATGTTCCTGATCCTCCTCGTCATCATCGTTCAAAGATGATTGAATAATTTGTTCGCATATGCGAAAGAAATTATTAAAATTATCTTGACTTTCTATATTAAATGTGTCACAAAATTGAAAGCTCACTGCGTTAACAACACTGATTATTCAAATGTCAAAATTTGGAACTCACTGCGTTCGTAACACGGATTATTCCAAATGTCAAACTATATTTTTGTTTCGCTAAAAATTTTCATATTGTGATTGGAGATAACTAAAATTCAGTTGTACTCATATATATTATTCAAATTAATTTTCACAATCAACATCACCCATAACACAAATAATTCAGCCGATCACACTAAACTTGACTCATGAAATGAAATTGTATTTCAACTGGTCCTTTTATATATCAGTACAAAGCTACCCGATGACTTAGATGAATTAGCCTCGGAGAAACTCATCATATTTCGAATATAGTTTGTAGATGAATAACTTTAAAATTTGTGAAATCGTTTGGAATATTCATGTTATCTAATGGAAAGCTATTGAGTGACAGAAATAATTTGTTTCGGATACAGCTTTGTGGGAAATAATGAATTCAAAATTTGAAAAATCGTTTCGAATTATTCCTTAAATATCTGCTGAAAATATATGTCAGTATCTGAAATTTCAATTTGTTCGAGAGAACATGAAGAGAGTGTTATTTAAACATCCATTCATCATCATTTATTAATAATAACAACAAATGCACCTTGAAGTTATATTTCTAATTTATATAATAAACTTTCTCTCTCTTATTATGAAAAACGCTACACATGCAAGGTCTTAATTCAATTTATGGTAGTAATAGATAAACATTTCTTCTAGAATATCTGTAAATTCTTGATTTTGTAAGTAAATATATTTATACAGGCTTATGTTCAAATCTAAATTTTTTTTTGGGCTGTAAACAACAGTATTTTGTGGAAGTTTTTTGTAAATTTTCGATGAATTTTTATATTTGTCAACAGTATATTCCTCTAATTCTAGAATTTTATGCTCTAGTTTCATTTAATTCTAGATACCTTGTTCATTCAAAACTATCCATGTATTTCCACCTCTACATTCAAGTTGCTGATTTGGAATTAAAACTAAATTCAACATCATCAATTCTATCAACGTTCTCAAAATCTAAATAACTACAAAAAGATATAAAAAAATATCAATTTTGAAACTTAACCAAGTGTGTCTTTTATTATTTTTATTCAATATGTTTCAACAAGTGCCAACAGCTTACTCACTAAATATTACAAAAAGATATGTTTTATTGAGATATGAGTTCTTTATAAATTAATTAGAAACACAACGTTTCGACAGCAAAGTGCTGCCTTTTTCTAGTGAAAAGAAATATTTCTTTTCACTTGAAAACATTCTCGAAGCTGCCACTAAAATCTATGTGAAAGGATCAGAGAGAAAGTCTTTGTTTGAAACAATTCTGGAATGAAACGATCTAATAGACTTAGTCGATCTAGGATGTCCATCCTTGTAAACATTGGCATAGAAGAAGGACGTCACTAGCTGTCCAATTCCGCGATCTCATGAGGGAATGATTTGCGCTGTGAGAAACATGCATCTTCTGGCTAACTGGTTCTGTAAAAATGAATGCACTTCAGATAGAATTAATATTCCGGAAATATTTTCCAAACTCAAGCCACTTTGGAGCGTATGTCGCAAATGAGCTACCATATCATGTGAATTATCCATGTACAATGATTATCAATACAGATCCGGACTTCAAACCGAAAAAGCATTGGATAGCAATTTTTGTTGACCGTAATGGCAATGGTTTTTATTTTGATAGCTACGGACGATCACCTATTGTAAGGAGTCATGAAGGATTTTTAGCTCGAAGTACAGGAACCTAGACTTATAACTCATTCATGTTTCAAGAGTATACCACAACCGTTTGCGGTCATTATTGTTTGGTATATTTATTGCTTAGAGTTAGTAATTATACTCACAATGACTTTCATAAATTTGATAGATTAAAAAATGATAGAATTATGAGATTCATGTTTCTTTATTACTTTAAAGTATGATTTGTCTAATAAGATTTGTGTATTCATGAATATCGATTGTTAAAAATACAATTTAGAATAATAAATGTTTTATTTCAATAATTCAACTAACACAAAATATTGGAAAAATGATACAGATCAAAAATTTCGAGTGAAAATAAAAACAAAATAAATTTTGTATGCGTGCAACTTGGAAATTGATAATAATTGTTGTTCATTTGCAGATATATTACGTACCTAAGTGATGATAAATTGAATGATATGTAAAATTGACAAGAAATTTCAACCAATTTTCTTTTGAAAGAAGTAATACTGCTTGAAAGATCAAGTTCATCCGAATATGTATTGAAGTTGATACACAGGGAGTTGAAAGGGAAGTTTAGAAATAAATTAGTTTTAGAAAAATCACAACTAAAAGTTATTACATTTCTTGTATTACGAGGCCGTACATAGAAATTTAACTTAGAGAGAATAACAGAATCATCGACCAAGTTATTAAATACTTTATACACGAACAATAGTTGCTGTTTTGAAACGACGAGATTTTAGTGATTCTAAATTGAACATCGAAAGTAAGAAGTTATAATCAAGTTCGGGCCTTGAATTAAACAGTCGGTAAAAACAGCGCTTGCAAAACTTTCTTTGGATATTTTCAATGTTAACAATTTGATACATGTAATAAGAATTCCAAACTTTACTGCAGTTTTTAATTTTACTGCGAACAAGCGAAATATAAAGAGTTACCAGACACTGCATATTGCTAAACTCATATGATATACGCATTAAAAAATCTAAATTCCAATAAGCGACATTAATCATATGTTTTTTATGTGGATTGAATGCGAGTTCATAATCGAAAATAATACCCAGATCTTTTTGAGAATTTAGGGCCAGTTGTGGCTTGTGAGGCCGGTTTGTGGCGGTTTAAGGCCAGTGGTGGCTTGTGAGGCCGGTTTGTGGCGGTTTAAGGCCAGTGCTTTGTGGAACGATCAAAATCCAATTCTGAATTCCGCAGCTGAACCGCAAAGGCTACAGAAGCAAAAATATATCTGCAGACCTTAACTCCGAACATGCAAACTCCAATACTGATGTCCGCAGCTGAACAGAGCTGACTATAGACGTGCAAAATCCAATACTGAATTCCGCAGATGAACTACAGTGACAAAGCGTGCAAGCTCCAGGCTGATATTCGCAGCTGCAATGTCAGTGATCTTGATCGAAACCAAGATGCCTTTCCAGTTGAAAAGCATCATCTTCTATACAACAAAATCTCCTTCCCTTATTTTAGTGTGCCAATGCAATGCAGTATTACATAACCATAAGTTACGACATGCTTTTCTCTGAGAAAATGCACTTGTTTAGATAAAAGATAGAAGATGTTATCTCCATACAACAAAAAGAGATCGTGGTTAATTTCGTGGAGTCAGTAGGGTTGGATATTGGCAAGATTAGTCTTGGTATCGTAAGTGGTGGTAAGGATATTCCAGGTGGGGTTGATTAAGTCGTTGATTTGTTCTTAGCTTTTTGTTGAACTTTCATAGTTTAACATGCGCGAAAAGATAGAGCAAATTATATATTAGAAGCATGCATTAGAGAGAGCAAGGCATCTAACCAATTCATCCTTTTCCTTTTGTGTTAGTTGTGCGTATTTTACGAGTGAGTCAAAACAATTATCATAGCCCATATGCTAAACTGCGATGCGAAGTCATAGCTGAAAAATAACCCTTCTTCATTTTCATAGACAAAGACAGCTCCATTCGCTAACCACTTAGCCAGACTGCGATAGTGAAAACAAGGTTGACATTTTCCCCCTCTCTGATTTTGGTTTGACTATCATAATTATATTATAAACCCCTTTTTGAAACTCTCTTTGTTTACTAATTCATTCCCCGACTGAAACAGTTCAATCAATTTGATTGTTTATAATCAAAGTTAGTTACTTTCTTAGTGGATTTCAGACTCAAGTTATTCAATATTTATCGCTTTCCTATTTTCTGCTGACTTGGTGCTGATCTACCCCTGAGATGTCACAGATTCACAGTTGTTTTGTGTCATGGTCAATTGGCTATGGTTTACGGTCAACCACTTGTCTTAATTTATGACTGGCCATCTGTTCTTTACCAAATGCGACACTCTGGCTGCATCCCCATGCATCCGTATATACGTATTCATGTGGAACCAATGAAAATAAAGTATTCACGATACGGAGAGTTTCAAGGACACCACGTACGAATGTTGGTTTAGTTAAACTTTCTACGGATACAGACGAATTGACGCATGCGTATATCATTATCGTTTGAATTTTGTCGGTTGTTTTTGTGCATCGTCAGATCAAGTAGATTGGATTATAAGATGAAATCACTAAAATTTGTTGAATGCGGCTATTGTGGGTGGTGCCTGAATACAGAGTCCACATATTTTGTTACCCATGAATGTTTTATTAAGAGAATCGACGGTGCTAGTGCAACAACTTTAGAACTTTGCGTTGATGACGAAAGTGGTTTACGTTAACACCATTTCAAGTGAATTTCAATGAACATATTTCAAAGCCTGTTAAAATAGTAATTATGTATTCAGATACAATTATTTGCCTGAAATTATCAGCATGTGGATTATACATTATTTGAAATGTCTATATTATTTTTATCTTTTAGTGCAAAAACCGACAGATGAGCTGACAGAGACTGAAAAAATATAGCTCCCAATACATGTCAGAATAGTATTGCTGACAATATTGATGAACTTATCATTGCAGCAGTATTTGACAGGCGAGCTTTATGGGATCCACAGGATCAACATAAAGGAGAGGGCTGGATCAAAAATTAAAGAATTGTGGCAAGAAGTTTATCTTATATCACAAGGTAATTTATTCATATTTAAATGTATCTTGTAATCATGTGCATGTATAGAAAGTAGTAAGAGGGGCACACTAAGGGGGTCATTAGCGACTCTCAGGCGATAATTAGCGGGAGTCATTAAAAATAATTAATCAAGGTCGCGAGGGCGATTTGAAGACATTCCAATGAATGAAAGTAGAATCAATTATCAGCTAATTGTAAACAACATATTGGAAGACAATTATTAAACTCGCGAGGGCTCTTAGATAAAAAAAAAAATAATTATTAAATCAACTCTTGCTGTAGTATGCCAAATATTCAGGTTTGTTATTTCTAAAATTGGAGAAACTTCGTCATTCCAACATATTTTAATAGTTTGTTTACTGGTGGAAATGCAAAATTTCTATAAGACTTGAAATAGAATTGATAATACTCTTGTTATTAGTGTATTTGAAAAGCGCCTCAAGGAAGAGAATTGAGTATAAATTGGACTTCTTAAATTGCTGTATTCAAACGTCAACTGTTCAAAGTCCCTGAGGAAGTTCACCAGGTGTTCAGTCATTATTCCACATTAGCACCTGTATCGAGGTAGGTGCTTATTCCGTAATTATTTGTAAGTTAACTGCTTGAAAATATCATCAATAAATAAATCCGATTCTCAAATCGTTTATATAGGAATATATTCTTTGTATTTTCTGGTTATAGATGTCAGCTAAACGCCCGCAGCTCCAGCGCCGTGACGAGATTCTGCAAACACCTGTGAAGGAGAAGCGTCAGACTCCTGATTTCTATTCTGATTCTCCGGCATCGCCGTCGCCTTCACAGCAACTATCCACACGTAGTTACAACGACGACGACAATGCAGTTCCAGTTGCCAACTACTCCCTAGAAAATGGTTCCAGCAGCTCGTTTCGTGAGCACCAAGAGTAGAACTCACCCGAAAGTGCTTTAAATGATGGCGGGAAAAAGTTGGACGACGCCATGGTACAGGCCGTTGAGAAACATGAACAATATGAATAAGGAAAATTAATTAGAATAAAGCTGAACGAAAAATTTCGACTTCTAGACACTATTGAATTTCCTCTCACGAAGACTGCCAAGAAAATTCTAACAGTTGGTGTCAAACCATTAAATGAGTTTCTATCTATTTTACGATTGGCGAATTCAGAGTTAACGGCCGCAGCCTGGTTCACTTATGAAGAGGCAAAAGAGTTTTTTAGGATCTTGAAGAACGCCATGCTAAATTCTGTCAAGGTGCGAACTGATACGGTGGTTGGATATTTGAAAAATTATATGATTGTGGGGAACACCAGTCAAACTGTTAGTTTCACTTCTCGAAGATGTTCAGATGTTTATGGACCGCTGTACTTGGCTTTAGATACTATAAAAACTCTATTGAACTTTGAAGAAGTGGTGCTAAATTTGATGGTGAATAGAGAATTGAAGCGAAAATGTTTCCCCAATTATGATCAACTAGTAACAGATATAACTGTTCAAATGTTGCATGCCGAAGACTCGATAACATTCGAAAATGCACTGTTCAGAGTGCTCAAAGAATCTGGAAATAATTTGTATCTATATGAAATCGCTTTCAAATTACCTTATAATCTAAGATCAGATGTTGATAAAAAGTTTGAATATTATAAAGATAGTAACCACTGGTGAAATGTAATACATATTTCTATTATAAGTGAATAAAAAATCATAAGAAATATTATTGTTTTCATTTTGTGACTAACCTCGATAGCCTTAACATGACGCATTGCTTTAAAGCACCTTTCACAGCAATAATTGCCGGACCGACTTCATCAGGCCAATCATATTTTGTGAAAAGACTGTTAGAAAATTTAAGTTTAATGTGTGACACTACGTTTGAAAAAATTATTTGGTGTTACGATGAGTGGCAGCCAATGTTTGATGACAAAAATATTGCAAATATAAAATTCTATAACGGTGTACCAGATATGAACTCTTTTGATGGTTCAGAACCGACATTGGTTATTTTGGACGATTTGATGCGCGAGACAAATAACAATGTTGTTGATATATTCACGAAAGGTAGTCATCATCGCAGTATAAGTGTTTTCTATATAACGCAGAATATTTTTCACCAAGGTCGAGGACAGCGTGACATTTATCTTAATGCACATTATATGATTTATTCCAAAAATCCTAGAGACAGGGCTCAAATAAGTCATATAGCTCATCAAATTTACCCTAATAATACAAAATTTATTTAAGAAGCTTATTTTGATGCAACATCAAGACCTCATGGGTATTTGTTAATTGATATGAAACAAGATATACCTGAAAATCTCCGAATTCGTACAAATGTGTTACCGGATGAGGAACCTACTCTTGTGTATACGGCAAAAAAAGGATATAAATGAGTGATTATCTATTGTTATAGTTATTTGTGCTCAAGATGCCGAGAGCGTTGGTTGAAAACGCGCAACTTCTGAAATTTCTTTATAACACAAAACCTGAATATCGGAAAGCCATTTTAAAATCTGCAGATAAAAATTTGATTCACTGCTTATGTGAATGTATTCATAATACTCCAAGTGGGAGAGTTCCTTTAAACGGTAAACAGAAATTGAAGCTATCACGACACAAGCAAGTGCTTCGACAAATAGTTAATAATAAAACATCAACGGGTCATAAGAAAAAGCTGCTTATTCAGTAAGGCGGTGCTTTTCTACCTTTTTTATTAGCGCCAATTATATCAAGTGTACTCGGCGGCCTATTTGGGAAGTAAAATAAAGATTATGGAGTATACAAACAAGATGGTGTTGATAGAGCCCCATATTTTTGAGAAAATCAATAAGTTACAACAAAATCAGCCAAATACTCTATCGCAGCTGGATCATGAAATGCAGACTGTTTTACACAAGAAAAATATAGATGATCGACAGAAATGGAATTTATACAGCCAAACACTTCAGAAATATTTGAATATATTAAATGATGTTAGAAAACCTATAGCACTACCAACGGCTCCAGTTGATGAAAAAAATTCCGAGCAGGTTGAAGATGAGGAAAAATATGATGATTCATTTGACAAAAATAATTTTCAAGATATATTAAAGCCATTACCAAAACAATATATCAAAAAAGCTACACTATTGCTCGAAAAGTTGAAAAATAACATAGTTTCGTGGAATGGAAAAGGTATTGTGAGTTTTAGAAACTCTAAAATTGAAGGCAGCAATATATCAGATCTAGTTAATGACGTATTGAGGAGTTCTAAAACAGGTAGCGACCCTGAAGGATGGCAATATTTTGCTGATATATTACGTGAAGCTAATATACCACGCGTTCTACTGGTTAACCAAAAACGAATAAATTATATCAACAGAGATATTAAATTTAAGGGGAAGAAGGAGGAAGATGAAGATAACGTACGAAAAATTGAATTGAATAGTGCGGAATCAACACCATTCAACGCAGATGAGGATAAAAGTTCACTAAGCGCTATACCAGAACAAAAATCAAAGCAAAAAAGAAAAGGTCGGAAAATAATCTGGTCACCATATCAAATGTCGTAATACAATGGATGTTATTCGACAGCGTTACTACACAATTTCTGATCCTATAAGTTTTTCGAATAAAAACAGAATTAATAAAGCGACTAAAGTTCCTACAAAGGAAATACAAAATTGGTTAGAAAATCAGGATGCGTATACTCTACATAAGGATGTTCGCCGCAAATTTGAAAGAAATAAATATTACGTGACGACAATGAATGAATTATTCCAATGTGATTTGATTGACTTGAGAAACCTGGCACAATACAATGACAATGTTGAATATTTACTGAGCGTGATTGATGTCTTCTCAAAATATGCTTTTGTTAAACCGTTACATTCAAAATCAGGTCGGGAAGTTGCAGCGTCTTTTGAAGAAATTTTCAGTGTACGTGCTCCTATCAGTATATAGAGAGATAAAGGTACAGAATTTCTAGGTTCTATTGTACAAATGTTATCCAAAAAATATGATATAAATTTTTATGTTGCAATAAATCCTGATGTAAAAGCAGCTGTTGTAGAACGATACAATAAAACATTGGGAACAAAAATGTTGAAGTATTTTACTTTCGCGAATACCTATAGGTATATTGATGTCTTAGATGATTTAATAAATAGTTACAATAACTCATATCATAGAACGATCAAAATGGCTCCAAACGAAGTTTGTGAGGATAACATTTTAGAAGTATACAATAATATTAACGAAACTCGCTCTCAAGAAAGAAAACCTAGAAGTACTAAGAAATTATATAAAATTGACGACTATGTTAGAATTGTTAAGTATGAACATTCATTAGAAAAAGGTTATCTATAAAATTGGAGTGGTGAAATATTTAAAATCACAAATATTATTATGAGAAAACCTGTCGTGTATAAAATATGTGATTTATTAGATGAATCTATAGATGACGTTTTCTATCATCCGGAGCTTCAACGTGTCACATACAATCAGGAAAATAATTTTCAAATAGAGAAAGTTCTCAAAAAAAGATATAAAAAAAGACACTGTGAAATTTTAGTTCAGTGGAAGTATTATCCGCCCAAGTTCAACTCGTGGATACCGTGTAATACTCTTAAAAAAATATGAATAACAATTCTAATGAATTTTATCTCACAGTGCTGTCTAATAGTTCCATCAATCATTTTCCGACAAACACGTCTGCAAATTTTTTCACTCAACTACCAAAAAGTGTACATTTGACTGGTGAATGGTGTGTAGGATTATCTGAAATACAATATTCATTTTCGTCAGTAACTGAAGGAGATAATATGATATATTGTACTTACAAGCTGGTTTTGGAAGATACATGGGACGTTAAGCAACTTAAAACAATGTTCACAGATGATAGATTAGCTTTATTGGTTAAAAGTCTTATAAGTATTGGAGAATTTAAATCAATTGATGAAATTATTGAATCGTATTTGAATAAAAATAAAACTTTATTTGTGGATTATAAAACTAAAATAGATAGTGGTAATTATGACAGTATAGAATCAATTATAGTGGCATCAAATTCGAATAGAATACTTCAAAAGGATCGAGTTGAATTTAGAGTGAATTCCGGAAGCAAGAAAATAGCGTGCACATCTATGTTAACATTTTTAAATTCGTTGAAATTATCACTTCGATTGAGTTTGCAGCTTGGTTTCGAGCCAAACACGAATATATTGAATAAGTCTTCAACCCACCCGTCAAATATATTACTAGGCTCACCAATTCAGTTATTCGTATATAGCGACATCATCGAGCTTTAAATGATTGGAAATATTTTTGCTTGAGTATTGCGAATTGCGACAGTTGATAACAGTCATTACATTTATGGTACTCATAAAGTTCAATTTTTTTCACAACCCCATTACATTCCTGTTTTGAAGAGGGAATTTGAAAATGTTGAAATAGATTTAAGGACAACTACTGGTGAGAGAGCGCCATTCCAGTACGGTACAGTCGGAGTTAAACTTCATTTTAAGAAGTTATTACAATGAGAGCTTGTCATTATCACGACTATTATATAAATCAGGCAGGCGGTGGTGTTGGCGTGATATACAAAGGCGGTGTTTATCAGCGAGGACACGGCTTCGGTAGTTTCTTGAAAGGATTATTCAGAGGTTTCATGCCATTAGTGAAAAGCGGTTTGAAAACAATTGGCATGGAGGCTCTTACTTTGGGCACGCATTTTCTAAATGATGTTGTTAATGAAAGACCTGTCAAAGAGGCATTTCAGTCAAGACTCAGTGAGTCCGTGGATAATTTGAAACGCAAGGCTGAAAATAAAATTAATAACTTAAAAGGGTCGGAGCTCGATAAAAAAAGACATAGATTATTAAATGAAATCCATAATTCAAGTAAGCAGCGTAGGGTAAAGAGGTGTAAAAATAAAACTACTCGTAAACAACCAGCTGATATTTTCGGCAAATAGAAAATGGTTTTTCTTCATCCTCGGAGTTGTGAGTGTGCTAAGTCTGAATTGGATCTTTTCACGGTTCCTACAACGCAAACAAGTATTGAAAGTGGGTGTTGGGTGCATTATGAAACTCTTTCAAGTATATCAGATGAAAATCCATTAGAATTTGTTGTAAATTCCGGTGATGACTACATTGATCTAGCCCACACTTTAATTTCGGTGAATATGAAATTAGCTAAAAATGATGGAAGTGACTAGATAAAATTGCACCAGTTAATAACATTCTCCATTCAATGTTCAGTCAAGTCGAAATTTATTTGAATCAAAAACTTATATCTCCACCAAATAACACGTACGCATATAAATGCTACTTAGATACTCTACTAAATTACGGACCAGCAGCTGAAATATCTCACCTAACATGTGGTCTATGGTATCCAGATACAAACAGTGAAATGGAATCAATAACTGCGCAAAACTCGGGTTTCACGAAACGAGCAGTTTTCACGGCAAAAAAGTGAAGAGGTTGACCTACTTGGTTATTTAAATTGTGACATATTTGATCAAGATAAATTTTTAATGAGTGGTATTGAAATACGAATTAAATTTGTACGATCTAGAGATAGCTTTGCTCTCATGGGTGATGGAGTTGAGGGTGAATTGAAAATTTTTGATGCTACCTTATTGATTCGGCGAAAAAAGATGAACCCCAGCGTGATGCTTGCACATGCGGAAGCTTTGGAAATAACAACTGCAAAATATCCAATAACAAGAAGTGAAATAAAAGTGTTAACTATTTCTCAGGGCGTTCAAAGCAAGTCTCTAGACAATATTTACTTGCCAAAACGTTGCACTGTTTGTTTTATATCTAATAAAGCGTTTAATGGAGATTTTAAATTGAATCCTTTAAATTTCAAACACTTCGGACTGAACTATCTTTCATTATATGTTGATGGACAACAAATTCCAAGTAAACCGTTACAGACTGATTTTACAAGTGATTATAAAAAAATTATAAGTTCCTGTCATACAATATTTTCTGGAATGGGCATTCATTTCCTCAACGAGGGGAATGACATATCTCGAGAAGACTATACCGACGCTTATTGTATCAGTGTCTTCGATTTAACTCCAGATTTATCATCTGAATCGCATTCTCATTGGAATCTTATTAAAAATGGAAATTTACGGCTAGAAATTGGATTTAATCAGGCTCTTGCAGAAACTATCAATTGTTTAGTTTACGCTGAATTTGACAGCATGATAGAAATAGACAAGAGGAGGAACATAATAGTAGATCATAGAAGTTAACAAATATAAATTTCAATGTAGAATTATTTTTAACTTAGTCTATCACTGGTTATCAGAAGCGATGAATGCTTTCATTGATTTTCAAGGATTTCTCATTGAAGAGGAAATATTTGTTATCAAAGAATTAGCCATTATCAACTGTGACAAAATATCTACAGAAAAACATTATATATTTAAACCTCCTGAATACAACAACACACTTCTCCGTCGTTATAAACACCAAATAAACTGGTTAACACAGAACTTCCATGGCCTTGAATGGAGTGATGGAGGTACTGATTATATCAATTTGGATAACATTTCGAAGGAAGCAATAAAATCAATTGATGTTGTTTATGTGAAAGGTCTTGATAAGAAGAGGCATCTTGATGAAAAATTTCCACAAGCACGGTTTGTAAATATAGAGAATTTAGGCTGTCCTTCTCTGGAATACCTCGCAAATATTTTTAAAACATCTCCTTGCAATAATCACGGAATTGAGAACGCCAGATGTTCTGTCGAAAACGTTAAGAATTTACAATTTTGGTACGATGAATACTATTCAGTTGAACAAGTGCCTCATGAGTATGAAGCAAGTGAAGATGAAGTATCATGTACTTGTTTCTGCAAATAACACACTACCACATTATATTACAGAGCCGTGTCTAATTATCGTAAACCAGGATCCCGCACACATGCCTGGAGCTCATTGGAGGGCTATTTACATGATTCGATATAATTTTGCATATTTTTTTGATAGTTTTGGTCGAAAGCCATCTGGTAGAATTTTAAACTTCATTAAAAGGAACAGCTCCATGTATAATCATAATAACAAGCAGATTCAAGACTTTGGATCAACAGTTTGCGGGCAGTATTGTGTTTTATTTTTTTTAAATTATATTCTTAGTAATAACAATGAAGATTTCTTATGTTACAAGAGCGACTATGTAAACAAAGTAGAATCTTTCTTAGAGAACAACAACATTATTAAATTGTAAAAAGGCCCCACTCGAAGATATCAACAGGACATCAAGAAGACTTTAAAGGATATTGAAATATTAGTTGTAAACAAATCCAAATACCATCTAACCACAATGAACTCCAGTGCACCTGTGTTGTACGGATTACCCAAAATTCATAAGTCAGGATACCCGATTAGACTTGTGGTTACCTACGTGAAAGCACCATCTTATAAACTATGCAAGCTTCTTCTACGTGAAATCCTAGAGTTTAAGGCCTCCAGAAGTATAAGAAATACCTATGATTTAATTAACAAAATTGGTAATTTGAAAATCCCAAAGAATGCAAAATAAGTCTCATTCGATGTGAGCAGTTTGTTCACATCAATACCTGTTCAGGAACTCAAAAACATCATCGAGGATCTTTTAATTACCAACAACGTCAATATAGTTGTACAAAAAGAAGTTCTATCTTTACTTGAAATTTATTTGGACCAAAATTATTTTCAATTTAATGATTCCTTTTACAAGCAAAAAGATGGACTTCCTATGGGCTCTCCTTTAAGTCCGTTATTATCTGAAGTTTTCATGGACAATTTTGGAAATAACTTGTTCAATTCCGGAAATCAACTTACAAAACTTGTGTTTTTCTGGTACAGATACGTAGATGACATTATATGTCTATTCACAGGATCTGATAGACAGTTAGACCGATTCTTAAATTTTCTCAATAATATAGATAGTGCCATCCAATTCACATAAGAGAAAGAAAACAATCAACAATTGAATTTCCTAGATATTACAATCACGAGAGTAGAGTCGTCGTTAGATTTCAAAATTTTCAGAAAACCTACATATACTGATACTGTGATCCCAGCCACATCAAACCATCCAATTAATATAAAAATGGCAGCCTTTAATAGCTACGTATACAGATTATTGAATATTCCTATGTCACCTGAAAACTTCAATTTAGAAATGAAAACTCTGAAACAAATAGCGGTCTCTAACGGTTATGAAGCTAACATTATAGATAAAATAATTGCAAAGAAAAAAAAAAATTCAATTTATAGAAGCAGAGATAATAAAACTCAGCGAAAATATGCGAAAATTGGTTATTTAGGAAAAATTTCAGAAACTATAGGTAATAGCCTTAGATCTTCGAGTATTATACCTGCATTTTATAATAATTTTACTTTAAGAAATTTGATTGTAAATAATAAAATTGAGAATAGAGACAGAAATCATAACAGCGGTATTTATAAGATTAAATATAATGATTGCAACAGCTTTTATATAGGTCAAACAGGAAGAACCTTTGCTACTAGATACAATGATCATATACGATCATATAGATTGAATGAAATGGATTCCAATCTCGCAAAGCATCTCATTGAAACAAATCATACTTACAGCATTGATAATTTAGAAATTCTCCATGTTGTTAGCAAGGGTCAAAAGATGAATATTTTAGAAGCATTTGAAACTCAAAAAGCAGCCAAAACTAATGCCCCCATCCTAAATGATCAAGTTGATCTGTTTCAATCAGAGTTTTTCGGGTGCTTGAGTTAAACCACTAACCTTCCTCCACCACAATTAACTGTACTCAATTAGTATATAAGCACAAAAATTTGTATATTCTTTTGTAATTTCTGAAGATGGTCTAACAAACCGAAATCGATCGAATGTTACATAAATTTTAATTTGTGAAACGTACACCAAGTGTTTTTATTGAAATAAGCTTTTAATTAATTTTTTGAAAATGTTTCATCAAGTGCCCACTACCGAATCTATCAACTTGATTTAATTCTTGATATATTGCACTTTTAGATACAGCGTTTAACACGTGATTGTCTTTATCAAAACTCCACACTTGAATGATATCGATGTTTGTTCTCTATATCCTTATGTATGTCAATACGGAAAATATTCCATAGGTCATCCGGAAATTCTTGTAGGTACAGAATGTGATACGTTATGTCCTAATAATATGATCGCCGTCTTAGTGAGTGTAGTGTTACTCGGGGTGGTGGTGTGCTGATCGCTGTAAAGACGAATCTAACAGCTTGTAAAATAGACCTCGATGATTATTATGATCTATTACCTCTTAATGTTGATGTTATTTGTGTAGAAATTTCTTTCAAGTCGCTTACTCTATATATTGTTAACATATATGTGCCCCCTGCTATGAATATTGCAGAATACAGTAATATTATTGAATTTTTCGAGTCTTTAACATTTCTAATAGATCATAAAGTCATCTTTGTAGGAGACTTTAATATTCCTGAATACATTCCACAGCATAATACTCCCATAATTACCGCTGTCAACAATTTCATTAGCTTTTCCAATTACAAACAATTGAATTCCATTTGTAATGAGTCAGGTCGCATTTTGGATTTGATTATATCTAATTGTTCATAAAATATCTCTCAAGTCTCTTCTATTTTTGATGTTGAATATTCTCATCATCCTGTATTAAATATAAAAATTCAACATGATGATATGGAGCCTCCAAAATATGCCTATGCAACTGACTTTAAACAATATGATTTCAAAGAAGCAAATTTTTTATGTTTATATAATGTAATTAATGATTTTGACTGGACTCAATTATCTCTATACTCAAATGTTGATGATGCTTGCAATTTCTTCTACAATACTTTGTATAATATGTTAGATTTATGTGTGCCTCCTCGATTAAATTCTAAAACTTCTTTTCCTCCTTGGTACACTAAGAAAATCATCAAAGACTTGAAATTTAAGTCGCACCATTCAAAAATGTACAAAAAACATGATAATATCTTTCATTCAAACCAATATAAAAACTATCGTGCAAATATTAAAAACGATATAAAGTTAGCTTATAAAAATTATGTCAGCTCATGTGAACATTCGGTCATGGACGATCCAAATAAATTTTGAAGTTTTGTTAAATGCAAGAAGTCTATAAATAACTTACCTACTTCTATGATCTACAGTAACTCTAAAATGGACACCCCCATTGACATTGTTGAAAGTTTTGCATCTTTCTTTTGTAGTGTTGATACTGAACCCTCAGATAATACTTATAACTATACTTCTACCAATTCTCAAGGCACTTATCTAAGGGAGATAACCTCATCTGATATCTTACTAGCCATTTCTGAATTCAAGCCGCGGTTCACAGCTGGATATGATCTTATTCCATCGTTCTTGATTAAAGATTGCAAAGAACCTTTTTCAATTGCATTATCCTATATATTCAATTTATCGTAGAAAACGTGTCGTTTTCCAAATGTATGGAAATTAGCCAAAATTATACCGGTTCAAAAATCTGGCTCTGTCAAAGATGTGTCTAATTATAGGCCTATTGCCATTTTGTCCAATTCTAGCAAGGTCTCCGAGAGTATACTTTATAAAACTATTTATTTTAACCTCCGTAGTCAGCTTTCTTCCTCGCAACATGGTTTCACGGAAAAGAAGTCTACTTCCAGTAATCTCTTGCATTTTACCCAATACGTATCAAGTGCCTTAGATAAACGTTGTCAGATTGATACGGTTTATACTGATTTTACTTAGGCGTTTGATCGTATTGATCATTCTATACTTCTTAATAAACTACATATGTTTGGACTATCACCAGCTTTAATTGAACTGTTATCATCTTATTTATCGAATCGTCTCTTGCCTGTCTCTTATCTTGGCATGAACTCCTCATTTTTCAATTCCTCCTCTGGTATCTCTCAAGGGTCAAACTCAGGCTTAACTTTATTATTTCTAATTTTTATCAATGATATTGAGAAACATTTAGAAAATGAAATCTTGCTTTTCGCCGATGATTTGAAGATCTTCAAAATAATTTCCGAGCCTGCTGATTGTATCTCGCTTCAACAAGATCTAACGAATTTAGAGAACTGGTGCAAGCTAAATAGGCTGGAACTAATCATACGTAAATGTAAGGTTCTCTCATTTACCAGGAAACTGAGTACTATTTGCTTTAACTACAGAATTATTAATACTACGTTAGATCGTTGCGAAGAGATCACCGATTTAAGAGTGATTTTTGATCAGAAGCTTAACTTTAATAAGCATATAAATAGTATGGTGAAATCTGCATACAGAACATTGGGCTTCGTTATAAGAAATACTCGACCTTTTTCCACTACAACCTCTATTATTACTCTGTACTATGCATTTGTGCGCTCGAAATTAGAGTATTGCTCCATAGTTTGGTCCCCATACTATCAAAAAAACTGCAATTTGATTGAGGCAATTCAAAAGAAATTCCTGAGATATCTCTATTTTAAGACTTTTCATACTCATCCGGCATTCGATATATCCTATGATACATTAATTGATCTATTAAACTCTCAAAAACTGTTTCTTCGTAGGCAAAAAACTCAAATTATTTGCTAGCATAAGCTGTTACATAATTTTCTGGTTTGCCCTTATCTGTTGACATGCTTAAATCTTAGAGTACCATCCTTCGCCTCTAGAAATCAAAACTTCTTTGTTACATTAAGATCTTGCACAAATATTATGATTAATTCACCAGTTAATGCTATGATCAACTCTTACTCAGAAGTGCAGGATCAATGCGATGTCTTTGATGATAATTTCAGGAAGTTGCAAGCCTCATTGGCTTTGTGTTTCCAGTCGTATATGTTAAATTACCTTTTTGATATGTTCCATCAGATTATCTGTTTAATTATAATATATTATTATTATTCATTTTCTTTATGTTTGTTAGTTTACGTTTGCAGCTTGCTCTTGATTTTTATATTCATCATGTACATTTGTTCTCCTGTCCACATTCTAGGTACGCCTGTAGGACAGTGTATTCAAATAAATAAATAAATAATAATAATATTGACCGTGTCAAGGGATTAAGAAAATGTTCAGTTTTGCCATCTACTAGTCTCTATCATCCAATTTTACCAAGAAAAGCGCACGGTGAGCTCATGTTCGTTCATGCTGAGACAGGCTAGAAAAGAATGACTGATCACATAGCGACAAAGAGAGACAGTTCACCGAAACTTGGGTATCTGACGGCTACAAAATTACACAAGTACATGAAATATGGCAGTACGAAATCTCTCAGTATAATAAAACATCCAAAACAGGCAGATTATTCGTAGAATATGTAAAACATTTCTTGGAATTGGAACAAGAGGCGTCAGGTTATCCTGAAAGCTGCAATACCATAGATTTGAAAAATGCATACATCAAGGACTATTTGATGAATGAAGGTGTACAGTTTGATCCAGAGGTAAGTTATTCTACATCTGACGTCTCAATATAATACTAATTGATATTTCTTCTGGGTTACAGGCAAATTCGCTTAAGCGAAAAATCGCCCTTATACAACTTCCGTCTCATCTCCAGCAGAACTTCATGAACTCCTAGCCAATCTGGCTATTGCAGTTCATAATACTGTTCCAGCAAGAGATATCATGCTGTATGTGAATTGGCAGTATGAATTCGAGGCTATAGAACAACTGCCAACAGTAAACGTCGTAATTGCAGCTTACACGACTGCTCAGGCCCGTCTCAAACTCTACGAATATCTGTACCCGTTGAATCAAAATGTTTTTTACTATGATACCGATTCCATAATCTATTGCCATTCTCCGGGTTAATATGAACCGCTTACCGGTGATTTTTTGGGTGACATGACTGATGAATAATGTTGCTATGGCCCTGGAAGCTATATAACAGAATTTGTTTGTGGGGGCTCAAAAACTTACGCGTATCAAGTATATCGCATTGAGAATGGTATAATCAGCGAACAGTGCGAGGGCAAACGGTTTACCCTCAATTATGAGAGTTCAAAAAAATTAACTTTAACGTAATTGAAGATTTAGTGTTAGGTATAAATCAAAACAATGCAGTGACTACCAGTAGAAATATCAGATGTATGCCGGATCATACAGTAATAACAAAACAAGAGACTGGAAAATTCAGTGTCAATTCTACAAAACGTCGACGAACTGATAATTTTAATTCACTCCCCTATGAGACTGAAAGAATAAAATTTCGAATAAATAAATTGTTGGAATAACTTCTCTATAAGTTTGAAGTATTTCGATTTTATATTGGTATTAGTGTATATTATAATTGGTTTTTCAAACCAACTTTTGAAACAAAAATAACTCTCTTATTTTCAACGAAGCAAACAAATTCTCCTTTCAAGCAAGTTGACTAATCAAAATGAATAGGGGAATAAGATAATGAGTTCTAAATAGCTGATGATGGAGAAGCTGTGGCTATAATTAATCCCTAAAGTATTCTCTTCGCAGTGTTAAATACAATTATTCATGTAAATCAGAATTAACTATGTACTTTGAACTTATGAGATTATTACAACCACATTGAACTATTAAAATGGTATGGAACATACTGGTGCGAGGAGAATAATAGTATCATGTAGAATCATTAAATTTTATTGAAATAATAATAAAACATATACTTCACAAATTCATCATTTTCATATCTATCATATTTGTCAAATCTATTACGTGAATAGTTATTAACCCTGAACAACAAATACATCAAGCAATAATAGCCACAAGCAGAAGACGTTTAATATTGTAGGGCAAAAGTATTGAGAGTCCATTTGCGTGTATTTCTCCATAGGAAAAATCGCAAGCCAGTGCGTGCCCTGAATAAAATCTAGATCAGAATTGACAACTATAGCACATGAAAAATTAACGTAGCGAGTTAATTTATTCGCAGCGTAGACACCATAATGACCTATACTTCTGAAATAATTCCAAACTATATCACTAATGAACGCAGCGTTCATTTCTTATTATCAAAATGAATGTTAATTCACAACTAACACAGAGATTTGAGAAGAAGCAATTAGATAGGAGTATATTGGATAAAATACTGTTTTATTCATACAAGAGTTCTGTTTATCAATCAATGAATACATTTATCTACCATAATCCAGAAATACATTTTTATTTCTATCAATTTCAATAATTTAATCGAATTCGGCGTAAATCACACAATTGACTGTTCGAGTGAGCGTTTGTTCGAGTCCAGCTGCGATCCTCAACGACCCATGATGTGTCAAATTCCAATGGTGTATTGAATCAGCTGCTAAATTGGGCGTTAGATCAAATGCAGATAGAAAATAACCGAATGGATGATCCTCTCTTGGAATACCATTACCAGTATTCAAGAAATAAATACATGTTCCGCTGAATAACGAATTATACATGAGAATATAAGACTCGTTATCTCCAAATGAAGGTTGCAAAGGTTTAGGAGCTAATTGGTCACACATAAAGATAGATAATTTATATTGAAATTCTCAAAGTTATATGGATTTGTTGCATAATCTCCATTAAATGCCTTATTTGATACAAAGCCTATAATACACCGTTCAGGTGATTGACCGAGAGAAATATTATCTAGGGATTTTCCTTGAACCCCTGCTGCAATAGTGATTGCCTTGACTTCAGCCCTAGTGATGGGATATTTTGCTGTTGCTGACTCCAATGTTTTATTATGCGCTAATAATATACTAGGATTCAATTTCACACGGCCAACAAGTACTGTCGCCTCATTGATATGTACTTTGAAATTTGTGCCGTTCGAAATGAGTTGAAAACTCGCGTGAACGTACCAATCTCACTATCATTTCAACACCATCCAAAAGAAATTTCTCTTGATTGAGAATATCAGCATGAAGATGTCCAATTAAATCGACATTTTCACTATTTCGAACAAATTTGCCACGTCTATCATATCCTGGATTAGCACCAGCGTCAGTGTTATTCATTTTATTTGGCTTATCAGCATACCACAACGATGACGTAAGATGGGACTTTTTAGCATCGTTACCATAATTTATTAAAGTTTTGATATATGATCTATAAGCATGAGTATTGCTTGGTAGAGAAACTACTTTTTGATTTGAATATAAATCAATTTGGCTAAATATTGAATGCAACCAATTATTAACAGGGGCGGCATTATCCGTTTCAGTAAGTAAAGTATTATCGGATTTTGAAATTTTTGCATTCAAATACAGCATTGTTTGCGAGAGATCAAGATAATAACCCCCCTGGCCAGGTACAATAAATTCAAGCGGTTCATCTTCAGTTATGGAAAATAATGGTTTGTAATTGATCCATTGTCCATTTTCAATGCTTGTTTGAGCTGGTGGTATAGCAAATAAATCTAATTCTGATTTAATACACTCACACGAGTCTTTATGTAGGAACGCCATTTCAATCAAAAATATCTGTCAATCTACCACGTTTTTTATTCTTCCTCTTCTTTACTGTAACAGGTGATAATCTAGAGCGAACCAGTCTCTTGGTTGATTTCCTCTTTTTATAGCCAGAGCCATCCATTAGCTTTTCAATCTTGTTCTCAGCTCTACGTTTCAAGTTTATCCTCGCTTCTCTTATCCGATTATTGAAAGATTCTACGGGCTGGTTCTCGCTCAAGTTCCTCAGAAATTGTGCTCCAGTATTTATTGCTCCCTTCCCAAGTGCTCCTATACCTCTTTTCATAAATAGAAAAATACTTCTGAGTAATCCGCTGAAAGAGCTTCCTATACCATGTCCGCGTTGTTATTGATGACCCCTATATACTGCTCCTATTCCGCTTCCTGCTTGCAGATTATAGTGTTGTTGATATGAACAAGTTTTCGTGATGTTTTTCGGAAGTGAAGCTTCGCACATAACGTTCCGAATTGAAATGGAATAGTTTCGCCACTATCAGATCTTATACCTATTTCAATATTTGAAAATTCGCGTCTTAAAACCGAAATGAGAGGAGGTTGCGCAAATGAAATTGTTCTATTAGATCCGAACACATATTTTTCTGTTTCAACATGAACAATTCTCAAAAGTGGAGTAATCACATTTCCAACAAATTGAGGTACAATTATATCACAATAAATGTACAATTGAGGCGGTATGCCTAGCATCAAATTGGGTAGGTTGATAGAAGATTAGGTTTGATGTATATCGCTGAACGGTGAGTAGCTTAGCTGAAGAGCTAGCCTTGGTGATAATAACATTGAACACACTTCGATCTTTTTGAATGTAGCTTCAACACGCTTATCCGATTTGTTGTAGGAAAACGCTACATATTTATTTATAAGTGCATCTTCATTCATTGCATGTAACACTTGATCAATACTCTCATAATTTTTCGATGGAAGCTTCCCTTTTATAATCTTGGAAGTCAGTGTTATGCTTGTACTCTTGGTCTCTTCTCGCGTCATCGCATTTTCTATGCGTATACTAAATAACTTCATTATTACCCTTATTGACATTATAAAATAAACATGGATAATTTAATTCACATAATTCCATCCAATTTTATATTGTGTAGCATTTGAGTAGTGAATTTAGTTGTTTTGTTATCACGAGAATAAATCATTGAGCTATTGCTGGGCAGTGTGATGAAAAATTCTCTACTACTCATATTTCAAATGTTGTAACGTATTTGCTGATATCCACGAATTGTATTTATCGCTATAACCTTTCCACCGGACAAGTAATTCCTTTCTGCTGCCTTATCCTCTAGTTGCAACAATTTTATCAAGGGTAATATACCGATAGAGAGGTGTATTATAGATATACCGAAGAATTTCACAAAAATACTTTTTGTCTTTTGGGTAATTTTCTACGAGACAAATTTGGGGATTCATAATCTGATAATACTCGAGAGCTCTAGTTCGAGGGATATTTTCGTTGTTTATAAATCTCCAAATTTGCCGAGTAAAAAATCACCCAAGAAAAAAGTATTTGAGTTAAATTCAAGGTATATGCGATAATACATTGAATCTGAGGTGTATTTGCAAGGATTATTCCACAAACCATAAAATTCATCAATTGGTATATCTTTGAATATTTTTCAAAAAGCCACTGTGGTATAACGAGTTGGGAGAGAATATAATCGCGATATACCTTGTTACCATACAAAATCCTTCGATTTCATTGGTTGTTGCTAAGGTTTGTGATGTAATCTATATAATACAACTCATAAGATTCGACATTCATAAAAATTTGTTTCTTTGAGGATTGTTAACTAGCTCTGTCGGAATATTTATAGTTCCCAATGCATATATAAAATCTTCATTAGTTCGATTGGAACAGCATTTCCAGTTCTTGTCAATATACAGTCTCTTAAGATTCAAAAAATATACTCGATGATCATGATTTAATTAATGTCTCAACAATCTATTAGGTGTGCATACAGTGGCGTTTCTATTGAGTTTTTGAGCATTATAATAAAATCGCGCACATGATCATGAATAATACACGCTCATGATCAGAACAATGAATATACAGGGGTGCACATAAAACTTACATCGCATTATCTACGACTGAAGCATAACACACACGCCTATTTTGAACTCTTCCCCAGTGACGTACAACCAATTTCACACTCACTATAATAAAATCTCACACATTCACCTCAACATTCTACGCCCATAACAACAAAAATCACAACCATAGGCGCACGAACAGATTCACATCTCAATATCAACCATAAATACATTACGCACGCCTAAAAAAAAACACAAAACACAAAACAAGTTGTTGCTGTTGCTGGGCTAGGAGCTGTGAATCATATCTTCTTATAAAAGCCGGTATTCTCTACTAAAATAGCGAAATTTTGGAAAAAAGGGTGGAAATTGCGAGTTCATGTTAATATGTATCAATACATGATAATTAGAATAATATAATAATATGAGTTATCATTTACCTGCTAGTATATAATTTTGGTTGGAGTTCTATGTGAATCTGTAAGTGATCTGTATGGTACAAATGATAAAATAAGCAATTTATTTTATTGTGCAAGTCAGCAAATTCACAGTTCACTGAGCTCTTACAAAATCAGTAAACTGCTGTCCTCTTGGAGCAAGTCGTACGGGTAATTCTACTATTACGAATACAATTGACTTCAATAATGAATATCATTATATCGGCATTTATTTTGGGAACTTATATATGGAGGGAAAATATTGATCAGTAGTTGGCTGATAGCGGTTTGTTGATACGTTTCATTGTAAGTTTGTAGAACAGTAGTCGAGAATTAATCGTGGCTGTATGATATTTATAAACATTTTATTATTAATTAGATATATTTATACTTGATGAAAGTGACAGTAATTCCAAGTTCCTGCTGTGAGCCATCCTTCGTTTCAGACTCTTAAAATAGTGCAGGTGAGTACCTTACATAATATTTTATCCTCACATTTCAGCAAAGGATCCAATCTACCAAATATAAATTTATTGTGAGTGGAAACCCTTACACTATTACAGATCTGGAACACCACAGATTTATATGGAATTTGATCACTGTTTGGAATACATAAATAGTGGCAAATCGTACTACGCTCTTAAACAAAAACAGTTGATAGCGTGGTCGCTTAGCGCCACTGTCACTTTATGAAAGCTGCTGTCGTTTCTGCAGAGTCTGCTCTCTAAGCAAGGTGAGAAAATGGCGAATGATAAAGTTTGTGTTGCAAGTTTTGACTACAATTTTCATAAGGCTTGTGCAGAAGATGAAGTTTTTATCAAGTGCTCTGGTTTGTACGCATCCAGATTCCACCAGATTTGTGCAAAAATTGGAAAATTTGAGTAGAATGTCACCTGTTACTCAAATAACAATAATTGAATTTGTGATAGCTGTGAGGGTATACTATTCAACATTATTGCTCTTTAGTCACAGTTTCTTGTTGCAACAACAACATTCAGGCTGAATTCATTCAACTTTACTTTGAAATTGATACTCTCTCAAAACTATCGGATGATTTCGCTGAGTTGAAACTTGAGTCTTAAGTTTAAGATTCACCACTTATAGCTGATGAACCGCCACCAAATGTACCAGAGGTCAAGAAAGTGACTTTCCTTGAATTAGCAGCTCAAAATTCGCCACGTATCTCTGCCAGTCCTGCTCCCATAGTCATTGTCAATGTAGGTTCTAAAAACGGCACTCATCATATAAAATCCTCGAAAGTCAACTTACGCTGATGGTGCCAGATCTAGCAAGTTCAATCAATTATAAAAATTATTATTCTACTAAGCTTTCTACCGGGAGAGCTGCTTCTTCATTTGCCATTTGAGTTTTCTCCATTTCTGTCGCTTGCCGTACATCCCGTGCTAAGCAACCGGCTTTCGTTGGCGTCAAGAAGTGCGACAAGTGCAAAATCTCGGCGATTCCTAGGTGGACTACTATTCATGTTTCTAGATTGTCTTTGTCGGTGACACCGGAGTATCCCAAAAAATATTCACTTGAATTTTTTTCAGGTCAAATTTTGAAATTCAACATCTCAAAGTTGATAAGAATGATTTAACCCTAGTGTGATATGAATAATATTCAAAATTTTAAAATCATTTATTTTCAAGCATTTGTTTATTACTGGATAATCTTAAGAATGTCTTCCCTTTTAGGATGGAGGAAAGCATGTGAAGACAAGAAGAAAAAGATCCGAGAAACCCAACAGAAGCTCAAAGAGAATAGGGAGCGTGAATACAATATTCCTCCAGGATGGATTCGTGTTCTTCGCGATAGAACATGCCCCTCCTATTACTTTGGTCTTCATCATAAATATACACGGCTCCATCTTGGAGCTATCGAGGATTCAGACATCCTTGCATGTCGAAATATGATCTTAAGTTCGTTATTCTCCAGTTCAAGAATTGAACAATCCGCTGTTACAAGCTTGATCATTCCAATTACCATAATTGACCTTACATGTGATATCGGAGGATGGAAGTCAAACGAAGAAGTAGAGGGTCATTTGTACAAGACTCTCAGGAAAGGGTTGCATGATATAATAACACAATTTACTGAAAATGAACTTCGGCAATTCAATTATTATAAAGTATTTGCACAGCAAACTCTGTTTGACCAACTTATAAATTCTGAGCTGTGGCCTGAAAATGTGACTGTTAGAGAATATATAAATTTTCAGCATCGGTCCTCAGTTTATTAAATAAAATAGCTGGAGATTATTTTATTTTGAGACTTGTTTACCACAACATGAGCTGTTTGAAGAACAATAATGATGGATTAGTTATCTCTCTCGATAAAATAGACTTTCCCGAGACTTGATGCTTAACAGAACAAATGAGTTTGAGTATATTTGAATACAATCCAACTCGTAGTCTCTCGAAAAGGATATTCCGTTCTAAAATAGATTGATTTTTTATTATGGAAAGCGAATGTGTGCTTGATGGGTTGCAGGGAGAATAATGCGTATGATCACTCCGTTAACAATATAATGTAGTAGTAGTTAAGATACAAGATTCAAATCAGGACGTGCGTTGTCGCGGCTCGAATCTTGCGCGGGTTGAAAATAATTAGCGCTGGAAAGCATTATTTGGATTTTTGGTTTCAGAATTTTTGCTTGAGGCAGAAATGCAATTAAAGCTAATTTGGTTTAATTTTGGATGTTTAGAAAAATTATTTCATATACATGTACAAGGTTTATTTTTGAAAATAAAATGCAGGCAATTTCAATTTGAACGGAATATAGCTGAGACTTTCTATTTTGATCTGAAACAAAGTATGGACGAATGTTCAAAGTATATTCTTCTTAAGAAATTATTGTAAAGGAATATTTAAATGTTTTTCTGCTAAACTGCTTGTAATTATATTCTCATTTTAACATGGTTTCAAGTGTTTGTAATTATATTTGGAAAGAGCTGATTGATATTTCTAATTTAACATGGTTTAAGAAATTACCTAGATAGATTTTGACATTAGCGTAATTTCAAAAAGATATCTTCAAAATTTATTATGTTCATTAAGAGAATTTTGGAATTTTGGTTCAGAATTTGGAAATGATGCGAAGTAACAAATAATGATTCGATTATGATCTTTAAATTTAGAATCATTAGTTATTTTGAGTGAAATTTGATAGGAATTTAAAGACAAGAAAATTTTCCAAATGCATTATAATTTACATTTTGAAATTTCTTCAGACTTTTCGTCGGCCAACTTAATGATTTCATCAGGGATACCATATATAAATTAAAAGTCAAAGGAATATTTTCATTATTCTGTTTTTAGCAGTGCTTGTGTTGCTCACGTGTTTATTAGGTCAGTGTTTGTATTGTTCACGGGTATTTAGTTTTGAGAATCTTGCTTGGTTTTGAGTGCTCTCTGAATCCATCTCATCATGGCTCCGAATAAAACAAAGACGTCGAATCCTGAAAAAACCGTCAGCCAGCTTCCGAAAGATACCGCATTCGTACATGAAAATCTCGTCACGGCTCCGAGTAAATCAAAGACGTCAACTGTCATAGCTCCGAAAAAATTGAAGATGTCCAAAAAAATTAGAATTCTGGAGAATCGGATGATAACGCCAGCTAGGAATAGGAATGAACTTATGGAGGAAACTGATTCAATGAATTTCGGCCCCTCCATTCAATCTGAGAAGAAACGGGAGATAACAAGTTTGAATATGCCAGTAACAAGTCAAGCTGAGAAAAAAAAACGAAAAATCTCAACTCCAAATACATCGATAATTCTGGATATTGTAACTAAGAAGGCGTTGGAAGTTGTTTTTCCAAAAGAAGAAGAAAATAATAATCCTGCAAAAACAACAGATAGAACTGATGAAAAGGAGAAGACTATGGAAGAGGAAAAAAATGATGAACCGTATGGCCAAAGACTGGAAGATGCATATGAATCTTCGGACGATGAATTCATTATTTCAGAGGCAGATGAAAAAAAAATGAGCTTAATTCATGCCACCGCGGAGATAACAAGTTTTGCATTTCCACACAACAAAAGCCTAAAAGATAATAATGATCGGCTTCTTGAAGTGGTGCCCATTCCTCTCGACAGCGAAAGGCGTGTTTTTATTTCCATTGGAGTGAACCCGATTCCTGTACCGCATGTAACTATAAGATTAGTGGGATCAGTGAACTATAAACAATTTATCGACATCAAAGATATTGTTAAAGTGATTGAGTACCTTAAGAAGAAAGAACTAAAAAATAAATGTAGCGATTTAGAACTAAACAAAGTTGATAAAGTTGCTAATATAGAATTTGGTCTAGTTCCTAGAAAACATCTTAAATGTAGATATGATAATACTTGGATAATTTTGAATGAAGAACGTGTCCAGAATTTAATAAAACTAGAAACAAAAATTTTAGAATCAAAGAGATATTTTATTAATAAATATAAAAATTTATTCAAAATTTATAAAAAGCTTTTACAAAATACTGTAATTTATAGACTACAAAAAAATCTAGAATTAAGTAAAAGTTAATATGAATATATTTATTTGCACAATACAGAGTGTGAAAATATTTTTGGTGAAATGTATAATTACTATTGCAACAAATTAAATAAGGACCTTTTGTGTGTGTCGACCTTCATGATAAGAGAAGGAAAATTCATTGTATGAATGAAATTAACTTAAAGATAGACTTAAAATAAGGGGAGAGGAAAATTTGATTGTAAATATAAATAAATAATAAAATGAATGTTTAAATAATATTCTCTTTATCTTCCTTCAATCAGATTGAGATTTCAGGTAGTGACTAATTTTTCTACTAGATACTTTATGAATACTTCAAAATGATTTCTCAAATCTTAAACTTTCTAAAATATTTTCTTAACTACCCTACCAGTTTATATTGGTCTAACTAGTCTTAAGGCATTATCAATTGTATTTAAACTGACAGAAGTGCAAATTATATATTCAGTATTGTTACGTCCTCCTGACTTTCCAATAACGTCTATCTGCAATGGCTTCTCAACAAAATTTTGACAGTTTTTTCAAAATTTGTGAAAATATCATTGAATCTTCGCTTAATAATAATAATAATTGTGAGGTGGAAGAGGATCAAGTGTATTTTGATAATTTTTTCCGTACGTGCGGTAATATATTCGATGAATGTTTTGAAACTAACAATGAAGATGAGGATCAAGTATATTTTGATAATTTTTTCCGTACGTGCGGTAATATATTCGATGAGTGTTTTGAAACTAACAGTGAAGATGAGGATCAAGTGTATTTTGATAATTTTTTCCATACGTGCGGTAATATATTCGATGAATGTTTTGAAACTAACAATGAAGATGAAGCGCTCGAGATTCAACACGGAGAAGGAGGAGGAGGAGGAGGTACGGTGATACGATATAATATTCTGGAGGACCAGGAGCGTCATGTCAAGAGATTCGGGATTCGTGGAAGACGAATTTCATTCCGTCTGATAGATCCTCCTGAAGAGGAAAATCCAATTGTTTGGTTCCATGAAAGTATTGAGCAGGTATAACAATTAATTTTAATCATGAGCTACGGTTTAATATGCTCGACATCTATTTTATATTTCTATTATTATATTCAGGTATTGAACGACGTCATGAAAAATATGGAGCCCAGCGATTTTGTGGGGTTCACATTCAGCACGCCGCGACTGATAAATGGACCAGCATGGGTTAGTTTTAGACGGGTTGATCAGGTTCATATTGATGTACTGTGGCAGGCTATAGAAAAAATTCTTCAGAGTAACGCTGATATCTTCACGGATGGACAATTTAATATGGAAATAACACAGGTCTCAATGCCAACAGGAAGAGGAAGGTCATTGAATGGGCACGGACTGGCATACGCTGAATTATGTCGAAGGAAGTACGGCATAGTAGAAATTAATAATTCTGACAATCTCTGTCTTCCTCGAGCACTTGTTGTCGCGGAATCGTTTATTAGAAAAGAAGCACGTTTCAGACAGGTATGTAAAGATACATATGGTATTCAGAGTGAGAGAGTGCAGGAGATTTTAGACAAAACAAATATCAGAATACCTGAAAATGGGGCTGGCATACCCGAGTTAACAGAGTTCCAAAGATTTTTTATTCGCTACAATATATGTGTATATGAATATAATACACCTGCAGAACTTATATTTGAAGGTGCAAGAGATCAAAATCTCTCAAGATTAAATCTCTTGCATTATCAACATCATTTCTCGGTTATAAAAAGTATAACATCTGCATTTTCTTGTAGATATTTTTGTGAGCAATGTCACGTTACCTATAACACCGTACCGGGTCATACTTGTGAATATATTTGTATTTTCTGTGCATCATCTCCTGCCTGTCTTCCAACTCTGAATATAGTGAATTGTGCTCAGTGTAATAGACAATTTCGAGGACAAGTCTGCTATGATCGACATAAAGCAATCATGTGTAAAGCATACCATAAGTGTAAAAATTGTTACAAAACTTATAAATTCTCCAAAAATCGAAATCATTCATGCGGCGAGATATACTGTAAAATTTGTAAGAGTTACAAGGAATCTGGACATAAATGTTATATCTCGATCGATCAAAACGTTGTGAAAGACAAGAATCTAACGCTTTATTACGATTTTGAAACTAGGCAGGAAAAAAATCTTGATCAATATAAACAGCATGAAGTGAATTTAGCCGTTGTACATCAGTCCTGTTCTTCATGTCGCGATATTGAAGATATTAATACTTTTTGCAGTTCATGCGGCATTCGCCAACTGATTTTCAAAGACGACCCTGTTAAAAATTTTCTTACATTTGTTTTGACCCCACGAGCTTCTTTTTCATCAGTTACATGTATTGCTCATAATGCCAAATCGTTCGACGCGCAATTTATTTTAAAATTTTTAGTTGAAATTATGAATATAAAACCAAAAATAATATTGAATGGGAATAAAGTTTTTCTAATTGAAGTAAATTCCAATGTTCGATTTATCGACTCCATAAATCATATGCCCATGTCCTTGGCATCATTACCTAAAGCTATGGGTCTAGCGGCTTCGGTCAAAAAAGGATTTTTCCCTCATTTATTTAACACTCTGAATAATGCAGATTATGTAGGCCCCCTACCGCGAGCAAAATATTATGGGGTAAACTCAATGAGCAATTCTGTACGACAAGATTTTCTAACATGGTATAACCAGCAGATAGATAATAACGAGATATTTGATATGAAGAAAGAATTAGTGGAGTACTGTATATCCGATGTCGATATTTTGCGTCGTGCTTGTGAAAAATTTCGCCAAACTTTTATAAATGACTGTAAAGTTTGTCCATTCTCGGAAGCAGTGACTATCGCGTCAGCTTGTAATAAAGCATTCCGTCGCCTGTTCTTAAAGCCTGATACGATCGGTATCATCCCTCTGAATGGTTATAGATTGAAAGATAACCAGTCTAAAATTGCATTACAGTGGCTAATTTCTAAAGAAAATGAGCAAGGAATACGTATACAGCATGCAGGTCACGGCCCAGAAGCTATGATTACTCCAAATTTGAAAGTCGATGGTTTTTATGCTCGCGATAAACTGGTTTATGAATTCCTAGGTTGCTTCTGGCATGGATGTAAGTCTTGTTTCAAATCGAATCGTAATGAAAAACTTTATAATACTACAAAAGAGACTATGGAATTTCGATATCAAAGAACAATTGAGAAATTAGAGAAAATTGAAAAATTAGGATACAGGGTCATAAGTACATGGGAGTGTGAATTTCGGAGTTATTTAAAACAAAATAAAAATATCGCGAAAGAATTGCAAGATCATCAACTTTTAAATTCTCTGCCTCTACAACCGCGAGATTCTTTGTACGGTGGGCGCACAGGCTGTACTTATTCATATAAAAAAATAGAAAATAATGAAAAAATTAAGTATGTCGATGTTTGCAGTTTATACCCGTATGTCTGTAAGTATGGAAAATACCCAGTCGGGCATCCAGAAATTTTTGTTGGTACAGAATGTGATTTATTATGCCCTAATAACAATATTGATCGTGTCGAGGGATTAATAAAATGTACTGTATTACCACCCCATAATCTGTATCATCCGGTGCTGCCTAGGAAAGCTCATGGTAAGCTAATGTTTGTTTTATGCCGTACATGCTGCGATAATCTAGAAAAAAATGAATGTATACATAACGATAAAGAAAGAGAATTCACGGGGTCCTGGGTTGCCGATGAGGTGAGATTAGCTGTGAAACATGGCTACAAAATTTTACAAGTCCTCGAGGTATGGCAATATGAGATTAGTCAGTATGACAAGACGACAAAAACAGGAGGAATGTTCGTAGAGTATGTTAATCATTTTCTAAAAATGAAACAAGAGGCTTCAGGTTATCCTGAAAACTGTAAAACGGACCCTGACAAGGCTGCTTACATAAAAAGCTATTTTGAAAATGAAGGCGTACAACTGGATCCTCAAAAGATCGAGAAAAACGCAGGCAAAAGATCTGTAGCTAAATTAATGCTGAATTCTTTCTGGGGTGAGTTATTTGATCTTGTATTTGAATTATGGTATTAATATCGAAATCTGATTATGTGTTACAGGTAAATTTGCTCAAGCAGAGAACCGCCCGAGAACAACGACTGTGTCATCTCCTGGAGAGCTTTTTGAACTTCTAGCCAATCCTGCTGTCGAAGTTCATAAAATTATTCCAGCGGGTGATACTATGTTATATGTGAATTGGCAGCATAAACGAGAAGCGATGGAACAGATACCGACAGTCAACATCGCCGTCGCGGCGTACACGACGGCCCAGGCTCGCTTGAGACTCTACGAATATCTTCACCTGTTACATGATAGAACGTTATATTATGATACTGATAGTATAATTTATTACCATTCACCGGGTCAGTACGAACCCTCTACAGGTGATTTTCTTGGCGATTTAACAGATGAGCTAGTCTGTTATGGTCCAGAAAGTTATATCACTGAGTTTGTATGCGGAGGGGCCAAAAACTACAGCTTCAGAGTTTATTGTCCGGTGAATAAAAAAACTAGTGAACTCTGTAAGGTGAAGTGTTTCACACTGAATTATGAAAATTCGCAAAAAATCAATTTTCAACTTGTAAAAAATTTAGTATTAGGTATAGGTGATGAAATCAATCCTGTTATAACTAGTAGGAATATCAGATGTATGTCAGATCATACTGTAGTTACGAAAAAAGAAACAAAAAAATTTTCTGTTAATTTCACAAAACGGAGACAAGTGGAAAATTTTAATTCAGTTCCGTATGGAACAAAAAGGTCAAGATTACATTGAATAGTGATTCTTCTTCTTTCAATAATCCTCTTGAATTATTTCATTTTTCTGAAATAATAATTATCATTGGAAATTATTTGTGTAGATTCTGTTTGAGGTATTTATGAAAATTGTAATGGTATATATTAACATTGTAATAAAACAAATATTCAGAAGAACTGTCTTTTATTGAAATAATAATAGAACATGTATTTGATAAATTCATCGTTTTCAAGTTTATCGTATTTACTAAACAGTAGTACAAAATTATTATGTGAATAATTATTAATTCGGAACCAAAGATACAATAAACAATAACATCCACAGACTGATGTCGTTATATCCTGAAGGGCATAAGTATTGTGAGTCCAGCTTCTTGTATTTCTCCATAAGAAATCCATATGTTCTTGTACAAACGGTGGTCTCCCAAAACTATCGAAATACATCCCATATCCCGTTCGATCTATGAAAATAGCCATCCAATGTTCGCCTTTCTTTGAATCGGGATCAGAATTTACAATAATAGAGCATGGAAAATTAACATGACGAGGAAGTTTATTTGCAGCGTACACACCATAATGACAAGTATTTTTGAAATAATTTTGGAAAATATTTTTAATGAACACTGCATTCATTCCTGCTAGTTAGCTAGACGAGTGTCAGTTCAAAACTAGCAATGAAATATGAAGAGAATAAATATATATGGGAACTTATGAAAAAAAATTCTTTTGATATTACAAACCTTTATTCGCACGTATAAACTAAAATATATTATACATTGACCGTACTAACTACCATAATCTACGATAACATTTCTATTCCTATCAATTTCAATAATATTATCAAATTCGCTATAAATTACACAATTGACTGTTTGAGTGAGTGCTTGTTCGAAACCGACTTCGATTCTTAAGGAGCCTTGGCGGGTCAAATTCCAGTGTTGTATTGAGTTTGCTGCAAGGTCTGGAGTAAGGTCAAATGCAGATAGAAAATAACCATATGGATAATCTTCTCGTGTAATGCCATGTCCAGTGTTTGAAAAATGGATTCCAGTACCCGAAAATCGGGTGTTGTACATCTGAATATATGATTTGTTATTATCGTTAAACGATGGCTGTAACGGTTTTGACGGTAGCTGTTGACCATTGACACACAATGATAAATAATTTATAGTGAAATTCTCAAAGTTGTACGGATTTGTCGCATAATCTCCATTAAACGCTTTATTTGAAACAAAACCAATAATACATCGCTTAGGTAGCTGACCCAGGAAAATGTTATCAAGAGATTTTCCCTGTACTCCTGTAGGAATGACGATGGCCTTGACCTCGGATCTCGTGATTGGATATTTAGCCGTAGTTAGTTCTAAAGCTTTATTATGTGCTAATAAAATGCTAGGATTTAATTTTATACGACGAACAAGTAGTGTAGCTTCATTGATATGGACTTTATAATTTGAACCAGTTGAGATCAGTTGAAAAATATCACGTGAACGTACTAGCCTCAAACGCATTTCAACACCATTAAGTAGAAATTTCTCTTGATTGAAAATATCAACATGAAGATGACCAATCATATCAACATTTTTACTTGTTTCAGTATATTTTTGACGTTTTTCAAAACCGGGATTGCCACCAACATCTTTATTATTCATTCTACCAGCCTTATCAGCATACCAGAGAGCTGAGGTGAGATGCGAATTCTTGGCATCACTACCATAATTTAATAAAGTTTCAATGTATGCTCTATATGGATATGTGTTGTTAGGCGGCGATACTAGTTTCTGATTCAAGTATAAATCAACTTGACTGAAAATTGAGTGGAGCCAGTTATTGACAGGTGCTACATTATCTGTATCAGTTAATGGCGTATTATCTGATTTTAAAATCTTAACATTCAAGTACAACATTGTCTGTGATAAATCCAGGTAATCCTCTCCACTTCCAGGTATCAGGAATTCTAAAGGTCCATCTTCAACAGAAGAGATTGTTTTGTATGAGGTCCAAAGACCGCTTTCGATACTAGTCTGTGTGGGGGGTAAAGCAAATAAATCTAATTCGGTTTTAACGCATTCACAAGATTGTGTATGTAGAAATGCCATTTCAGTCAAAAATATCAATATTTCTAGCTCGTTTTTTATTCTTTACTGCAGCAGGTGAAGCTTTAAACTGAACAAGTTTCTTAGCTAGCTTCTTCTTTTTATAGCCAGAACCGTCCATCAATTTATCAATTTTGTTCTCAGCCTTACGTTTCAAATTAATCCCCGCCTCTCTTATTCTATTATTGAAAGATTCTCTAACAGGCTGATTTTCACTCAAGTCTCCTAGAAATTGAGCTCCTGTACTGAGTGCTTCTTTCCCAATAACTCCCAGCCCTTTCTTTATCACTGGAAAAATATTTCGAAACAGGCTGCTAAAAAATGATCCGATTCCATGACCTCGTTGAAACTGGTTTCCGCCTCGGTACACTAAGCCAATTCCTGATCCAGCCTGCTTGTTATAGTATCGCTGATAAGGACAAGTTTTCATGATGCTCTTCTAAAATGTAGTTTCACACATAAAGTACCAAATTGGAATGGTGCAGCACCCCCCTCGTTGAGTCTTATATCTATTTCAATATTTGAAAATTCGCGTCGTAGGATGGGAACATAGTGCGGCTGCGTGTACAAAATTGTTTTACTTGATCCGAATACGAAATTTTCAGTTTCAACATGAACCACTCTTAAAAGTTGAGTAACTACATCACCGACAAACTGAGGTTCAATTATGTCGCAGTAAACATACAGATGATTAGGCAGACCTAACAATAAATTAGGTACATTGATTGATGATTTCTTTTGATACAAATCACTTAACGGTGAAAATCCCAGCTGGAGCGCAAGCCGCGGTGATAATTTCAGAGAGCACACTTCTTTTTGCTTAAATAGCGTTTCAACGCGTTTTTCTGACTTGTTGTATGAAAATGCTACATATTTATTTATTACTGAATTTTTATTCATCTCATGCAATAGCTGGTCGATATTTTCATAATTTCTTGAAGTAACTTTTTCTTTACTAATTCGTGGAGGTGATACTAATGTCACATCCGGTTCGTTAATTTGAGATTCTTTCTTGAATGTATTTGTCAAGTATACTTTAACTTCATTTTCTTCTGTGTTCACATTATAGAAAGTGCACGGGTAAATAATTTCTGATAGCGAAACTTCCCAATTTCCATCCAGCTTTATATTCTGAGGTAACTGTGTAGTGAATTTTGATGTTTTATTGCCGGGAAAATATTGCATGCTGCTATTACTAGGTAGCGTTATGAAAAATTCTCTGTCATTCATTTTTTGAAATATTCAGAGCGCTGGCAGAAACCCAGGAATCAAATTTCTCGCTGTAACCTCTCCAGCGAACTAGATACTTCTTTCTGAGACCTTTACCTTCTGTAGCAATAATTTTATCTATTTTATAGACTGTATCTGAGTCGACATGTACCCGCTGTAACTCAGGCTCATAAAAAGTGCCCTCTATTGATTCGTTGTTCAAATCTCTCAATTTATAGACAATAGGGCTTCTTCTACTTATTGAGTGTATTTTAAATAGCTCTTCGCTCCAGTTTTGTTCATAACCTTTTTCAAAAAGGCTTTTGTATTTTGATATTCGAGCTATATCTCCCACTTTATATTTTTCACTTTTGTTTTCGAAATTTTTTTGAGTCTCATTTTGATTTTTCCAAACTTGCAATATATTTCTATCGCTGACGTCAATAGGGGATATTTTAATCGAGCGATGTTTTGTTTTATTATAAGATGTTACAAGTTTCTGTAGCACGTCGATATATTTATATGTATTTTTGTATGTAAAATAACGATACATTTTTGTCTTCAAAGTCCTGTTAAATCGTTCTACAAAACATGCTTTGATATCAGCGTTGTGAATCGTATAAAATTTGACATTATTTTCTTTCAAAAACGATTTCACTGATTTCGCAATGAATTCAGAGCCTTTGTCCGTTTGTATACAGATTGGTTTTCTCTCAATAAATATAGATTTAAATGCTTGAATAACAGAAGAAGGTTTCTTATCGAACAATGGAATAGCCCAGGCGTATCTCGAAAATACATCAATGACTGTTAATATATACTTATAATTATCGTTAAATCGGCTTAACTTTCGCATATCGTTGAGGTCAGCTTGAAAAAGATCGTTAATATTGGAAATATTGTACTTATTTCTTCGAAAATGTTTTCTAACAGGCTTGTGTAGAGTATAAGCATTTTGAGAAATTATCCAATTTCTTATTTCGCTAGGTTTATACTGCCCTTTCATAAAGTTCATAAGATTATTCACACTTGAAAAACCTGCACTATGTGACGGGTCATAATAAATTTTAGATAGTTTTTTATCCATCATGTAAATGAAAAACGTTTCCACTTCCGTTTCGAGGGCCTCACACCTTCGATGTCGTCTTTAAATGATAGTTCACTATTCTTTTTTTTGTTAATTGATTTTTTGCTTTCGGAAATATCAGATTTTGACTCTTCCGTCAGAATTTTTTTTCTTTGAGGATTATTAATTAGTTCCCGAGGTATATTTCCTATTTTTAGAGCCTCTACAAACTCCTTCCACCCCGACGGATTATTATTTTTTTTGTATCGTACAATATCACCTATCAGATCCGAAATATTTGAATCGGGAATTTCTCTATTATTTATGTAAACTTTACCGATATTATCCCAAGAAATTGAATCCTGCAATTTCAACCTTTGCAATAACAAGCGGGCTTTTTCTTGATGGATCTTAGGTAACACGCTTACAATTTGTTCAGTATCGTCGTGCTTCTCAGCAAGCGGTTTAGATTCTGCGAGAATATCCTGTTCAATTTGTAATTTTATAGGTTCCCTATTTTGTTTTTGAAAAAATAAATATCTTTGTAGAATTTCTTGATACATTCGCCATTTTTCGTATTCAGAGACTTCCATTTCTAAGACATTTTTCATATCTATATCCAACTGATGGGTAGTATTTCTACCTTCCTCAACATTACTATTCCGGATACGGCTCAAATTCTCGGGAGATATAAGAACCATTTTTTTGGCATGCTCCATAATTAATTTTTACTAAACAAGGACCCCAGGACACCGCTTAGAATAGGCGCTAGTAGAAAAGGTAAGAATGCTCCTCCGTTTTGAACTAAAACACGTTTCTTTTTTTTCCAATTTTCCCCTTTTTTCACAAGTTGTCGTAAAACTTTTTTATGACGTCCTAGTACAGCTTGCTGATTTCGACTGAGCGGGATTTTATCATCTAATATATTATAAATACATTCACAAATGCATTTTACAGCTGTACAGTCACTATTTTTTAATAATGCTAATCTATATTTAGGTTTAAGTTTGTGGAGAGAGCGTAAAAACTCGGCGTTGCTTATAACAGGTCCACTCATTTTATATAATAACCTCGGGAATGTTTTTGGACATATATTTATATGATTTTTTTGGTAAATAAACATATGTGAGGCCGTCACGTGATGTGCGAAAACGAAGCCATTCAGGAGTGCTTTGTTTGAGATCGAACATTAAATAGCCATGAGGTTCCATTGTAGCGTCTCTATAAGATTCTTGAATGAATTTTACATTTTCTGGAAAAACCTGTCGCGCTAGGTGTGAAATTTGCGCTCTATCACGGGGGTTTTTAAAATAAATTATATAATGTGCATTCAGCGAGATATCGCGCTGGCCTTTACCCTGATGGAACAAGTTTTGTGTGAGGAAAAATACAGATAAGTTTTTATGATGCGACCATTTTGTAAAAATGTCTACGATTCGATCATCGGCCTCTCTCATAAGATCATCAAGTATCATTAGCTGTGGGTATTTTCCATCTATATTTTCAAGATCAGGTAGTCCCTGGATAAACTCTACATTTTTAATTTTATCGTACATACTTTGCCATGCGCCGTAATGCCAGTATATTTTTTTAAAATTTGTATCGCTCATTTCATTGATATTAGACAGAAAGTTATTTACAAAATATGATTTCCCTGCATGACTTGGACCGGCTATTAAAGCTGAAAACGGATGTGTAAATTTTACACACATATTGTCGGCAAGCAAAGCGATAGAACACTAAGTCAGTATCTAATCCTAGTTTCATATTTATTAAAGACAGAATAAAAGAAAAATATGATCATAGTAAGATGTTTATTCATGGTTCATATACAAACAGTATCCCTACTAATTTATATATACTTTTACAATTTAACAAATTCAATTAATCGTGCCTGCTTTCCAGCACTATAATTTTTCACACCTGTATATTTTATACCCCATATGGAAACATCGCACTGTTTTAACTGGCATATTTCTTCATCAGTTATCACATCAAAACGTCCGGGTAAAAACACCACAAAATCTTCACACTCAGCGATAATTTTTCGTCCAAATCCACGGGTCTTAACGGCCTTGATGTCGACCAGCTTGTATGTCGTATCAATTTCTAGCTCCATAATTTTCTTCATAGGTTTGATATCAGCCAGCTGTCCTTTTTGATTCAATTTGGAGAAGTCCATTTTCTGAATAGTATTAAACAAATAAAGTGTTAAATGTTTCTTACTAACAATAATGATAGCAGTAAACAAGAAATATTAAAAACAATTCTTTATAATATACATATAAATATTTTAATAACTCAATATTCTTACCTGAGACTTGATATGAAAACCTTACTTCTTTTACCAGGACAAGGACTGTTGTGAATTCTACTAAAATAAATACAGCTTTTATATCTGTATTTCTCACTCTTTTAACCTTCATATATTATACATTTTCTCTTTTTCAAATTCCATATCTTTTTAAAATTCTAATACACTATTTTTAAAAATAAGCCTTGTATACGTATATGAAATGATTTTTCTAACATCAAAATTCCTCTAATGACCCATAAATAATCTTGTATAAAAAATACTCTGCATTTTATTTTCAAAATAAACCTTGTACACGTATATGAAATAATTTCTCTAAACATCCAAAATTAAACCAAATTAGCTTTAATTGCATTTCTGCCTCAAGCAAAAATTCTGAAACCAAAAATCCCACTAATGACCTATTACTTTCCAGCGCTAATTATTTTCAACCCGCGCAAGATTCGAGCCGCGACAACGCACGTCCTGATTTGAATCTTGTATCTTAACTACTGTAGTAATAAGAGATTATCACATAAACAGGATATGCAATTAATAGTGCAGGTGCTCAAATGGTAATCATTCTCTTAATCACAGGAATATATTGTATCATTCTCGCTCAATCATTTTGTTTACTACGGAAATTTATTGCAGTCATAATAATTTCATTCTTGCATATGTAAACAGAGAACATTTATTCAGAGTGTCAATTCAAAATGCCCAGCTCATACAGTTCCCTTAGCAGACTCAATCAAAGTTAGTCCGCATTCAACTACGGGAAAGGTAATTACAAAGTCTGTGCAGTGGGAAATATTGTACTTTGTCGGATAGATAGGGAACTGGGACAGGTGTCATGAGCTACCTATATATTTCATCATTATTCTTTCTATTCACTATCGTCACAAGAACACTTTCATGTTGTAGGATTACTTGCAAAACAAGAACATGTAATAATAGATTCGAGAGCAATTCATAAGCTCTGGAGATTTGGATTGCAAGCACAAGCATCTGGAGCATGTGATTGCTGTGGAGATTTTCTGCATATGTATATTGCTCTAATGACTAATGTTCGAGGGAGATCATTGATCAAAATACATGGCCAAGAAGTCTGGAGCAACCTGAAGAAAGGTGTTATCTGAAGCTATCACTTTATACAATCTGACTCATGAAATTGTAATGTATCAATAGCTGTTTATTTGTGAAAACGATCAAATCCTGAGAACCAGCATTTGAAAAAAAATATACCTCTTCTATTCGTCTATTTGTGCCTCGTTGAAAGTGTGGAGCTCACTAAGACGAATCCAGAACTCCGTGTTCTTCTAAATTAGAGATATGGCGGTTTGAAGTTGGATGTCATTTCAAGGTCACTACAAATTTGGACTTTCATGGAGCTTTGCCTGTCATATGGTACTACATTTGACACCCGTGGAAAATTGAGTGACTGTTGAGTGGCACCTAAATTAAGCACTATTAGATCTCTGCGACCCTCCATACCTAAGATATTGGAGGTGAGAGTGATATCGTGATTTCAAGGTTACTTTAAATTTAGAACTCCCACAAAAACTTAAGCTGGGATCGCGCATGTTTTTCTAATGAGATATATGTGCGCAATGGTGACGTCACATCAGAAACAGCAAGAAGGTCTCTAATACTAACACCTTCAAACACATATACAGAAGATGTTTCAGAAGCTTCTTCTGATTCTATGTCACTAACAAATACTAATGAAAATACCTGGTTTCAGATGAATGTACCGTGATTAAAATTGGCGGTAAGTATCTTAACGGAGTGCGAGGAAGGGATCCTGAGTTATCAAGGCCAAATAGAGATTCTTTATTGCGTGGTTCGGAAAATTGAAGAAATTAATTTATTCCTTATTTCCCGATCAATGAAAATAATAGCGAAATGAATTTGCGATGAATATCTCTCTTTCAAATATGTTTATGATGATGGTGTCATCATTGGCGACGGAACACACTCGCTATTTTCGAGAATAGAAGACCAAAATAATTCCTTCAATAAGCCCCATATGTCAAGATCATCAATAAATACTATGAAAATACTAGCAAGAATACTTGGAGTAATGTTCCACAGGCCCCACAGTATCCCATAATTAATATAACCTGATACAATACAGATATAAAAATAAACTTTTACATTGCATTACAACAATGAACCTAAATTTATTGCCAAAAACGTATCATTATCAGCATCATTGATAAATTTAATAATATCTTCAGACCCTGGTATTTTGGATCTTTTTGACTGATAGTTTTGAAAGCATGGTTTCAAAAATGCAGTTACTTTGAAATATTTCGAAATGTCAATATCTCTGTAGAGTAAAAAAAGTTCGGAGCATGGAATAACAAGATGACATTGTGGATCCATTTTTTGTTTCGCTCATTACAGTGGAATATGATAGAATAATATTTTCTGTAATGGCTTCCACATTTCTTTCAGTACACCAGTCGCAGGAGTTCGGATATTCTTTGTTGTATTTCTGGATAGATTTCTCAGGTAGTAATAGAATAACAAGTTGTAAAATCCGTACAGTTTGCGTAGCTCGCCAGCGGCTCATTTACGCAAACTGCTCTCATATTACAACCACGGTCATTGTAACACTTGTTTAACAATTCACTATTTCAGCTGCTTTCGTTTTTTCTGTACGTGTACTTTCCATGTGCCCAGTTTTTCTAAATGTATACCTACTTATCTGACACTGTCTTGCTTTGGAATTGAGCAACTGTTCATTATTGTGTTCATCAGAACAAGAAACTTGTTTTGTGGTGAATGTTGCGTGTGCACATTTTGCTTCATCAATTTTTATACGCCACTTTGGTGCTTAGTCTTAGATTTCATACAGCGAAGTTTGAATGATTTCACTTGCTTCGTTCGGATGAGTATGGGAAGCAAGTATATTTGTATCGTCGCCAGAGGTTTCTATTAACGTGTTTGAATTACAAGGTAGATCTGTTGTGTACAGTTGACACAACACAGGCCTCGATACGCTACCTTGTGGTACTCCAGCACTGGTTGAGCATATTTTCGAACATATTTCTTGGGTTGCTACTTGAAAGTATCTATCTTCCAAATATGACCTGAATAGAAAGTATTGGCCCGGTAAGTTTTGTTTGATTTTATGAAGTAATATACTATACTTTGTCAAACGCTTGACTCACGTCTAGGACGATTCCAGTGCATATTTTTCTGCTCCTCGAGGTCTTTTCCAATTCTGTTTACTACTCTGTGCACTTTCTATATTTGAATGCTGATTACGAAATTCAAATTGACGGTCGGGTATGAGTTTATATTTCTCGATTTAGAGATAGATATAGATTATTATTGTCTGAGTTGAACTATTTTGATTTCGCATTGCATTCAGATGATTGAATGAGAAAATACAATCAAAAGTCTCCTCATATGAAAAATTGAGTTGTGGTGTGCCTCAAGCCTCAGTATCATATTATATTATAATTTAATATGTACATAGCTGACTTCCATGAGAGGCTGGAATATTCTTCATGTCACTAATATGCAGACAATACGCTGATTTGTAGGTCATTCCCTTGAAGTCAATATTCTGAAAATTTGGGTAGATCAAACCAAAATTTAGATTCTATAGCAAAATTTCCTTTGAATCATCAGTTGCACATTCATCCTCAAAAATCGAATATGATTATTTTATGCAAGAAGAAAGATTGAGCGTGAGCAAATTCGTCTATGAAACTGAGTATATTATGTACAGATATATCAGCATCACAATATATTCAAATAATATAGGGTATATGAGTTCTAGTAGTCTTAAAGCTTAATTTTCAAATAAACATATCAAAGATCCTCCTTCAAGAAAAATTGTTGTAGATTTCTCAGTTCTCTCTAGATTCAATTATGGAGATGAAGTATATGGCCCATGTCTTGATTAAATTACCAAATCACGTATACAAAAACCACAAAATTCCTGTATAAGTTATGAAGGATCATATATCCGAATTTCACATTTATAAACAATTATCAAGGATAAATTAAACAAAGCATAATTCAATATAACAATTGTATTAAGTTCCAATTAAACATTACAATGAACCAATATTCATCTATTCGTTGCACAGGGCCGTCGGTCCCAGAGTGTAGATCTCATGTAATCTGAAAATAGAATATAACATGAGCAAACTACTTGCTTAGTGAGGAGAATCACATTCTCAAACATAGATTATATACTAAATATCATCAACACAACACAGGTTATCTATTCAATACCATCAACACAACGGAGGTTATATATTCAATACCATCGACACAACGGAGGTTATATATTGTAATTTTTCTTTTCTCGTACTTGCTTTCAATTTTCCGACTCTTATCATAGCTTTTTATATTGTTGTAGTTGGTCCTCGGTCATGTTCGTAGCTACTTCTTGTCGCATTCCTATATTTCACTCACTGTTGGTCGCTCTCGTTGTACTTGTAAGCACGCATACAACTGCGTCGGAAGGTGTACGTGGGTGGTAGTCGAAAGTAATTCGCTTGGAGTTTTTTCTGTTATCGAATTTACAGTGTTATCTATAGCGAACTAAATATTTTCCTATCTCAAGTTACAACATTTTCGGCAGTAGTTGTCAGCGAAGTTAGAACGGTAGCGTTCACTCTCTTGCGTTGCTGATGTGTCTCACTTCTTCATTTTTACATTATGATGCAAACTGTCAAGGGATTGAAACTGTTTCTTGATCAGATATCAATCAGGTCGGTGTCCCTTCAAAAGTTTGGAATAAGTGACCTCAGAAATCTGACAACGTGTTCCGTTTCTGTATTTTTCATTGCTCTTTTATTTTGGTGAATCCATCAACGACGACTATCACGTGGATATTTTCTGCTGAGCTTTGAACGAAAGGTCCAATGTGATCGATGCTTATTGTATGAAGTGTTTCTCCATGGGATTGAGTGATGCTTGGCGTTTCTTCCTTGGCTGTTTATGATGCATACAATTCAAACAACAATCAATGTATTTCTTCACAAAACGACTTATATCACTCCATGTTTCATCAATCGCAAAATGTCTGAAGTCGTCATGGTCAGCGCGTACTATCTGCACTCGCTGTCTTTTGGATACAACCCACTGTATCCCAGTAGTAGTAATCTCTAAAGTGATAGTATTTATATATTCTACTTTCATAATCAATTTCTAGTGGTTCACTTGGAATATCTTTGATCGGTTCGCGCTCCTCATGTGTCATTGATCTGCGAGGATACAATCATCCGGTTCAATGTGCAAAATATTAATTTCATTGAAAGATTTTTCAAATGTTGCTGGATTCCTACTCAGAGCATCCACGGGAGCTATTTGTGATCCTGGGCGATATTCTATATCAAAAGTAAATTCCTGAAGATCAAGTTACCATCTTCCGATTCTGAGTACTAAGTCTTTTTTTGTGCTCGCTGTTCTCAACGCACTTCAGTCTGTACCAATTTGAAATGAACTCCCAACAAATACTCTTTCAACTTTTTTTTTTAATGTCTTCACTACTGCAAACGTTTCCAGCTCGTGAAGATCATATCTTATTTCGATTGGAGATGTTTGACGATTTAGACTAGCTGATGGATGTAGTTTATCAGACTGATCCTTTTGAAGAAGAATTTTACTCAAACCAATCTTGCTTGCATCTGTATGAATTTCTATATCACTATCAGGGTTGTACAATCTTAAAAACGGTCTTTCTGTCAATCTCGTTATTGGTTGTTCAATTCTTGCATAATTCTTGATGAATTGGCGAGAATAACTAGTGAGTCCTAGAAACTGTCCCACCTGGTATACACTTCTAGTTGTTTAATCTGAATGGTTAACGATCAAAATCATACTGGCCATCGCAGTCTATATTTTGAACTTTTCGCTATGGATATCTAGCGATATTCTGACGTTATGTCTAGTGAGGTAAAGTAATTTGATCCTTGTAATCTATCCAGTTGACCATCAATCTTCGGTAGAGGATAACAATCTTTCACTATAACTTTGATGGGACATCTCTAATCTATGCACATTCGTGCTTCTCCATTTTCCTTCTTCACAAAAAATACTCGTGCCAAAAGAGAGAAATTTGAGTCGTGGATGATACTAGCGTCCAAAAGTTCTTGTACTATCCCTTGTTCTTGCTCTCTCTCCATAATGAATCATTTATATAGTCTATAGGTAATAGATGTCTAATCTATCGGAACGATTTCCACTTGTGTTGCATATGAATTTAGTTTATAAGTTTTTAAACTACATGTTGTACTTAGGATAACGAAGGAAATTATTATAACAAAGATATAATTGTATATATATATATGTATACAGGATGTGGTCGTTTGATAACAATATAATTGAAAAGGACACATCCGTTGTTACATAATCTACAGAAAGATTTATCTTTCGTGACTAGCTTCAAGGTTATCGCAAATCGAATTGAGCGGAAGACTCAACCGTACAACGGAAATTTGATCTTAGATAGTAATAAAGTCGTATCATTTTGTATTATAAATAGCTGTTGGAATTTTATGTTCACTATTTCCAATTGTTACAAGCTTTTTGTTATAAATTTTCCAATTGATATGAAATCTGTAACGTTTAATGATAAAGTAATAGTACATCAGAGGATAGTGTGGAAATGTTTATACCAATTGAATCGTCAAGGAATATGGGAGCAATATACAAGAGATCGCTTTCGTTGTCATTATAAAATTGAACAATGTTCCATTATTCTAACACCAATGTTGGAGTATCAATTTAATGATTACAGAAAATAATAACTTTAAAGAAAAAATAATATAAGTTGAATAATTTAAATAGCCGATAGTAAGTTAAATTGGTAGGAGAATAAAGGAAGACTGGCTCCAAGGAAAAACTTTATGATTTGGAAAATACGACGACGTTTCGGCCCTTGTTTGCGGCCATTATTCAAGTCAGCTAGGTGAACATTAAAGTTTATTATAAAGAAGGAGTTAACTCCTTTATTATTTACATTTACATTTACGAGTCAAAACAGACTCAAAGTCTGTTCTGACTCGTAGGAGCTGTAACTCCACGATGTTGTTACTCCTTTTTTATAACTCCTTTTCTATAAAAAAACTTCAATGTTCACCTAGCTGACTTGAATAATGGCCGAAACGTCGTCGTATTTTCCAAATTATAAAGTTTTCTCTTAGAGCCAGTCTTCCTTTATTCTCCTACCAATTTGAAAAAAAAAATGTAATAAGAACATGACTTTCAAAAGTTATTGAACACTTTTTTTCAATAATAATTTTTGTGTGAACGTTTTACTGCGCAGGATTTGTATAAAATGATAAAACAAATATTTATAGGGACAGGAATTCTATTGTTTCATTTAGTGTTGATAAACATTTTTGAAGCAAGAAGATTCATATTTATATGTGCGTGAAAAAATAATGAGGAAGAAAAATGGTAAGATTTTTCTGTATTTCATTTTAAAATAATTTTTAATTGTCGAATTACTTATAGCAAGCAAAAACAAACAACAATGGTGAGAATATCCAGCTAAAAAGAGAGCTTCATGTGGAAAAATTTCCCAAGTTGGAAAATCAATGAGGAAAAGAAGAATTAATCGCAGTAGAAATGTTATAAATGTTGATCAAGAAACTGGTGAACTTGTAAAAGAAATAACAGCGGAATCCAGTGGAAATTTTATGAATGTTGACCGAGGAACTGCTGAACTTGCGAAAGAAATAACACTGAAATCAATGTTGAATAATTTATCACCACCATTTCATGTTATTGGTAATGATAATAATGAATTCATTATAAAACAGAGACAGTTTAAAGGACGAGGCTGATTTGGATGTTCTCCTAGGCTCGGCATCCATAGCATCATTCGCGTTTCCTGACAATCAAGATCAGCGAGACAACCTAGACTGGCTACTGGAATACCACATGTTTCCATTGGATTTGACACTGAGGAGGCATGTAGCTGTTGGTTTGAATCCAAATAAAAATTTTAAGCCCGTGGTGCGACTGTTCGGCAACGCTTAACTAAAAAACTTTGCAGATGTGGAAGACATAAGTGTGTTTCTGGTCTTTTTGAAAAAATATTGAACCTGAAGACGAGTTTTGAGCTTTTATCAAATAAACAATTGGCGCTCAGTGTGAACGATGATAAGATCTTAGATTTAAATCAAATTAATATAGAAACCTTGATCTAATTGGGAAATGAGATTTAAAATTTATTAAAGAAGTACAGTATAAATATGAAAGTGTAAATTTAGAATATAAAAGATTGGAGCAAAATATATTAGTTAGCAAATTAAGATTGGGATTAGATGTAAAAATAGCTGAAAAATTATTTGAAGAATTTATTTTTGAAAACCCTTTCCAAATAACTACTGCACACGGCAGTTCATTACAACAGTTCAGTACTTCAATTCCAATATCATCAATTTTTGAAAGTAATAACAAACAGAATAAATAAAAATATCATATTCTTGATTTCCACCCTAATTTTAATATATTGCTCGGTATGGATGATTTAAAAAATCTAGGTGCTGTAATAGATTTGACTGAAGATATCATCGTAGCTTCCAATAGTGAAATTCATATAAAATATTACTCAATAAATAAGACAGAACAATAGAAGTAGTGGATATGCTGACTGTTAGATGATATGAAGAAAATGAAATTTGGGAGTTCAGTCAAGAGTTTTATTTTAATCTACTCTACAGTTTCAGTCCCACCTGGACCATCTTCAGGAGTGCTATATATTGTACAAAAGTGTGAATATGAGAGACAAAATGACGAAGTGAAATTGACAGTGTACTTACAATAAAATTAAAGTGTATATGTGATGACATCTATGTGTAATAATAAGTTAGTTAAAAAGTCGAAGTAATAAAAATTAGGAAAACAAACATGTTTTCGGTCAAAAATTTTAAAATAAAATAATTTAAAATATTTAAAAAACTGTGCTTGGCAACAACTGACCGTTATGAAAGACCAAGACTAAGTGCTTGTTGAATAAGGTGTTTGCCCGCTTAATGCGGAAAAGCAAAATCACACAGGTCGATAACAGTCAGTTGATGAAGTCAACCATTGGATAAGAGTCACATCACGATGTCAAGGGATACCAGCCATGAGAGAAAAAACCAAAAAACCAACGAAACAAAAACATTCAAATCATTTCAAAATGTTATTATAAATTGTGCTTAAGGCTACAGTGTCAGTTTTCTCATTGATATTATTCTTGTCCTGTTTTATATGTAACATTTCAAGTGTAAGTCTTTTGTTAAGAATAGCTTGATTCTGTAGAATGCGTGTGTTGTCAAAATCAAAAGAATGTCCGGTCTTGATACAGTGACTAACCAACGCACATTTAGCACCATCTTTTTTGGCATTTTTACAATTGCGTTTATGTTCATCCAAACGTGTTTTCAAATACCGCTTGGTTTGACCCGTGTAAGAATAATATCAATGAGAAAACTGACACTGTAGCCTTAAGCACAATTTATAATAACATTTTGAAATGATTTGAATGTTTTTGTTTCGTTGGTTTTTTGGTTTTTTCTCTCATGGCTGGTATCCCTTGACATCGTGATGTGACTCTTATCCAATGGTTGACTTCATCAACTGACTGTTATCGACCTGTGTGATTTTGCTTTTCCGCATTAAGCGGGCAAACACCTTATTCAACAAGCACTTAGTCTTGGTCTTTCATAACGGTCAGTTGTTGCCAAGCACAGTTTTTTAAATATTTTAAATTATTTTATTTTAAAATTTTTGACCGAAAACATGTTTGTTTTCCTAATTTTTATTACTTCGACTTTTTAACTAACTTATTATTACACATAGATGTCATCACATATACACTTTAATTTTATTGTAAGTACACTGTCAATTTCACTTCGTCATTTTGTCTCTCATATTCACACTTTTGTACAATATATAGCACTCCTGAAGATGGTCCAGGTGGGACTGAAACTGTAGAGTAGATTAAAATAAAACTCTTGACTGAACTCCCAAATTTCATTTTCTTCATATCATCTAACAGTCAGCATATCCACTACTTCTATTGAACTGCAAGGGATCAGCTGCAACAACAACTACATTACTTCAATATGCTCATCATTCCAGAGATCGTAGACACTTATGGAAACCAGGCTAAGTATCACATCAAGATGTTGCTAAACATTAATAACAAACTGATATCAGCTATCAATCAAAGAAATTTTTTATTAAGATGTAAGCACAATAATATCTTCCCAACTCACATCTCAAATCATTTCAACTGTTTACAAAATGTTTTATTATCTAATAATCCATATAAAAATGAGACCACAAAAATAATTAATCGATTTAAAGTACAGACAATTAATTTAGAATTGAAAATTAGTCATTGGAAGATACAGTGTCAGGAAAATAAATTCCAGCATCAGTATGACACAATTAAACAAAACATCAGTTACATTCATTGGCACAGATTCCAATTATTTTTGGAAAACAAATCATATTACATTAATAATAACATAAGACAAACACATATAAAAAAGTTTGACAACCTGTTGAAATTGAATCGTGTGGTTATTAATGAAAACCTTTCACAGGATGGCTGGTTTTGTAACTTGACGAATACCGTATTCCCCAAACGGGTAATTGATTTACTTGCTCTTGGCCCCAAATTCAGTGTACCATTTGAAACAAATGAATTACCTATTTTTGATCTTATCGCGGACGTGGAATACATTATCTGTCAAATGGATGACAGCGACACTAAAAATCAATACAGAGCTCAAATTACCAACATTATGACTAATCACATGCACAAATCTTATCAAAACAAGAACAATAATGATATCATCAAGAAGTACAATGAGACAAAACAATTTTTAAAGCGAAATGACGATATTTATATCATTAAAGCTGATAAATCTAACCTTACTGTTGCAATAGATAAAAATGAGTATATCAGTAAGATGGATGCATTGTTACATGATGACAGCACGTACACAAAAATAAATACGGATATGACGAAAAAGATTCAGAACGCTAACAATAAACTAGTTAATAATTTATTTGGTAAGGAATACATAGATGCGATAACCAAGAAAAACTTGACATCAAACAACGCGGTTTCACCTCGAATCTACGGACTGGTTAAAGTTCATAAAAATAACTTTCCTCTCCGCCCTATCGTCTCTGGTAACAATTCGCCAACAGATAAATTATCCAAATTTTTAGCACGGTTGCTTAGTGATTTATATGACGATGAATATTACATCCGTAATTCGTTTGAATTTCATGACTTCATCACGAAAGTATCCTTAGACCCTGATTACGTTCTGATTTCTTTGGACGTTGTCTCCTTGTTCACAAATGTACCACTTGATTTAGTTATCAAAGCTGTTGAACAAAAATATAATATAATATCCCAGCGTACTGATATACCATTAAAAGAGCTAATAGAATTAATTACATTTTGTTTTCAAAATTGCTATTTCCAATTTAACGGTGAATTCTTCAAGCAAATGTTCGGATCTGCGATGGGGAGTTCATTGTCTCCAGTGGTAGCTAACCTAGTGATGGATCTTGTTTTGAATGAGGTTTTGCCAGTACTCTCATTTAAGGTTCCGTTCATCAAAAAATATGTTGACGATCTGATTACAGCGGTCCCCAAATCTAAAATAGATGAAACTCTAACTGTTTTCAATAATTGCAATGCACACATTCAATTCACCGTAGAGATTGAGATGAATAATTGCTTACCTTTTCTTGATATGTCTGTAATTAGAGACAATGAGGGTAATATCACTACTAAATGGTACAAAAAGCCTTCCGCTAGTACTAGGTACCTCAATTTCACATCAAACCATCCTAAAAGTCAACTTATTAATGTAGCAAAAAATCTCTTTTCACGAGCCATACATCTCACATCTGAAATATATCACAATGAGGTGAATAATACAGTAATTGACTTACTACGTGCAAATAAATATCCGTGGGGTATCATTAACGGCATAAAAAATCAGATCAACAGCTGTTTACAGTCTAGCACGCCAAATGTCAACAAATCACCTTTGACAGTGAAGTATTTCACTATTCCGTACATAGATGGAGCAAGTGATAACATTAGGAAAGTTTTTAAAAATAATGATAAGATTAAAATTTGTTTCAAGCAACACAAAACAGTGGGTAATTTATTTTCCAAAATTAAAGACAAAATGGATATAAACATGAGATCTAATTTGATTTACAAGATTCCATGTAATGATTGCACTTCACATTACACGGGTCAAACCAAGCGGTATTTGAAAACACGTTTGGATGAACATAAACGCAATTGTAAAAATGCCAAAAAAGATGGTGCTAAATGTGCGTTGGTTAGTCACTGTATCAAGACCGGACATTCTTTTGATTTTGACAACACACGCATTCTACAGAATCAAGCTATTCTTAACAAAAGACTTACACTTGAAATGTTACATATAAAACAGGACAAGAATAATATCAATGAGAAAACTGACACTGTAGCCTTAAGCACAATTTATAATAACATTTTGAAATGATTTGAATGTTTTTGTTTCGTTGGTTTTTTGGTTTTTTCTCTCATGGCTGGTATCCCTTGACATCGTGATGTGACTCTTATCCAATGGTTGACTTCATCAACTGACTGTTATCGACCTGTGTGATTTTGCTTTTCCGCATTAAGCGGGCAAACACCTTATTCAACAAGCACTTAGTCTTGGTCTTTCATAACGGTCAGTTGTTGCCAAGCACAGTTTTTTAAATATTTTAAATTATTTTATTTTAAAATTTTTGACCGAAAACATGTTTGTTTTCCTAATTTTTATTACTTCGACTTTTTAACTAACTTATTATTACACATAGATGTCATCACATATACACTTTAATTTTATTGTAAGTACACTGTCAATTTCACTTCGTCATTTTGTCTCTCATATTCACACTTTTGTACAATATATAGCACTCCTGAAGATGGTCCAGGTGGGACTGAAACTGTAGAGTAGATTAAAATAAAACTCTTGACTGAACTCCCAAATTTCATTTTCTTCACAAGACAGAACAAGTCAATCATATTTCACTTGATAAAAGAGTTCTGATCGAACCTAATTCAGAAAAGATTATCGAATTTGAAGTGAAAGTTGAATCCGGACCTGTGTTCATTCCAGAAATTCGCACAGAACATCTTATCGCATCAGAATGTTTAGCGTCAGCGAGAAATCACTGTGTACTGTGTCCAGCAGTAAATACCAGTGAACACAAAATGTTCTTAAATGTTTGCCAGCCACTACAAGTATTCAATAACAAATCTGTTGAATATGTATATTGGGACGATATCAATGAGTTGGTTGATAGACTACGTCTGTTAATAGCGTCACAAGATGCCGGCCATTCTGGACATGATAATGAAATTATTTCAATAATTGAAGAATCAAAAGAGGCTGATGTTATCAAATAGTGTCATTCTAACAATGTCTTTGGACATGTTTGGTTCTCATATTGAGCATTATAAAACTAGAAGATATATTGATAGAGAAATTACTGGCTTCAGTAAGGAGTTACTTGCGAATAGAATCAAAATTGATGAGCTCAAGCCTCAGCTGGAGAAAAATATCGAGGGTCACACTCAAATTAAGATATCCAATTTCATTAAGAGTTTAAGAACCATCACCCTGATCAATTTGACGCTGGCGCTCAAGAAAGACATCTATGAGGTAAATTTCTCAAGACGGAGTGTAATTGTTGTTAAGGGATTGAATGATATAACCGGATAAAAATGACAGGCACCGCAAAGTTTGATGAGGGTGATTATGTACGCATCAGTAAACACAGACAAGTTTTTGTGAAGGGTTACACACCAAACTAGTCCAATGAAATTTTTGTTATTGATAAAGTTTAATTCACGAATCCTGTAACCTACATTCTCAAAGATCACGCTGGTCAAATCATAAAAGGCGGATTTTATAGTTATGAATTACAAAGGGTTGCGTATCCAGACGTTTATCTTGTAGAGGAGATGAATTATATATAAAATGGTTGGGTTTGGACAATAGGCACAGTAACTGGACTCATAAGGACAATGTTGAATGGAGCTGAATCTCATTTTTCAGTAGTCACTCGAATGATCAACATGTCTGCGATAATTGTAGACCTATAAGGTTTTCAAGTCTATGATGATGATGATAAGATTAAACTTATATGTAAGGAAATTGCTACCTTAGACATGCATAAAGATCTCTGCAGATCGAAAATATTCCTACCCCCTTATTCATGGTCTAAATTGGATACTTAAAGCAAAAAGACAGTTTTGTGGTTGTCCAGTGAACACCACAGTCTGGACTGGCAATCCGACAATACAGAATATTGCTTTTTGAAGAATATTGTTCAGGATATGCTGAGAAACGCTTCTGAAGTATACGTTAAAGGAAATGAAAATTGAAGTGGTTGAAAGAGATATTGGGATCGAAGACAATAGATATTGTCAATATAGAGCAGTTAGACTGTCCATCTCTAAAGGAGCTCTGTGAACCCTAAAAATTAAGTTCCTGTGAGTTTTATAGCAAAAATTGCGCCTTAAAAAATGTTCATATATAGAAAGATTGGTATAAACAACGATATACAGCTCTTAGTTCATTTCAAGAGTTCTATGGATGTGGTATTCTACACTTCATGCTGGAGGGAGAAATTGCGTGTATGCCGATGGAATTTATAATCGCATTTGCATCAGGTCAAATTGATGATCTATGGAACAAGTTGCCTCAGGAATTGCGAGATAATAAAAAATTTAAAGAGTATCGACGCTTAACCGAACATTAATTGACGACCTCTGAGGATCAAGTTGGCAATTCATTCCCATTGAAGGAAAATTGTTTCAACTGTAATATTATAATGTAATATTTGATACTTGAGAATAAACTGTTTTAATAAATTTGATGTGTTTCATTCAGACCCCTGAATAAATGAAACAGGAAGTTTGCATTAATTATTTTATTTCATTAGGTCAGTACCGAACATTTAAATTCTTGACTTATAAACAGGTTTCATACAATTAATTCCATAGTTTAACATCTAACATCAACTACAGAGCATCAGAACTAGTTGTATTCCAGAAGATAAATCCAAATGATGCAATATTTAATACTTATAAATAAATTCTTTCGAGAATTTGATTTGTTTTATTCACACCCCTGGGGATTTTCACATGAATAAGACATAAAGCTTGCATTAATTACTTTATTACATGAAACCAATGGCAATACATAACATTCAAATTTTTATCTAATGTACAGTTATTGACTTTGTATTTTTTACCATTCTTCAGGTTACTTAGTGAAATTGGTTCTTTCACCCCAGCGATTTGATTCATCTTTTGGAATAGAGCCATTTTGATGCTTTGTAGTTGAAGTCAGATATTAAACTAATCTGCAAAGAGCAAAGTGATCTTTTTATACTAAAATAATTGCTCCCACTCTAGAAAAACTTTGAATACGGGTTAACGGTTTTATTCTGATGAAACTGTACTTCCAACCCCCAAATTAGAATTTGCAAAGATGTTGGCACGGCTGTTTGTTTATGTTGCAATATGACATTATAACTCGCTTGAACTCAACTGTACTTTCAACCCCAAGATAAAAATTTGCAAAGATGCTGGTATCGCAATGGCCATATGTTTGCGTTTTGATGTTTATCAAAGTGCAAAATTTATTCATATGTTACAAACAGTATAACAGCAACATGAAAAAGGGAGCTTACATATCAACCCAAGATAAAAATTTGCAAGGATGTTCGAATAACTGCTACTATTTAGCGTAATTATTAAAGTGCAAAATTTATTCAGAATTCTATGTATAAACCATCATACTGCAATATGACATAGTTTTGAATTTAGTATAAAAAGGATATTGTGCACCTAAGCTGCATCAGTCCAAAAATGAATACCATTGAAGTGATGAAGAGCAGAGTGAATAATTTGTGTTTGCAAGTTGATTACTTGCAAACGCAGATTGCAATATTAGAGAACATAGAATATCAGAAGTCGCTTGTGATCGCAGTGGAGAGGAAAATCACACACCATGTGCCATCGCCTGAGCTTCTACGGGGAGATATCACCTGCAAATGCTGTTTGTGCAGGGAAGTGGAGAGATATCTCCTCGAAATACTATTTGGAAAGCTTCCATCTCTAATTCCATTCAGGCGCTAGTAAGGTATTTATTCATCAATATATTTTTCAACTGTAAATTAGCTTCAATATATTTTCAGATACGTGCTGAATGTTCCTATTGTAATTGGTTTAGTTCATAAGTATAATTTGTATGTATAGAAAATGAATGTGTGAAAACTTTCTGTTTGTGTTCATTCTACTCTACAGCGGGACGCCATTTTCAACAGTCTTATTTAGAAGATTTTTCATGGATCGTCGCGACCATCATAAAGAGGCGTGGCGAGCGCACCATGCAAGCATCTCAGGTATTCGAGCGCCATGGACTTTCAGTTCATAAGTAAAACTTGTAAATACTGAAAATAAATGCATTGAAACATATTGTTTGTATTATTTATCCCATCTCAAATATCCTAAGTTGGACACCATTGTTAAAAGACTAGCGCTATGTGATCCGTGTGTGTGAGCGCGTGACCTTGCCAAGCTAGCGCTATGTATAATATGTTCGAACACACACTACGATACCGTCTTGAAATGTTGTCGATTACCGTGGCTGCGGTGACGGGCTAGCCAAGCAGCGAAACTGCGATGCGTGTGACCTACAGTCGAAGCTTCAGGTATAATGTTCAGCGGTAAAATATTGATCGCACCCGAGATGTGTCATATGTTTGCAAGCGAAAATCGCGTGTCATTAATTGAGCCAGCGCTAAGTATGTTCAGCGACAAAATATTGATCGCACTGGCATATGACCATATGTTTATAACTTATTATGCACCCCATCGCTGGGTCATGGTTGAATGCATCCTGGGGTCATGATTGAAAGCACACGGCGGCAGCGGCGGGGCGAAGGCGGCGAGAGCGGTGGCCATCTTGGTACGTGGCCCAGAATCCCCACTGTATACCTACTCATTGTATAAGTTAACTATTGATAAGATTTTGTCCCAAGAGTTGATGTTACATTGAAGGATCAATTGATGTAGCGATCAGGTTCATTGCGTCATACTTTATGAGCAATAAAATAATGTGTGGAGATTATGTTGGACTCCACTGACTATTTGTCCTGATCATTTTTCTGATCACGTGCTTTGTACTTTGTAGGTATGACACTGTGAGCAATCATTTATAAACCATGGTCATCAAGTGCGTATGTAGTTAAAGCAGCAAAAAATGCTGTTGAAGGATAGACTTTCATGAGTTTGAACTTATTGCAGATGATCAGATTTGAATCCTCATCACGCACGCAATAGATCTCTAAGCTTATTGATGGTCTGTGTGTACCTCATGAAATTATTCAAACATTTGGAATACTTCTTGTGAGCAACAAATTGTGAACAAGTAATATTTTCAATGATATAGTATGGAAACAATTATAATATTGTTTTTTATTCAATATACTTTTGATACAAAATAATAATTATAGTAAATGTACATAATTTTTATACAAACAATCTCACATCCTAGAGAAATAATAATCCTAAATTCAACAGTATTCAATCTCTAATTGTGAAATGTCCCCAAGCTAAATTATCGGTGGATTCGTTGACTGAGAATCTTTCGTAATCATCAGCTGACAATGCACATTTATTCTGTGTCTGGGTGTAGATTATATGATTAATGGATTTTAAGAATTATTTCACGTTTTCAGATAGTATAAAAGCAAAGATAGAAAGAATGTTCAGACAAGAACTTCAAAAATGCCCGTTCAAAACAGTGTTACTCAAAATAATATTTTTAAAGAGAATAATAGTGAGCTACGCGAAAAGACTAATCTATTAGTTTTTTGTTAGTAAGAGTATATGGAAATTGAAAATTCGGATTTATTGAATGTTTGGAATCCCAGAGAATTCAATACAGACTCTCTCGTAGACTATAGAGTTTTTTGTAAGCCCTGTCACAATGAATTCATTAGAACTCCGAGAGGACTGATTATTGGTTCAGACTAAATTTCATATCATTTCTCTTTTCACCACAATATGCGGTTTTATTCTTGGAATGAAGTCTATCAATATTTAAGGTGTTGCTATTGCAACAATTGGCTGATAAAAGGAGTAGAACAGAGATATTGTCGAACATGTATACAGATTGGTGCTGCGCAGACAGATTTAGGTGAGTGCAATTTTGTTTTCCAAGAAAATGATGCATAACTTATTTTTTCCAATTGTCTTAAGGTGAACTCCATTGAACTCGTTTGGGTGTCGTGATGTGCTCTATTGGGAAACTCAAATCTAATTTTTAGTGGGTTGGTAGCAGCGTTGTTAGATAGCTAAACTATCATTCAAACACAATATATTTCGGAGAAAACTCTCAAATTGCTTAGGTTTGTATTGTTACAAAAATTTCGTCTTACGTCTTTTTTGTACAATTTTTGTTCCTCATTCAAAACCTATGTCGCCATCTGTATGATAATTTCGTACTTGTCTTGTGAATTAGTACTCGCTCATGACACTTGATTGAATTTTGTTCAGCCTTGGATTTTGTTCAGCCTTGGACTTTGTTCAGCCTTGAACTTTGTCCAGCCTTGAACTTTGTCCAGCCTTGAATTTTGTTCAGCCTTGAATTTTGTTCAGCCTTGAATTCTGATCAGTCTTGAATTTGGTTCAGCTTTGAATTTTGTTCAACCGGAAAAACATCAGATGCAATTTGAATCTATATTTTTTGCCTCTCCAATTAGTTGCACAAACTTTGACATCGAGAAACAGAAAAATTGGAGATATTCATTTTGAAATCCATCTACTCTCACTTCTCTCTCTCTATTATCACTTTTTCTTTCTAACATATGCAAGATACCCTTACAACCTCTTTTTGTGCCATTATTATTCAAATAAACTTTTCCGAGGTACATACCAAGATGAAGCCTGAATGCATTGAATATCTGTCAGAGGATGAGTTGCTGTATGAACTAGGAAGCCGAGGTGTTGAGATCAATAATTTGTCGGTGGATTTGAAACCAATTCTGAGAGGATTGCTACAAGTTGAAGGAATGAATGGGAATCCATCTCCTATACCAAACCTATTAGCTCTTATAGCTGAAATACGAACGCAGCTCGACAACTTTTCGCGATTACAAGCTCCTTTGGCTGAAGCCGATATCATTTCCCTTACTCATCAATACGTATCCTTACCAAATTTTACACCACTGACCCCAGTGGAACATCAAACTTTGATTGACAGCCCCAATTATCCTTCTTGAGGTTATTCAAAACCTTTAAATGCACCACCACAACGTCTACCTCTACGACAACTTGTTTTTGATTTGACTGTTCTGTAACGTACCACCCTGTATATTTAATAACGCACTTCGCTGAATTATTAATCGCGTGGGTGTCTTTGACGGGAAGGAAGGGGTATAGCAGAAGCAATATCTTCTCTTCAGAGCGATGGAAGAGGGAGTTCGTCAGTTTTTTCCAAGAGTTCAACAGTTCTACGGACAGACCAGAAAAGCTTCCAAAAAGTGCGTCAAGAGAAGAAAAAGAATTGCTTAACTACTCAAGGGAGTTCTCCTACAACCTACGACCTACCCAGTTGCAAACTCTCAAATTGTAACGTCCTTTTATATTCAGCAGAGAACTGTAAACAAGTATGTTATTGAATTTTCATTGTATTGATCTTTATATTATTTTGTATTTGTTGATAACCTGTTTTGCAATCTGTGAGATTTTGATTTTATTGTATGAATTATTTGCATGATGTTTTATGATAATGATATTTAATTGTGTGTTACTGATTGTAGCATTTAGTATAATTTTTGATCCACTCCTGGATTTTATCAGTTCAATAAATCAGTTAGTAATCATTTCCTATCTTTTATTCAACTAAGTTATTCGACGATACCAAGTGTAGGACAAAACATCTAAAATTATTAAATATCTCGAACTTCTTCATTAAGCAATGATCGAGTACGGTCCATATATGAACTAGAGAGTTAGCGATGGAAATCGGTAGCTTCTTATGTTCATATAAAACAATATACGATTCAATTTCTGATAGGGGGTTGTTATAGCTCCATCTCCAGTCGTTCCATCGTTGATGAATAATTTACGACTAACTTATCCTTCAGTTCCTGATGTCCATAAATAGAATTCAAAATTCGATGGTACCGGCAGTGTTAACTCTTTTTTAGAACGTGTAACAGAACTAGCTCCTCCTCGAGGTGTTTCTTTAGCTAGTCTACCTAAACATGCTAGCAAACTATTTACTGAACCCGCGTCAATTTGGTTATTCAAGATGATATTCAATCATGGGATGATCTATGTTATCGCTCAAGACAAGCTTTGCTTTCATCAGATTATGAATTCGAACTTTGGCAGAAAATATAATCTCGTACTCAGTGTATTGATGAGAAAACCGAGCTTTTTATTGCTGTTTTGAAATCATTGTGTAGCCGCTTACAAATTGAACCAGATGCAAACTCTTCTCTAACTGTGGTGTTACGAAACTTACAGGCTCGCTTTCAGCAGGATATCGCCGTTTTACAATCTTCTATCATCGAACATCTTATTGATGTTTGTAAACTTAAAGAATACACAGAACATGGGTTGAAAAGTTCAAACCTCCTTCTTCTCGTACAAATAAATTACTATAGTCAGAGATCCGAATTAAGAGCGACTATCACCCATCTGTTACGGTGATGGAGTTTCTTTCTATCAAATTTAGTATACTACAGAATACATGGCAAATGGGTTGGCTGAAAATATCTGGCAAGACTATGATTTATTGAATATTGAAAAATGACTTTTTATTTCACATTGCACTCATGGGTTAACGAATGAATTCAATACCAATCGAAAGTATGAGGCCTATAAAATATGTGACCGTTGAGTTGTCAATCCTCTACTACAAGAATCAGAGTTAGTTACATCTTCTTCTCGTATAAATACTATGCACAGGACCCCTTCAAAAAATCGGAGTACTCGTGAGTAGTATAACAGAGCTCGTTCCAACTCACTTTCAAGGTCAATCGGCCTGACGCGTTGATAAACGCCGATAGTATTATCACTTGTACATATATAAATGATTATTATTTTTGTTTAATTTGAGGTTTAGAAATCAACATCTGTCCTGAATGTCCTGTCTTCCATATTCATCATTACTCCACACTCTTGATATTCTCCAACTCTTTTTTCAGAGAAGTTTGTTTTCCCTCCTAGAGAAATCATTTCCATGAAGGAAAATGGATTCTTGGTATTGAAAATTTTATTACAATTTAACTCTGATAGAAGTCTATCAGCAACGAATTCAATATATTGTGACATTAAATCAGTCAATACAGAATAGACTGACTGGTAGTGCATCAGTCGAAAACTCTTTTTCAATTACAACTGCATCTCTGATTATTTCCACAATTCTTGTTTCAATTGGTTTTTGAACGATGTACTTGTTAAATAGAAGACATGCAAAGTCACAATGTAGTCCTTCATCTCTAGAAATTAACTCATTGCTAAAAGTCAGGCCTGGCATCAATGCCCGACTTCTTAACCAAAATATGGATGCGAAGCTGCCGGAAAAGAGAATACATTCAACCGCTGCAAAAGCAACTATTCTCTCGCCAAAAGTAGAAGTACTTGATATTCATTTTATTGCCCAATCAGCTTTCTTCTTGACACATGGAAGTGTTTAATAGCATTGAAAAGGCACTGTCTTCATTTAGGATCGCTAATATATGTATCAATCAAAAGACTATACATTTCAGAATGTATATTCTCTACGACTATTTGAATTATATAGAAACAGCGCGCTTCAGTAACTTTTACTTCACTACTGAATCGCTCAATCAAATTCTCGTCTACAATTCCATCAGAAGCAGCAAAAAACGCTAATATGTGTGAGATAAAATATCTCTCATTTTCATTGAGTTTATTATTCCAATCATTTAAGTCGTTGAATGAATCAACTTCTTCAGAAACCCAAAAAGAAGCTAAGGCCTTCTTGTACATAGACCATAAATCAGAGAACTGTATAGGTGAAACAACGAAACGTTTCTCATAATAAAGGCTCCAACTCACAATTAAAAAATTTTGTTTCTTCGGACATATTCATAGACAGGATATGTTCAATATTTATTTCAAACTATGCAGTATAACGTACAAAGCAGTACTGATTAAGATGTAACAGGATGAAGACCACAGAAAATTTTTCCCTCTTATCATATCTTTACCGCAATTGCAAAAATCATATATAAATACTCATTATGCTCCTATTTAATATTATTTGAATGTTGAAATTATGGAAATTGAGAACGAAGTGTTGATCATAAGTGACGACGAGGAGAATGACAATATTGTTGAAGATTTGAACGAAGTGTTGATCATAAGTGACGACGAGGAGGATGAAAATACTGTTGAAGATTTAAACGAAGTAATGGTCATTAGTGACAATGAAAATGGGAGTGGCCGTGAAGACAAGGACGAAGAAGAAGAAGATAGAGGAAGTCGAAGAAGACATGCCTCCACTTGTGCCCCAGGCTGTAGTCAACCAGCTGAATATGGGGGCAGTTGTTGATAGAATTATTGAGGATGTCCAATTATTTGATGCAGCACCTGACAATTCAATAGCCTCCATTATTGGAAATGACGACGAAGATGAAGGTTATACATTATCGGAAAATTATGATAGAACTGAAAACTTGAGATCCCATAATCATCTTTTGGAACATACAATGTGTTACACATTAAAAGGATATAAAGCCCTAATTTTTTGGTATGTATTTTTGTTAATAATTGAGTAGCTTTTATTCATTTTTCTATTTTTTGGTCACAATTTGGACTTTTTTATATGGGCTTGCCCTTTATGCATAACATTTTGTCATCCAACCATTCCACACTGGAGTGCTGCCTACGTACATCAGAGTATCAATAAAATTGAATACCTCAACAATATTGCCCAATATTCTATAGCCTGCTTTTATTGTAAGAATGACCTAATCACATTACTTCCCAAAATTCTCTGTACATCTTGTACCCCTGCTTTCAACTAGTTCCAACTATAATTTATTATAATTTATTTTGATTTCAAATATATACTTCAATTTTATGGGTAATTTTGTATTTCTTGATATAATTTCAGGAATGAATAACAGGTGAGTAAATAAAAACAAATATTAATTATAATTCATCATTTAATTTATTATTTGATATATTATCCTACAAAATTATATCCCCACGGTACAGTATCAGTATTTGAATGATTTATAATTCTTTTGTCATCGTGAGGACTTAAAACTAATTTTTTTTGCTTGATAGTATAGACCTCATGTTTTTTAGACTGTATCATAGACTGCTGTCTAATAAGGTTTGTTTTATCAAACAAACAATTATAATTATCTTCAAACTTAATTGATTTCAACGTGGTCAAAGTGATTCCTTTTGCTTTCTTACTAGTTTTCTCGTTTTTATCTACATGTTGCACTTTATAGCAATACATCTTAGATCGTAAACCAATGAATTCAGTCATGATGTTGCCATTATTCTCATCTTTCATAAGTGCAATTACTTTCTTGTTGACGCGAGGTATGTTAAAAGTATTATCGATAGGGTAGTCTGATGTGTTAAATTTATGTATATCATTTCTTATCATTTTATATAGATTGATATTGAAAAAGTGATAGATAAAACTGTCTGTATCTGTGTACAATAATTTAGCTTGATTTTCAAAATTCAATTTTATATATTTATAGTGGAAATCATATTATATATATATATATATATATATATATATATATATATATATATATATATATATGATTTCCACTATAAATATATAAAATATATATATATATATATATATATATATATATATATATATATATATATATATATATATATATATATGATTTCCACTGTAAATATATATATATATATATATATATATATATATGTCTTTGAAAGGTCTAATATTGAAAATCTCTCGTGAATTGGCTTATTATATACTTTTTTAGCCATGGACTTTGTTTGAATTTTAGTACCCGATGAATTTTTTCAATTTTCAAGCACAGTGAAATGCATTGTTTCAAATTCTTATAATGGATAATATACTTTTTTTTGTCATATAGATTTGTAATCAATTTGGATGTTTCTGAAATTGGTGGAATGACATGTTCTGGACATAAAGGTAAATCCCTATGAATATCATGCAAATCTACTGGATATTTCAAATCAACTTCAAAAATGTATCCCACGTCAGATTCATCACTCACATTCATCAAATCAATATTGCTACAATCATCAACCCATTCGAAATTTGCATATGGTAGATATTCTCTCATAGCAGCCCCGTACAAGTTATTTATGTCAAAATACATCAAATATGATACAGAGTGCGTTGAATCATACGTATCCATAGATATAGCAATTCACCAAGAAGCCAAAGTAACGCTAACGGTTGGAATGCCACAGGAAATGGAAAGCCCGGCAAGGCAGGCAGACGCAGTGATAACGGAAGCACGGCTTGACGGCCGATATTGTCCCCGCGAGATCGCAATCATGGTAGACTCGGGGTCGCTGTGGCACCTAATCTTGTACGATCGCTACCCACGGCATGTTCTTGATGAAACAGTAGAGGCATTCCATCAGGAGGCTTACTCGAATGACCCAGAGGGATGTCCTACTGACGTGGCATTCGCCATAGCCCGAAAAGCGCAAAGAGGAATACTCCTGATATACACAACTGAAAACACAGACAATTCAATGATGCTGGCCACCCTCGTTTGTGGACAAATGATCCGGGGAACCTGAACCGGCCCAAGTGATCCAACCATGAAATGCTGGTATTACACAAAACTCATACCATGTCCGTTGCACTGTGCGGTAAGCCAGTTGCATAAGTTATGGAGACGACATCAGAGATATCCAGCAGGGGAATTACCATGGGTACGGTTCAGCCCCCTGGATCGTAAGGTAAACTTGGCTGAGTCATAAAAAAGAAACCCACATATAAAAAAAAAAGACTTTAAAAAGAAAGACAATATTAAAAATAGTGGAATAGTTCCATTTATATAGGTGAGAAAAATAAATAAGGAACTAATCCCTTTCTAGATGTAAGGCTAGGTTGAGGAAAATTGTTAATCCAATGGCTTAATTTACAGTTTGCTGTTTATCACTCTATACCTAGAAGCAGGAGTGTCGACCAGTCCCGTTCCAGTCCGAGTAGTCGCGGGGGCATATTGGAAGAAATTACCCCGTACGATCGTTTATGAAGCCACTATTCCGTTAACCTATGAAACTGAATGGATGGGTACACAAGATATACAACCAATCCGTCAAAATAACCAAAGTCAATGTCGGGGAAAAGCAATTGTTCGTACAACAATGGATCGCCTTCACGAATTGGGGGAGCTATATAATCACCTAGTCAAAAAATTGGATTACTCGGTAGATCCAAGATATTTCCTGGATATTGAACAATTGTCTGCCAAGGAGCTGGAAGTCGACTTGAAGAAAAAATCAGAGTTGAGCAATTCAAGATCCATCAACTGACTTAAGCGATCACCCATAGATCATATTGGTGTTGCACTCAGCTGGTGTTGTGGGGTCATGACCGACTCCAAGATGCAAGACTTCGTAATGAATGTACAGTACAAACACTTAACATCGTTAATTAGTCATTCTCAAAACTATGATAAAAAAATGCAGTCAACCATGGAGAACATTTAATCAGTGATAACAAAGATTATAGAGAGAACGGATAGAACAGCACGAACTTTGGATGGAGAAGAAGAATTAATGGAGGAATTGTGGCTTAATGATTTTATGGCTATACAAAGATCGCTCCATACTTTGACTTTAATTCGTCAAAATGAAATATCAAGCGCCTGCAAGAGCCATAATATCCCTAAGGCGTTAATCACACCTGGAATTCTGGCGGCAGATTTGGTTAAATTGGAGGTGCGCCCAAATAAATATGATATGCAACACGCAGTTCTTTGGCAAGAACTGTCACAATATTATAAATCACCAATAGCGGAATGCGGCCTCAGTCAAAATAAAATAGTTCTGCACCTGAAAATTCCTATCAATCCAAAGAAGCATACGTGGGAATTTGTAGAACTATTAACAACCCCTTTTGGTTGGGGAAATGACACGTGTACTATTATGCATGACGTAATGTATCTAGCAGTCAGTGGAAAGAGCATGCGACCTATTTCTGGCGCAGGGTTACATCAATGTCGACCTTATCACGACAAACTTTGCTATCTACCACGGTTTCCGTCGGATGCGGTGTATGGACCATAATGTGCATTTAAAATGTACGAAGGAGCAACTGTGGACGAAATTACCCAATACTGCTCTTTCCGGTGCTATCCAGCACACCAAACCATAATTTCCGAAGTAAAACCTGATACTTACGTCATCACACATCCCCCATCCGAAACCGAAGTTAGATGTCCGGGGGAGCACCATTCCGTCAACATGTTAGATGAAAAACAGCCAGGGACACTCCAAGTACAGTTGTCGTGCAGTTGTTCGTTGTATCTGAGTAATGAAAAAATAATACCACCACGAATTCCATGTGGAGAAGACAGCCGTCATTTCGAGATTCTACACGTTCTACCAGCTACTTGGTCAAAGTTAAAATCCTATAAAATGAACCCTGTCCAACCAGAAGCCCATCCTACCTATGATAACCTATCCGAATGAGAGAATACTAGAAATCTAGGAAATTAAGCAAATATATGAAGCTCAGAGAATATAAAGTATTTATAGAGCTACAATTATAGAGAATTTGAAGAATACAAAGAATATAGAGAGTCTTAGGAATGGAGAGAATATAAGGAATTTGGAGAATGGAGAAAATTTGAAGAATGGGTAATAAAAAGAACTTGGATAGTTCAGAGAATATAGAAGGTATGAAGAATTTGAGAATATGAGGAATTTAGAGAGCTTATAGACGATAGAGAATCGAGAAAACAAAGATAATTTTGGTAATAAATAGAGCTCAGAGAGTCAAGAGAATATGGAGAATATAGAGAACATAAAAAATCTGTTTAATACTTAGAATTTAGGGAATAAAGCAAATGATTGTGAATGGAAAAATAGTGGTCGAAAGAACCGAGCTGTTGGTTGAAAACGATGTGTAAGAGTCAGCCAACTCACAATTAGCTGAACTCTTACGAAATTGAGAAATTTGCTTTTCTCGCAAGAAAGCAATAGAGGTATATGAACTATTTGCAAATATATTGGCATTTTGGAATTCATATATAGTTAGTCAAGAGAAGATGAAGAGCGTTAGTCAGTAGAAGAAGTAGTTATTTAGTTATTTGGTGATAATGTAGTTAGTGATAAGTTAGTTAGTGCGTGAGTTGAGAAGTTAGAAGTTAGTAAGCTAGTCATGAAAGTAGTTTTGGAAGCCAGTGATCAATCGGAGCTTGTTAACTTCATCTTTATATTCTTTATTATATTTCAATACATTTTATTATTTAATGATCTATACATTTTTTTAGAATTATATCATAATAAATAGACTTTTTTGGTTCTAATTCTGTATATTTATTTTATTTTTGACGTTTCGACTCTCTAACCGAAAGTCTTCATCAGAAAAAATGATACAAAAATAAACAAGGCAAGAAGGTACCTAGATAATTAGAAATTAAGAAGAACGGGACATCGTCCTTGTATGTTATATATTTATTTATTCACTTTTGACTATAATAATGGTCAGGACTCAAATTATTTAATTAATTTGTAATAGTTATTCCTGATTTGTGAAATATTTTGTCTTGACACTTGTTTTTGTTATATTCATGAAGATGTAGATTATTGAAATTCAGTTTTTCTGTTCAAAAAATTCTTACGACATGTTTGGACCTTGGAACTGTGTGCGTTGCAAAAACGGGACATCGTCCTAATGTGTTATATGAATTAAATCTTTTTCTCTATAATAATTGTCAAGACTCATATCGTTGATTCCTCTGTTGAGGTTTTTACGTGGTTTTTCCTCAGACTTTGGGTAAATACCAGAGGAATTTTGTTCTTTTTGCACTAAATGTGGAATCCACGTATTCACATCTAGTTATTTGTATATTTTCAATTCTTAATTTCTAATTATCTAGATACCTTCTTGCCTTGTATATTTTTGTATCATTTTTTCTGATGAAGACTTTCAGTTAGAGAGTCGAAACGTCAAAAATAAAATTAAATATACAGAATTAAAACCAAAAAAGTCTATTTATTATTTTATTATTTGTTAAACGTGCAAATTGTTCCAAGTTCTTGTGCAAGTCATTCTCTTCTCTCAGAAGTATTACATCAGAGCAGATGAGTACAAAATATAATATCCTCACAGTTCAGCAAATAACCCAATCTACCAAATATAGATTTATTGTAAGTGGAAACCCTTACAGATGCATCATGGAGAGAGCGGGAGAATACCGCCAGTAGCAAAATTGAGTATACCATAGGGAGTATACAATACGGAAATGAAGGTCCGACCATTCAAGAGCTAGAAGAGCGCTTGCAATTAGGAAGTATGGGTAAGGATGCTAAGAGTAAATTTGTAGGGCTGTTAGATGAGTATAGGGATATACTTCATTGAAAAAACAGTAAGTTGGGCTGTATTCAAAGGGTTAAACATCGAATTATTACAGATGGAGTACAGCCTATAGCGAAGCCGCCGTATCAAGTTCCATACAGCAAGAAGCCAGCGCTTCAAAAGGAGCTGGAGAAGATGCTAGAAGCGGGGGTTATAGAACCCTCAGATTCGCCATGGTCAGCGCCAGTAGTTATTGTACCAAAGAAAACGGATAGCAGGAGAAGATAAGAGTCTGCATAGACTATGGAGGTCTCAATGAAGTAACAAGAAAAGATTACTTTCCGGTTGCCAATATGCAGGAGACCTTGGTTCAGTTGAGGGACGCAACCTTGTTCATGACATTGGACCTGGTATCAGGATATTGGCAGGTACAACTAGAAGACAGTGACAGGGAGAGCACCGCGTTCATCACCAATAGCAGACACTTTCAATTCACTAAGATGGCGTTCGGTTTAGCAAATGCGCTCAGCACGTTCCAGAGGATGATGAATAGCGTGCTATCCAGATTAAGGGGTGAGAAATGTATGGTCTACCTGGATGATGTTATTGTCTTCAACAATAAAGGAGTCAATGAGCATTTGGATCAGCTAAAAGAAATTTTAGAGAGACTCAAGACAGTGTTTGATACGGTACGACAACATTAAAACAGGACAACAGCAATTGCGCACATAAAATTCAATAAAAATGCAAAGCAAGCAGAATACAAGGTCGGCGAAACAGTTTACTTGCACAATCTCCGTGTAAGCATAGGTACGTCAAGAAAACTTCATAAGCCACGGACATGGCGGTATTATATTATTAAAAAATTGGGACTTGTAAATTATGAAGTTAGAAAACAAAATTCAGAAAGAATTCTTGAAGTTCATGTGAGCCATTGGATACCGTTCAAAGCTGAATCGACAAATGGAAATTCAAATTTAAACGGAATATTGGAACACGAAAATTTTGATGACGTAAGAATAACATCTCAAAAATAAGATATAGTCGATAATAATGCTAGAGAGTATGATTTACAGTAACAGGGAATGACCATATTACAGGCGAGAGCGTGGCAAGCAGGTCATCCGCGGAAAAGAGGTACAAATACTCTATCAAACACGAAGCAGAGGGCCAGTGCAGGATCAACCTTGGGTATTAACACCCAGGAGACACTGATTTGTTATGGTTACAGATGCTGTATAAAATATTCCTGGGGCTACTGATATGCGAAGCAGCATTTGCTATGATCGGATTTGATTGCCAAGGCTCAAACACCAACATGACGACAATCTCTCTGAAAAGCGTTGCCGAGTGTCCAGCTCCAAATAAGAGATATTCTGAAACAAAAGCGAATGTCCAGATACTGCAGGAGAATGAGTTTCAAAGCATCCAAGTCCACACATGTCTTGTCTAAATTACACGGCACATTCAGCACTGCGGTATGCACAGCCACACATCGGCAGTTCATTGAAGGCTGCTAACATATATTCATGAAGCTGGACCTGAAGAGTGTAGGATGATCTACCGTACAAAGGTATTCAAAGGACTAGGTAATGTGGTCATAACAATGCTCATGGCAAATGGAACCATCACGGCATCAGTAACCTTGGCCGGAGGTCTGGATGTCGCTGGAAAATGCGTGAGATGGTCTTCCGTGGAGAATGAGAATCGGTGATTGTATAAGCTACGATCAAAATATCCTTGAGAGATTATGCGTCTACGATGCATTTAGAAACTGATGAAATCAGATTACAGGGTGGAGTTACATGTACATTTTTAGACAGATACTGCATAGACACAGAGATTGGAGAGTCCATCTGGGAGAGAACGGCAGCAGGGCAGTGTGACGGTAGCAATAGTATATAGTCTACGAAGGCGATGCAGGTATTGTGAGCACTAAAAATTCCAAATTTAAGAATTTAAAAAGATATTCTGTGGTAGAACAAGGTGGAAATTTTTTTTCAGTTAAATTGTTTGAAAAAAACCGAGCTATGTGGTAATGAAGTCTGGTTGACAGAACACCCAGAACTATTGGTAGTTTCCAAAAAATATGCAGTATTTAAACACATAAATTATGGAATTCAGAATCTTAAGGATATAGATTCATTGGCCAATGGAAATACAAAATTTCTCTTTGTGGAAGAGGGAAATTAGGGATATATATGCAGACATTGTCCACCGACAATGCTTGCTCAAAAGAGACATGTTGCGGAGTCGATTGTTACTTGCCCCACTGGCGCCCAATGCTGTAAGTAGGTCGCTTAATTAGAAATGAAAATTTGGGTATGTAGGACGAGTCATGGACGAAGTTCTTCACAACATGCAATGTACACCTAGTGATTAGAATTAGAAAAACGAAAGAATGTTTTATGAGTTACCAGTACTTGCAGATGCAGAGTAGTTGTTCATGACACCACTGACGCACATTATATTCAGGAAAGAGCAGAACAGGTAGATTGCAGTCACTTAGCGCCGCCCTTATTCTACGTGAGTAATAAATGGCTAGGTTTCAGTCCAGAGGTCGTACAAGGCCTGCAATAACCTGAGGTCCTGCAAGTATTGAAGGAACTAGAACTCGAATTCAGACCACTTGTGGACATCGGAAATGCAGGCATATACACAAAACAGGAAGTGGAATCAGCGCAAGACGCGCTTATTTTTAGGTTGGAACGACAAGCTGTGGGGAGTATCATCACCCGTATAGTAATCGGAAGCGTGACCGTGGACCTGAGAGAGTATGAATGTAACTCCAGATCCTACGTTGGAGGCTGGAGCAGGAACGATCAAAATATATATAGTGAAGCGTGTGAATAGCTCCACTTTTCAGGCTTGCGCTTGGTGGTGTTATGATAACAAACAAAATAAAGGAAAAACGTGAATTAAATGATCTTGCCTTAATGTGAACACTGCAAGACAAACCTTACTGTACAGCACATCTCCATAGAATGCCCAAAATACATACAACAAAAAGTAAAATACAAAATACCAAACTCACTAAAGTTCGCAATAGATAACAACAAAATCACTCTCAATAACACAGAGAACTTGCTCAAAAACATAGATATGTATTACTAAATATAAAATGATTATACTTATGTAATTTATATGAGCATATATCATATTTATTGTAGACCAATCTAAAAGAGCTGATAGCAATTATTGAAGCTCTTCAAAAGCAAATAAAAAAGAAAACAATGTAATAACTAATCAACAAATCATGTCATTCTATCTGATTTTCAGTTCTGTCCGTTCAGTTGAGAGAATAAAAGTATCAAGCTGGATCGCGGATTTATTTCTGTTCATTCGTATTTGATTTCTACGTTTGGATCGGATGAATGAGAAATGAGTCTAAATTTGGGTTCTCCAGGCTACTGGGTTGATGATTTCATTGTCATATTTCGACAGCAAGTCCCTGCGTCTCCTTTTCTCAACTTAAGTCCCATGCTTAATTGTTCTCTCCTCTGTTAATGTCGGGATTGCTTCTTCCCGTGAACTTTTTCCTGTATTCTTCAATTCGTAACATATCTATGAAATTAAAAGAGTATAATTATTCTCGCTTCATCACATCACTTATTAGAATCTTCTGTCACAATGATTATTCCAAAATGATATGAACAGGTAAATTTTATATTTACAGTCCATATTGAATTAAGTCTATTTATCCACTGAGCTTTTCTTTCATTATCTTCCAGGATATTATGTGAATTCATTCTATTTTTACAAACGCAAAACTGACGCATTCCAATCCTGGAGAACAGAATTCCTATGCGATTCCTGAAGATTCCAATCCATTTGGTCTAGCGCGCTATATAAAGTGCGCATATTATATTGTGTAGTCCTCAAAAATTCATAAGTTACGTGGCGACCATAACGACATTATTTCGCTCCTTCGCCGCCACCAACTCCTGACAAGTCTCCTCTTCCACATCCACATTCTAGCAAGTATAAAAAGTATTCGTATCGCACATTTTTTGTAGTCGACATTGAAAAACGAGTTTGTACTTCTCTTAATTGAATCTGCATAACTTTGGCAAAATGGCCGAAAAATTACCTCCTCCAGAAAGAAGATATACCACAGACGCTGAAAAAGTTATGTGTGACTGTACACCTGTGTCACTGAGTTTCATTGAGGTATGGGTTTATTCTACAACATCTCACTGTTGGTGGCAAATGACGTATACTTGCAGCGGAGACAATACTCCTACATTATTCAATATGGCAAAAGCAGCCAGATCAATTCGAGTAAATTTACCCGAGGAAGCAAAGTTTTTATCCATCCACCTTCTGGAGAGAACAAGGACTTCCAGATATCAAGTGAATCTGCAACACGTATCTCAATCGGAATGGTAACAGTGGTGTGTCGAAGAGACATATAGCGGAGAAATTTTTACTAACAAATATGGAAATTCACCCTCAAAGCAACAGTTGATCGACAATTAGAAAGTGAGTTTTACTCAATTCCATTATATATTTATGATACAATAGAAACAATAGTTGCAAGAACTTTTTCTCAAATAATTTGCATGAGACTGAATTTATTCCTCAATAATTGAAGCATTCTTAATAAGGAACAACTTCCGTCCACAAAATGAGGAATTATTGCTCCCATTGATAGAAATCTTACAGTTCTATTCATGTTCAGCTTTGTTTATTTTCGTATAACTCGTGCAGTCATTTGTCTTGATAACCGTCTCATGATAGAACGATGTACTGCCAGTTGTATCATGTTTCTTTAAAGACTGTTGAATTTTCTGAATATAGAAAGATTCTGTTTTGCTGATATGGGTGATTGTGCATCACAATAGTTTTTATTCAATAATTAACACGATATATGTTATTTTCAGATGCACTGCTGTCTTCAAAGGAGTAATGAACGCACTCGTTTTTCAATGTCGGCTACCATCAAGAGCTCTTGATGCATGTGTGGAAAAAGGTATTCCTCTTCAGTTTTTTTTCGTAATCTTGCTATGCAGACCTCAACAATTGCCACGATAAGTGTTTCATTTTCAAATTTATTCTTTTCTCAAATTCATGGTGCGATTCTAGAGTTTTCTACAGTACTACAGAACTATAAATGTCAAATGACGCTAAATGTATTTGTCAACAGAAATTGTGACGATTTTGTTCAGATTTACAGTACTGTAGTGTTATAAAAAATTCCAGAACCGCTACATTTGACATTAATAAATGAATGATTGTAGGCCACTATGAAATAACTTGAGAAATGTCTGAATAATTATGCAGAGAATTTTTCTTGTTGCAACTCGGCAATTTGACAAGATTACGAAAATTGATTCAAGAGGAGTAATTCTTTCCACCAGTTATCAAGAACTCTTGAATTATCATTGTTCCGTATTATATTCAATTTCTCACTATATTGTTTATGAAATAAATATTATTCCATCAAGATAGTAGTAGTGTTTCAATTGATTTCTCATCCTTCTCCATTCATCAATAATTTTTATGTTGAGCTGTTCGCAGATCACGAATTTTTTCGTAAATAAAATTGTATGCATACCATTTTTCTCTTGTTTTCATTGTCAAATATAAAACATGACGAGGAAATTCATACAAAAAGGAATTCATTTCGATGAGCTGATTTTGATTCACATATTTTTTTGTTCCGATTTTCATGTCAGTTGACCTATTCTTCAGTGAAAATTCAAACTTCCACATAGAATTTTATTCACGCAAAACTAAAAAGTCTGGAAAAAGTATCACATGTAATCATTCACACACAAAATTCTTATTGAATAGATTGTTCAGTTTCTGTTTCATCTCAAGCTTCTTCAGGCAATAAATTAATAGCATGAAATGTTTTCCAAAGAGCACAACTCCATCCATCCTGTTTTATTAGATAAATGAAAATAATAGAATCTGAAATTTCAAGTAATATATATTTTACTTCGGAGTACGTATCAAGTAAGTTCCTGAGTTCTATATTCTCGATAATGGTATCCTACTGAATATTGATTATTATTCTTCTTAATTCAGTTTTAAGGGACATCATGTCAATAAAATATGCACTGAGAATTACTTCAACGCCCGAAACATGTGTATAGTCCTTTTCAATATCTCTAAATCCATTTGGAACATAATGTATTAAAACAGTAGTTTTTATGTAGAATATCAATAAGAAAGCTCAAATTGCCATATAATATCTGTCGAAAATTGACATATTCCTGAATAAAAATATCTTTGAGTAGACAACAATAAATTATATATAATAAATATTCATATTCATCAATTGTTGTTCAAGTGAACTGTGATCAATTAAAATGTTCAGCTTTGTCAAAAAATAATGATATACGATCAAATATAAGAATGACACAAGTTAAGATCAAGCAACACCATCTAGTCGTATGCAAAAAAGATTATAGGGGAGAGAACTTTTAAAATATGAATAAAATCAGTTCTGTATTCTACTGGCAGATGGAGCTAATCACCTATAATTAGATCAGGATATTTTAGAGCTAATTACTACTTCATGACTCCATAAGATCCGATATACATAACATCATGTACATTCTCTTAGAGGACCTCGGTAGATCCCATATACAGGGTGTAACAGAAATAAGTACATTAGTTTTAACCTGTGATGCAATTTGTCAAGCATAACAATTTTTCCTAATAACTTTTTCCCGTAAATCCTCTGGATACAGAGTAAAAATTCATCAAAGTTTTGTCAAAAATTTCATAGTGCGCCTATGGTTCAAACTGAATGTTCCTCATTTGTTGGAAGAATGACAGCTTTCGATTGTAATATTTTGCAACTTTGAGCCATCGTAGTCTTGTCAATCATTCATTTGAAACTGGAGAAATATTAGTATTTTGGCAATATATTGTTATTCGCTCACCTCGATTATTCTATTTTGCATATGTTGGAAGAAAGACTGAATTTTTCTCTGCAATCAACAATTTGGTCTGTTAGTCGTATTTTTATATCATTTTTAAGAAGTTTGACTTTTATTCAGGGATTTCACGTATATTTTCGGATAGTACATTTCTTGAACATAAGATTGTCTCCACAAGTTCATTGCATTTGAATCAGCTGATTTAAATTGTCTGAAACTGTGTCAGGAGTGTCAGACTGTGCTGCCATCTACAAGCAGTTCGAAAAGTAGTCGCTGTTCCTAACCTACTTCATCAGAAACATTAAGAGAAAATCATTCAACGATTTATCTAAAGAAAACGGTAGAATATTGAATGGAATGTAATTCTGAATTAATTAATTCACTGAATAATTCAATAGAAATATTGCTACATGAAATTTTGAAGATTCTTTTCTTGAAGAACAGAAAATATAACCTATAAATGTATCAAACTGAATTTGGTAATTGATTTTAAATATTTTCTGAATATATGATACAATATTTTGCTTATTCAGCAGATCAATTCACGGGGCATACTTTATTGAAACGACCTGAGTGTGAAGTGTGAAGTTTGTTATAATATGAGAAAAACTAATACACAGGTGCTTCATTCATAAATTGATGTATTTCATTCATCGCATTTGCTGTTTTACGTTCGAGATGAACGTTAGGTTCTAAATATTCCATGGTATTCTCATTTGTTTTATTCAAGAATTTATTTGAAGGAATCGATAACTCACATATGTCAAAATCAATGATTGTTCTATTGCAACTGCTACTAGATCCGATAAATATGCACCTGAACGACACGTTAAATTATAGGGGATAAAAAATGCTAAAAAAAGATGAGAATTCGGGAAAAAATTACTAAGAAAAATTGTTAGGCTTGACGAGAACTATAACTGGTTGAAATTAATGTACTTATTTCTGTTACACCCTGTATATATATATATATATATATATATATATATATATATATATATATATATATATATATATATATATATATATATATATATATATATATATATATATATATATATATATATATATATATATATATATAGTAATTAGAGTAATATATGTAAGGTAGGGCAGTTAAGTAGAACATAGAATACAAGAAGTCGAAGAACATTAAATCTCTATCCGCACCAAGCCGTATAGTAGTCAGTTACATCGTTTATATTTGGTCTCAGTTATCATTGTCAATACATCTTGTCATTTGTTCTTTAGTATATTCAGTTGTTATACAAATTTGGCATACTCTATATTTACAATACCCTTCACCCTCCATCCAGCAAGAACTCATTTATTCTTTGTTATATTCAATTTAGGATGTAACACAATCAATTGTAGTCCTAACCGTTCTCAGTCAACGATTCGGTATTGTTCTTGTAACAATTGAATTTGTTGGCGCTATTCCAATCAAAATAGTTGTTATCTGTACCCAAATAGTGGTTATGCTAACATACATTTTTTTAGTGTTCGAATTATTTTATTCACTATATGAACTAGTTCCTCGTATGCAATGAATATGTCATTCAAGTTGACATCTGTTGCCTATAATATTGTTATGAACAATCGATTGTTATACTACAAAGTGTTTAAAACTGAACTAATTTTAGAATTTCACCCTCTATTTATACCTGAAGGTATCAATGAGCAGAGTCTGGTCATACGAATTCCGCATCACGAACGACTTCACAGCTCCCGATGAAAAAAGAACTTCAGGCCGAGGTGCACACAACGTTTTTCAGGCGATCATCACAAAATAATTCAAAATCGAAATTTCATCTATTTATTTCCAAAGCATTGCAAATTTAGTTGGCGTTGAAATTGTTTCATTTTTATTGTGCTCTATAGGGTCTTCTTTCTAATAAGTTGACATTCATTAAGAATTTTCATCAATCTCTTGATTTGCAAGAAATATAGAGATTGGCAGACAAATATAGTATGCATCTCGGTAGTATTTGGCAGATCAGTCCCAAAAAAGTGATATTTGACAGGTCAGTTTCAAAAAGTTGAATTTGACAGATGTGTACAGGAAAGTGGAACCTCACGTCCGCAGAAGGAGCTACAATGGGTAACATTTTTTGCTATAATCAGCTGAATACAATAATTTTTCCATTCGAATAATTGATGAAGGATGGAATCAACTCATATATGTTTCTTGAGTACGGTATAAGCGTTAATTTATTTGGTACGATTCATAATTTATATGATGGAAGTGCAGCTGCTGTTTGGACGGATGGGTAATTGAATGAATGTTGCTTTGCAAAAGAGTTGTGCTATGTCTTCGTAGTTGTTTCATTTGTATGTAAATGTGTGACTGAGAGAGAATTTATACAGTGCGAATAATGGTGTAAATGTATTCAAATGTTGTTGTTTTAGGTGGAAGTGGAGAGCAATAATTGGCAATAGTGATTTACAGAATACATGAAGATGTGAAGGAAATAAATCTTGATTTAAATGTTGATTAATATGAAGTTTCGGTGTTTGAGGGAAGTGAATTAGTGACCGCAATTCTCTAAGCCTGAAATTGTTGAATTGGGATGAGAATAGTAGGGACAATGGGGATGAGTGATATAACATTGGTTTGGACATCTAAAGCTAATTTTGTATGAAGATTTATGTAGGTGGAATTGGAAGTGAGTAATTTTCCATGATTAGATGAGAACTTAAGAGCATTACTCAGTCAGCTTCTCCCTATGTCATGTGACATCTTTATTGATCTCAGAAACAAAGAATATTTTCCGCAAACGGAGCGTAAAAATTTTTGGGGTGAATACTTAAAAACATAATGAGACAAAATGTTGTCATCATCACACGATTATTACAGTTTACTTGAGTGCCCAGTGCGACAAATAATAGAGCGTGAGCATTCAATATTTTACCCAAGTGAAATATAAATGTTCTATCTCTTTTCTTATTACTTATCGAAATGTTTGAATTGATGAAGTCTATCATGCGGATCCAGAAGTTCCTGGTAAAAGAGCTGAATGTAGGTCAATAATAGTAATAATGAATTCATATTGGAAAGAAAATAAAATTTTATGAATCTTAGATCAACGATTGCGAAGAAATATTGTTAGAGGCCCCGCCGCAAAGTGCAGCGCGGATTCACAGAGGCGGAGTCCCTGGGCTGCCTGGGGTACTCGAAATTTGAAGAACAGGCAGAAGTTTCTATTGTATCTCAGCATAGTGAGTATATTTCATTCTATTTTAGAAGAATTTTAATTTTATTTTCTATTTATAGACCTAATGCAATAGACTCCATTGCACGTTCTCTCCGGAGCCTGGGGATTCCAATTATTTCTTGTTAAATATTCTAATATTCGAAAGAAATAGATTATTCCGATGTCTATTGTTACTCTCGAAGTATAATCCTACATAAATTTATTATTCATTTCTATTATAATTATGATTGTTGGGATTAGGTATTTTGAGTGTAACAGGAAGGGAAAATGCAGAGTAGGTATTCGTCATGAGAAAACTCAATTCTTAACGATTTGATATCCCCTGTGGCGCATCGATCTTCCTCCGTAGCCTATGCCACTGTCTTATAATAGTTGAAAATTATAAAAACGCGCTAGATATGAAGCATTTCTCTACAAAATTATTACCTTAGTCTCGTAATCGTTTCTTATCATTGAATCCATAAGCTTTTCAGAGCCTTCCTCCTGCCGTATTCAATCACAAGGGTTTTCAAGTAAAATCTCAACTACATTTCGATTTTTCAAATCTCATACAAATTTCATTATTCAAAATGTGTAGGAACGTCATATATTGTGTCCAATCAATCGATTTGTAGTATCAAGATTCCCTTCTTCACATTCTACACACAAAAGTTGTACTTGCATTGCACAATCTTGGTAGTTGCCGTGAGAAAACAAGTGTGTTCTGAATTCATATTTTCACAATAACTCTTTATAGCTTTGATAAAATGGCAGAAAAATTATCTCTGCCAAGAAGAATATACACAACAGAAGCCAAAAGAATTATGTGTGACTGTACACCTGTATGTTTGAGTTTCATTGAAGCGTGGGTTTATTCTACAACATCGCACAGTTGGTACACAGAGTTGGTGGCAAATGGCATATAATGCCAGCGGAGACAATACTCCTTCTTCAACTAATATGACAAAGGCAGTGAGATCAATTCGAGTCAATCTACTCGAGAAAGCAAAGTTTATATCCATTCACCTTTTGAAGAGAACAGGAACTTCCAGGTATCAAGTGAATCTTCAACACGTGTCCCAAGAACAATGATTACAGTGGTGTGTTGAACAAAACATTCCGCAACTAATATATTGAGTGATTTTGGATACTTCAATGTTTTTCTACCAGTAAGATTTTCAACATTGAAAGCTTCTGAAATTGAAGAATTAAATGATACGAAGAACCTGTTCTCAATTTTTTCGGGTGAAAAAGAAATGGGGACAGAGCGACAAGCAGCCTTGTAGTTTGAGTTCAAGATTCTGACACCAGGAACTTCTAAATATTTGTCGGCTGAAGTAACAGAAAAAAATTTATTGATTCTATAGAAGATAAAAATTATTTTGTGGGAGATGCATTTCCCGATAATGAATCCATAGAAGAAATAAAGGTGGGTTAACTCAAGTAATGACTTGTACTCTTCTGGAACAATTGAATGGTGGCTTATACCTTGTTATATAAGAAACAAACACCAATTTTTCCTGAAATAAGCATATATATTATTTGTTATTCTCTGCTTTCAAGACACAAATACAGATATGATGAGAAATTGTCAAATCAGCAACATGTACTATAATCACATTTCATCTGAAAAAATCGCTCACGTAATCTATCAGTCTTCATTGAAGCTCAAAGTGAGTAGAAAATATCCAACCATTTGTGCAAAGTGATTCTTACAAAAAGTCAAGAAACGTTGGTTGACATCAGTCAAAATCTATTCCAAAGCCTTGTTTCTTTTAGCATTAGTGAGAAGAAAGTACGGAGAGGCACAAAGCAAGCTTTTCCTGTTAGCAATACCATCAGTTACATTGTTGGCACGAACCAGTAGGTTGAGATGTCGACAATTTCCAAACAACAACTTTTGACGAGAAGGAAGGGACTTGTTGTAGTAAGGGGAGCATCTTCTAATGGCAAGACCTCCTCCGCAGTTCTGCTTGACAAGAAAACAGGTAAGGTTTTTAGAAGAAGAGAGATGACATATTCGGATCAAGGTGTCGATGTATGCTTGACAAGACCTTCCAATTCCTCTACAGTGAAAGCTCATTCATTTATAAAATAAAAGTGAGCAGAATTGATGTTGAAGTATACAAAACAGAGTTTTTGATAGTGAATGGATTGCAAAATTCTAAGAAACGACTTCGTGATACAACCTCGCAAATCTCAGCGAGACGATCTTCTGTGAAGCTAAATGAACAGGCCAAACATTAAAATCGTCCGAATAAAATCTCGGAGGATCGACTCCAGTCAGTCTATAAACACAAAGAGACCTTTCCAGAATTTGTGAGTCATAATAGCCTACAAAAGAACCCTGATCAAGTATATTTTGACCACGATACTAATATTTTTATTATTTATAATGGTTTCTGTGTGCCTTGATGTCGAGCAGAATATACTGAATCTGTTGAAGAAGACAGATACCAACGTATATTTTGTGACAAGGTACAACAAAGGATTCAATTTACCTGATATATATACTTGTGCCACGTACGATGAGCTTCAAGCCACAAACCTGAATGCTGTTAACAAGGATTTACAAATGAAACTTCAACTTCATCAAATAGTAGGAGAGATAGAGCCGAGATTTCACCGTCATCGGTAATATGGAATTTCTCAAATGAAATGTGTTTCTTTATATGGGTCACTAGCTTTATCACGAAGGCGGACAGCCTAGTGAATACAGGAGGTAGCTATGAGTAGCTAGAGAGCTATTTTTTCTGTGAAATTGTCAACATAAAATCACGTTAGAAATTCTGTACAGTGGAAGGTTTATCCCCTCATAGCTACCCCTTGTATCCACTAGGCTATCTGCCTTCAGGATAATGTTAGCAACCCATATTGAAGGAACACATTATATTTGAGAAATTCGATATTACCGATGACGGTGTAATTTCGGCTATATCTCGTGGACTAGAAGACAAGCGATTGCTATTTTAAGTAGGAGAGCAAGCGCCGTAATTTTTCACACTCGAAAAAGGCAGCGCTTTTGCTGTCGAAACGTCATGTTTCAAATAATTCATAATACAGAACTTTTTACCCGATAAAACATATTTATTAAAAATAAGTTCTGAAAAGTTTTTTCCCTTATTAAAACTTCATTCAATATTGATCGATGAATATATCTGGCAGTAGTATAAAGAACTACAATATCTTAATTGTATGACTGGATTACACTCTGCCTTTTGGCAGGTAATGAATTATTTGTCCAATATCTCTCCCGATGAGTTGATGTATGTTCGCATTCTATATGATAGAAACCATACGAATTTATTAAATCAGCAAATTTTTGATATCTACTCGACGGTAGCCACAGCGGTGGCAAGGTTCCATTTGAGTTCATATGATAATTACTATATTAATGAGACATCACACCAACGAATAGCAATGAGCAAACCAATTTCTCCATCAATTGTAAATAAATGAAATTTTTTTAAGAAAAAGCATTAGGAACTAGTACTTATAAACCATCCTCATGGTAACGTTACGTGGATGATGTTTGCGCAATCTGGTCTCATGATCGTGACAATTTAAAAAGTTTTCTGAATCATTTCAGTCTCGATAATATACGTGAATAAGACAAAACTAAGTAGCGAGACAAATATTTCACAAAACAGGTATATCTATCACAGAGGAATAAATAATATGAGTCTTGAAAATTACCATGATCAAAAGTAAATCAATACTGCTTCATCTCTTCATCATTTACAGATTGTAAGCTTTGTGGTGGGAGGACATTGAATCCCTTATCTAAATTGAGAACAGCTCTAGGATCGTACTTTGTGCTCAATAATTTCTCTGCTTTTATGAGATATTGATCAAAAAACAACAAATCAATAAGTTTTTCATTTTGGAATCCAGCAGCAAGTTTATCCAACGCATTCATCGTCATTCTGATTACTTGTGGAGCGCATTTTTCTCTGTGTATGGTTTTATAAGAGTACTGGTGACACACGCACATTTAGAAAAAAAAAAAGATATTGCTTGTTATATTAAACCTCATGCATTGTCATGTATGAGGTTGCACAGGGTGGATAATTGAGATAGGAATTTATATTCAAATTTTTCTGCAAGCCCTGCTAAAATGGATTTATTAGAGCTCCGAGAAGATTGAGTATCAGTTCAGACAAAATTTCATATCATTTTTCATATTATTATAATATGCGGTTCTATTGTCAGAATGAAGTCTACTAATATTTGCGATGTTGCCATTGCCACGATTGGATGATAAATGCAGTAGAACAAACAAATTGTGATAAATGTTTGCGAATCAGTGCTGCGGATGGACAAATTCAGGTGAGTGAACTCCAGTTTGCCAAGAGAAATAATGCATAACTCATATTTTCAATTTGGATGTCATAGAGTTTACTCCATGAAATTCGTTTGGGTGCCGTGAAGTGCTCCACTAAAAAACTGAAATCTAATTTTTAGTCAGTTCTAATATATCAAAGCACAATATATGTTGAAGAAAATTTGATGTAAATTATGTAGTACAAAAGGGAAAAGGAAAGAAAGAGAAGTTACAGTATGTGCATGTAGCATGCATGAAGCTTTATTATAAACCATGGTCACCCGAGGACTCGGTCCCATTTGTAGAGAGATTACGAAGTTATTGGTTAGTGAAGAAGACATCACGGCAGGAAGTAAGTTCCGATGATGAGTCCGATGAATAATGGATAGATTAGTATTACTCCTAGAAATAGAGTAGGGAACATTAGATCCCACATTTCATCCTGCATCATTGCCAATGCAGCGCTTAGCCAAGCAAGTCTAAACTAAAAGTGATGAAAGGATGAAAATTATCAGGGAAGTATTTTAATATAGTAAGTGGCCAGTCGTTATGGTCCAGATACTGTATCTGGAGGGGAGACTCGGGGCAACCGCGAATTCTGGCGCTGCCAGTGTTATACCAAATAGAGAATGAGGTGAAGTTGCTAAGGGGGAAAACAAATTTGTCTCCCAGCGAGAAAGTGACAGCTCTACAGACAACCTTGGTCCAGGAGCGCCTAGTGCACAAAATACTTTGTAATCTATCGTGATTGGGACTGCATATTCGTTTTCAACTTGGGCGTCATCTTTATCATCAACAACCGTATTGTTTCATTCGTCCTCAACTTCCTCAGAGGATTCTCTAGTAACATCAGTATAATCATAACTCCCAAATATTTATAAATTTAGCAAATTTGTCCTAATGTAGCGCTTTCTATTGCTCTCAGGAAATACAGTTTCAGAGAACAATAACAATCTGAAAGAACTTCCTGAAAAAGATGTTGAAGACCTGGAAATCTTAGCCCGCACTAAACAGAAATGTTTATTTAGAAAAATAGAAGTCAACTTCATTATTGATGAAGAACTCAACGGAAATTTGGACAAATGTATGAGTAGTGAGCGATTCGAATAACTGAAAGACGAGATATTTGAGTTTTTTTCAAATAAGTATAAGGTCACTTACTATTTACGATTCAAAACAAGGAGTAATGTATGTATTCTGCCAAGAGGTAGATTTCAAGACAAATATTGTAATAGACGGAGAGCATTACGCTATTGAAGATTGTTAGATTCATCAAAGTGTGATCTACTTCCTCTACAAAATATATTTTAATTCAAATACGAGTACTCATAATGTATTTCCAATCTTAGACGAGATTAACGCTGAGGATAAATTATTGTATCTTCAACATAACGTTACAAATTGAGACGAAATATATATAAACTGGAATTCAACAGATGAATATGGAATGAAAAAAAAAGCTACTCTATTTGGCATTCACGATATACTGGTACCTTATCCACGATTGCGACAACTAAAATCATTCGATTTAGTGAGAAGTGATCAGTTTTTTTGTATGACAGTTCAATCGCTACCAACAAACTCCGCATTTACTCTATCGCAATGAATTCAACAGTATTTTAGAACAAAACGATTAATCTGAACAAATGTACACAGAGGATCAAGACCATCAACTAACACAGGAGCTGCTATCATTACGCCAGACTCAAGAATCTCCAAGAAACTACCACCAATCGCTAGTTCATACACCGCAGAGGCATACAGCATACAAGAAGCCATGAAATAAAGAATGGAAGCAAATTCTGAAAAAGAAAAACATATGATATATACAGATTCCTTGAGTCAAACAGACGTTGCCAAGATTCATTCAAATCACCAAATTATCCAAAACTTCCAAGAACTGATACACCAGACGATAAAGATGAGGAGGAAAGAAATTTTAATTATGTGGACTTCAGCATACACAGGTATCCACGGTAATGAAGCAGCGGATGAAGCAGCTATGAATACGATCAATAAGAAATAGCTGGTATCAATGTATCACCAAGTGACACTAAACGTGAGTTGAAAACAAAAATCTTGAAAGAATGGAGGGAAATATGACAAGAAAATACAGGCAAACTGAAACAAATTAGAGAGAACGTGGAACCAAAAACATACATACAAGGAAGGAAAAATTACGTCGTTACTACCTGCCTACGCATTGGATACTCGGCTTTGACACACAAACACATTTCCGAAAAAACAAATTCACCTCAATGTTAACACTGCAAGACCAATCTTACTGTACAGCACATCTTTATAGAATGACCAAAATACATACAACAAAGAGTAAAATACCAAATACCAAACTCTCTAAAGTTAGCACTGGGACACAACAAAACCACTCTCAATAACACAGAAAACTTGCTCAAAAATATAGACATGTAATGTAATTTATATAAGCATATATCATATTCATTGTAGACCAATCTAAAAGAGCTGATAGTGATTGTTGAAGCTCTTTAAAAGCACATATAAAAAAAAGAAACAATGTAATAACTAATGACAAAATCATGTCACTCTATCTTATTTTCGGTTCTGTCCGTTTAGTTGAAAGAATAAAAGTGTCAAGCTTGATCGCGGATTGATTTCTGTTCATTCGTATTTGATTTGTACGTTTTGATCAGATAACCTTTCTCGTGTTGAAACGCTTCTGAACAATCACTTCGTCGCTGCAGCTGTTGACTTCGGAGACGTCAACTTGTGCTCTAGATTATTCCACCTGCCTATGCTTACGAGAGCCGATCTGTTTAACACCCGCTATGGAGTCAGATTTAGTGGAAGAACTACTGGAAACAGCTGATTCTCTATCCGAGACAGCATCACTTCAGAGGTCTTTTAGACCAACGAGGATGACGTTTCTTCCTCGGTTGCCTGGTCAGTTCTGGACCAGATTGCCAATACCAAATGACCCGTAGAGCATCGGTTCTCTTAGCCTCGACGAGTGCTATAACGCTTCTCATCGTCATGGCTTCAAAGCAAATGTCCTTCCCTGACTGGCCAATAACAAGAAAAAACAGTTCTTCAAGTACAACAACGCCCGAGCCCCCATCGACAACTTGGAGACACCAAACAAATGCCAAGTTGCGGAGCTCCACAAATAGAGAAATTCCTTCAACACCATCAGGGCTATTCTAAAGGATTGGCGCAAAGAGGAAAGTCCTTCACCCATAGAGAAGAAAAAGTGGGAAATCAAGGGAGAACAGCAAGTGTTGTTTTGTGACGTACTCGACGAATGGGACGAAGACAAGGTAGTGGTGCCTGAGGAGGAAGGGATCGAAGCATTCAAATTTCAGGCCTTGCTCAAGAAGTACAAAACAGCTGTACTGTTGAACAAAGAAGAGACTTGAATCGGAAAAGAGGTTATAGTGAAGAACAAATTGTTGGATCCCTTCACCTGCTTTGGAACCCGGTTCACGTTTCTCTCTGAACTGCCAACGCTGGCTCCGAGGGCAGTTCTTGATAGAGAACCGCCTCGGGAAAAGATGCCAGCTCAAGTGGAGGTCATATCTCCAGGAACTTTGGAGCAAATGGGTGAGCAGGTCGCTGTTAGAGGAGAAGACGGACTCGACTCCGTCAGGCGCTACCTCATAGATAACGAGGTGAACCATTTGGATCTAAACACCTCAACGTTTTAAGGAAGAGAAGGCTTTAAGGTCGGCGTGCCACACACGCAACCCCAAATTCAATTAGGGAAAATGTGGTTCGGCAAACTCGGCAAATCTCGCCAAGTCAAGCTCTGGATCCTAATACCCGCGGGGACCAATTCACTATTGGAGATAGTGGACGACTTTAGGGCATACTATTCCTTGAAGGATACGAAGATGGGAGCCGCCTGGTGATTTGCCTGCAAGGTTGTTCTGGACAGGGCCAAGTTCCCTTGTGAGGCCAAAGGAGGCAAAATTTGCATCAATAAGAGGTAGCCACTGGGGTAATGTTCAAAGAAATAACAACGACGACCAAGCCAGAAGATATATTTCATATGCCAATTAGAATATAATATTTTAGATCATATAGTCAATAGTACTTGCCGCAGTATTGACATACAATATAGTCGTCCATCCGGTTGTGCAACAAACTCTAAATGGCAGTAATGGAACTATATTTGCTTACGGCCAATCGTCCTCAGAAAATACGCATACAATGATGTGCGATGCCGTAGAAGATGGTATTATATCTATGACCGTGAAAAACATTTTTCAAGGTATAGAACAATCAATCAATAGGTTTTTTTTACCTCGGTGAATATCATTTTCCTTCTAGATAAATTTTGTGATACACTGAAGAGACAGATTATTAATATATATATATATATATATATATATATATATATATATATATATATATATATATATATATATATATATATTGCTCATTCATATTGATTGATGGATTAATTCCAACTTGAAGTTGATTCATCATGTATTTGGAATTGGTACATATGCTATTTAATTATGGCATGTAATTTGATCTCTTTGTGTTTTTCCATATCTTGGCTTTTTTACAAGTATGTCTGCGATGTGTGTTGTGCTTTAGAAATATAAATTTTATGTCCTAGATGTAGAACGAGAACTATCAATTTTTGCTTTGTGAGTTGTTAATTAATTATAAAGAATTCTATATTGAACTTTGCTTATCTAACTTGCTCCAGATTGCTTGGATTAGTTCTTACCCAATGCTTTCTGGATTCTCTGACTTGCTATCTAATTCATCAATTTTGCTCCATTAGAGTGTCCTATATAGAAGTAGATAAGCAGGGGGGCTACGAGCTCATATTTCAAAATGGCTGCCATCACCGCACTTTTGCTGTTCGGCTAGTCGGCAATCGCGATGGCTCTCGCGGACAACGAGACCGTCAGATCACCGGGCTTTTGCCGCCGCCCTCGCCCCCGCCGCCTCACCTCGGCCCCGCCGCCGCCGCCGTGTGCCTTCAACCATAACCCCAGTGTGCATTCAACCCTGACCCAGCGATGGGGTGCATAATTAACATGTGGTCATATGCGGGTGCGATCAATATTTTGCAGATCTTGAAGTTAAATTTTATTCTTGATCCTCTTTGCCGCTGAGCATACTATACCTGAAGCTGCGGCTGTAGGTCACACGTACCGCTGCTCGGCTAGCCCGTCACCGCAGCCACGACAAAATTTCAAGACGGTAGCGTATGTTTGAACATACTATACATAGCGCTAGCTTGGCAAGGTCACAGACGCTTATCATTAGCACAAAGTGTGAACAAAATTATTGTAATTCAACTAATACATAAAACCTAATTGAGCTCAATGTTAATGTGACTCATCCCCAGCTGCATTCTAACAGCAATATTGCACACCTGAACATACCCTCAGTCATTGCCCTCCTAGCACAAAAGTACAGTGAACTTAAGACACATTCCTGGTGTTACAATTACACATCTGTTGTCACTGGGGGTTAATATTGGGTATGACTCATCTTCAGGTGGTAATGAGACACGTGCATTGAACTCAAGACGCGTTCCTAGTTAGCAGGTGTTAAGACACGAGCACTTGGGGTTAATGCGGGTTAAACATCCTCGGACACGTGTTGGACGCGTGCCTCCTCAGGTGTAATAATTAATCAGGTGCATTCCTGAGCTATTAGCGGACACGTGTCATTGCCCACCTGAACTTATGACTCATTCACACGTGCAAACTATGACGTCATCTAGTAACCGCCGACCAGGCCGCCATCTTTAAAATTGGTTCCGCAAATTATTTACTCTGCTCTTCATCACTTCAATGGTATTCATTTTAGACTGATGCAGCTTAGATGCACAATTCCCTTTTTCATACTTAGCTCAAAACGATATCATCTTGCAGTATGATGGTTCATATATAGCTTCTGAATAAATTTTGCACTTTAATAATTACGCTAAATAGCAGCAGTTATTCAAACATCCTTGCATATTTCTATCTTGGGTTGCTGTTGTACTGTTTGTAACATATGAATAAATTTTGCACTTTAATAAACATCAGAACGCAAACATATGGCCATTGCGATACCAGCATCTTTGCAAATTTTTATCTTGCGGTTGAAAGTACAGTTGAGTTCAAGCTCGCGAGTTACAATGTCATATTGCAGTATGATGGTTCATAGCACATGATACGAATAAATTTTATTATAGCAACACAAACAAACAGCCGTGCCAACATCTTTCCAAATCTTAATTTTGGGGTTGAAAGTACAGTTTCATCAGAGTAAAACCGTTAACCCGTATTCAAAGTTTTTCTAGAGTGGGAGAAATTATTTTAGTATAAAAAGATCACTTTGCTCTTTGCAGATTAGTTTAATATCTGACTTTATTCACAAAGCATCAAAATGGCTCTATTCCAAAAGATGAATCAAATCGCTCAGGTGAAAGAACCAATTTCACTAAGTAACCTGAAGAAGGGTAAAAAATACAAAGTCAATAACTGTCGGCGCGTGTCAACAACATTTGAAGAGAAGATAGTTCTGGAGTTGGCAACTAACATCCTTTTCCTTGGTGCAAGATTCAACCAACTGACCGATGAAGATATAATTGATTTGAACAAGCAAGCAACCGCTGGAAAACTGTACATCACATCCAGAGGGAAAAGTGGAAAAGTTGTCGATATCGAATTCACTTCCGCTTAAAAAGATGGTGCAGATGGCAATTTAGAACATTCAACTAACAGCTCACTCTGAATGACGATCGAATCCAAAGACGGACAATGAAGATGGTGATTTATAAGCCTTCAGTGCGCAGAAAAGTCAACAAAAACAATATAAGAAGTGAAATCAATAAGTATTTGTTAAAGCTTCAGCTGTTGAAAAATGATATCAACAATTACTGTGTAATGCGAGAATCAATTAAAAGTGTTGAAGTTTTAGACCTAAAAAAATGAAAGTGCGGTTCAGTGACAGTATTCAAATTTATCACATGCACACCTGGACATTTGCATACAGGGCAGCAAGAAAGAATGTTTGGATGCAAGAAGCCATAGACAGAGTTCGCTTTCAATTTAAAATTAAGAATTTTTATGAACCAATATTAATGTCTGTATTACAAAATAGAATTAAACGAACGAAACCTGTACATTAATTGAGAATTTGAATGTTATGTATTGCCATTGGTACAATGAAATAAAATAATCAATGCAAACTTCCTATTTTATTTATGTGAAAATCCCCAGGGGTGTGAATAAAACACATCAAATTCTTGAAGAAGTTTATTTTTAAGTATTAAATATTGCATCATTTGGTTGATTTATCTTTTGGAATACGAATAGTTCTGATGCTCTGTAGTTGATTGTATTGTATGAAACCTGTTTATAAGTCAAGAATTTAAATGTTCTGCCTAATGAAATAAAATAATTAATGCAAACTTCCTGTTTTACTTATTCAGGGGTCTGAATGAAACACATCAAATTTATTAAAACAGTTTATTCTCAAGTATCAAATATTACAATACAATATTACATTTAAAACAATTTTTCTTCAATGGGAATGAATTGCCAACTTGATCCTCAGAGGTCGTCAAACAATGTTCAGTGCAGCGTCGATACTCTTGGAATTTTCTATTAGCTCGCCATTCCTGAGGAAATTTGTTCCATAGATCATCAATTTGACCTGATGCAAATGCCATTATGAATTCCATCGGCATACACGCAATTTCTTCCTCTAGCATGAAGTGTAGTATACCACATCCATAGAACTTTTGGAATGAATTAAGAGCTGTAAAATGTTGTTTATACCAATCTTTCAATATATGAACATTTTTTAAGGCGCAATTTTTGCTATGAGAGTCACAGGAACTTAATTTTGAGGGTTCACAGAGCTCCTTTAGAGATGGACAGCCTAACTGCTCTATATTGACAATATCTATTGTCTTCGATCCAAATATCTCTTTCAACCACTTTAATTTTTCATTTCCTTTAACGTATACCTTAGAAGCGTTTCTCAGTATATCCTGAACAATATTCTCCAAAAGGCAATAATCTGTATTGCCGGATTGCCAGTCCAGACTGTGGTGTTTACTGGACAACCACAAAACTGTCTTTTTGCTTTTAGTATCCAATTTAGACCATGAATAAGGGGGTAGGAATATTTTCGATCTGCAGAGGTCAGTATGCATGTCTAAGGCAGCAATTTCCTTACAAATAAATTTAATCTTATCATCATCATAGACTTGAAAGCCTTGTAGTTCTACAATTATCGCAGACATGTTGATCATTCAAGTGACTATTGAAAAATGAGATTCAGCTTCATTCAACATTGTCCTTATGAATCCAGCTTTTGTGCCTATTGTCAAAACCCAACCATTCTATATATAATTCATCCCCTCTCCGTTTCAACACTTTCTCCACAAGATAAACGTCTGGATACGCAACCCTTTGTAATTAATAACTATAAAATCCGCCTTTTATGATTTGACCAGCGTGATCTTTGAGAATGTAGGTTACAGGATTCGTGAATTGAACTTTATCAATAACAAAAATTTCATTGGACCAGTTTGGTGTGTAACCCTTCACAAAAGCTTGTCTATGTTTACTGATGCGTACATAATCACCCTCATTAAACTTTGCGGTGCCTGTCATTTTTATCCGGTTATAAATAGTATCAAGAAGTGATTTTGCATTCTTTTTATTCACATCATTCGGTCGCATTTGGATAGTCCGATGTTTTGTTGAGTTGTATTTCTCAGTTAATTTTGGTAATAGATTCAACCACTTATGATTTCCCTGTAGACTAAATCCCTTCCAAATCATTGATTTCAATGTGCGAATTACTCGTTCAGCCATTGATGCTTTCGTGGTGCTAAATGTTGAATAGTGATTTATTTTGTATTTTTCCATCAAACTTTGGAAGCTTTTATTATAAAATTCTCCTCCCATGTCTGTTTGTAAATTTTTTGGCGCCTGTTTCTGCAATATACTTAGCATAGCTTTTGTGACATCTAAACCCGATTTGCTTTTTACAGGCTTCGTCCACAGATACTTGGAGAACGCATCAATTACAATTAGAATGTATCGGTACCCTTTATTGACTCTAGAATAAGGAATCATTTCAACTAAATCTGCTTGGAATAGATCATTTAGTCCTTTAACAATTACACTCCGTCTTGGGAAATTGATGCGAGCTGGTTTGTGTAGTTCATCCACAACTTGTCGTTTAATTTTTGACATTATATACCGGAGTTTCTATTATCAATTCCAAATGTAATTCAGGAAACTGAGTGCCTACAGAAGTAGGATAAATTTTCAATTTATCACCACTAACGATATCTCGCTTAGTGAGATCTGAGACACGAGTAGTATCATTAATACGATAGTTGAGAAATGCTTTTGAATTATCCACTTTGATTTGGAGAATTCTCCCAGAAACTGGCAAATTATAGTGTGAATGATCAGGGCTATTTAGAACCTCATAGATGTCTTTCTTGAGAGCCAGCGTCAAATTGATCAGGGTGATGGTTCTTAAACTCTTAATGAAATTGGATATCTCAATTTGAGTGTGGCCTTTGATATTTTTCTCCAGCTGAGGCTTGAGCTCATCAATTCTGATTCTATTCGCAAGTAACTCCTTACTGAAGCCAGTAATTATTCTATCAATATATTTTCTAGTTTTATAATGCTCAATATGAGAACCAAACTTGTCCAGAGACATTGTTAGAATGACACTATTCGATAACGTCAGCCTCTTTTAATTCTTCAATTATTGAAATAATTTCATTATCATGTCCAGAATGGCCGGCATCTCGTGACGCTATTAACAGACGTAGTCTATCAACCAACTCATTGATATCGTTCCAATATACGTAGTCAACAGGTTTGTCATTGAACTTTTTAAAATAGCTTTTGGCATACTTCAGACCAAACCGTTTGAGGGCTGATACAATCCTTTTACGCGTTTCCAGCAGAGGTCCAATTATATTTGTATATCTAAATGATTTTGAGCCAGCAACTTGTTCTGATTCACTATAATGGCGGCGTGCAGCGTTAGTCCTTTTAACAATATCAACGTAATTCTCGCGATCGGTTTTAGTATAACCCAGTGGCTGTTTTTTGAATACTAATTCGTAGAGACCCGGTGTTCCCGTATATTTTATATTATTTACGAATAAATCTTTACCATCAATTTTAATCTCAGAGTTACCAATGAAAAACTTGTCGCTCTCAACATCATGGCGTACACCATATCTATGATCAAATGAATCACTTTGGTCAGTTAACATTTCTTCAACATATTGCCTGGGTAATGGATCATATTGATCTAAATACTCCCGGAATGAGGGTTCCTGTGTTAAATTTAATATATCTTCTCTAGTTATGGATGGCTCTTCAAACATTTCATCTTCATTGCCTGTCTCGGCTATGACATTTGTTTCCAAGAATTTAGGGCCGGTCAGGTCTTCTTTCACAGTTTCACCTACTTCTTCTTCTTCTTTCTTCTCCACTTTAGGCTCACTTTTAATTTCCTGTTTATCACGGGCAAGTTATCTACAATATTCTGTAAAGATTTGATTATTGGCTTATACTGAGTTTGTAATTTAGCTTCTGTTTGCAAGGCACCAAGTTTAAGATTTTTGAGCTTCTGTCTCACAATGTTCCTAGTTTTTATGATATCTCTCGTCAAACGTGGATCCATGATCAAACCAGACAAATTAAGAGTGTTTGAATAATAGATATTATGAGAATAACCAGCTCAGCAATAACGATGAAAACTGAAGAATTTAACATAGCCAGTTCCAACAGCTTTTGAACAGCTCTGATGAACTGATAAACAGCTCTGATGAACTGATAAACAGCTTTTGAACCGCTTTGAACAGCTCTGATGAACCGATGAACAGCTCTGATGAACTGATAAACAGCTCTTGAACCGCTTTGAACAGGTCTGATGAACTGATAAACAGCTTTTGAACCGCTTTGAACAGGTCTGTTGAACTGATAAACAGCTCTTGAACAGGTCTGATGAACTGATAAACAGCTTTTGAACCGCTTTGAACAGGTCTGTTGAACTGATAAACAGCTCTTGAACAGGTCTAATGAACTGATAAACAGCTTTTGAACCGCTTTGAACAGCTCTGATGAACTGATGAACAGCTCTGATGAACTGATAAACAGCTCTGATGATAGTCACCACGTAAATGATAATGTTAGCTAAGATCTTTGCTATATATTATGAACTGATCAAATCCTTTGCGATAGCGCCCTCTGTCAATATTACTGTCCTTGTCAATCACAAGAAAACCGTACTTATCGAGCCAGCAAAACGAACACAAGTTTTTGAATTGCTCATACGTAAAATCTGTATTAACATGATCCATATATACATGTCGTAGATTCAAATCATCTTGCTTGAATAATATTATAAAATTCACGTTATCACGTATTAGATGTTCCGGAATCCTAGTGTAGCTCTGACCGAGATAGAAGCAGTCTATTTTTTTATGTCGACCCATGCTGAAGAACTCTCTGATCACATTTTGGTCATCACAAGCAGCATCGTCAAATATAAATACAGAATCACATTTTGCATCATCAGGTCTGATAATTTCTGAGTTCTCATTATATGCGTTGAATCCAATTTCTTCAATCGGTTCCAATAACATCCTCAAGTACACATATTTCGGCTGGAACAATGATTTTGAATAGATATAGACATTTGAGAGACATAATCCATTCTCATCCTCTAGTAGTGCAATCATTATATTTGTCTTGCCAGCACCACTTGGACTATAATGCACCGAATTATATTTGGCAGCAATGTGCTATGACGCCGTTCAACAACGATATCATTGAAATCATAATTTTTCACTTCAATGTTACAGTTTTGTTTCACCGTTTGCATGATTGTATAAATTAAGCAAAGAACATGACTCTAACACAGTCTATCGTTGACTGTTGTCACAGCTAGACGTGTCTGCTTTAAATAATCATAAAGATGGTGAGAAAATCATCAAGTCTGTCGTTTCGTAATGCTATAAGTCGCGTGCGAAAAGCCATAAAATCTAAAAACTCCAAGTCTGATCTGAACAAGTCAGCTAAAATTGCTTTGCGAACTGTTAAGAGAATCAAGAGGCGAATCAAAAGTCCTAGGGTAATACCCGTTCCAAAATCGGGAGGTTTCTTACCGTTAATACCACTTTTTGCCGGTCTGAGCGCTTTAGGCGCGCTTAGTGGTGGAGCAGCGGGCATCGCTAAGGCTGTGAATGATGCACGAGCAGCAGCTGAGCATTTGAAAGAATCTGAACGGCACAATAAGATCATGGAATCCATCGCGTTGGGAAAGGGTCTCTACTTGGAACCATATCGCAAAGGTCTTGGTCTGTATCTGAATCAGTCAAAAAACTACCATTGAAATTACCATCGCGTGCCCTGAGTAACATTGATATTGAGAAATATGCTAAACAACTAAAAATCCCATGTTTCAGAGGTGTTTTTATGAGAGATAAATTACCCAAGAAAATAAATTGTAACGAATGTGCAATTGTCAATTTAGATGATAGCTATAGGTCAGGTACACACTGGGTGGCCTATATAAAGCGTAATGATTTAATAAAATACTTTGACAGTTTTGGAAACCTAGTGCCACCGAAAGAACTTGTTGATTATTTCGGAAAGTGTAGTTCTATCCTTTATAATTATAGTAGATATCAGTCCTTTAATAGTGTAAAATGCGGACATTTGTGCTTAGCATTTCTATATGAGCAAGTGCAATTATAGTTCAGTGTTCAGTTAGCCGTCATGTCTTACACATTCACATTCTTCGGGGATAACTCAATCATCAATCAATCTTTTTATCCACCAATTATACTCGATGATGAATCAGAATATCTTCTTGGCCTGATAAGCTTCGAAGTTTATAATGCGATCCCAAATATCGATGAAAAAAACAATAAGTTCAGTATTGGCGATAAGATCATAACAATTCCAGAAGGTTCTTATGAGCTGGCCGATATAAACAAATATTTGAATGAAAAGTTGGATGCAGGTACCATTCTTCACTGGTTGAACATCGAAGCTAACAACAACACGCTTAAATGTGAAATTGAGAGTAATAATGTGATAGATTTTACCTTAGATGATTCACCTCGGGATATATTGGGTTTTAAATCGCGGAAACTTCAGGCCAATCACCCTCATGAATCTGACAATCCAGTATCAATCATAAGGGTTAATGCTATATGTATTGAGTGCAGCATAACTACAAACTCGTATTCAAATAGCAAGAATGTGCATATTATACATGAATTCTTCCCCCAAGTTCCGCCAGGCTTCAAAATCATTGAAATTCCCAGTCAGATAATCTATCTACCAATCAACACTCGTATAATAAACTCCTTAACTCTTAAAATAGTCGACCAGGACGGTAACTTGATCAATTTCAGAGGAGAAGTCTTAACGGTCAGACTACACCTTAAGAGACAAAATGGGGATCAAATTCAATAATTCAATTGGTAAACATATAAATAATCCGAGCAATCCTCATAGCTCCATTAATAGGACAGTTGCCAGAGGATTAACATCTATTAATAAACAGTTCCTGGAATCATTAGGATTCAATACTCGAACTGGATAAGAAGAAGAAGCGAATTAAAGCTATTGTCGTGTGGTTTGGAGTACAGTTCAAGAAATCTGCTAATTTCATACTTTGTGTCCATCAAAATGAATGTTAATATACTGAATGTAACTGAAAAAGCTCTATTTGACGACTCAATCAGCCATGCTGAGAAACATACGCACCAGCCTTATGCCTCTACAACTTTGAATAATAACGATGAAATTCGCATTCCTATTCAACAACAGGATCTGTACACTTTGCCCTGGAACAGTTTATTATATATTGAGGGTCAACTCCTCACACATGACAACAAAGTTTCAAAGACAGCTAAATTAGTTAACAATGCATTTGCCTTCATATTCAGTGAAATTCGATATGAAATTGGAGGTATAGAAATAGATCGGGTTCGAAATCCTGGAATAACTTCTACGATGAAAGCTTACGTTTCGTATAACACAAATGAAAGTAAACGTTTGCAAAACGCTGGATGGTCACCATCAGCAGATAATACAAAACAAATTGTCGATGATCAAGGAAATTTCAATGTGTGTATTCCTCTGAGTATGCTTTTGGGATTCTGCGAGGACTTCAAGAAAATCATCCTGCATGTACAACAAGAATTAGTGCTGATAAGAGGTGGTTCCGATTTGAATGCTATTGAAAACAGTGTTGAGAATGAGAATATGAAAATTGAGCTGAGCAAAGTTCATTGGAAGATTCCACACATTTCCGTGGCTGACGCTGAGCGACTTATTCTAATGAAGTATATGGAAAAAAGTGTCAATTTGGAAATGGCGTTCCGCAGCTGAGAACTACATGAATTTCCAATGCTTCAGAAGACTCAACGACATTCTTGGCCTATTAAGACTAGTACACAACTAGAGACACCGCGTTTCATAATTTTTGGTCTACAGACGGATAGGAAAAATAAATTCAATAAAGATATGAGTAAATTTGATCATTGTCATCTAACGAATATCAAGTTATATCTAAATTCGGAGATGTTTCCGTATGATAACCTTAATTTAAACATTAAGAATAATCATTGGGCAATGTTGTATGAGATGTACACGCAATTCCAGCTCTCTTTCTATGAGCGGCCGTGCGAGCCAGTATTTTCGCCGCATGAGTTCCTTAAAACAGCGCCTTTGGTTGTAATAGATTGTTGACATCAAAGTGAAACATTAAAATCTGGAAATGTTGATATTCGACTTGAATTTGAAACAAATGTAAACATACCGGATAATACAGCTGCCCATTGCCTAATCATACATGATAAGTTAATAAGTTATAATCCATTAACAAATATTATCAGTAGTATGTAAGTTATAATCTACTAGTATGTAAGCTGTATTTCAATAAATTGTATTTGCTTCTGAGAATAAATATTTTTACAAAGCTCAGAGTGTAATTTATAATTGCCCTTGTAAACATATGTGAATGCTAATATGTACATTAAAATTCAGAGTTGTGACATATAGTCAAGTGTTAAGTATAGCAAAAATTCATGCGTGCGTGAACATGTCTGTTAAGATGCGTGACTCAAACGTTTTGCAATGCAAAGTCATATGGGTTAGGGTGCAAATTTAATTAGCACGATCATATGACTCATCTTTGGATTATGTGACAGCTTGAAGAATGCGGGTTGAACACGTGCGCAAGGGTTGTCATGCATGTATGAACTTGTCCGTTAGAATGCATGACTCAAACGTGTCTTCTGCGCATGCGCAAGTCAACCCTAAATATTTTAAATATAACATGTAATTTGCTAATCAGTCAGTCGCGCTCCATTCACGATGGTAACTGTTGCTAAATTGAGTTCTAAAGTTCTTAAGACGGTGGCCGCCGGTTTCAAAATTTTAAAAACGCAAGATGAATGTTCTCGCTGGTTGAAACAAGTCAATAAATTCATATTGTTGATAAATAGAGCTATTAAACAAAACAAAGATACGAACGGTAATTTATTCCAGCTAGAATCAAATTTGGCGCTATTTAAATTCTATCGTGAACAATTAAAACAATTCAAACGTGGTGTTTATGGTGCGGGAGTTAAACATTCTGAAAAATTGCTTTGGCAAGATCTAGAGTCATGCTTTGAGTCACGTATTCGTACTGGAATTATTATAAATTTGAGTTATAAAGATCCATTGTTATTTTTAAAGAAATGCTATCGCATATTTTCAAACAAAGTTAGGGAAGCGCTAAAATTATCTAACCTCAAAGTGAATATTATGTTAAGTGCAAATTTCATAATGCCAAACACTGGTGCAATTGAACTAAAATCATTTAACAATGCTAATAATATTATCGATAGAACAACGAATATAAGCGAGTGGTTCAGTCGATAAGATAATGGCTAAATTGTCCGAGTACCAACTACGTGATTCAGGCTGAAGCTTGTATGAAATTTTGCATTTAAAACTCAATATTAATGAGTACAATCCTATTTCTGGAGAATCATACATTAGTCTGCCACTCGATATAAGAAACAAGCAAGCTATAATCAATGTGAAGAATAATGATGAATATTGTTTTTTGTGGGCAGTAGTTTCAGCTCTATATCCTGTGAGTAAAAATTCTGATCGTGTATCATCATACCCACATTTTAGTGAAGTTCTGAAATATGATGGTATTAGTTTTCCAATGCAGTTGAAGGATATTCCAAAATTTGAGGTGATGAATAATTTGGCTATAAATGTTTATAATTTAGAAAAATTAAGCGCAGTGAAAAATCAAGTTGTACCATTATATTTATCAAAATTTGAATGTAGTAGGTTTGTTCATCTCCTGATGACACATGAAACGGACGATGTCGATGATGATGATGATATGGAAATTGACAGTGAAAATATCAAAACTGTGAAAAGCTGCACAAATTATCATTTCATGTGGATAAAGGATATTTCTAGACTCTTGAGCAGACAAATTTCAAAGAAAAAAGTTAAACATTTACTTTGTGATCGGTGTTTAAATCATTTTGTTTCGGAAAATGCATTTCACAGACACACAGCTGACTGTAAATTAATAAATAAGTGTCGTATTGAGTTTCCAAAAGATGAGAACAAGTTTTTAAAGTTTAAAAATATTCACCATCAGGACATCGTACCGTTTGTAATTTATAGCGATATTAAGTCCATTCTGAAGAAAACTGAAGATTCTATCAAAATCAATGAACATATTCCTTCAAGTGTTGCTTTTCATTTAAAATGCTCGTATGATGATACATTGTCATATTTCCAATTATATAGAGGTGAAAATTGCATTGATTGGTTTGCACAGGAACTTTATTTGATCTCTCAATTCATTGATGAAAAATTCAAAAATTCAATATCCATAAATATGACAGAGGAAGATAAGCAAAATTTTGCACGAGCGACAGTTTGTTATATATGCGGAAAAGGGTTTACTCTTGATGATATTAAGGTCAGAGATCACGATCACTGGACTAGCTTGTACCGTGGACCAGCACACCAGTCTTGTAATTTAAAATTAAGAAGATCACATACTATTCCAGTCGTTTTTCATAATCTTAGCAACTATGATGGTCATCTGATTATAAAGACTATAGCTAAAAAAATTCCAGGACGGATGTCATTACTTCCTATAAACAAAGAACGGTACATATCATTCACAAAATATATCGAAGATACAAGAATTAACTTTAGATTCATAGATTCATTTCGGTTCATGGCTTCGAGCATTGAAAAATTAGCGTCCTATTTAGGTGACAATGATAAACCTATCACAAGAAGTTTTTGTAAAAATGACGAGCAATTCAAATTACTTACGACAAAGGGCATTTTCCCGTACGAATTTGTTGATAGCTGGGATAAATTTGGAAATAAATGTCTGCCAGATCACAGTCAGTTCTACAGTTCTTTGAAAAATGGAAATATAAGCGAGAGTGATTATAGTCACGCAATAAACGTGTGGCAAACTTTCAATTTAAATTCACTTGGCGAGTACTCGGATTTGTATCTTGCAACAGATGTACATTTATTAGCTGACATTTGCGAAAATTTCCGGAAAAATTGTCTGGAAACATATAAATTAGATGCACTTCACTACTACACGGCTCCAGGCTTATCTTTCGATGCGATGTTGAAATACACAAACGTTACTCTCGAGCTATTAACCGATGCTGAAAAATTGCTGTTCATTGAGAAAGGGATTCGTGGTGGTCTTGTTCAATGTTCAAAACGTTATGCCGAGGCCAATAATGAGTACATGAATGAATCTTACGATCCGGATAAAGACGAATCTTATCTCATGTACTTTGATGTAAATAACTTGTATGGCGCAGCGATGAGTCATTTTTTACCGTACGGGAGCTTCGAGTGGGTTGATGAATCTGATTTCTATAGAATAAATTTGATGGATATTCCAAAAAACGCTGACACGGGGTATATTTTCGAAGTTGATTTAAAATATCCACAAAGCCTCCAAGAATTACATAGAGATCTACCTCTTTGTCCAGAAAATCTCATTCCACCCGGATCCAAGCAATCAAAATTAATTGCAAACCTTTATGATAAAACAAATTATGTCATTCACTATCAAAATTTACAGCAGTGCGTATCGTTAGATCTACAAATAACACAAATTCATAGAATCCTCAAGTTCAAACAGAGTCCATGGTTAAAGTCATATATCGATTTAAATACAGATTTGAGGAAGAAATCGAATAATGAATTTCAGAAAAATAATTTCAGATTATTGAATAACGCAATATTTGGTAAAACAATGAAAAACCTCAGACAGCATAAAGACGTGAGATTGGCAGCTAAATGGCATGGTCGGTACGGTGCGAAAGCGTTGATTGCTAAACCAAATTTTCACAGTTGCACAGTACTAGACAAAGACATTATATTGATAGAAATGAGTAAAAAAGCTATTGTCTTCACTAAACCTATTTACGTTGGATTCTGTGTGTTGGACATTTCAAAAACATATATCTACGACTTTCATTATAATTATATTAAACAGAATTTGGGTTCAAAAGCAGAGCTCTGCTATACTGACACCGACAGTCTTATTTACTATTTCCGAAATACTAATATCTACAAAATTATTAAACAGGACATACACAAATTTGATACCTCAGATTATTTACCCAATAATATTTTTGATATACCTTTAGCAAACAAGAAAGTTCCAGGACTGATGAAAGATGAGAACAACGGTATCATTATGACGCACTTCATCGGATTGCGAGCCAAAATGTATGCATACAAAACTTCAACCAAAGAATGTATGAAAGCCAAAGGTGTTGCAAAAGCTACCATGCGGTCCATCTCATATGACGATTATTGCAACAGCTTATTTAATAACGCATCAATTGTCAAACCACAAATATTAATTAGATCCCAAAAACATAATGTATATACCATAAAACAGAATAAATTAGCTTTAAGTTCTTTTGACGATAAACGAATAGTAAATTACATTTTTCCTGAGACATACCCCCATGGCTACACTTTTAGTTCATAAGTATAACTTGTAAATACTGAAAATAAATGCATTGAATCATATTGTTTGTATTATTTATCCCATCTCAAATATCCTAAGTTGAACACCATTGTGAATAGACTAGCGCTAGGTATAGTATGTTCAAACACACACTACCGTCTTGAAATTTTGTCATGGCTGCGGTGACGGGCTAGCCGAGCTGCGGTACGTGTGACCTACAGCCGCAGCTTCAGGTATAGTATGCTCAGCGGCAAAGAGGATCAAGAATAAAATTTAACTTCAAGATCTGCAAAATATTGATCGCACCCGCATATGACCACATGTTAATTATGCACCCCATCGCTGGGTCAGGGTTGAATGCACACTGGGGTTATGGTTGAAGGCACACGGCGGCGGCGGCGGGGCCGAGGTGAGGCGGCGGGGGCGAGGGCGGCGGCAAAAGCCCGGTGATCTGACGGTCTCGTTGTCCGCGAGAGCCATCGCGATTGCCGACTAGCCGAACAGCAAAAGTGCGGTGATGGCGGCCATTTTGAAATATGAGCCCGTAGCCCCCCTGCTTATCTACTTAAAGAAGAATATAACAATAAAATATATGACCTTCTAAAAAAAAAAAAAGTGAATACTCGTGAAGATTCGAGTGAATTTATTATATCCAATGCTGAAGAGAAAGTTACAGTTTGCGAAGAGGAAATACATTATCTTATAAAACAAGGCGACAAAGCTAGACAAATTGGAGAAACGAATAAGTATGAGAAGAGCAGTAGTCATACTATTTTCAAAATCGTGATTATTAAATTCTGATATTTAAACATATCTGTGATACGTCCTATAAATTTTACCAAGGTGTAGTATATTCATAATTCAAGAAAGAGTCGTATTCATAATCATATGATATACTTCTATAGAAGTAGTATCAGAGTTCTCATCTGCCAGAGTTAAAAATAAGATTTTTACTTACTTGCACCAAGTACAAGGAAGTATTGTGGGCCCGACAAAATTCACCTATCGAGATTTTGATGGAAATATCCGTTTTGAGCATCCCTAAATTCATTTTGACTATTTCTGAGTTGATGTTGGTACGTATGTTCGTTCGTGCGTGCGTGGTTAACTCGCAAATCTCAAAGCTGGTTGAACGTATAATGTTGAAATTTTGTATTTATGACTAGTTAAGAGTCTAGTTAATTACTTAGTAATTATTTAGTTGATATACATATATATATATATATATATATATATATATATATATATATATATATATATATATATATAAATCCTCATATCATTTTAGCGTCCTTATATTGCGCGTTTGCATTTAATCTGGCGTCCATTGTAAATTGGAGTCCGTATATCGGACGCCACTTTAGAATCGCTTTGAAACTTTTTTCTGGCTTGTTCCCGACCTCTAGAGGCTGAATTAAAAATTTCATTTTGACGCCAGAATGATAGGAAAATGAAAATTCCCGTATAGTTTTAGTTCCGAAAAATTCCGCTCCAATTTTCAGTGGCGTCAAAAATATACGTGTATATCCCCACTTCATATATTCCGCCATCATACTGGCGTCCATAAACTTGACAACACTGTCGCAGAACATGACCTTATGGCTGAGAGGGGCGATCGATAATGAGACAGATGCTTGCGCTTCTGACATGGAGTTTGCTGGGACTATGGCTTGAGTTTGGAATTGCATTTCTCATGTATGTCATGACAACTTAACTGCAGTAAATTTCAAATATTAGGAAAAAACAGTGGATTACTGCCTCAAGTATGAGGAGTTAATGAGCAAATTCATGTATCTCCTTCTAATAGTTCAAGAGCCGACCGCATCATATCGTTTCTGATCGGATTTAGGGCCGAATTGTATATGAATTGATCGGACATATAGTAGTCATCAGGATGTCATACTTTATGAATCCAGGATCCTATTCTATGTATCGAGGAAAGGCCATATCCGGTCAATAAGTTCGAGGTCAACTTGAAACTCGTATCAATCAATTGCAGAGGTCAAGTACTTTAGAACAAAACCAAGATACTTTCTCTGTTCTATCCAGAACAGAGAAAAAACACAACAATCATAAGGGAAGTTCAAAGCGACAGGACAGAGGGTGGTATCTTGGTTTTTTCTCGGTGTATCCGACCTTCGCTACTAATAAGTACCAGTTTTAATTATGAGTTCTATCAGAGAAGATAACTCTGACGAAAATTGACCGGAAGTAGCCTTTTTTTGACGCTTTGGGCAAGACTCCAGATTAGAAAATCTGGCATCTAATTGACCACTATATTTTTGATTGATTCATATAAAATTTGACCGTAAGTCCAATTAGCGAACATTAAATGCGGTCGGCTTCCCAATTATAGGATCACTTATCACGAGTTTTAAAAAAATGTGAGAATTCGCTATTTCATCCGTGATGTGGTCTTATAATTGTTGTGGAAGAACAAATTATATTGTTTGTACAGAGCAAGTGAAACATTTTTGTTGCAAGTTCATCATTGCTTTTACTGGGACTAAATTAATGAATCTCAAATTATTCATGTTTTTGAGGTCCCTGATGGTCACAAAGTTGCACTCTCATTGTGACCAAAAAAAAAGTAGAATGGATGGATGAATTATCATTATAACATATCTCCTGTAATACATTATAAGTGTGACATAAGCTTGTAATATACAAACACACGAAAACAAATTTGTGCTCTTATTAATATAAAGCTAGGACTGGGGAAAAACATGATCTGAGTTTTTTTTTTTTTTGTTGAATTTAGATTTCACTGGCAACATGAGAACGAAACAATTTTGTGTAAGAAACAAAGATGTTGCTTTATTTTTCTTGTATTATTCTTAAAACTGTCGATAACAGAGTTCACCAAAAAATTATTTGAGTTATTGTGATAAGCCATAATTAGGTTCAAAGTGCAAATTGAGTTTTTTTCAAATGAGAGCTTTATCTATTTGGTTGCCTGGTTTTTACAGAGAGCTATATTTCGAATGCATTTAACAATAACTGTATTTCGGAAATGATACGCTCGAACCGATTTTTTATTCCATGGATTATTTTTATCATTCTATGTATAAATTATTCCTCTTCTATTGACAAACTTTCACAAAAATATCATTCTTTTTGAGTTATTAGCATGAGACTATTGAAAAGTCAGTGTTTGGACTGGAATAGAATATCTAACAATATTAACACAAAAACATACTGATAAAATATTTATCCAATACAGATCATATGGGATATGCGAAACGACCCTAGTCTCCCCGGAACTCATTAAAAATATTGCAAAATACGAGCAATCATAGTTTTCATGTGAATGTTCATACTGAATGATTTACGTGCATTTAACACTAAGCGTAAATGTTATTAACCGCTCCTGGACCAAGAATGATTTCTTCAGAAGCTGATCAAGGGGATATCGTCATCTTCCAATTCTGATTATAATTGAATAAAGTGTATATATAACATACATCCATTCTATCTGTTATTTCAATTTGTGCGAATTATCATATATTTAGTTTGTGGATAGCTGAACATTGACTCTGTTCTCGCAACTGTGTGAGAACATTTCTTATAGTCGAGGAGCCGGCCGCACCTCATGTTCCCTGACGAAACCTACGGCCAGATTGTATATGAATCAATCGAAGATATAGTGGTCAATGAGTTGACAGATTTTATAAATCTAGGATCCTGCCTCAAGTGTCGAAAAAAGGCTACTATTGTTCATTTTTGTTAGGGTCAACTTTTCTGATAGATCTTATGACTAAAACTAGTACCAATCAATAGTGAAGGTCAAGTACTTCAGGAGAAAACCAAGGTGCCATCCCCTGCTCCATTCGGAAGGGGAAGGAGAAGAATAAACAAGGATAATATAGGTGAAGGCAACATCAGGCTGGTAGCATTTTGAACAATTTTGCGTTCTATAAATAATCTTTGATCAAAAATTCAATACCGTTTTGCTCGAAAACATAAAAGAGAATCTGATGTGGACACTACATGTCTTACTGGTACATCTTTTGACTCAATAATTAACAGTTGACACTGATATTGACACTGGGCAAAATCGATTTCAACCAAAATTTGAGATGATAATTCAATCATTTAGATGCTACAATTCATTAATGCTCTGTTGCACCGCTCTAGCTCAAATTTTAATCTTCACTCATACAAATAATGTCGAATCAAAATGAGGACATCAATGTTCATGTCACATTCAATTTTAAAATTTTGATACAATATTATTAAATTAGGTGACACCTAAAATTTGAGGGACAGCGGTGCACTGGCCATGAAACGAATACGAAATTTCAAGATTTTACAGCTGATTGTTCTGGATTCATGTGGAAAATTCGGAAACGTGCTTAGTAAACTGCACTTCTGGTTGATCCGACTGTAATCATAATGCAAGGTCTAAAGTTAGGTTTTATAGAAGTGTTTAATACGAGGTTTTAATACTCCACGGCTGATTGTTTTGAATTAATGCAAAAAGCTCAAATAGACTGCGCAATTTCAGCACAGCCAATTAGTATCAAAATAGAGAATAACAATCAAGATGCCACAGGAATCTAAAATACTGAACTTCAACATTTCAAATTCATGTGAAAAACTCGAAAAAAGTACCAAGTACAGTGCATTTCCGGTACAGACGATTGCAACCAAAATAGGGCTTCAAAACAAGACTTCAGACCAGTCTTAAATACAAAATTTAGCTATATACATACAAACATTCATACGTACGTACCGACGTCAAGCCGAAAATAGTCAAAATGAATTTAGGGATGCTTGAAACGAATATTTCCATCAGATTCTCGATATGTGATTTTGCCGGTTCAACAATATCATTAATTTGTACTTTGTACAAGTGAGTTGGAAGAGATTCACTTGGATTACCTCGATAAATCAACAAAATCATACTTATTGAATGTTTATCATTTCATATTGTAAGTAGTATTTGACTTTGTGCACCATATTGTAACGCAAACAGCAGAAGAAACTCTTGTATATATTATATGGTAAGATTCCTGACTTTCAAAATTATACGTTTACCAATTTGCATTGTGGAAAAACTAATCAGAGGATGTAGTTGTACACAGTTCAACATGTTCCATTTTCAACGATTAAGCTTTTTGCCTTCAGATTGCTATACAATATATGAAGAGTGAATATTAATATACGCCATATTCCCAGCAACTTTGGAGAATAGGAATGATCGAAGGAAATCGTATCTGGACAATTTTTGCTCGTAGATTAATTTTATGCCTACGTAATTGTTGTATTCATCATCAGTTACAGTTATGTTATAGAAGTTTATGTGCTATGTGCTGAAAATAAATTTTTTAGGCGATTATAATAGAAAAGGTATTTCTATGGCCCTTTTTGCGGCCATGAAATTTTACTCACTTATATACATTTATCTAAACTCAATTTTTGGGACTGATCTGTCAAACATTATTTTTTTGAGACTGATCTGTGAAAACTACTTGATTAAAACTTCACACCTACCTCTATGGGCAGCTTGATTAAGTCTGAAGGAACAATTCTCGCCGAAATACATATTATATCTTTCCGTCAATCTCTATAGTTCTTGCAATCAGAGAAATAGATAGGAACTTCAAGACAATGAAATAAAACAATTTCATTGGCAACTAAGATTTACAATTTGCAATGTTTCAGGAATTGAAAGATAAAAAGTGATTTTGAATTCTTCCGTGATGATCACCTGAAAAAACGTGATATTCTAATATTTTCTTTTGGTCTCAGCTGGCGCTTCGGCCGTAAACCACAAATTCGACCAAAGAAGATCATCTTCACGGCCTTGATACACTAATTTCTATTTTGTATCTTCCATATAATTCTTATTATGGCACGCCGTTTTGCTATTCAATAGCAACAATTTATTCCACTTGAATTTGAAATATACATCTTTATATCTTGCAAGATAATTCTAATTCATTGAACTTTTATGATTGAATTAGAATTAGGTACATAATGGGAACTCAGAATTATTATAATCTTGCAAGATAATTTTAATGCATTGAATTTTCGTGATTGAATTGGAAATTATGAACATAATAGAAAGTCAGAATTATTATTACCTTGCACGATAATTTTAATTAATCGAATTTCTATGATTGAATCAAAATTATGTACATAATTTCAATTCAATTCATATTCAACCTTGGAAATTCAATGTATCGAAATTATCTTGTAAGATAATAGTGATTCTGAATTCTCATTATGTACATAATTTTAGTTCAATCAAAAAAATTCAATGGATTAAAATTATCCTGCAAGATAATAAGAATTCCGAATTCTCATTATGTATTTAATTTTAATTCAATCATAAAAATTCAATGTATTAAAATTATCTTGCAAAAAAATGATCATTCTGAATCTCCATTATTTACATAATTTCAATTCAATCATAAAAATTCAATGAATCAAAATTATCCTGCAGACTAATTTGAATTCTGAATTTCCATTATGTACATAATTTTAATTTAATCAAAAAAATTCAATGCATCTAAATTATCTTGGAGGATAATGATAATTCTGAATTTTCATTATGTACATGATTTTAATTTAATCATAAAAATTCAACGGTCCCATATAATTTTGCTAAATAGTCTCTATGTTGAATTATCTTCATGGACTTAATTTTAATTCAATCATAAAAATTCAATGTATCAACATTATCTTGCAAGATAATAATAATTCTGAATTTCCATTAGGTACATAATTTTAACCCAATCGAAAAAATTCAATGAATCAAGATTATCCTGCAACATAATAAGAATTTCTAATTTCTATTATGTACATTATTTTAATTCAATCATAAAAACTCAATGCATTAAAATTATTCCGTAAGATAATAATAATTCAGAATTTTTATTATGTACATAGTTTCAATTCAATCATAAAAGTTCAATGAATTGAAATTAACCTGCAAGATGATAAAAATTCCGAATTTCTATTATGTACATAATTTTAATTCAATCATAAAAATTCAACGCATTAAATTTATCTTGCAAGATGATAATAATCCTGAATTATCATTATGTACCAGTTATTTACATAATTAGTTATGAAAAATGCCATATTGTTTGACGAAACGTAATATTTGCCAAAACGAATTAGATAAATAATTTCATCTCATTCCGCTTTGAAAAGTCAGATTTTACATCAATTTCTGACGTCATGCAACGTCCCATTTTTCATAACTGTCATATAACAGTTGCGTAAAGTAGTTACGTAATGACTTTACATAACTGGTCATGTTTCAGAGGTAATCAATTATACTTATCTGCGTACAATTGAAAGAATGATTTATTATTTACAGTATGCAGCATTGGCAGAGTTTTTAATATCAAAGGGTAATATTTCACTCAGGATATCACTGCTTGAGTACATTTTTTTAAATTATTTTGACGTTTTGTGAAAACTCGATATTTGTTTCTTTCAGTGCACTCTTGATTCTGTAGTTAACAACTGATAGTCATGAATCACAGTCATCTGAATTCTGTGATGTAACGTGAGAGATGTTCTCATTCAAAAATATAAATAAAATTATTCTGACGGAATTAGATAAAATTTTGTACAGAATGCGTTATGAAAAGCCATTTTATTTGACTCACATAATTTGCAAAACTCGCTACGATCGTTTTAGCAAATTATGTTTCGTTAAACAATATGGCACTTTTCATAACTAATTATGTGAATAACAATTAATTCAATCATACAAATTCGATGAACTAAATCATCTTGCAAGATGAAAAAATGTATAGTTCAAATTTAAGTGGAAGAAATTTTTGCTATCAAATAGCAAAACGGCATGCCATATCCTATTTTGTATCTTCCGTCTAACTGGATCGATTCATAATAGTTAAGTAAGGTATTCATGAAGATATGTATGAAGACTACTCGATAGACTGGTATTTGTTATTGAAGTGCTATTTTAGATTAGTTGAACCAAAACTCTTTTTTACCTCATGGATATCGCACAGATAATCTGCCCATATCATAATAACCCTTCCGTACATACTTGTATACGAAAATAGAGAATGAAATAATTATTCTACCAACACTGTGCATATAAAATGGCCAACATATACAAATTTAGGGTCGCAGCATATTACTCTTGTCTCAAACCCTAATATCGTGGTAAATCAAAACAGATTACTGAATATTCCACTAACCGATATCAGATATAAGAATAGATGAGGCATCTTGTGAAAGCAACAAATAATGACTCAGTACACAGATAAAGTTTCATTTAGTTGCTTGAAACTCCATTACTGTTGCTATCCGAATTTCGTTCCCAACCAAATGTTTCTGAATGGAAAATTTCCTAGCATTTCGATAATTCAAATTGACGATTATTGATTGAACTGATAACGTATACTTGAATTAGGGTAGCAACACTATTTTGAATATTTTGAATTTTGAGAGGAAAGTCAGTAATATGATAATAATTGTAGACAAATATTTTATCCGCTAGAGCTGAATCCAAGGAAAAAACTCCAAGACACATACCAAGTAGTATACCTTGGCTTCAGAGGGCCTTAAAATTGAGGATTTTACAAACATTTGATTCACTAGCTCATGGATCTCATTGAATTACGACCTATAAGCTTCATTAAGCCTTGATCCGGCATTTGTGCTGATTAAGAGAGGATGTAGACATAATAATTTCACGGCGAGAAGTATTTGAACTAACATTGTTAAGAATTAAATACTCTTCCAAGGCAAAAATACTGTCTGTACTTCTTTTCCTAATATGGTGGCCTAATGAGAGAAGGTTTCCAGCTCCCAGAATCAAGATTTATACTCACATTGACCCCCAGTACACATTAATAGAAAAATCTTGAGCAAAATGCAAGTTTTGGCCAAAATTTTGTCACATTTTAATAGCAATTATTATCACAATTTATGACATCTGTGAGTCCTTCCTGATAAATTATCCTGCACATACTCTCATTCATATGTACCAACAGTTCACGAACATGGCAAGTACATTTTACTTCAGAACTCGAAAATACCAATTATCAATCAAAAATCCATATTTTTTCGCAAAATCTTACAATTTACTATGAGTTCTCTATCAATCAATGACATATTGTTATTCCATGGAGATGTCTTGGATATCAACCCATATAGAAACTTGGAAAGTGTAATTCCACGCAGACCTTTGAATATACCGCTTCACATGTGTCATCGATGGAACGTACTATGCAAGAGAGGTGCTTATCGAACTGTAGAAACTAAATCTGGAAACAAGGTGGACGCCACTTCAAACATGAAGTGAAAGCAGATATACGGATAGGACGCCACTATAAACGCAATATGTAACGTATATTATTGACGCCACATTGATGTTATGATGAAAGGGGGTCATATTGTATAGGAAATGGAAACTGAATATTGCGTGAAATAGGATGTCTGTGAAATCTGAAGAGCCCACGGGAAATTATGTAATATACTTCCATCAGATCTCAACTATACGCGTTCCTTTCAGTAGACGCCAAAATGAACATTTTTGTAAGGACGTCCAATTGATAAGGTGATTTATATATATATATATATATATATATATATATATATATATATATATATATATATATATATATATATATATATATATATATATATATATATATATATATATATATATATATATATATATAAATCCTCATATCATTTTGGCGTCCTAATATTGCGCGTTTGCATTTAATCTGGCGTCCATTGTAAATTGGAGTCCGTATATCGGACGCCACTTTAGAATTGCTTCAAAATTTTTTCCTGGCTTGTTCCCGACCTCTAGAGGCTAAATTCAAAATTTCATTTTGACGCCAAAATGATAGGGAAATGAAAATTTTCGTATATTTTTAGTTCCGAAAAATTCCGCTTCAATTTTTAGTGGCGTCAAAAATATACGTGTATATTCCCACTTCATATATTCCACCATCATACTGGCGTCCAGAAACTTGACATCACTGTCGCAGAACATCGATCGATAATGAAACAGATGCTTGCGCTTCTGACATGGAATTTGTTGGGAGTATGGCTTGAATTTGGAATTGCATTTCTTAGGTATGTCATAACATAATATTTCTACCAATATTTTATTGCAGACTGAAGTATTATAGTACAGTTACTTGATGTCAGAAATTATTCTTGCTTAGAAGTAATTCTTTATCAACTTGAAATTTGAGCAGTCAATTTGAAATATTAGGAAAAAACAGTTGAGTACTGACTCAAGTATGAGAAGTAAGTGAGCAAATTCATATACCTCTTTCTAATAGTTCAAAAGCCGACCGCACCTTAACGTTCCTAGTCAGATTTAGGCCCGAATTGTATATGAATTGATCGAAGATATAGTAGTCATCAGGATGTCACCTTTATAAAACCAGGATCTAGTCCTAAGGATCGAAAAAGGCCATATCCGGATAAGTTCGTGGTTAATCTGAAACTAGTATTAATCGATTGCAGAGGTCAAGTACTTTAGGACAAAACCAGGATACTACCTCTGTTCTATTCAAAACAGAGGAAAAAGCACAACAATCATAAGGGAAGTTCTAAACGACAGGGCAGAGGGTGATACCCTGGTTTTTTCTCGGAGTATCCGACCTTCGCTACTAACAACAGTTTTAATTATAAGTTCTATCAGAGAAGTTGACTCTGACGAAAATTGACCGAAAGTAGCCTTTTTCTGACGCTTAGGACAAGATTCCAGATTCAAAAAGTCTGTCACCCAATTGACCACTATATTTTTGATTGATTCATATAAAATTCGACCGTGAGTTTGATTAGGGAACATAAGGTGCGGTCGTCTCCTCAACTATAGGATCACTATAGAATGTGAGAACTCGCTATTTCATCCGTGATGTGGTCTTATAATTGTTGTAGAAAAACAGATTATATCGTTTGTACAAAGCAAGTGGAACATTTTTGTTGCAAGTTCATCATTGCTGTTACTAGGACCAAATTGATGAATCTCAAATTATTCATGTTTTTGAAGTCCTTGATGGTCACAAAGTTGCACTCTCAGTGTGATCGAAAGAAAGTTAGAATGGATGGATGAATTATCATTATTACATATCTCCTGTAATACATTATAGGATTAATATAAGCTTGTGATATACAAGGGAATGAAAATTATTTTTTGCTCCTAATAATATAATCTATTATAGGATATCACATCCATCATGGCTGAAAAATGTGAAGAGTTGGTATACAACATACATATAAGTTGGGACTTGGCGAAAACATTATTTGAGTTTTTCATTTTGTTTAATTTAGAATTCACTGGCAACATAAAACCGAAAGAATTTTGTGTAAGAAACGAAAATGTTGCTTTATTTTTCTTGAATCTGTCGGTAACAGAGTACACCAGAAGATAATTTGAGTTACTGTGGAAAGCCACAATTTGGTTCAAGGTACAAGTTGAATTTTTTTCAAATGAGAGCTTTAACTATTCGAGTGCCCGGTTTTCGCAAAGGGCTATATATTGAATGTATTCAACAATAACTGTAGTTTGGAAATGATATGCTCAAACTGATTCCATATAACATACATCCATTCTATCTCATATTTCAATTTGTGCGAGTTATCATATCATCGCTTCTCTTATTCAGTTTGTGGATAGATGAACATTGACTCTGTAGTCGCAAGTGTGTGAAAACATTTCTTGAAGTCGGGGAGCCGGCCGCACCTCAAGTTCCCTGATCGAACTTATGGTCAAATTGTATAATATGAATCAATCGAGAATATTGTGGTTAATGAGGTGACAGACTTTATAAATCTAGAATTCTGCTTCAAGTGTCGGAAAAAGGTTACTATTGTTCATTTTTGATAGGATCAACTTCCCTGTTAGATCTTATGATTGAAACAAGTACCAAATGATAGTGAAGGTCAAATGCCTCGGGAAAAAACCAGGGTGCTACCCCCTGCTCTGTTCGGAAGGGAAAGGAGAAGAATAGACAAGGATAATATTATGTGGTGGCAAAATTAGGCTGGTAGCATTTTGAACAATTTTGCATTCCATATTTAATCTTTAATGAAAGATATAACACCGTTTTGCTCGAAAACATGAGAAAAATCTAATGTGAACACCACAGGTCTTACTTGTACATCTTTTGACTCAATAATTAACAGTTGATACTAATATTGACTCCAGGCAAAATCGGCTCCAACCAAAATTTGAGATGATAATTCAATCATTCAGATGCTACAGTTCATTAATGGTCAGTTGTACCGCTCTAACTCAAATTTTAAACTTCACTTATACAAAAAATGTCGAATCGAAATAAGGACAGCAATGTTCATGTCACATTCAATTTTCAAATTTTGATACGATATTGTTGAGTTAGGTGACACCTAAAATTCAAGTGACAGCGGTGCAACTGGCCATGGAACGCTTTAGCAGTCTCAAATACCAAATTTCATCATTCTACGGCCTAAGTTCCGAATTTATGCGAAAACTTGAGAAAGATTGTCAGATAAAACTTACTTCCAGCTAATAGATTGTTATGAAAATATCAAGTTATTATTCGAATGCTACAATTTCTTTAGATACAAAATTTCAAGATTCTACGGCTGATTGTTCTGGATTTATATGAAAATTCGAAAACGTGCTTAGTAAACCGCACTCCTGTTTAATCCGACTGCAGTCATAATGCAAGGTGTACAATTAGGTTTCATAGAAGTGTTTGATACGAAATTTCAATACTCCACGCCTGATTGTTTTGAATTAATACAAAAAACTCGAATAGACTGTGCCATTTCAGCACAGTCAATTAATATTAAAATAGCAAATAACCATTAAAATGTCTCAGGAAGATTCAAAAAAAGTTCCAAGTACAGTGCATTTGCGGTACAGACGATTGCAACCATAATAGGGGCTGCAAAACTAGACTTTGGACCAGTCTCAAATACAAAATTCAACTATATAGATTCATACATTCATACGTACGTACCGAAGTCAAGCCGAAAATAGTCAAAATGCATTTAGGGATGCTCAAAACGAGAATTTCCATCAAAATCTCGAAATGTGATTCTGGCGGTTCAACAATAATACTTATTTATACTTTGTACAAGTGAGTTAGAAGAGATTCACTTGGATTACTTCGATACTTATTGAATGTTCATTATTTCATATTGTGAGTAGTATCTGACTTTGTGCATCATATTGCAACACGAACAGCGAAGGAAATTCTCAGGGATATACGGTATGGAAGACTCCCGACTTTCAAAATTATACGTTTACCAATTTGCATTGTGGAAAAAATAATCAGAGGATGTAGTTGTACATAGTTCAATGTGCAATAAATCAATTTTGTAGGCGATTATAACGGAAAAGGTATTTCTATGACCCTTTTTGTTACCATGGAGCTTCACTTACTTGTACACATCTATCTAAATTCACTATTTGCACGATTGAGCGTATTCATATGTTTACCGGCTCTTCATTCAAGGTGGTATGTTGATTTTACCAGCAAACTGTGATTACTATGGTTATGCTGACTTACCGCCCATGAGTAAAAGCGGTAAGTGAAAAATTGTGGACTTCCACAGAAAGTATAAACTTATTTATCGTTATTTATGATTGAATATTCACAATAGAATGTCAAACTTGACAGCTGACAGCGAGTGCGCTATGAGTGGTTACTCAATTTGAAAGAGAATATTAGGGGTAGGTCTTCCAATCGTGCAAAAAAATTTTTAAGCATCACTGTCAATAATTACAGGACCGATTTTGCTCAATATTTGCAAACCTCGCCAAAGCTCGGTCTCCAAACAATTATTCTCAATCGGTAAACCGTACTTACTGACCTTAATACTTGAATAACTATTTTGGGACTGATCTGTCCAATATTACTTTTTTGGGACTGATCTATGAAAACTACTTGATTAACACTTCACACCCACCTCTATGGGCAGTTTGATGAAGTCTTAGAAACAATTTTCGCCGAAATATATATCATATCCTTCCGTCAATCTCTATAGATCTTGCAATAAGAGAAGTAGATACGCATTTTCAGACAATAAAATAAGACAATTCCAATGGCAACTAAGATAAACATTTGCAATGTTAGATGATCGCCTAAAAAAACGAAATATTCTGATACTCTCTTCTGGCGTTTTGGCCGTGAACCACAAATTCGACCAAAAAAGATCACCTCCATGGTCTTGATACACTAATTCCTTTTTTGTATCTTCCATATAATTCCTATTTTGTATCTTCCATCTAACAGGATCGATTCATAATAATGAAGTGAGTTTTCTCTCAGGTATTCATAAGGATATGTATGAAGACTACTCGATAGACTGGTATTTATCATTGAAGTACTAAGATAAGGCATCTCATGAAAGCAACAAATAATAACTCAGTACACAGATAAAGTTTTATTTAGTTGCCTGAAACTCCATTACTGTTGCTATCCAAATTTCATTCCCAACCAAAAGTTTCTGTAAGGAAGATTTCCCAGCATTTCAATAATTTAAATTGACGATTATTGATGGAACTGATAACGCATACTTGAATTAGGGTAGCAACACTAGTTTAAATATTTTGAATGTTGAGAGGAAAGTCGGTAATATGATAATAGTTGTAGACAAATATTTTATCCGCTAGAGCTGAATCCAAGGGAAGAACTCTAAGACATGTACCAAGTAGTATAGGGTATTTGATAAGGTGAGTAGGAAGTATTCCTTACCAGAGCCAGATTATGCATAAAGCCCGATAGGCACGATTTCACGGACCTTGGCTTAAGGAGGCCTTAACTCTGAGGATTTCACAAGCATTTGAGTCACCAGCTCGTGGATCTCATTGAATTACGACCTATGAGCTTCAATGAGTCTAGATCCGGCATTTGTGTTGATTGAGAGAGGACATAGATATGATAATTTCACAGTGAAAAGTATCTGAACTAAGATTGTGAAGAATTCAATACTCTTCCAAGAAGTTATGAGATTTTTTTGTGTGCCTTACGGCTCTTAGGATATTGCAAAAACACTCTGTACTTTTTTTTACAATATGATGACCTAATGAGGGAAGGTTTCCAGCTCCCAGAATTTAGATTTATATTCACACTGACCCTCAACACACATTTATAGAAAATCTTGAGCAAAATGCAAGTTTAGACCAAAATTTTGTCACATTTCCATAGAGCAATTATTATCACAATTTATATGACATCCGTGAGTCCTTCCTGATAAATTGTCCTTCACATACTTCCATTCATGGAATCTACCAACAGTTCACGGACATGGCAAATACATTTTACTTCAGAACTCGAAAATAGCAATTATCAATCAAAAATCCATATTTTTTCGCAAAATCTTCCAATTTACTATGAGTTCTCTATCAAACTACTCTATGAAGATGTCTTAAGTATCAATCCATTTCAAAACTTGAATAATGTAATTCTACGCAAACCTTTGAATATACCGCTTCACATGTGTCATCGATAGAACATTCTACGCAAGAGAGGTGCTTATCGGACTGTAAAAACTAAATCTGGCAACAAGGAGGACGCCACTTCAAACATGAAGTGAAAGCATATATATAGATAGGACGCCACTATAAACGCAATATGTAACGTATATTATTGACGCCACATTGATGTTATGATGAAAGGAGGTCATATTGTATAGGAAATGGGAACTCTGTGAATATTGCGTGAAATGGAATTTCTGAGTGATATCTGAAGAGCCCATGAGAAATTATGTAATATACTTCGATCAGATCTCAACTATACGCGTTCCTTTTAGTAGACGCCAAAATGAACATCTTTGTAAGGACGTCAAATTGATAGGGTGATTTATATATATATATATATATATATATATATATATATATATATATATATATATATGTATATATATATATATATATATATATATATATATATATATATATATACATATATATATAGCTTGCGTCATAGTAAATGTTGTATATATATATATATATATATATATATATATATATATATATATATATATATTATATATATATATATATATATATATATATATATATATATATATATATATATATATATATATATATATATATATATATATATATATATATATATATATATATATATATATATTTATGTAGTCAAAAATTGGCATTCATCCAATAAAAACAAAACCGTAAATCAAATTGCTGACGAACTTAGACAAGTAAACATAAGCAAGAAGAATGCGACCAAGCAAGTCAAGGAGTTGTCGAGCAAAGAAGCAAAATTAAAGAAAGAACTTTTTAAAAAAGCTATAACACCTAAAGAAAATGTCATAAAAAATAGAAAAAAGAGAGTGCCAAACACGAAACCAGAGAAAAATAATACTGGCATTGTGAATAATGTGGTAGATGCGGTGAAAGTCGTTACAGACACGGTCGGAATTACAACTCCGACTCCACAACCCCAAAGAAAACCAAAAGGTAGAATAGCTAGTAGAATAGTTAATAGTAGTACTACCATCTTGGCAATATTAGTGTTTATGTTGCATGTAGCCACACCTACAATAGCTATAGCACCTGCCCAATTGACAGCCCAAATGAATATTTCTTACGTGAAAGACATTTACAATACTGCGTTAGTGAATCAGAAATTATCTATTGAAATAATGAAAGAAATAAATAGAGGTGATATACAGCTCAGTACTATGCACGACAAGATTGAGCAAGTAGGCGAGAATGTAGAAATTTTAAATAAAGTTTTAATAACAACACAATATTTATTGACATTAAATTCAACCTTGGACATCAATTTGCGAAGAAGTGGTTTAGTCAATCAAACCCACGACTCCGTTAATCAAGCATTACATTGTGCAAGACTTGCAACTGAAATGGGACTTAAATATGTTAAGCTAGTCGAACACACCATCGAGATGTATGAAAATTTAAAAACGATGAAAGAAACATTGTTAACAACTGAAAGTTCCTTGAGAGGCATATGGAGAAAAACAAAAGAAAACAATGGAAAGATGACGGCATTAAATAGAATGTTAAGATCCACCAACGATTATTCGTTTAATAAAGCTAATGCAAAGTTAATTAAGGAGATCCATTCATTGGGTTTGAATGTACATAGCTTAATTTCTATAATAGTTACCGAACAGACTGACCTAGAGTCGCATGATAATGAGAATTTTGGACCTGGTTATGCCTATGCATTGCCAGCAACGACCGAAGACTCTCGAGGTCCAACTATCAATAAACATCAAATGCAATTATCTTCGTACACACCAGACCCTTATGCAGAATTTGTAGCTATTGGTCAATTTGATAACGAAGATTTATGCAGTAAAGTTTCCAACATTACTGTCTTTAATTTCCAAAAATGGGTGAAACAATTACCTGTTGGCGTTGAAAAAACATGCAAAACCAACACCACTGAAAAATTCTTAGGTGAAAGCAATAAATATTGTAGATTAGGTTACAGTAATTTACTTGAGTTTACTGGACAGTACCATATGATTAATCATGAACCATATGATCGTAGATGTAATTTAGCTTGTTTAAAAACTCATACATTATGGACTTTGTTACATAACCAGCCTAAACATCCAGCTTGCTGGGTACCAATAGCGAAATTTTTGAGCGCTAATCAGCAGATCCACAATAAAACAGGAACACCTTACGTTTACATCTACTATGATAAGATAGTTTTGCAGTATTGGACTGGTTACATAACCTACACCCCGACCACAGCACCACCAACATCATCATGTGGTATGCTTGAATTAGCATCTTTTGAGGATAAGAATAACACCATATCAATGAACCATTATATGTGCACACAACCTAAAGTGCACAAAATCGTTAATACCACAGAACATAAGTGGTACATGAATTTCCGATTAACAGCAATAATCAATGGTATTTTAGCTGGTTTAGTAGGAGTATTCATTGCAAAACATTACTCAAAAATACTGGCTATTGTTGTTATTCTTATCATAATAAATTGGGCTCCATTAATTAGAGCAGAAGGGTGTGATGGTAAAGTTTTTGCTATATCAAAGATTACAGACAAAAATACCGAATACACTACTTTTACCACTAATGTTAGGAAATTAGATTGCCTAAGTATTAAAGGTGTAGGGGCTGTAATGATACAAGACATAATTAGCACCTGGGCGTATAATGTGAAAACAGTATTACCTGACAAATTTGTACAAAAATGTAATAATATGGTTTATGAATGTTATAACACTAAATTAACATGGTGTAAAGATAATTTACCATGTAAAAGCGATTGCGAACAGCATGACGGTTGTTATCATTTCCAACTATGTGAACAGAAACAGAGTTGGTATGGAGATGGTTGCGCACATTATGATGGAAGCAATTACATTGCTTTGAGCACATGTCTATGTGTGCCTGAAAATGCAGACCATTACGCCTACATTTACGAAAATCAACCAAATCCTATACAGATATTGATGACAGTCAGTGTTGAAAGCGAAGTATTGCATAATAAGAAAGAATACACTTTACAAACAGGAGAATTACAAGGGAATGATGATGATATACAACTATTGTCATGGACACCATTCAATTTCCAAATATTCAGGTACATCATGTATTATCAAGGACATTACTATTGTGCACATTCCTTCCCAGAAATGTGGGGAGCAAACAGCGTTAACCCAAGTAAACCTTGGAAAGTAGTGGATAAAATGTCGATGAAACCCGTAGCCGATTGGGCAGAAGGCAAGTATAAAATGACCTACCCTGCATCACAAGTACATGAATTGATAGGTCATAGCTTTTTGCTGTGCCCTACTAACATCGTCCCGGTTTGGAATACCACCAGTATAACCGCAGTATATCCAATTGACAGTGGAGTAGCGGTCATGCGTACTAAAGGTCTATTGTTAAACAAAGACGCGCCATTGTGTGATAACATTGCTAAGTTGTCTATGAAGATTCAAAATATATATATATATATATATATATATATATATATATATATTCAAGAGTAATAATAGTTATCTTTCAATTGAGAAGCAAGCATGACAAACTCCTACCGCATTGACGGAAATGTTTGAGTCATTCTAATCATAGTTTATAATTGAATTATAGTCTGTGTCTTATTAATAATTGAGTAATATAACATGAATACGTATTTGTTTCAATTCGTGAAATCTATTATCGTCATGTATGGTTGGACTGTTGGACCTTGTGTCCAGTTATCTAATACTGTGTTTGAGGATAAACCACGTATCGTTGTTTTTGGAAAATATCACGGAAATGGTGTCCACGCATACATGTATGAATAATATTTTTGACGGGAAACGAATGATGGTGGTAGATAGAGAATAAAGAACTGTGGTAACGAGAGAGCATAAAAGATACTCGAAAGAGTGGCGCGGGATCAGTCTCATCAGACATCATACAGTCATCAGTCAGTGATCAGTGGTAACCAGCCGTCAACCGCCAAGCTAGCAGGTGACCATCCGTCAACCGACTAAGTAAACTGTTTCGCTCAACCAAGTAAAACTCCGTTACCATGGTTCGTCTTGTCCTACCTACGTGAGTACATATTCACTTTCCTGTTTGATTGATAGTTGCTGACAAATTGCTATATTTAATGATTGACGCTAATAAATGTTTTATAATCCATACTCGTTTACTATTCATTTGAATAACAATGCCTTTACGAAACCTTCGTCGCAGCCTTTAGTCACGTGCGAGTGTTCTACCTAAGAGTGCTAGTAAAGCCATTGCAAGCGAGTTAATTCTGAATTATTAATCAAAGCCTTCTGTGGACGTGACATTTGGTGGAGGCGCCGGGTGAAGGCTTAAATGAACAATAATCGACCCCCCAATAGAATGCTCGACCGCTTAGAACTAGAGGCTACCCTCTGCATCATGTTATGTCAAATTCCGAACGCTATCGATTCCGAATAACTCCTGCCCGTATACTTCGAGTAGTACGACAATCGGTAGATGAGCATGCTATGCCATTAGCACGATCACCTCCTCTTGGCCCAAATCAAAGACTCCCGTATCTATCTCAAAAGACTCCTGAAAATCAGCTACAAGCAAACCCTTCAGATCCGCAGACAGTAAGACGAGCAATTCCTTAACTTCCCCCATTCCCGTTACAACCCTTGTATCCTAATTTCTGGCGAGAAATAATGGAACAATCCACTATCGGATCAATTGCCGCAGAGCAAATAGCTGCTGAACGAATACAACCTAAATTATGCGAACCGGAGAGATTTGATCCACAAGGAAAATTATCAGCGGTTGATTTCTTACAAATTTTCGAAGAATCGGCCAACGCGCATAATTGGGCCGCGGCAGATATTTCAATCCTTATTTAGAGGGGCGTGCGATAATTTGGTATAGATGATACGCTGGGCGTAATCCGAACGCGACCTATGAAGTTTTAGTCAGGGAATGTAAAAACGAATTTTCCCCAAGTTGGTACGATAGATCCTTACAGGATTTGTGGCGGAGTCCAATCCAAGTAAAAGGTGAGGATCCGCGCGCATATTATTATGCGATGCTGGATATCTACGATCGCTTAGGTGGCGAATTGTCGGAGGAGCAGGTCAAGAACACGATAGAGGCTGGATTTTTGCCGGACATACAGAATAAAATTAGCGTTGCGCGAGCCTAGAAGCTTGAGAGCACTTGAAGCGGCGATAGACAAAATTTGCGAAACGGAATCGCGTGTACAGTCGGCCCGCGGAAGATTAGTAGCTATGGAAAATAAAGACGCTATACGGGGAGACGAATTGGAGCGACGACTAACGGCAATGCAAGATAAAATTACCCAGAGTGTCAGGGCCGAAATGCGTAGGGATCGACCGCCTATGCGTCTTCAAAATCAACTCCTACGATATCAAAATCCTATGCCCCGTTATGGGAATAATAATAACAAACAGTCACCCCGTTATCAGAACGCGGTACCGCGATATAATAATAACGATAACCGATTCCAGCAAAATCAAAACCGAGTTCGATTCCAAGAGCAGAATAATAGGCCTGCTTATCGACCCCCGCAAAATAACGTTGGCACTGCACGAAATGCGCCGTTTAGCCTACCTCTAACACTCAGCGCTTATCGCGAACTCCTGATGGCAGAATTATCTGTCATCAGTGCGCCCGTCCAGGTCATATGATGAAAGATTGCCCAGATATCCAAAGGGGCAATACTAATGTGCAGGAAAACGGTGCCTCGCGACGCTAGAAGAGGTCCGTAGCGTCGTGTACGAATTTGATTCAGGGCCCAATGAGGAAATTCGTCCAGAGATACTGACAATCGTAGATAGATTGGGAAACCAATCCGTAGACATCATCGTGGACACAGGGTCAGTGTACAATGTAGTAGGTAATGATCAAACCTTCAACTGCAAACAGACGTCGGTTAAAATGCTTCGCACTGCAGTCGAGAGTTTAATACCCGTTCTGGGGAGTACTATACTGTCTCTGACGATGGGCACGTGGACCACAGACTTAGCCACCCTCGTGGTACCAGACTTACCCTGTGACGTTATACTAAGCATGCAATTCTTAATACAACACAAAGCTATACTAGATACAGAGAACAAAATTATTAAATTTGGAAAGCATATACAAATTCCCTTCAAAAAATGTAGCTGCGATTTAGAGAACGCAAATCCGGAACAAAATGTGCAATTATCTGCATCCACCGCAGAATATAATTCCGGTGATGACATATCTGAATTACCGCAAGCATATTATGAAAACCCAATCGAGGAAAAAGTAAAATTATCGCTCAGACAGGACGTAGAGGTTCCAGCGGAAGCTGAGATTATTTGCTATCTGACCGAGCCAGATATAACCCAAGTTGCGATGCACACGGGAAGTATCTGTAGAAGACAAGATGCCAAGTACAGGCTAGGAGTAGAAATTTTCGACATTTGGCCCCATGAATCTGAATTCGGTACCTGGTTAGTTAAAATAAAGAATATAAATAGATATAAGCATATATACAGTCTTAGGGTATTTAGGTAATAATAGTATTTGTAACAATAATAAGATAGCATCGGACATTTTGTATTCAGATGATTTTGAAAAGGTAGACATGGTTCATAATTTGCTGGAGCAGCAGAAAGAAAAGCTGATGCAATTAATAGAAGAATTTAGCGATATTTATGCATGGAATTCGGAACAAATCGGATTGACAGACCTAGTAGTACATGAAATTCCGACAGGAGACGCTTCGCCTGTCCATTTGAAACCCTATCGCGTTTCGCATAAAGAAAAAGAAATTATCCAGGAACAAGTAAGAGAAATGTTAGCAGATAACATAATAAGACCATCTTTGAGTGCATGGTCTTCCCCAGTAGTTTTAGTTAGGAAAAAAGACGGTTCCTGGCGTTTCTGTGCTGATTGCCGAAAAGTAAACGCTATCACCAAACCCGATATATATCCTTTGCCGGTAATAGAAGATATGATGAATTACTTAGGGAACTCGGCGTATCTTATGAGTCTGGATTTATTTAGCGGATACTGGCAAGTACCAGTGAAGGAAACGGATAAACAAAAAACAGCGTTTGTAACACCCGATGGTCATTATGAATTTAACGTCTCAAGTTTTGATTTGACATCAGCACCAGCTACGTTTCAGCATCTAGCTGATACCGTGTTTAAAGAAATAAAATAGAAGGAAGTGTTAATATATTTGGATGATGTGATAGTTTTTAGTCGGACATTCGAGGAACATCTTGTGAGGTTGAGACACGTTTTTGAGCGCTTACGAGCGGCCAAGTTTGTCATGTACTCTCAAGATTAGGTTCAAGATTAATAATTAATATTCATTATCTAGTAAAATGTTTAATGTCTTCACTATTTAGTTAAATGTTTTATGTAGAGCACTGTACTTTCTTAGCAAATTTTCTTAAGAAACTTTCTCTTGCAATGACTCATCCCTCAGATAAGGCCACATTCCATTCCTATGACTATGTCCTTGATCAGTCCTTGACCAGTCCACCCCTAGTTTAAACAATACCTTACCCCCTCTTCAACCCTAACTATAAACTCCTATAAATACACAGAACAACGATTTCCTCGTCCAACTTTTCCTCCAGAACTTCAGCCAATATCATCATCTCGTCTTGATAAGGGTTATTGCAGTGTAAGCATATGTGTAAAATAAATTATCATCTTTAACATTGTTGTTGCAATTTATTCCGCGACCTACGATTAACTCGTTCGCGGTACACAACATAAACTGGTGTCAGAAGTCAAATTAAACAAAAAAAATTCAAAGTATCTGTTCGCCTTCAGAGAAGAGCCGTCTGAGCAGAGAACTCGAGATTTGTCAGGCCAATATATATATATATATATATATATATATATATATATATATATATATATATATATATATATATATATATATATATATATATATATATATATATATATATATATATATATATATATATATATATATATATATATATATATATATATATATATATATATATATATATATATATATATATATATATATATATATATATATATATATATATATATATATATATATATATATATATATATATATATATATATATATATATATATATATATATTTTTTTTTTTTTTTTTTCACACATTGACGGGCAACACAAGAGAAAAAGAATTGAGACAAATAATCATTCTAACTGTTACTTTAAGCTTCCACCATTTCTTTCCGACGCAATTTCTGCTTAGCCTGTATCTCTGCAAGAGAGACACTAAGCAAGAAAAGACCAAAGAAAGGGGGAAAGAGGGAGAGGGAATCTGCAGGAGCAGAATTAGAATCAGCTCGTAGGGTTTTGAGAGAGTGTTCTTGTGACATGGAGTTCTCAGACCTACACGAATGGTTAAAAGGGATTGATGGGACCATCTTTACAGATGCCTCCATCAATGATCTGCTTCTTGTGAAACCTGATGAACAAAACCTGTTGATTCAGGCTCTACAATATCAGGGTTTTGATCCCAAGCTAAAAAAATTATGATGAATTGAACAAAAAGTTGCGTGGAACTGATTCTGTATATATTCCGGAGATTGAGATGAGAGAAAATTGAAACAATGGGGCGCGAGGCCGTAGTATGCAGCAAACAAAGATGATGGGTCGCTGAGCGCTCAACCTCATTGTGTCTGGAACTGCGGCATAGTGGCATACATAAGCGGCGTGCTGGGTTGAGGCTGCGGACCTGCAGGCTGCACTTGCCACTGACCTTGTGGTGGCATCATCCGGTATTGTGGAGCACCAGGTGATGGTGCTGCTGAATAAGGATACTGTTGATAGCCTCCGGGATAACCTGCTTGCATGTAACCAGTTTGCATCTGCGCCGGATATCCTCCTTGTGCATACCAATATCCCATTTGTTGTTGATAACCATACGGATACTGTTGTCCAGGCTGTGATGATGGTGTTACAACGCCTTGTTGTGTGATGGCACCTGATGAATCTGAGCCAACACCTCCACTTTCTTTACCCCAAAAGCATTTGACCCAGAAATCAAAAATGCGATATTTGCCACAAAACGAATCATAGCACAAACAATTGCTATAGAACAAAAAATAACCAACAAATAGGTAGTAGAAATGTAAATTTTGCTCATAGAGCAGTAGCCCAATCTTCTCCACAGAGTAACCAAAATATTCAATATAGATATTGCAAAAATTTTGGTCATTCAATTTCAGAATGCAGAAAACGACAATTTAATAACACAAATAGGCAAAATTTTACAATCAATAAGCAACATCAACAAAATTCTTCTTATCATAGACAAAATCCTGTGCAACCACGTCAGAACTTTCCATCTAATTCTCGTCAAAATTCAGTACCTCAGATTCGCCCCAACCAAAACGTTAGCAACATCAGTTACAATAACCAAAATTTTCATCTTGCCAGCCATTCTCCAAACCCTCCAATTTCTGTAGACCAAGCGACAATAGAATTCAACAATATGATACTATGAATATTTCTATTTCATCATTGAATAGCAATGACCTTACATACGTTTTATTCGAGTGTCAACAATCAAATTCAGGAGACAAAATTTTAAAATTTCTTGTTGATACCGGAGCATCTGTATCACTGATCAAATCATCCAGCTTAAGCAATTATGAAAAAGATATTGATAACTCTCTAATATTAAATGGTGTATCACAAAACTCACCAGTTTTTACCCTAGGAGAAATAACTTTGAAACTCCAAATTCATAATAAAAATTTCATTTGTTAGACTCAAATTCCAACATACCTTTCGATGGGTTGTTGGGTGATGATTTTTTTAAAAGCAGAAGCTGCGCAAATTGATTATAATACGTCAAGTATCTCCCTTAAATCTATCCCTTTTCCTATGCCTTTAAATCGAAATACTTCTCAACATTCAATTTCAAGTATAACTGTCAATCCGAGAAGTGAAACCGTTATTCCTGTTAAAGTAATTAGCCCAAATTCTATTCATGAAGGCATAATCTCCTCAAAAATCATAGAAAACTCCCTACTTATACCGAATGCAATTGTTAAGGTCTTCGAGAATAATACATCATTAATCACGGTCGTAAATACATCTTGCGAAAAAATTGAAATCCAAATCCCGGAGCTGTTAATTGAACCTATCACTAACCAAGTAAATATTTTCAAATTAGCTGCAGATTCATCTAATAATGACTTAAAAGCTAGACTCTACAATTTATCAAAAAATCTTAGACTGGATCACCTAAATAATAAAGAAAGAGATTCCATAGAAAGTGTTTGTAAGGAATTCAATGATATATTTCATTTATCTACGGATAAATTAACCAAAACAACGGCGGCAATGCATGAAATCAGAACGGTCGATGATTCGCCAGTTCAGGCTAAATCATATCGTTTCCCTCAAATTCACAAAGATGAAGTTGCAAAGCAAATAGAAAGTATGTTAACACAAGGCATAATAAAACCCTCAATAAGCCCTTGGTCTAGCCCCCTCTGGGTAGTACCAGAAAAACTAGATTCTTCCGGCGAGCGTAAATGGCGAATAGTAATAGATTACCGGCGGTTGAACGAAAAAACAATAGGTGACGCATATCCTCTGCCCAATATAACCGATATTTTAGATCAATTAGGACACGCGAAATATTTCACTACGCTCGATCTTGCTAGCGGATTTCACCAAATACCAATGAACCCGAAAGACTTCGAGAAAACGGCTTTTAATACTCCACATGGACATTTCGAATACACAAGGATGCCTTTTGGTTTAAAAAACGCTCCATCCACGTTTTAACGTATGATGAATAATGTACTAACTGGATTAACTAACTCCCAATGTTTTGTTTACCTCGATGACGTTGTTTTGTACGGAAGTAGCCTAGAAGATCACAATAGGAAATTAAGGAATATTTTTTCGCGGCTTCGTGAAAATAACTTGAAACTCCAACCTGAGAAATGCGAGTTTTTGAAAAGAAATTGTGAATACCTTGGTCATGTAATTTCAGACAAAGGAGTAGAACCAAACCCAAACAAAATAGCTGTTATTAATCGGATAATAGCACCTCAAAATGTTAAACAGGTAAAATCATTTCTAGGTTTAACAGGCTATTACCGCAAATTCATAAAAAATTACGCTACGATCACTAAACCTTTGACAGAATTGCTAAGAAAGGATATTGCATTCAAATGGGATATTGATCAAGAAACTTCTTTTGCAACATTAAAACAAAAATTAAGTGAATCTCCAATATTGCAGTATCCAGATTTTGATGAACAATTTATTTTGACAACAGATGCATCCAACGTTGGTGTGGGTGGCGTACTGTCTCAATTTGTTAACGATTCGGATTTGCCCGTGGCGTATTATTCCAGAACGTTAAATGAAGCTAAACAAAACTACTCTACTACAGAAAAGGAGCTTCTTGCTATTATTAATTCAGTCGAACACTTTAGACCATATCAATACGGCAAAGAGTTTATCATGTTTACGGATCATAGACCTTTACAATGGCTTTTTAACTGTCAAAACCCGTCTTCAAAATTAGTTAGATGGCGCCTCAGACTAAGCGAATATGAATATAAAATCAAATATAAACCGGGTAGAATCAATTCTAATGCAGACGGATTATCTCGATTAGTACAGGAACCAAAAGATAATAATATAGTAATAAAACTTCCTAGATCATATGATGACTTCCTTCAATTCAATAAATCAAATTCAGATATCAATTTAATTGAAAAAGAAACTTCAAACTTAAAATAAATCAAAGATCCTATTGTTATTATTTGGTCTCAAGATTTGGATGAAAGTAATAGCCTCTATCCATATTTGCAAGAGAACTTTGACCTTAGCCATTTGAAACCATCAATAAATGGAGTTTCTAAGCTACAAAACGCAACTCAAACCATATATTTAACGTATTGTACCAATTTTCACTTTGACAAAATTGACCCTAAAAATCTGTTCGAATGTTTACAAAATGTTACAGGTTACGTGAAACACAATAAGTTTTGTTTCGTTCCTCTAGAAAAACGTCACAATATTGAAGAAATTCAACTAGCTGCCTTACTCAAGTTTATCTTTCAAAAAAATGAAATAAAACTTTACATTCCAAGAATAATTCTTGAAAAAGCAAATGACACTGAGAACGTACTTAAGGAGAATCATGATAGTAAAGTCTCAGGACATTCCGGTTTTCATAGAACATATTCAAAAATAAAACAAAATTTTTATTGGCCAACTATGAAAACAGATATTCGAAATTATATCAAAAGATGTCCTTCTTGTCAGTTGAATAAAACTAATTTTAGACCAACTAAACAACCGATGGAAATTACTAATACGTCGAGAGAACCATTTGAACGTCTCGCAATTGACATCGTTGGTCCACTACCTCTCACAGCGTTAGGTAATAAATACATTCTAACGGCCCAAGACGACCAATTCCAAAACACGACGCTCAAGAAATTGGCAAGGTACTTGTAGAGTTGATGATGCAATTTGGTATCCCGAAATCTATCCTTTCTGATCAAGGTGCAGACTTCACGTCAGACTTGATTAAAAATATCACAAAATTATTCAAAACTAAACACATAACCACGAGTCCTTATCACCCTCAAACTAATGGTTCTCTGGAAAGAAGCCATCTAGCCCCAAAGGATTATTTGAAACATTACATCAAACCTGATCAATCGGATTGGGATGAATACGTTCAATTTGCAATGTTTAGTTTCAATTCGTCTTGCCATAAATCCACTAATTTCACACCATATGAACTTTTATTTGGTCGAGAGGCTTATCTCCCTTCATCAATTATTCAAGAACCTAGATTACTATATACTTATGATGATTATGCCAAATCCCTTTAAAACAAATCAAATATTTCCTTCAAAATCGCCAGAGACAATCTTATCAATTCCAAGGAGAAAAGTAAACAACAATATGACAAGAAAATTAATCCTCGGAAATTTCACAAAAATGACCTTTACTTATATAATAAACTAACCAAACCAAATTTATCAAAAAAACTATCTCCAAATTTTAAAGGTCCTTATAAAATCATTTATACCTTCCCAAATAATACTGTAGAAATATCAGTAAATAATAAGTTTAAAAGGTATCATACCAATCTCTTAAAACATTCTGTTTCAGATCGTTAAAATGCTCCTTATTTACATTCTATTCCTTCCTCTCGTTCTTTCCTCTCACTACACAAATAATGAATTTCACTCTTCAAGTGGCATTTATTATAACAATTTAGGTTCCAGTAGAATAAGTAATTCATACCTTACCCTCATATCTCCAATTAATTTGACCCATGTTCAAAATAGTTATTACCTTTTGAAAATATTCTATAAATCGACCCTTAACACTATTTGGTTAATATACATATATATATATATATAGCTTGCGTCATAGTAAATGTTGTATATATATATATATATATATATATATATATATATATATATATATATATATATATATATATATATATATGTTCGTTTTTCACGCTTTGTGGCAACATTTTAGCCCATTTTTACGCTCTGTGGCGACCCAAAATTTTTGTGGCACCAGTCGCCATAAAAACATGCCACAGAACGCTTTGTGACACCTGTAGTTCAATATTTCGCCAATAGAAGGTGCTAGTAACAAGTATTTCAGATCACATTTCTAAACCTGCCGGCAACGCAGTCAACTGTCAATAGGCAAATCAAAACATTTGTACCCTCCACTAGTGCTGCCTCTGGTGGATATTTTTTAAATCTTCAGAGGAAAATGGTGAATTGAAATAAAAGTTGTTCAATGGAGCGAAATTGAAAACGTGGACTTAGAGCACAAATTGTTGTTTCTGAAACAAGTGCAAATTATGAATTTAGCTCACATGGCGTTCAAATTTATCTCTCTTCGCACAGCTAAAATATGTGTAGATTATTCGTGTATTGAGAATGGAACTGTAAATCCACAGAGCTATATTTTATTTAAATGTAAAAGAAATGTGGTTCGACTGGTTTGAACATATATAAACTACTCAAAATAATTAAAGGGTCAAGTTTTTTTCCGTCTGCTAAATAAAACGTATTGCATTACAATCTCGGGCAACTGGTTGATTATTATTATGACTGTCTTTTATGTAGAATGTTAACTGATGAAGGTTCTGAGTTTCAATATTCAAACTCTTGAAGAAGTTTAAATCTTATCTGAAATATATACTATTGCTAAAAAAACTTGACCCTTCAATTATTTTGAGTAGTTTAGATAAAAAATTACTAATTTATAGTAGTTAGTATTAATAAGTACACATAAAACAAAGATTAACCAACATAAAAACAAAACTTCGACAACGACAGCTGTCACTTAGAAAATGGCGCTGTCAATTTGATAATGACAACTGTCAGCTTGACAATGATAAATATCACTTCGACCGTTGGTGTAACACTCTCATGAAACATGAAACAGTTATAAAACTGGTAATGAAATTTATTGTCGGGGAAAAACTGTGATAGCCGATTTTAATATCTCAATAATAGATTAATAAATATGCGGATTTGAAAAATTAATTGTCAAGATATCAAGATTTCTTGACAAGAAGTCTTGAGTCTTGATAGTACTTTCTTGTCTTGTCTTGGGAGATAAAAAGTACTTCTTGTCCTGGAATCAAGACGTATTTGGACTTATCATCGCGTTTTCAACAAAAAGTCTACTTTTAATCAAACTCAAGTTCAGTCAAATATGGACTATATTTGTTGAAAAATATGTATCAGCCACTTTTATTTGAATAAAATCAAGCCACCAATAAGTATTTCATATTTATAGATGTTTCTATGATATGTAGAGTGATTCTGATCAAAATATGATTTAGTCATACAGTAAGCTCCCTGAAAGAGGCTATCTTTGTGGCTAGGGACGCCCACGTGAATGTGCTGGCAAGAATCCATCCCATTGGAGACTGCTTGTCGGCTTGAGAAATGAGATAAGGACAAAGGATTACATGCCGACTGTAGAGAAATCATAATTTTTTTTTCGTATAATATATATCTATATCTGTATTTTATCTTCTTGAAAAGCTTAGTTCATTGTCAAGTTTTGCGATTAATTTGATAATTTACTCTTACTCCAGCCATTGAATCGTTTCTTGATTTTAAATCATGAATTCTGCAAGATTCAAGAAGGAAGATCATATTCCAGACAATCTGAAAATATTTGCTGACTGGATGAAAAATGATATTTATTTGAGAGGAAAATCACAGTCTCTTTCCATTTATTATGCGCATGAATAAATATATAGGATGAATCAGAAATATTCTGTACAAGAATAAAACGAACTGTTTGAGGGACACAATAGTCTTCTAGAGTTACATCAATAGGTTATTAAATTAGAAAAAAAATATCAATCAAGGACCATGGAGTTTTCTTTAATAGCTTATCCACTAATAGTTCTCTATTTTCATGTCCTATCAGGAAAAGCAGTGGAATATCCTATCATGACGATGTCACTTATAATGGAACAATAGAATCAAGAGCAGTTTACATAAAAGTATGCTTTTATAAAATAAAATGAACCATGAAAATGTCAGAATAAAAAGCTTCTGCGTAGATGTATAAGGAGACTGAAAGCTGATAGATCATAAATAAAGATAACAGAACAGAAGACCACACACGTAGAGTAAGAAAGCGGCGGCCGATACATTACAAAGAGAACAGGGGAAGTACGGAGAGGAGTATTCGGATTCCACAAATGAGTTTGACTTTCAGCTGCCCGATGCGACGCGCTTATTGTGACACATTGTGAATAATAAAAATGAATGTAATACTAGGCTGCATTTTGCGTAACGATTTTGATAGATCTTTTTTATTGAAAATATATGAAATATGATATGAATAATGAAATTTGTTCACAAATATGTTGACCCAACGGCACAGCAAACGTTCATGTTGAATGAATTTTCCTGTATTATCCGGATATCACCTGCAAATCTAGACCGATTTTCATCATTAGTTTTTGTATTTGAATTTATTATGTTCGGGAATTTCGCGATTTGATCAACGAATCCTAAACAGAACTTAAGAAAAAAACGTATGAGTACAATCATTTGGAGCGGAAAATGTTTTATAAAATAATTGAAAAATCTCAACTCTCTTGGAGTATTGGGAAATGTACCTATACATTTCTGCTCTACATGAACGATTTATTCACCGAAAACTGAAGACTTATGCTTTCGATTTGTATAAAATATTAGTTTTGAGAATCATAGTCACCGATACGTTTCACTTCTCCGACCTATATATAAGGGGGCATACATTAATTACTTGAGGCGTTTAGGGGGAAGAGGGAGCGAGCTGAATTTCACCTAATCTTACTTTCGGGAGAGAGGGGCGGGTCTTGCGGTAGAATTGGGCTTATTTAAGTAAAACATGTTTCTTCACTAAAGTATGGCCAAATCTCATACAATAATAGTCTTAACTGGTCAAATAAAAATATGAAACAAATTATAATAATTATTTTTTTTCACAATAAATCCAACGCATTTACTCTGGAGCACACATTTTGAGAAATCTCACGTGAGTTTGGAAGTTGGGGGAGGAGGCCGAGTCATATCTCACGACATCTCACCAATGGAGAAGGGGGTGAGGGGGGTGGGGGGAGTCGAAAAATCACTAAAAACGCCTCACGTAATTTATGGATGTTCCCTAACTCTTAACAACATTTCTTTATCATATAACAAATAATGATTGCAAATAATGATTGAAACAGGAGAATAGCAGACTTTCGATTTATTTTTATTTGGTGGCAATCGTGAAAAACGTTGCTAGAATCGTTTCATGACATAACTGACAAGTAGGGTGGGAGTAAGAGGATAGACACAAACGTTAAGCTTCAGCGTTCAGATTGGATGAAGCGATAGTGAAAGGGGAGTCCCCTAAAATGTAAAGATCAAAAAATATCAAGAACTCTTGAAACAAGACAAGAAACGCGTCGTCAAGAAATAGGCAAGACAAGAAATTTTTATTTTATTGTCTTGGAAATCAAGGCAAGAAATGATCAAGACAAGAAATCTTGTTCAAAAAAATAGTGAATACTCATATATAGCTGGATTTATTAGAACGGATATAGCCAATACAAATTGATCGAGATGCATTCTCAATATCTGAATACACTTAAGAATGATTCAAGGAACACTTTCTCTAAAAAATGCGATAATATGTTACAAGACAACAACCAAACATACATAGAAGCTCCATAAGAATTGAAATAATGTATTTATGGTTTGATTTATGTGAATGAATATAGCTAAAACGTATTGATTAAAGAATATTATATATATTTAACAAAACTCAAGTTTCGTTGAAGGTACACTTTTTGTTGAAAACAAGATTAATAAGCTTAAAGACGACGTCCAAAATACGTAGTAGCTCCAAGAAATAGTAAACACTTATTTATGGCTGGAATTATTTGAACGAATATAGCTAACACAAATTGTTTAGGATACATTCTCAATATCTGAATTCACTTAAGTATGATTCAAGGGACACTTTCTCAAAAAAATGCGATAATATGATACAAGACAACAGCCAAACATACATAGAAGCTCCATAAGAATTGAAAAAATGTATTTATGATTTGATTCATGTAAATGAAAATAGATAAAACGTATTGATTGAGAAATATTGTACATATTTGACAAAACTTAAGTTCCTTTGAAGGCACACTTTTTGTTCAAAGCAAGATAATAAGCTCAAAGACAACGTCCAAAATACATGGTAGCTCCAAGTAATAGAAAACACTTATTTATGACTGGATTTATCAGAACGAATATAGCTAATACAAATTGAATTTGAATTCACTAAAGTATGATTCAATGGACACTTTCTCCAAATAATATGTTACAAGACAACAACCCAAACATACATAGAAGCCTCATAAGAATTGAAATTAATGTATTTATGGTTTTACATTTAAGATTAACCGTTGGTAGTAATGTACTGTTTGACCCAATTGTCGTAGAGAGGTAGAGTTGCAGGGACTAATAAAGAAAAGTGTTTTTAACAAGAATTCGCAGAAACTAGCAGTCGGCCAAGCCCTAAAAAAAATATGAAAAGTTGAAGTTTTTAAAAATTGTTAATATTCTTCTTTATTGAATTGAATTTGACTGAATTGTTTAAGTTGTTATTTGAAAAACAGCTTTATCAAGAGAGCACTTATATTACTGGAAAAACTCGGTGTTATGTACAGAACAGTTTTTTTTTTTTATTTACAGTTTTCTACTGTTTTTAAATATTAATATTCAAATACAAAGACTCTTTCATACATTTTTAGGCGATCATAATAAAAAAGTGTTTCTATAGCCCCTTTTGCGACCGTGAAGTTTCACTTTTTGGTACACATCTGTCAAATTTTACTTTTTGGGACTGTTCTGTCAAATACTACTTTTTTGGGACTGATCTGTCAAAAACTACTTCATGAACACTTCATACCTACCTATGTGGGCTGCTTGATGAACTCTTTAAGATACAGTTTCCACCGAAGTCGAAGTACATATTATATTCCTCCGTCAACCGTAATAGCTCGTGCAATTCAAGGAATTGATACGCAGTTTTTATAAATATCACTTTAATAGAAGACAATAAAATAAAACAATTTCAACGGCAACTAAGATTAATAATTGCAATGTATAAATAAAATTTTATGATTTTGAATTATTTCGTGATGATCGCTTAAAAAACGTTGTGTGCACCTCGGCCTACAGTTCTTTTCTGGTCTCACCTGAATTGCAGCCTCAGCTGCGCTTCGTCCGCAAACAATAGATTCGACCAAAAAAGATAACTTTTACGGCCTTGATACACAAATAACTATTCTGAATTCTCGTATATAGTGGATAGTATATTGTACAACAAATGCGATAAGTTGTCGATTGCACACGAGAACGTTCATTCGCTCAAGTAGGCAATTTACAACACCGCACGAGTTGCAGATACTATTTTTATTACGAATACGGGGTTAGTTTTATTTTGCACTTGTTATTCCGGGCGGTTAATGGTTTGCGTGCAGTAAGTTTACTTGTCGCCCCCAATTATACTTGGCGCACGCAAAAGGAAAAGAGCCATTTACCGCCCAGAAAAACGTGCGCAAAATAGTACTTATTCCGCATTAGTAATAAAAAATATCTTACAACAGACTCGAGTACATAGGTTGCTGGTACCTTCTGGTAAGTACTGATTTTTAAATAAGCTGAAAATAAATGGTTCTTTATTATCATATTAAATCCTAGAATTGTTTCGACATCACGAAGTGAGAGCAATATGAAACAACAGTCTTGACAAGATATGACGTATATTAAATGTATGATTCTTTAAGTAAACTCTCTTTATGTAAATAACTTTATATTGTTCGATATATTGTCATACTGGGCGTGCACGGAAATATTTGTTCGAAAACATGAAACAACCAAAAACAGGTTACTATTTTAAAACAACACATATACCATTCAGTTGGTTCGTTGGTTGTATAAGGTTTGTATTAGTTATATGTTGAAACACTGTTTTTGCTGTACTGAAACAATGAAATTAGGATTATTTAGTGCCAAAAAAAATATATTAGTGGAGTACCCTAAGATTAAAACCTCGGAACCAGGATCTACTGAACGGATTTTTATAAAACTTTCTGAAATGTGTTTTTAACACTAAAAACTGAAATGTTCACCCATCAATTCTTTTCGATCTCAACTTCTTCATTATTAAAATTAGTAACAATGAATTTTTTGGAGTTTTCATTTTTTTTAACAGTAGAGTTTTTTTGCGTTTTAATTTATATTTTACAGATAAAAAACTAGTATGAACTTGTCCTTGAGGCCTCAAGGGACTTCAGCTGAAAACTTTTTTTTTTATATTGACTGAAATCTGAAAATGCTGAAATTAATTGATATCATCAGTTACTTCCAAACAAATAACAAATCCATTGTTAAACCAGTAACCCTACATGAACAAAACTTTGTGCAAATATTGTAGAAGAATAAGGATGGTCACGAAATTAACATCAAATATCAATATATATTTGTTCATAAGTTATCGATTCGAAATATGAAAATACTAGTTGGAATTATGAGTCGCACTGTCTTCTTCGAAATAGAAAAATATTTTATCATAAAACCAGTAGTCCTAAAATTATGAAACCGTGTGAATATCAAGGAAAAATAATTGTTACTGTGAAATAATATTCAGTTGTCAATTAATTTCCATTCATAAACTATAGAAATAGAATCTTGAAATACCAATATATTCATGAGTCGCATTGGCTCATTCGAAACAAATAATCAGTTTCTCTCGACGTCAGTAGTCCCAGATCGATGAAAATTTGATTCAATATTAAGGAAGCATACAAGTTATCGCGTAATAAAATCAATCCAACAGTCTGTTTTTGTTCAAAAGTTATTGTCATGGAATCAGTAACTGCCAACAGTTTATTAAATTGCATGCCTTTAAAACAATCAGTCAATTTATTTCTCGACAATTGGTTCGAAGTCAATAAGACTTTGTTTGAGTATCAAGGAAGCATTAAAGTTATTGTCCAATCAAATTAGTCCAACAAATTGTTTTTGTTCAAGATTTATTGACATGGAGTTTGCATCCGCCAATAGTTTGACTTTTGACGCAATCAGTCAATTTTATTCTTGACTAGTTGTCCCAAATCAATAAGACTTTATATGATTATCAAAGAAGGATAGGAAAACTTATTAAATAAAATCTAATCTTCAATAACCTTCTTTTTCTTATTGTATTGACAGAAATCTGAATATACTGAAATAAATTGAAACTCATCAGTTACTTCCAAACAAATAATAAATTCATTATTGAACCAGTGGCCCCACATAAACAAGACTTTGCATAGATATTACGGAAGAATGAGAGTGACTACAAAATAAAAATGAAGTATCAATATATTCATGTTCATGAGTTATCAATTTGGAATCTGAAAACCCCAACTGAAAATATAAGTCGCACTGCCTCCTTCGAAACAAAAAAATAAAATTTATTACAAAACCAGTGATCCTATAATTATGAAACTGTATAAATATTAGGAAAAAATTGCAGTAAGTGTGGAATGATATTTATTTGTCAATAAATTCTTTTTAATGAATTATATAGACATAGAATCTGGAAATATCAGTAGACTTATGAGTCGAATTTGCTGCTTCGGAAAAAATAATCAGTTCTTTTCTCAATCAGTGGCCCTAAATCCATAAAACTTTGTACGAATATCCAGGAAGCATACAGATTATTGTGGAATCAAATTTATCTGACAAACTAATTTTGTTCAAGAGTTATTGATATGGGATCAGTTACTGCCAATAGGTAATAAGTTGCGCAAATCGCCTTATTAACAACTTTTTTTTATTGTAAATTTGTCACTTTTAGTTAAAAAAATTATAAATGAATATTAAAGTTACTCTATAAATATCATTTATTGAATATGAGATCAAAATCTTTATTGCAACATTTTTTTTATCATATTTTTTCATTTTTCAATTAATTGTTGTTATAAATTCCTGTTATCCAGATCGGAGAATTTTGAAGGGTAAACTTTTTTATTTAAGCTTTTAGCAATGCAATCGAAAAGGTTTCATAAAAATCCATTCAGTGGAACCGGGTTCCGAAATTTTTACATTTTTATGTCTGACGTTACTCCACTTATAAGAAATATATTTCATTTGATGCACTGAATAAGCCTACATTCCAATGTTCATGTAAAACAAATATGTCTTAGTACAACCAGCTTAATCGCATACAATGATTTGGAGAAAAGATATAGTCGGTTTCATTTTTTATAAAATTAATATAAGTCTTACTTATTTCGTATTGAATTTGTTGAAAATATATTTTTTTTAAATGAATAATTCAAAATATTTGTGAGCTTGGTCCTGTGGACACAGTAGTCCATACGTGTCTTGCGCAGAATTGTGCATCGGAAAGGGGGAAGCATGCGTGACTGAACGCGGTCGGCAGTGGAAGTAAGGCTCTAGCGCTGTGTATACATGCGACGAGAGTCAGTTATGATTGTGTGTGCGCGGTTTACGCTAGTATTTTAATTGTACGCGTAAAACGTGGTGAGTATTAATATATATGCATGTTCTGTAGTCTTGTATCATTGAATAAAGTAATTAAATAGAGAAAATATTTGTTACATACATATTTAAGAAAATGAATTATATGTATAAATATTGTAATTAGTAAATATTTCTAAAATCTGTAAAATTCGCGTATCTCCACAGTTCAAAATTTTACGTGTACCTCAAAATAATTTTACAACATTTCGGATTGAACCGGAAGTAATATCTTCATTTGCAAAACATCGAAAAAATGATTTTATGCTCATAGATACCCTGTATAAGATAATAGTTGATAAGAAACTTAGGCTATTCGTGTAAATCGGTACACAAATTAAATAAATAATTACTAATCAATATATAGTATCTAACAAGTTTAATATCAGTTGATTTACTGTGAAATATATTCTATTTTCAATAATTTATTTTTTATTACTCATGCAGGGTAAGTACTATTTTGCGCACGTTTTACGGGCCGTAAATGGCTATGGCTTTTGAGTGCGCCAAGTATAGTTTGAGAGCAACAAGTAAACTTTTCACACGCAAACCATTTATCGCTCGAAAAAAATGAGCGCAAAATAGTACTTAACCCGCATTCGTAATAAAAAATAGTATCTGCAACTCGTGCGGTGTTGTCCATTGCCCACTTTAGCGAATGAGCGCACTATGGAGTGTATAGAAGGAGGGATAACTTGGGGTTAAAAGAAGTGAGCTAATTTTGGATGCAAATAATGGTGGCGCTGTTCATAAGTTGACTTTTACGCGCCAATTTTAAAAGTTACCATAGAAAGCTGGGATTGGCAGTTATATTTATTCATCAGATTCAAAGAACCAATAAAAGTAAAAAAGACAAAATAAAATTGTAAGGAATATATATACATACTCTATGTGTACAAATTAATTTATTTTATAGAGAATATATAAACATCTCATATAAAACTATAATTTATAATATTCAAAGAGAAATCAATATAATAAATTTATATCATTAAACATTCGTCTAAACTTTGATAATTTCTTATATATTTTACTTTTATTTTTATCTTGCTTATTTGTTTTATTCAGTGCTTTTGCCAAAAAATGGCCTCTAATAGTTATACCACAACATTTACTCATTCTGCATTATCTTTTGTATTTGCAACTAATTTTTTCCTGAAATAAGAAACCAGGTTAACCAACAGAACTTTATTTTGCCGCTTTTTTTTGTTAGTCTGAAGATAGTTTAAAATGTCTAACTTCAAAATGTTACTTACGATGAGCGCCATCTTTAATTGCGCACAAAATGGGTCCGTATTTTGAACGCGCCACCCATTACAGAGCGTTCTCCTTCTATACTCTCCACAGAGCGCAGTCAATTCGTTCGTGCGCCCAACTTCGTTCTCGTGGGCAATTGACAACTTATTGCACTTGTTGCACAATATACTATTGTTTTTCCAACAGGATAATTATGCCGCCTAAACGACAAAAACGGACGTCAAAAAGAGTTATGCTCCGAACAAGGAATCCGCAGATTCCACTGACGCCTAGAATACGTAAGTAAAACAGATTCCATAGTATAACTTATTTCAATGCATTTGAAACTTTTTCATGTTATACCACGAGTGTTAAAAGTCATGTCGACCATTTTAGATCACGAATGGTTGTTGCGTTTGTTTAAAAACTTGAGAAAAACTTCACATTTTTTATGTCGTAATATGAACGAAAAATACAATTTTTAATCTGTTAACTAAAATCGATTTATGGTGCGAATCTGTGCAAATCTGTAAATTTTACAGATCTTTGAATATTGAACTAAATCACATCAATATTTGTTGACAAATACAAAAACGTTCCTATGATTATAAGGTTTGTGCAGCTTACGTCACAACATGGCGTTGAACAGCTGATTGTGTGGCACACAGCATATTGAGTACCAAAACAAAACAACTCAAAAAGTAGTCGTTTGTATTTCTTTCTGTAGATTTATATCTAATTTTATCTAATGAATGTAATTAAATTTTCTTGTAACCAGGATAAATTCTATTTTCAAGACAATTATAAATTATTAATATGCCCGTTACTTGTCGTGTTGCTGGACGAGGACTTAGAGACATTTGTATAAGTTTTCATCGGGTACCAGCTATAAGTGACAGACGAAGAAGAGAGGACAAACGAAAAAAATCTAGGCAACAGACTTGGTTAAAGTTAAAAGTCATTGGACGAGAAGATCACAGAGTATCACATTGTTCAAGGCATAATGTATGCATTAAACATAATATGTACTATCGTCACATTTTATTAATAGACAAATCATTTTCTGAAGTTTGCAAAACGCATTCAATTGGATTCCTAGTAAATTTTTAAAACCGAAAAGTACAAAAAACTGTCTAATAAAACAATCGCCAAGTGCCGTCAAAAATAATCGATTTGGGCGATCAAGACGACGTAGTCGTAGGGTAAGAAAGAGTCATAATGTATATGCACAATGATGTTTATGTAATAAACAGAAAGAGGTCAGAATAACACACACTTATATGTAGAGTTAACAATTTTTGCCCTACAATCAGCTGATGAGCGCCATGTTTGTGACGTAGGTGCACAAACCTTATAGATTTCGTTGCGATTTTGTTATATATTTACAGTGTTATAGATCTGTAGCAACTACAGATTTTCACAGAATCCTACGTTAGGTTACAATAACTCTCGTTATTCTGTATTAAATTTGTGATTTTTAAAAATCCGTGAAAAAATTTTCAGTCTATTTTCACTCCTATATGAATTTAAAATAAAATTAATTCATCTAAACGTACAGAATGTTTAATAAGAGTGAACCTAGCAGATGATTCAGATGGAATTTTTTTTGAACAGCTCTGAATACGTGAACGGGCGAATGCAGGGAGAGCAAGCTTAATATACAGAGGAATAGTTGTATTATATTAGTTCAGTTTGAATATAAGAACGGTTGAATTATTATCTCCTTAAGTAGAAGCCGTGACAAAACCAATTTCACAGAGATGTTACTTATATTACCCCTAAATTAAAAATATAACAATTATTGAAATTTACAGATTAAGAAGGTACATAATATACCAATAAGTCCATATGAGCTTGTCTACACTCCCACATTTTCTAATAAGCTTTTAAAAATAATTATCTTTATAAGTAAAAGTCGTGACAAAACCAATTTAACTACAGTTATTAACTAATACTACCCCTATATATATACACCTATAAAAATATAACAATAATTTAAAGCAACAGTTTCAGAGAGTAAATAATAAATAAATAAGTTCAAATATGAGCTTGTCTAGCTTGTCCAGATTAATCTGTTTGACGTCTTATTATGACCTAAGTTTGACGTCATATTATGACCTAAGTTTGACGTCAAATTATGACCTAAGTTTGATGTCAAATCATGACTTAAGTTTGACGTCACATTATGACCTAATTTTGATGTCATATTATGACTTAAATTCAACATCACTTTATGCTCTTAGCCATTACCTAAAAAAGTAAAAATTCCTCAGGAAGTAAATAGTAATAAAATAAGTAACATAGAACATCATAATGTTATATGGCAACATTATAAAGCTGCATACTACCTATTTGATCATTGTTTATTCAAGGAACTTTTAGATAATAATTAGTGAACAATGAAACATCATTGTATTTTCAATTGATTTATTTCTATAAAAATACAAATATATTGCAGGTAATAAAAAGCTATCAAGTAAAAAATAATATATATGTACCAAAACCTAGAAAAAAATTAATCGCCATAATAAAAAAAACTGATCGTCAAGCATCTGTGAATTCTGGACCAATTTATGTATACCTTTGGGTTATTTATTCAAATGTTGTGACCATGACCGTTCATACAGTCATCCTGAGAAACAATTTAATATTATTTTCAGTAATTCGAGATTCAACACTATTATTAAGATCCTATCGGTCATTAGCTTTCTAACTGGTGAAATTTTCAATAACAGGTATGAAATTCGGAAATATCTTTTATGATACATTTGTTTCTAGATTTTAAAATTTTTCTAAATTGATGGCAAATTAATCAATGTGTTGGATATACGATGAGTCACCTGTTCCTGATTCTAATATAGATACCTACCTTAATAACTTAAACAAAATTCTTGAATGGAGCAATATCATGCAAACAAACAACTGAGCCACCCTGAACTGAACTGTTCAGTCTAAATAAAAGAAAAACCGTTGGTAGTAGCTTGGTATTTCAATAGTAGTCTAAATCTTACCGAAGATTTCCGAACTGTCGTAAAAGATGTGTTAGTTACAGGAGGTACGCTTCGGAGCAAAAAATCGAGTATATTATCCTTTATTATCCAAACAAATAAAGGATCAGGTTCTTCACTATTATTGATAGACTGCTTGAATAAATTTATAGGAATAAATAAGATTTTATCTACACTGGAATATAAAAATCGAACGCACCTAATTTATATTCTATAACTTAACTCGTTCATAATTCATAATCCATAATGATTGAACACTGATCTCTACATAATTATTTAAAGCTTAATATCTGGATAACTGGTACTTATAATGTCGAATTTGAATCTTAAAATGGATGCTGGGCTAAAAATGTTACATAAGTCACAAAATGAGGTCGAATTTACGTCATAAAATGACGTTGAGCTAAAAAAAGGAACTCAATCAGTTGAAAACGTAAGCACAAAGTACACTGGATAAAAAATATATCTAAAGAATCATCATATTTCTCAAAACGCTGAAACATAACATCAAATAATGTCGTCAGTTCAACATTTTGTGACGTCAAAATATGACGTCAATTTATGTCCACAATTTGACTTGAAATGTGACATCGATTCAACGTTTTATGACGTCAAAATATGACCATCTTTTTTTGACTTCATTATGACCCAAAATCTGACGTCACATTCTGGTCGTCATTGTTACTTGGGTATATTAACAACTGTAATTAAATTGGTCTGGAAATGTAGATAAGCCTATTTTAAATATATTAGTACATTATTTACCCTTCGAATCTGTTGATTTTAATAACTGTTTTATTTTTAAGTTAAGGGTAGTATTAGTAACGTTTGTAGTTAAATTAGTTTTGTCACGGCTTACACTTATGGAGATAGTTCATTTTAAACAATTTATTAGAAAATCTGGAAATGGTAATAACTTCATATTTGAACCTATTCGATTATTATTAACTCTTGGAATCTGTTGATTTCAACAATAATTATATTTTTTAATTGTGGATAGTATAAGTAACATCTGTAGTTGAACTGGTTTTGTCACGGCATTCACTTATAAAGATAATTAATTTTTAAGAGCTTATTAGAAAATGTAGGCATGTAGACAAACTCATATGGACTTATTGGTAGATTATGTAACCCTCTGAATCTGTTGATTTCAATAATTGTTATATTTTAAAATTAGGGGTAATATAAGTAAAATTTGTAGTAAAATTGGTTTTGTCACGGCATCTACTTATGGAGATAATAATTTAAATGTTCTTATTTTCAGATTTTAGACTATACCAGTATAATACAACTATTCCTCTGTATATTAAGTTTGCTCCCTCTGCGTTCGACCGTTTACGTTCCAGGACTGTCCAAAAAAAATTTTTGAATCGTCTGCTAGGTTAACTCTGATGCATGTTTATGTCAAGTGATAATTACTTTTTTGGTAACTCTAAGCAAATAATTCGACTATAGATACCTAGCTAATCAAATCATACCTAACAATTACAATTTTGGATATTTCGATAATGAACCCGTAACTTACTGAACTGTACAATATTATATTCTCATTTTCAGACCTGGAGAACTATTTACCTGTGGAACAAAACAGAGAACACAATGAAGGTATATCAACTAATAAATCAAATAGGATTCTTCTCTTAATAACATAAATAACGTATACCGAGTAGTCTACTTTTCATGGTATCTTCATAGGAAATAAGAAAGAAATAACTCTTTTTCGCACCTTTATGACTTTTTTGACTATGATGCTACAAGCCAATTTTTTTACATCTCTTTCCCAATTATCACGTTGAGAAATCTGAAAGAAAAATAATCTATTTCGCCTGGACTATTAGCTTAGATACAGAACCCTTTTAGTTAGTCCTTTTTAGGAACCCTACAAAGGGCCTCAAAAGGAGCTTAGACGTATTCGGACTTAAAATTTTCCGCTGAATCCAAATACGGAATAAAAAAGTATGATTTCCATTTAAAAAGTTAGGTCCTGCGGGGCCCGTTTAGGGCTCTCGGATCTAAAATCTGATATTACTATTCGATTCCCAGAGAAAAATTATTCGAACTACGTTTTGTCCCTTATTAAAATATTTTGTATTCGTGATGCTAAGCTGCTCCGGCCTTTTTTCAACACCCTGTATACTCGTAGCTCATTGCTGTTTCATGCAGAGGTATATAAACATCCTGTATTATTTAACATTGGTTATTTGACCTAGGTGAACCCCGTATAGTATAGATAATTAATATTTAAAGTAAATTCGCGGAAACGGAATATATCTACCTGATTATATCACACACCTTAGCAACAACCAATGAAATCAAACGATTTTGCATGGTAACGTGGTATATCGCGATAATATTTTGGCCTAACTCGATATACCACAGTAGCTTTTTAAAAAATAATAAAAAATATAACAATCAATAAATTTTATGGTTTGTGAAATAATCCTTGCAAATACACTTCAAGATTCGGTATATTATCGCATATACCTTGAATTTAACTCAAATACTTTTTGTCTTGGATAATTTTTTACTCGGCAAATTTGGAGATTTATAATCAACGATAATATCCCTCGAGCTAAAGCTCTCGGGTATTATCAGATTATGAATCCCCAAATTTGTCTCGTAAAAAATTACCCAAAAGACAAAAAGTATATTCGTGAAATTCTTCGGTATATCGATAATACACCTCTCTATCGGTATATTACCGTTGAGTATAATCTTTATAAATAATGAAATGATGTGATTTAAAATTTAAATATAATTTTTAAATCGGTTTCAAACTGTTTAATTTACAATCTACATTATTTACATTTACAGATATAAGTTTAAAGACTCCACGAAGTTTACTCTCAGAATCTAAATCCTGTACCAGTAGTATGAAGCAAACAGGTATCTAAGACACAAAATTCTGACCGTTGTGCATTCAAAATTTATATATTTTAATATTTTTTTCTAGTTACTGTTAAACGTAGATTATTCCTCGATGATTCTGAAATACAAAAAGACCCATACGATGATTCTGAAATACAAGAAGACCTATACGAAGAATCTGAAATACACGAAAACCCATACGAAACTTTTGAAATGCAAGAAGACCCTTACAAAGATTCTGGTTCAGAATATATACCTTCAGGTAAATAATTTTGTTACCAATTTTATATACCTAAATATTTGAACCGTGTGGAACAAGCAATACTCAAGAAATATTGATAGTCAGGGTGTCCACTTTCTGGAAAGTCAGGGAAAGTCAGGGAGAAGTCAGGGAAGCTAAAAGTGGTCAGGGAAAGTCAGTGAAATCGAGGAGCCACCTGGAAAGTCAGGGAAAAATTACATTTTATTCCAATGATTGAGAAAAAAGCATTGCTTTTCTTTTTTTCAATGTAGTACCACTTGTTTGAGAGCCACTTCTCAGAACAATACGTATACGAGTTGCGCGCAAGTGCACTAGGCAAGAAGTCTGCTGCGAATGTGAGCCAGGCTATCGTAGCATTCTTCTTTTAGAATTAGAGTGTTCCTCATTATGACTTAATTTTTTATTTGTCATAATATTATTCTTATTTAGTTTTCAAGTCTCGGATCCTGAAAATACGTGTTGCAGTACTTAATTTCTGAAGTGAAAAGTGATAATTATACAAATACAATTATTAACAATACTCCACACTTTATTAATCCAATAAATAGTAGACTAGTGTTATGTAGTGAAGTGACAACAGTCAACAGTGGCAAAATGAGTGCAAAACAATGTACATTCAATAAAGTTTGGTTGGATCCCAAACTCAGTCCAGAGTTTTTTGAGTGGCTAAGTGATGTCCCAAATAATCCTGCATTAGCTTATTGTAAAGTGTGCTGCAAATCGTTCAAACTGAGTAATATGGGCAAGCAAGCTGTTGTTTCCCATGGCAAAGGGCCAAAACACATAAAAAGTGTTGAGTTAAGAAAGATGCAGCCCCATATTTCCTTCTTTTCAAAAAAAAATATCAAAAGGCCCGACGATACTACACTAACGTCAACAGATGAAAATAACAGCTTGGAAGTAACTCCAACTGCTAAAGAAGATAATAATACGGTAAAAAACCAAGAAACAAGAAACATGCAACAATTTTCATATAATGACGATAATGTCACATCGGCCGAGATTCTTTGGGCGTTACAAGTTGTCCACGACAAGATGTCTCTGAATTCCTGCGACAGGTCCTCAGCTGTGTTTAAGAGAATGTTTCCTGATAGCAAAATAGTTCTCAATTTTTCTATGGGCAAAACAAAGGCATCATATGTGATAAGTCACGGCATAGCGCCATATTTCAAATCAATCTTACAAAAGGAGGTTAAAGACTGCCAATTTTATGTCGTTGCTTTTGACGAATCCTTGAATAAGGTCTCACAAAAATGCCAAATGGACTTGTTCATAAGATTTTGGAGCAAAAATACCGATACGGTTGAGACACGATATTGGACAAGTATATTTTTGGGACGTTCAACAGCGGAAAATTTATTGGAAGGTTTTTTGGAGGGTTTGTCAGACCTAGACCGAAGGAAGTTGTTACAAGTTTCAATGGACGGACCCAACGTCAATCATAGCTTTCTCAAAAAGCTTAAAATTGAGCTTACCACGGAAGAATCGAAAACTCCGTTATTAGACATTGGAGTTTGCGGCTTACACACCGTGAATGGCGCTGTTAAAACTGGACATCAACAGACAGGATGGGATATTTACGAAGTTTTGCGAACTATATACAATTATTTCAAGGACTCTCCAGCTCGTCGAGCACTATACACTGCAATCACTGGAGGAACTGAGTTTCCTCAGAAATTCACGTCAATAAGATGGCTTGAAAATGGCCCATGTATAGAACGAGCTTTGAAAATTTTTGACAGGGTTCGTGAGTTTGTTACAAATGTATCCGTTCCGGAAAGTCATAATAAGGAGAAATTGAGGACCGCAATGAAAAATCCTCTGTTAAAAGCTCAATTAGCAGCTACAAGATTTGTTATGACAGAATGCGAACCGTTTTTACGGCGATTTCAAAGTAACAAACCTCTTGTACCATTTTTGTACACTGCTATAGAAGAGTTAATCAAAACCCTAATGGCAAAGATCATGAAGCCAAAAATATTTGGGGGCTCTTCCAGTCGGAATATCATAGACCTGAATTTGGAGATTGCAGAAAATTTATTAGCAACAGAAAATATCCACATTGGTTTTGAAGCTAAACGTATTTTAAAGGAAACCAAATGTACTGAAAAGGATATTCTTCTATTCAAAAATAATTTTAAAAAATTCATTGTGACTATAATAAAAAAATTGTTGGAAAAAAGTCCTATAAAGTCCCGTTTTGTACGTAGTTTGACATGCTTTGACCCAAAAGTCATGAAGTATCATCCTGAAATGGCCATTAAACGTGTGGATATTCTGCTGGAGATAATGCACGAATCTGACAAGATCAAAGGACAAGTAGCGGACAATGCAAAAAAGCAGTATCAGAAAATAGTGTTGGAAGCTCAAAGCACCTGGAGACAAGAATTTGAAGACTTTAATGATGATAAAATAGGTGTTGATACGTTTTATCACTCGCTCATTGGTACCGATGAAAAATACGCAGACATATGGTGCGTGATGAAAATTTGTTTTATAATCTCTCATGGAAACGCGAGCGTAGAAGGAGGATTTTCAATAAACAAATCGCTTTTAGTAGAGAATTTGTTGGAAAACTCTCTAATATCACAGAGAGTTATATACGATACTTTAAAAAGTATTGGTGGACCAGAAAATTTCACAGTTACAAAAACTTTGATTGCTGCTGTAAGAAGCTCACGAAAAAGGTATTTCTTTTGTTATGTATGATGTGAACCAAATCAGTTACAATGCATAGCGATTATTAATATTGAAATCAAACTAAAATTGAAACTAAAGTTTAATTTTAAGACTACCAAGTAGGTATGTATATATAAATTCAAATTCATCTTCAGGTATCATGAATATTTACAAAAAAAAAAGAAGGAAGAATTGTCAGAGGAGGAGAAGAAAAAGAGGGAGAAAAGGAAAATTGATCAGCAGTTGAAAGAAGTTGAAGAAAAGAAAAAAAGAGTTGAATTAGAGACAAGAAAAGAAATCTTAGAATTGGAAACGTTGAAGAGAGCATTACAATCAAAGAAAAGAAAAGTTTGAGGGTAGCTCCTTCTGTGTATATCTATATATCATAAATAATTGATCTCATTTGACAGTTCCTAAGTTTTTGTTTACACTCTTGCAAATAGTTTTGAAAATGTAAAACTAGTCACAAATCAACAAACCAAAGCTTAACGATATTATTGTTTCAATTTTATTTTTATAACTGCTAGTACTGTGCTGATAGCGCAACAGTGATTTTTTTAAGTGAAGTATTTATCTTTGTCTCCTTTTTTACCTAGCTGGTATCCAATGACTGTTATTTTTCTCTCTTATTTCACTATAGTATTTTATTTTATATGTGAAAAATTACGGTTGCTGCAATCTTATATACTATATATAACTAATATAAGTTATAAGTACATACAGATGATTTTTACTGTTGCTCATTATGAAAGTTTATGTATAACTTATAATGTATGAGTTATATGACTACATGTTATCTCAATAAATAAATAAATTTGATTATAATAAAACTGGCTTTTTATTCTGAATGCAACTATTCCCAATTTGCTATACAGATTGAAACTTTGATCTTATATCTAAACCAAAGAATTCGTGTTATGTGGCTAAGTCTAACGAGGATTTTATGTTCATGTTGTCACTTCATAGAGATTTTACGAAATACCCTAACAAAAGTAACAGATATTCAATACACATACATACATTCTTTGTCCATTAATTTAAAAAATACTTCAATATGAACATATCGGTCAGGGAAATTTAGTAAAACGGTCAGGGAAAGTCAGGGAAAAGTCAGGGAATTTATTTTGGCATTTTAAGTGGACACCCTGATAGTCATGGAACTATACTGAATCTATAGGATGTATTTTTAGATTTTGAAATTTATGTATTTATACTTTTGCTCTAAGATAAATTGGTAAAGAGATATAGGAGTGTTAACTTCGAAAACCGTCAAAACCAATGCCCTTCATTTTGTGAACTTCAAATAAAATTCTTTTTGTTATATGTTGAGTATATTGAATTATATAACTTATTAAAGTTTCGTGCAGAGGTATAGAAACACTCTGTATGTAGGGCATCCAGAAAGGGCGAACACAGAAATCGCAACAACAGAACGCGCAAGGCACGGAAAATAGTGACATAAAAACGCGCAACCATAGAAAATTCAGACGTAAGAACGCACAGATCCAGAAAACGAATCTCACAAAAAGTGGTGAGATAGTTCTGGTATATTCAAGTAGGTTATTGTTGTATTTGGTTTTTTCAATTTAAAACATATTTTCGTTTGTGTATTTGAGTAAACTCGGATTATCGCTACTACTTTCTAGGGCATGCGGTTTCTGGATCTGCGCGTTTTTATGTCTGCATTTTCTGTGGTAGCGCGTTCTCAAGTCAGCATTTTCAGCAGCTTGCGCGTTCTGTTTTTGCGTTTTCTATCAACACTCTGCCTCGCTATCATAGGCAAACAGTGTAGAATATTTGACTAATATACATATAGTGTAGAATTGAAGTTGAAGCAGGTTAGTGTGGTAGAGTCACTTGTCAGTTCAAACGTAGCAGTGGAGTATTGCTAATTTCACTTGGATTTGTAATCTAATAAATTATTTCAACATGTACAAATGAATGTGCAGAATTAGACACTGGCGACGAATATACATTAGATGCATCGCAAACTAGTTTTAAAGAATCTGAATTGATTACTAATACTACAAATGGTAAGTTTGTAAATAATAATGTGTATTCGTTTTTTTATTGAATTACCTGATCATATTTCACAGATACTGAAGTTCCATTAGAAGATTCATCTCAAAATAATTTTAAAGGATTAGAATCAATTCAAAATTTTGATACAAATACTACAAATGGTAAGTTGATAAATAATCATGTGTATTTGTTGTGTTATTGACTGTTTTCTATTGTAGCTATCATAAATACAACACAGTGTTGTGGCAAAAGAATAAGAAAACGTAATTTTTGTCCATTCTGCCAAACATTGCAATTAGCTTTTAGTAGACACATTGTATTGAAACATAAAGAAGAGCAATGTGTAGAAGAAATAATAAAGCTTCCGACAAATAGTAAAGAACGAAAACATAAATTATCTGTTTTAAGAGGAAAAGGGATGCATTTATATAATTCAACTCATGAAAGTTATCTGGTAAACAGAAAACCTAAAATCACAGATCCGTCAGTTTTTCTACCTTGCCCAAATTGTCAGGGATATTTTTTACCACGGAATATTGCGCGGCATGAAATGCGATGTACAAGCAGACCACCGAACAGAGCGAGCATACTGCATGCATCAAAATCATTGAAGAAGAACCCCGTTCATGGAACAGTAAACATTTTAGTCGACCGATTGTTATCTCATTTAAGACAAGATGAAATAACAGAGACTATAAGAAACGACAAAACTTTATTATTATTAACAGCATCCATTACAATGAAATATGCTAAGGACAAGCATTTGAGTAATTTTATGAATCAGAAACTTCGTCAGCTTGCTAGATTGTTAATAAAAGTTAGAGAAGTTGATAAAGAAATAACCGATTTGGAATCTTGTCTCATTCCAAGCAAGTACGATCTTGTAAAAATTTGGATATTTGATTTGTGTGAATTAAATACAAATAACTTTACATATAAGAGACCATCTCTAGCTGCTCATCTTGGTGCTATGCTCAAAGATTGTGTGAATGTTTTGCGTATTGGAAATATTAAAATGGGATTACGTGAAAGTAAATCTCAGATGCAATTAAATGACTTTCTTTTAATACACGAACGTGAATATGGTTCTTTAATAGCTAAAAATGCAATCTCATCATTGGAGCAAAACAAATGGAATAAACAGCAGGTAATGCCGTCCCTTGAAGATATTAAAATATTTCAAGATTATTTGAAACTAAGAGCTGAAACAAGTTTTTCTGATCTAATGAATAATGGATTTAATTTCACAGAGTGGCTCACACTCAATAAAAGTTGCCTTCTTATTCTTCTCACATTTAACCGACGGCGTGTTGGAGAAGTATCTAGAATATTAGTTCAGAATTTTAACAATCGACAAAGTATTACTAAGGATTTATTCAAAACTATGACAAGATTGGAATGTATATTAGCTTCCCATTTTCAAAGAATTGAAATAAGAGGAAAAAGAGGGCGCCGAGTTCCTGTACTTCTAACGAATAGACACATTGAATACATTGAGATGATACTAAAATTTAGACAACAGGCATCTATATCAGAAACAAATCCCTATTTATTTGCGACGAGTCATAAAATGGGATATTTAGACGCAGGTGTTGTAATACGGGATTATTCACTCAAGTGTGGAGCATCAGATGCGAAAACTTTACGCGGAACTTATTTAAGAAAGCAAGTTGCGACGATTTCACAACTCCTTAACTTAAATGACAATGAGATACAGCAACTAGCCGACTTCATGGGTCACGATGTAGCCATACATCGACTACATTACCGAAAGCCAGAAATAAACCTACAGGTCACACGTCTTTCTAAATTTTTTATGGCAGCAGGAGAGTTAGATATAGAAAAGTATAAAGATAAATCTTTAGATGAATTAGAAGTATTACCTGCTGATGAAGAAGATGCAATATCAAATATATCTGGTAATTTTTATAATACATCATTTTTTATTTTATTATTTTAATACAATGTTATTTACAGTTACATCACAAAGCACCAATCAATCCAATGAAGCAGCATCAACTGGTGATGTACAAATAAATATAAACTGCAGTGAAGAAACTACGCCTAGAAAGAAAACCCCCAGTGGAAAATCACGATCTAGAAAAAAGCGACTTAATATTACCCCCACCAAAGCAAAATATAGTTATACAACACCTTTTGATTATATTGTTAGTCCAGTTCGAAGAAATGTTACACGTAGGGAGAAATGGTCGTTATCTGAAAAAAAAGTTATTTTCAAAGAGTTTGATAAATACTTATCTACTAAAACATTACCTTCATACGCTAAATGTGCTGTGTTTCGAGATAAATACATCTCCCTTATGAAGGGTAGAACAGTGTCACAGATAAAAGCATTTATCAATAATACAAATAAGAGAAATCATGACGAATAATCATTTAAACAGAATGTCTAAAAATTATTACAAAAATATTTAAAAGTAAGATAATTTGATCTACTGATTACAACGCAAATAGAATTCTTCCGAAATTCACAAAAATAATTGTAAACTACATGAAACAAACATTTTTCTTGCAACAGGACTGACAGGTCACAGTAAAAAATCAGTAAATATTAAAATTTACTTAATTTAATCAAAGTTGCAACAATTCACTGAATTTTATTTTGTCTATTGTAACCTATCGGCTGACATAAAAAATGTTAAGTCCAAGTAATGCGCAATTACATTTGCGAATTTTTGAAAAATATTTTTTCTGGGTAGTTAGTATACACTCAATAATATATACACTAAAACATTTTTTATTATTGAGACATCCGTATATAAGAGGTTTTGTTTATTTTACGATGTTTACATGAATAATGTTGAGTATCACTAAATATTACTGAGGCCTGGTTATACAATCTATGCTTATCTACAGTTTACTTGAACTCAGCTCATTTACCATAGTTACAATTGCTGAAATAATTATTACCATAGTTTAACTAAACTAAAGATAAGCTTCGAGCCGCTATTTTAGTCCTCGGTTTACCTTAATCGATGCTTAATTACCTTAGTAACCATTGTTCTAACAATCAATACTATAGAAATTAGGCTACGTTTAAGGTAAACCATGGACTGAAATACTGGACCTTAGATTGTACAACCGGGCTTAAATTTTATGACATGTATTATGATTATACTACAATTTACATGTGACCAAATCGAATATATTTTTATTGACAAATAAATCAATCATAATCTAGAATCAAATTTCATAAATTAAGTTAGTTCGACCATTGTCAGAGTGTAACTGAAGATACAAATCTAGATATTTTTGAAAGTTTGTAACATGATGCGCAAATAGCTGCAAAACATTAGGTAAGATTTCAAATACGAGGAAAATTAGCTCGCGGTGTTCCAGTTTTGCTGCATACAGAATTACAATAGTATATTGTGTGGCTAGGGACGAAACAAGAAGATTTCAGCTTAGGGTGAGTGTTACTTGCCCGAGCGAAACGAGGGCTGACATCATCCTCGGCTGAAATCGTGTTTTGTCTCGTGCCACACACTGTATTTTTCATAATATCTGCATTGAAACTTTCCATATTACAAATTTGTCATAACGAAGTAAATATGTTTCTTTTGATTTTGCGGGTATCAAGTCTAGAGTAACTTCTTGTGCTTTATCAGTAAGATGTTGTGGTATACTTGAAATTGTGCTATTATTACTTCTTTTCTTGGAACTAATCGTCTTTTTATTTAAGTTTACAGTTACGAATACAACTGTCAAATTAACTGAGGTCATATGATTTTCATTTGTAGATTGACAATGAACAAATGCGACTCTGCCGGGATAAAACGATGTAAAAAACAAATTCAGTGGGCAGGAACAAGCTTGTTTCTTCCCTAGGGCAGAAAAAAGCATGTTTCCGCCCGGCTACACTCGCATTTGTCTCAAATTGTCTTGTTTCGACTGACAAAACAGGCGTTGAAACGCGTTGTTTCAATGCAGGTATTATGAAATAGTACAATTTTATAACTGAGCATAGGCAAGAAGCAAATGTACAAGATGACAATCCAGGAAATAGTTGTTATACATATTTGAATGCTTATATATTACTTCGAAATTATTCAATTGCGCGTGGAACAAGATATCCTTCTGTTTTGAGAGCAACTAATATCCGTAAACATGTTGCCACGAAATCCGTTCTTTAAACCTTCAAGAAAATGAAGTTCATGATTTGGCTCAATTATTAGGTCATGCAGATAAAATTCACAGGGACCATTATAGATTACCGATAGCAGCAAGGGACATAGCGCATATATCAAAATTACTTGAATTGATTTAAGGAAAGGTGCGCGAGGATGATTAAGAATCAGAAAATGGTATGTATATAATATGTAATTATTTTACTCGTTCTCATTGAGGTATCAAGAACTGTTGGCGATGTTTCGTATATATTATTTAAATTTCACTCGTTAATAATTTCATCAAATGAAATTGTTAAGAATCAAATTGTTTTATTTTGTACGATACAAGTTGTAGTAAGATGTTTAAAATAGTGAACTATTTCAAAGTGAGTGTCAATTTTTCATAAAAAAAAACGCCAATGTTTTGAAGGGCAATTTATTAATTTGTTTCACATATGATGCATCACTTTTTTAAATATGTCCTTAAATTTACAAAGAATATATAATATTCTATGTTAAATTCATACTTTAAAATAAGTACATATTGAACATCTGAATCTCAAAACAGTAACAAAGTAAATTTTATAGATCTAAACAAAATTGGAAAATTAAGTGAAACTGAAAATGAATCCGTATAAGAAGAAAGCAATAATCAGAGGCCGGAGTTACCTGCAAATTTGGAATCTGAAGGTAATATATCTTGAAATTTTCATATTAGGTCTAACAACCGGCGTACATTAATAGATTCATATATATTATATTGAAATATACGATACGCAAATACTATAGTAATAAACGGAATCTTGCAAAATTTTATTGAATTTTTAAAATTTAAATTTTCCATAATTTAATGTGAGAGATGAAACATATTGGCTGGTACCACGAGCTCTGTTTTTGGCTATATTAAGAGCATTGTGTCAAGAAGTGTTCCAACACAATTAGAATTTTCCCAAATACTTTAGAAAACAATCATCAATACAAGTTACTGAAAATACATATGTCCACAAATTCATTTGAATATTTCCCATTAAAATAGTTTGGAATATTTATATTGCCTTGAAACTCGTCTTAAAATAACACTGTTAGTATAGCCTAAAACAAAGCTTGTAGTACCAGTCATTATAGACCGTCAGATAGTCGTAGATTTGAGTGCCTCATTTTGTTTTTTCTGCCTTCAAGAGTTTTTATAAGTATGTATATTTGGAGTATAATAATGCTAATAATAATGCTGGAGCGTGTGGCCAACATAATAAAAATTTTCATAGAACATATAAATATGTTTCCATCCAATTTTCTCGCTTCTGCCATGCTTACGAAATGAAATTTGAGGAAAAAAGAATCAGCGGAAAATGATAGGCAGAAGTGATCCACTTGGCCGAGAATTTGGAATGAGGGCTCGATGTGTAAAAAAATTGTATCAATTTTTCCCGTTCTTCTCGTTTCTGCCGTCTGGTCGTATGAAAGTTGATATCATGAGTATCTCGTAGAAACGAATGGCATAAGTTTTTCGAATGACCAAGTCAAGATATGTACGAAAACATCTTGCAGAAATTTGAATGTGTTCGTGCATATCTTGACTTGGTCATTCTAAAAATTTATGCCGTTCGTTTCTACGAGATATTCATGATATCAACTTTCATATGGTCAAACGGCAGAAACGAGAAGAACGTGAACAATTGATATATTTTTTTTTGCACAATTCCGAACCCTCGGCCAAGTGGATCACTTCTGCCTATCGTTTTCCGCTGATACTTTTTTCCTTAAATTTCATTTCGTAAGCATGGCAGAAGCGAGAAAATTAGATGAAAACATGTTTTTTTATGAAAATTTAAAATTAATTTTTATTATGTTAGCCACACGGTCCAGCTTTAATTCTAGCATTATTATACTCCAAATTTACATACTTATCCAAACTCTTGAAGGCAGAAAAAACAAAATGGGGCACTCAAATCTACGACTATCTGACGGTCTATTATGTTTTTCATATATTCCAATGATTGAATTGTATTTCATTTCCTTAAAATTTAATTTATGTACTTTTTTGCAGTGTCTGTTAGATATGTTCAGCATCGAAAGTGGAGCACGCCTGAAAAATATGCTGCAAAAATATTATTAAAAAAGTATACAAAATTAAACATGAATCCAAGTTACAGAGAATGCGAAGATTCTATTATTCAGAATGATACCCTAAGCAAGAGGACTCCATTACAATTAAGGCAATGGGTAATAAATCAAAAAATAAGAGAAAGAGATGGAAATCCGGCAGGGAAAGGTACATATTTACAATATACACTTACTTTCATGTTACTTCAATTAAATTAAAACTATACGCAAGATAGTCTTTGAGTAATATTTCCTATTTTATTATTTTATTTTTGGTGCAATAATTGCATTACTCAAATTTATGAAATTTCCTTCAAAGTTCAAGTCTGATAAATTTTTAAATGCCATTTTACTATAAATAACTGAAATGAATAACAATTTTTTTGTTTAATTCTGTACTTATCTTCATTTGTAATATAACTATGAAATGAATTAAAGTTGATCTCATGACATTATTATCAAATAATAAAATCGGCAAAAAATAATATTTTTTGGAATTTGTATTGGAATTTATTTTATAGATTCGCGCTTTCCCGAATCATCAAAAAATAAATTTATTCACCTGTCTCACTCTTCGAAAATTAAAAGTTACTATAAATTCCACAAAAGTAGAGCAAATAAAACTTTAATGGAGGAAAAAACTTTTCAGAACTCATTTTATAAATAAATATATTTTATTGGGTATAAGTTCTGTAATTTATTAGAAACACAACGTTTCGACAGCTAAGTGCTGCCTTTTTCAAGTGAGAAGAAATATTTCTTTTCACTTGAAAAAGGCAGCACTTAGCTGTCGAAACGTTGTGTTTCTAATAAATTACAGAACTTATACCCAATAAAACATATTTATAAATAAAACTTTTATTAAAGTTTTCAATATTTTTTTCTTTTAGGTAAAACAGCTTGAACAACACCAGAGCGACACACTGTGCGAAGAATATTCTCAACACACTGCAAAAGAAACATTACCATCTAAAGTCGAATGTAGAGTAGCGGTTGAACAAAATAGAAATCTTGCACACAGAAGTCAAAAAGTTGTTAAGGAGGTCCTTTCGCCGCCAATATTGAATAAAAAATATCAGATTTTGAATATTTTATTTTTTTTGTGATACTTTAAGTCGTAATCTATACTATTATTAAATTTTGAAAGACCTTACCGTTGAAATTTTTGAGAGTTTGATTTTTTTAAATATTCATATTTGTAAATAATCTTATGGAAGGTTTGAATATCGGCACTTTCTTTTGGATAATGATAATATCTATCGATTAGATAAGATTATAAAAAATTTAAAATTAGTTTTTTAAAACATACAACTCTCATTTCTTGTAATAAAATAGTAAGCTTACCGTGAATTCTAGTGAGATATCTATAAAAAATAATGTGAGAAATGGCAAATTTCGTGATCAGTTAACATAAATTAGTCAAATCAAGATTTATATTCAATTATTTTTTTTTATGAAGCTTTATATTTTTGCGATAAATATCTTGCAGAATATGTTAATTTTTCATAATATTATTTTTCAATAGTGTACTAAATTATTTCCAATTCATTTATCAAATTTTGAATATCACACTCCATTTGACTCATGTAGAGCGAAAGGACCTCCTTAAGGCATATGTTTTTAATGAAATTAATAGAAAACGAAAATTGCTATAATTTAAAGTCAAATTAGTGATTTCTATAATATAGAAGTGTACCATAATTGGCTCATCAACCAACCTTTTTTATTTAATTTCATAAATTTTTTCAAAATGATAAGGCGATAAGAATTTATCCGATTTCAAAAATTTTTGTGTACGACTGAGGTACATACTTTTACTTTGTGCCGCTGGAATGTAGTTGATGTGAAAAAAAGTTTTTCCTGTTACAAGCAAATATTGTCGGATCGCAGGCAATCCTTTTTTAATTTATAATTTAGAAAAACACATAATTGTTAATATTTTTAACACTGTAACAAATTAGAAGTATTACTTTTACTACTTTGGTGGATAATTTATTGTTTATATATAAAATTTATTTATTTTGTAATTATAATATGAACTTTCAATAAAAATTAGATATATTCTTACAGAATAATTTGAATTTCCACGTTTTCTATAGATTTCCAATTATTTTCGGAAAAATTGAGCATATTTTGTGCATATATTATTAAATTAAATATCAATAAGAGTGTATTTTGTATCCGGACCTCATTCTGGAATTCACCCAAAAATTAAATTCAATATGAAGCTAATTCAATATCATGAAATAAAACTTGAGAAAACAAAAAAACGGACTTGAAAAATTGAACTAAAAAGCAAAGAACTAGTAATAAATTATTGTTTAGTATTTAATTATTGATTGTTTTATAATTTTGAAGTCAGTGCCAAGTATTACAACAATTATATACCTTGCTACAATAACGGCCTAATACTAGTATCTATTTACATAATCATATTGAGTTAAATACATAATAAAATATAATCAAATATATTTTGAATTGAGCTCTAGAAAACAGTTACTGGAAAGCAGCAGCTTGCGGTTCAAGTAGTATTAATTTTGTGAATTAAGTTAGCTTTACAGATCTTGGAATATAGAAAATGAGAGTGAGAAATTCTCAAACAGAATACTTCAGAGTGGCCCTGTGAATAAGAAATTCTATGTATTACAAGTTGAAAGTTTATTTACAAATCATTCTGCAAAGTTTAGTTCATTCTGCAAAATAATTAAATTCTACAAATTATATTTCCCCGAGAAGGATGCAATTTTTACAAGGATTTTCGGTATTGCATATCTTGACAGCGTAAGCGAAATGTGTTAATAAACGTTTTTGTATGATAAGGTATTTTTGAATTATAATTAATATTGTTACATTTTTGTCAGATTGTACATTAAATATAAGTTCACGTGAAATAAGTAAGTATTGTATTTTTAAGGCCCAGCTGTACAGTCTAAGCTTATCCAAAGTTCAGTAAAACCAAATTTAATTTCTATGGTTACAATTATTGCAGTAATTGTAACCATAGAAATGAAACTTGGTTTTACTGAACTTTGGATAAGCTAAGACTATATAACTGGGCATAAATGATGCAGAGTAATAATCGCATATAATTGAAATATTACTATTAGAATTAATACGGTCTCATACTTTCAGTAAATCCAGTTCAGATAAAACAGTTTTCCAAATGTCGCAGCAAAGCGTTCCACACAAAACCTATTTCTTAGCAGGGATTCAAACCTTCAAATATGATTCCTACAATTATTTTATTCAATTGTTGATAAATCGCTTGTCGCACAGAACAAAGCATTCATCAGAGAACAGTTATATCATTATTCAATCATTTATTTTCCACGCCATATTTACATTTCAAAATATGACGCCACAAAGCGTAATGTTGTCATAAAGCGTTTAAAACGTATATATATATATATATATATATATATATATATATATATATATATATATATATATATATATATATATATATATATATATATATATATATATATATTTATGTAGTCAATAATTGGCATTCATCCAATAAAAACAAAACCGTAAATCAAATTGCTGACGAACTTAGACAAGTAAACATAAGCAAGAAGAATGCGACCAAGCAAGTCAAGGAGTTGTCGAGCAAAGAAGCAAAATTAAAGAAAGAACTTTTTAAAAAAGCTATAACACCTAAAGAAAATGTCATAAAAAATAGAAAAAAGAGAGTGCCAAACACGAAACCAGAGAAAAATAATACTGGCATTGTGAATAATGTGGTAGATGCGGTGAAAGTCGTTACAGACACGGTCGGAATTACAACTCCGACTCCACAACCCCAAAGAAAACCAAAAGGTAGAATAGCTAGTAGAATAGTTAATAGTAGTACTACCATCTTGGCAATATTAGTGTTTATGTTGCATGTAGCCACACCTACAATAGCTATAGCACCTGCCCAATTGACAGCCCAAATGAATATTTCTTACGTGAAAGACATTTACAATACTGCGTTAGTGAATCAGAAATTATCTATTGAAATAATGAAAGAAATAAATAGAGGTGATATACAGCTCAGTACTATGCACGACAAGATTGAGCAAGTAGGCGAGAATGTAGAAATTTTAAATAAAGTTTTAATAACAACACAATATTTATTGACATTAAATTCAACCTTGGACATCAATTTGCGAAGAAGTGGTTTAGTCAATCAAACCCACGACTCCGTTAATCAAGCATTACATTGTGCAAGACTTGCAACTGAAATGGGACTTAAATATGTTAAGCTAGTCGAACACACCATCGAGATGTATGAAAATTTAAAAACGATGAAAGAAACATTGTTAACAACTGAAAGTTCCTTGAGAGGCATATGGAGAAAAACAAAAGAAAACAATGGAAAGATGACGGCATTAAATAGAATGTTAAGATCCACCAACGATTATTCGTTTAATAAAGCTAATGCAAAGTTAATTAAGGAGATCCATTCATTGGGTTTGAATGTACATAGCTTAATTTCTATAATAGTTACCGAACCGACTGACCTAGAGTCGCATGATAATGAGAATTTTGGACCTGGTTATGCCTATGCATTGCCAGCAACGACCGAAGACTCTCGAGGTCCAACTATCAATAAACATCAAATGCAATTATCTTCGTACACACCAGACCCTTATGCAGAATTTGTAGCTATTGGTCAATTTGATAACGGAGATTTATGCAGTAAAGTTTCCAACATTACTGTCTTTAATTTCCAAAAATGGGTAAAACAATTACCTGTTGGCGTTGAAAAAACATGCAAAACCAACACCACTGAAAAATTCTTAGGTGAAAGCAATAAATATTGTAGATTAGGTTACAGTAATTTACTTGAGTTTACTGGACAGTACCATATGATTAATCATGAACCATATGATCGTAGATGTAATTTAGCTTGCTTAAAAACTCATACATTATGGACTTTGTTACATAACCAGCCTAAACATCCAGCTTTCTGGGTACCAATAGCGAAATTTTTGGGCACTAACCAGCAGATCCACAATAAAACAGGAACACCTTACGTTTACATCTACTATGATAAGATAGTTTTGCAGTATTGGACTGGTTAAATAACCTACACCCCGACCACAGCACCACCAACATCATCATGTGGTATGCTTGAATTAGCATCTTTTGAGGATAAGAATAACACCATATTAATGAACCATTATATGTGCACACAACCTAAAGTGCACAAAATCGTTAATACCACAGAACATAAGTGGTACATGAATTTCCGATTAACAGCAATAATCAATGGTATTTTAGCTGGTTTAGTAGGAGTATTCATTGCAAAACATTACTCAAAAATACTGGCTATTGTTGTTATTCTTATCATAATAAATTGGGCTCCATTAATTAGAGCAGCAGGGTGTGATGGTAAAGTTTTTGCTATATCAAAGATTACAGACAAAAATACCGAATACACTACTTTTACCACTAATGTTAGGAAATTAGATTGCCTAAGTATTAAAGGTGTAGGGGCTGTAATGATACAAGACATAATTAGCACCTGGGCGTATAATGTGAAAACAGTATTACCTGACAAATTTGTACAAAAATGTAATAATATGGTTTATGAATGTTATAACACTAAATTAACATGGTGTAAAGATAATTTACCATGTAAAAGCGATTGCGAACAGCATGACAGTTGTTATCATTTCCAACTATGTGAACAGAAACAGAGTTGGTATGGAGATGGTTGCGCACATTATGATGGAAGCAATTACATTGCTTTGAGCACATGTCTATGTGTGTCTGAAAATGCAGACCATTACGCCTACATTTACGAAAATCAACCAAATCCTATACAGATATTGAAGACAGTCAGTGTTGAAAGCGAAGTATTGCATAATAAGAAAGAATACACTTCACAAACAGGAGAATTACAAGGGAATGATGGTGATATACAACTATTGTCATGGACACCATTCAATTTCCAAATATTCAGGTACATCATGTATTATCAAGGACATTACTATTGTGCACATTCCTTCCCAGAAATGTGGGGAGCAAACAGCGTTAACCCAAGTAAACCTTGGAAAGTAGTGGATAAAATGTCGATGAAACCCGTAGCCGATTGGGCAGAAGGCAAGTATAATATGACCTACCCTGCATCACAAGTACATGAATTGATAGGTCATAGCTTTTTGCTGTGCCCTACTAACATCGTCCCGGTTTGGAATACCACCAGTATAACCGCAGTATATCCAATTGACAGTGGAGTAGCGGTCATGCGTACTAAAGGTCTATTGTTAAACAAAGACGCGCAATTGTGTGATAACATTGCTAAGTTGTCTATGAAGATTCAAAATATATATATATATATATATATATATATATATATATATATATATATATATATATATATATATATATATATATATATATATATATATATATATATATATATATATATATATATATATATATATATATATATATATATATATATATATATATATATATATATATATATATATATATATATATATATATTATATATATATATATATATATATATATATATATATATATATATATATATATTATATATATATTATATATATATATATATATATATATATATATATATATATATATATATATATATATATATATATATATATATATATATATATATATATTATATATATATATATATATATATATATATATATATATATATATATATATATATATATATATATATATATATATATATATATATATATATATATATATATATAATATATATATATATATATATATATATATATATATATATATATATATATATATATATATATATATTATATATATATATATATATATATATATATATATATATATAATATATATATATATATATATATATATATATATATATATATATATATTCAAGAGTAATAATAGTTATCTTTCAATTGAGAAGCAAGCATGACAAACTCCTACCGCATTGACGGAAATGTTTGAGTCATTCTAATCATAGTTTATAATTGAATTATAGTCTGTGTCTTATTAATAATTGAGTAATATAACATGAATACGTATTTGTTTCAATTCGTGAAATCTATTATCGTCATGTATGGTTGGACTGTTGGACCTTGTGTCCAGTTATCTAATACTGTGTTTGAGGATAAACCACGTATCGTTGTTTTTGGAAAATATCACGGAAATGGTGTCCACGCATACATGTATGAATAATATTTTTGACGGGAAACGAATGATAGTGGTAGATAGAGAACAAAGAACTGTGGTAACGAGAGAGCATAAAAGATACTCGAAAGAGTGGCGCGGGATCAGTCTCATCAGACATCATACAGTCATCAGTCAGTGATCAGTGGTAACCAGCCGTCAACCGCCAAGCTAGCAGGTGACCATCCGTCAACCGACTAAGTAAACTGTTTCGCTCAACCAAGTAAAACTCCGTTACCATGGTTCGTCTTGTCCTACCTACGTGAGTACATATTCACTTTCCTGTTTGATTGATAGTTGCTGACAAATTGCTATATTTAATGATTGACGCTAATAAATGTTTTATAATCCATACTCGTTTACTATTCATTTGAATAACAATGCCTTTACGAAACCTTCGTCGCAGCCTTCAGTCACGTGCGAGTGTTCTACCTAAGAGTGCTAGTAAAGCCATTGCAAGCGAGTTAATTCTGAATTATTAATCAAAGACTTTTGTGGACGTGACATTTGGTGGAGGCGCCGGGTAAAGGCTTAAATGAACAATAATCGATCCCCCAATAGAATGCTCGACCGCTTAGAACTAGAGGCTACCCTCTGCATCATGTTATGTCAAATTCCGAACGCTATCGATTCCGAATAACTCCTGCCCGTATACTTCGAGTAGTACGACAATCGGTAGATGAGCATGCTATGCCATTAGCACGATCACCTCCTCTTGGCCCAAATCAAAGACTCCCGTATCTATCTCAAGAGACTCCTGAAAATCAGCTACAAGCAAACCCTTCAGATCCGCAGACAGTAAGACGAGCAATTCCTTCACCTCCCCCATTCCCGTTACAACCCTTGTATCCTAATTTCTGGCGAGAAATAATGGAACAATCCACTATCGGATCAACTGCCGCAGAGCAAATAGCTGCTGAACGAATACAACCTAAATTATGCGAACCAGAGAGATTTGATCCACAAGGAAAATTATCAGCGGTTGATTTCTTACAAATTTTCGAAGAATCGGCCAACGCGCATAATTGGGCCGCGGCAGATATCTCAATCCTTATTTAGAGGGGCGTGCGACAATTTGGTATAGATGATACGCTGGGCGTAATCCGAACGCGACCTATGAAGTTTTAGTCAGGGAATGTAAAAACGAATTTTCCCCAAGTTGGTACGATAGATCCTTACAGGATTTGTGGCGGAGTCCAATCCAAGTAAAAGGTGAGGATCCGCGCGCATATTATTATGCGATGCTGGATATCTACGATCGCTTAGGTGGCGAATTGTCGGAGGAGCAGGTCAAGAACACGATAGAGGCTGGATTTTTGCCGGACATACAGAATAAAATTAGCGTTGCGCGAGCCTAGAAGCTTGAGAGCACTTGAAGCGGCGATAGACAAAATTTGCGAAACGGAATCGCGTGTACAGTCGGCCCGCGGAAGATTAGTAGCTATGGAAAATAAAGACGCTATACGGGGAGACGAATTGGAGCGACGACTAACGGCAATGCAAGATAAAATTACCCAGAGTGTCAGGGCCGAAATGCGTAGGGATCGACCGCCTATGCGTCTTCAAAATCAACTCCTACGATATCAAAATCCTATGCCCCGTTATGGGAATAATAATAACAAACAGTCACCCCGTTATCAGAACGCGGTACCGCGATATAATAATAACGATAACCGATTCCAGCAAAATCAAAACCGAGTTCGATTCCAAGAGCAGAATAATAGGCCTGCTTATCGACCCCCGCAAAATAACGTTGGCACTGCACGAAATGCGCCGTTTAGCCTACCTCTAACACTCAGCGCTTATCGCGAACTCCTGATGGCAGAATTATCTGTCATCAGTGCGCCCGTCCAGGTCATATGATGGATATCCAAAGGGGCAATACTAATGTGCAGGAAAACGGTGCCTCGCGACGCTAGAAGAGGTGCGTACCGTCGTGTACGAATTTGATTCAGGGCCCAATGAGGAAATTCGTCCAGAGATACTGACAATCGTAGATAGATTGGGAAACCAATCCGTAGACATCATCGTGGACACAGGGTCAGTGTACAATGTAGTAGGTAATGATCAAACCTTCAACTGCAAACAGACGTCGGTTAAAATGCTTCGCACTGCAGTCGGGAGTTTAATACCCGTTCTGGGGAGTACTATACTGTCTCTGACGATGGGCACGTGGACCACAGACTTAGCCACCCTCGTGGTACCAGACTTACCCTGTGACGTTATACTAAGCATGCAATTCTTAATACAACACAAAGCTATACTAGATATAGAGAACAAAATTATTAAATTTGGAAAGCATATACAAATTCCCTTCAAAAAATGTAGCTGCGATTTAGAGAACGCAAATCCGGAACAAAATGTGCAATTATCTGCATCCACCGCAGAGTATAATTCCGGTGATGACATATCTGAATTACCGCAAGCATATTATGAAAACCCAATCGAGGAAAAAGTAAAATTATCGCTCAGACAGGACGTAGAGGTTCCAGCGGAAGCTGAGATTATTTGCTATCTGACCGAGCCAGATATAACCCAAGTTGCGATGCACACGGGAAGTATCTGTGGAAGACAAGATGCCAAGTACAGGCTAGGAGTAGAAATTTTCGACATTTGGCCCCATGAATCTGAATTCGGTACCTGGTTAGTTAAAATAAAGAATATAAATAGATATAAGCATATATACAGTCTTAGGGTATTTAGGTAATAATAGTATTTGTAACAATAATAAGATAGCATCGGACATTTTGTATTCAGATGATTTTGAAAAGGTAGACATGGTTCATAATTTGCTGGAGCAGCAGAAAGAAAAGCTGATGCAATTAATAGAAGAATTTAGCGATATTTATGCATGGAATTCGGAACAAATCGGATTGACAGACCTAGTAGTACATGAAATTCCGACAGGAGACGCTTCGCCTGTCCATTTGAAACCCTATCGCGTTTCGCATAAAGAAAAAGAAATTATCCAGGAACAAGTAAGAGAAATGTTAGCAGATAACATAATAAGACCATCTTTGAGTGCATGGTCTTCCCCAGTAGTTTTAGTTAGGAAAAAAGACGGTTCCTGGCGTTTCTGTGCTGATTGCCGAAAAGTAAACGCTATCACCAAACCCGATATATATCCTTTGCCGGTAATAGAAGATATGATGAATTACTTAGGGAACTCGGCGTATCTTATGAGTCTGGATTTATTTAGCGGATACTGGCAAGTACCAGTGAAGGAAACGGATAAACAAAAAACAGCGTTTGTAACACCCGATGGTCATTATGAATTTAACGTCTCAAGTTTTGATTTGACATCAGCACCAGCTACGTTTCAGCATCTAGCTGATACCGTGTTTAAAGAAATAAAATAGAAGGAAGTGTTAATATATTTGGATGATGTGATAGTTTTTAGTCGGACATTCAAGGAACATCTTGTGAGGTTGAGACACGTTTTTGAGCGCTTACGAGCGGCCAAGTTTGTCATGTACTCTCAAGATTAGGTTTAAGATTAATAATTAATATTCATTATCTAGTAAAATGTTTAATGTCTTCACTATTTAGTTAAATGTTTTATGTAGAGCACTGTACTTTCTTAGCAAATTTTCTTAAGAAACTTTCTCTTGCAATGACTCATCCCTCAGATAAGGCCACATTCCATTCCTATGACTATGTCCTTGATCAGTCCTTGACCAGTCCACCCCTAGTTTAAACAATACCTTACCCCCTCTTCAACCCTAACTATAAACTCCTATAAATACCCAGAACAACGATTTCCTCGTCCAACTTTTCCTCCAGAACTTCAGTTTTCAATATCATCATCTCGTCTTGATAAGGGTTATTGCAGTGTAAGCATATGTGTAAAATAAATTATCATCTTTAACATTGTTGTTGCAATTTATTCCGCGACCTACGATTAACTCGTTCGCGGTACACAACATAAACTGGTGTCAGAAGTCAAATTAAACAAAAGTATCTGTTCGCCTTCAGAGAAGAGCCGTCTGAGCAGAGAACTCGAGATTTGTCAGGCCTATATATATATATATATATATATATATATATATATATATATATATATATATATATATATATATATATATATATATACTATATATATATATATATATATATATATATATATATATATATATATATATATATATATATATATATATATATATATATATATATATATATATATATATATATATATATATATATATATATATATATATATATATATATATATATATATATATATATATATATATATATATATATATATATATATATATATATATATATATATATATATATATATATATATATATATATATATATATATTTTTTTTTTTTTTTTTTCACACATTGACGGGCAACACAAGAGAAAAAGAATTGAGACAAATAATCATTCTAACTGTTACTTTAAGCTTCCACCATTTCTTTCCGACGCAATTTCTGCTTAGCCTGTATCTCTGCAAGAGAGACACTAAGCAAGAAAAGACCAAAGAAAGGGGGAAAGAGGGAGAGGGAATCTGCAGGAGCAGAATTAGAATCAGCTCGTAGGGTTTTGAGAGAGTGTTCTTGTGACATGGAGTTCTCAGACCTACACGAATGGTTAAAAGGGATTGATGGGACCATCTTTACAGATGCCTCCATCAATGATCTGCTTCTTGTGAAACCTGATGAACAAAACCTGTTGATTCAGGCTCTACAATATCAGGGTATCATGTGTAAAATAAATTATCATCTTTAACATTGTTGTTGCAATTTATTCCGCGACCTACGATTAACTCGTTCGCGGTACACAACATAAACTGGTGTCAGAAGTCAAATTAAACAAAAGTATCTGTTCGCCTTCAGAGAAGAGCCGTCTGAGCAGAGAACTCGAGATTTGTCAGGCCTATATATATATATATATATATATATATATATATATATATATATATATATATATATATATATATATATATATATATATATATATATATATATATATATATATATATATATATATATATATATATATATATATATATATATATATATATATATATATATATATATATATATATATATATATATATATATATATATATATATATATATATATATATATATATATATATATATATATATATATATATATATATATATATATATATATATATATATATATATATATATATATATATATATATATATATATATATATATATATATATATATATATATATATTTTTTTTTTTTTTTTTTTCACACATTGACGGGCAACACAAGAGAAAAAGAATTGAGACAAATAATCATTCTAACTGTTACTTTAAGCTTCCACCATTTCTTTCCGACGCAATTTCTGCTTAGCCTGTATCTCTGCAAGAGAGACACTAAGCAAGAAAAGACCAAAGAAAGGGGGAAAGAGGGAGAGGGAATCTGCAGGAGCAGAATTAGAATCAGCTCGTAGGGTTTTGAGAGAGTGTTCTTGTGACATGGAGTTCTCAGACCTACACGAATGGTTAAAAGGGATTGATGGGACCATCTTTACAGATGCCTCCATCAATGATCTGCTTCTTGTGAAACCTGATGAACAAAACCTGTTGATTCAGGCTCTACAATATCAGGGTTTTGATCCCAAGCTAAAAAAATTATGATGAATTGAACAAAAAGTTGCGTGGAACTGATTCTGTATATATTCCGGAGATTGAGATGAGAGAAAATTGAAACAATGGGGCGCGAGGCCGTAGTATGCAGCAAACAAAGATGATGGGTCGCTGAGCGCTCAACCTCATTGTGTCTGGAACTGCGGCATAGTGGCATACATAAGCGGCGTGCTGGGTTGAGGCTGCGGACCTGCAGGCTGCACTTGCCACTGACCTTGTGGTGGCATCATCCGGTATTGTGGAGCACCAGGTGATGGTGCTGCTGAATAAGGATACTGTTGATAGCCTCCGGGATAACCTGCTTGCATGTAACCAGTTTGCATCTGCGCCGGATATCCTCCTTGTGCATACCAATATCCCATTTGTTGTTGATAACCATACGGATACTGTTGTCCAGGCTGTGATGATGGTGTTACAACGCCTTGTTGTGTGATGGCACCTGATGAATCTGAGCCAACACCTCCACTTTCTTTACCCCAAAAGCATTTGACCCAGAAATCAAAAATGCGATATTTGCCACAAAACGAATCATAGCACAAACAATTGCTATAGAACAAAAAATAACCAACAAATAGGTAGTAGAAATGTAAATTTTGCTCATAGAGCAGTAGCCCAATCTTCTCCACAGAGTAACCAAAATATTCAATATAGATATTGCAAAAATTTTGGTCATTCAATTTCAGAATGCAGAAAACGACAATTTAATAACACAAATAGGCAAAATTTTACAATCAATAAGCAACATCAACAAAATTCTTCTTATCATAGACAAAATCCTGTGCAACCACGTCAGAACTTTCCATCTAATTCTCGTCAAAATTCAGTACCTCAGATTCGCCCCAACCAAAACGTTAGCAACATCAGTTACAATAACCAAAATTTTCATCTTGCCAGCCATTCTCCAAACCCTCCAATTTCTGTAGACCAAGCGACAATAGAATTCAACAATATGATACTATGAATATTTCTATTTCATCATTGAATAGCAATGACCTTACATACGTTTTATTCGAGTGTCAACAATCAAATTCAGGAGACAAAATTTTAAAATTTCTTGTTGATACCGGAGCATCTGTATCACTGATCAAATCATCCAGCTTAAGCAATTATGAAAAAGATATTGATAACTCTCTAATATTAAATGGTGTATCACAAAACTCACCAGTTTTTACCCTAGGAGAAATAACTTTGAAACTCCAAATTCATAATAAAAATTTCATTTGTTAGACTCAAATTCCAACATACCTTTCGATGGGTTGTTGGGTGATGATTTTTTTAAAAGCAGAAGCTGCGCAAATTGATTATAATACGTCAAGTATCTCCCTTAAATCTATCCCTTTTCCTATGCCTTTAAATCGAAATACTTCTCAACATTCAATTTCAAGTATAACTGTCAATCCGAGAAGTGAAACCGTTATTCCTGTTAAAGTAATTAGCCCAAATTCTATTCATGAAGTCATAATCTCCTCAAAAACCATAGAAAACTCCCTACTTATACCGAATGCAGTTGTTAAGGTCTTCGAAAAAATTGAAATCCAAATCCCGGAGCTGTTAATTGAACCTATCACTAACCAAGTAAATATTTTCAAATTAGCTGCAGATTCATCTAATAATGACTTAAAAGCTAGACTCTACAATTTATCAAAAAATCTTAGACTGGATCACCTAAATAATAAAGAAAGAGATTCCATAGAAAGTGTTTGTAAGGAATTCAATGATATATTTCATTTATCTACGGATAAATTAACCAAAACAACGGCGGCAATGCATGAAATCAGAACGGTCGATGATTCGCCAGTTCAGGCTAAATCATATCGTTTCCCTCAAATTCACAAAGATGAAGTTGCAAAGCAAATAGAAAGTATGTTAACACAAGGCATAATAAAACCCTCAATAAGCCCTTGGTCTAGCCCCCTCTGGATAGTACCAAAAAAACTAGATTCTTCCGGCGAGCGTAAATGGCGAATAGTAATAGATTACCGGCGGTTGAACGAAAAAACAATAGGTGACGCATATCCTCTGCCCAATATAACCGATATTTTAGATCAATTAGGACACGCGAAATATTTCACTACGCTCGATCTTGCTAGCGGATTTCACCAAATACCAATGAACCCGAAAGACTTCGAGAAAACGGCTTTTAATACTCCACATGGACATTTCGAATACACAAGGATGCCTTTTGGTTTAAAAAACGCTCCGTCCACGTTTCAACGTATGATGAATAATGTACTAACTGGATTAACTAACTCCCAATGTTTTGTTTACCTCGATGCCGTTGTTTTGTACGGAAGTAGCCTAGAAGATCACAATAGGAAATTAAGGAATATTTTTTCGCGGCTTCGTGAAAATAACTTGAAACTCCAACCTGAGAAATGCGAGTTTTTGAAAAGAAATTGTGAATACCTTGGTCATGTAATTTCAGACAAAGGAGTAGAACCAAACCCAAACAAAATAGCTGTTATTAATCGGATAATAGCACCTCAAAATGTTAAACAGGTAAAATCATTTCTAGGTTTAACAGGCTATTACCGCAAATTCATAAAAAATTACGCTACGATCACTAAACCTTTGACAGAATTGCTAAGAAAGGATATTGCATTCAAATGGGATATTGATCAAGAAACTTCTTTTGCAACATTAAAACAAAAATTAAGTGAATCTCCAATATTGCAGTATCCAGATTTTGATGAACAATTTATTTTGACAACAGATGCATCCAACGTTGGTGTGGGTGGCGTACTGTCTCAATTTGTTAACGATTCGGATTTGCCCGTGGCGTATTATTCCAGAACGTTAAATGAAGCTAAACAAAACTACTCTACTACAGAAAAGGAGCTTCTTGCTATTATTAATTCAGTCGAACACTTTAGACCATATCAATACGGCAAAGAGTTTATCATGTTTACGGATCATAGACCTTTACAATGGCTTTTTAACTGTCAAAACCCGTCTTCAAAATTAGTTAGATGGCGCCTCAGACTAAGCGAATATGAATATAAAATCAAATATAAACCGGGTAGAATCAATTCTAATGCAGACGGATTATCTCGATTAGTACAGGAACCAAAAGATAATAATATAGTAATAAAACTTCCTAGATCATATGATGACTTCCTTCAATTCAATAAATCAAATTCAGATATCAATTTAATTGAAAAAGAAACTTCAAACTTAAAATAAATCAAAGATCCTATTGTTATTATTTGGTCTCAAGATTTGGATGAAAGTAATAGCCTCTATCCATATTTGCAAGAGAACTTTGACCTTAGCCATTTGAAACCATCAATAAATGGAGTTTCTAAGCTACAAAACGCAACTCAAACCATATATTTAACGTATTGTACCAATTTTCACTTTGACAAAATTGACCCTAAAAATCTGTTCGAATGTTTACAAAATGTTACAGGTTACGTGAAACACAATAAGTTTTGTTTCATTCCTCTACAAAAACGTCACAATATTGAAGAAATTCAACTAGCTGCCTTACTCAAGTTTATCTTTCAAAAAAATGAAATAAAACTTTACATTCCAAGAATAATTCTTGAAAAAGCAAATGACACTGAGAACGTACTTAAGGAGAATCATGATAGTAAAGTCTCAGGACATTCCGGTTTTCATAGAACATATTCAAAAATAAAACAAAATTTTTATTGGCCAACTATGAAAACAGATATTCGAAATTATATCAAAAGATGTCCTTCTTGTCAGTTGAATAAAACTAATTTTAGACCAACTAAACAACCGATGGAAATTACTAATACGTCGAGAGAACCATTTGAACGTCTCGCAATTGACATCGTTGGTCCACTACCTCTCACAGCGTTAGGTAATAAATACATTCTAACGGCCCAAGACGACCAATTCCAAAACACGACGCTCAAGAAATTGGCAAGGTACTTGTAGAGTTGATGATGCAATTTGGTATCCCGAAATCTATCCTTTCTGATCAAGGTGCAGACTTCACGTCAGACTTGATTAAAAATATCACAAAATTATTCAAAACTAAACACATAACCACGAGTCCTTATCACCCTCAAACTAATGGTTCTCTGGAAAGAAGCCATCTAGCCCCAAAGGATTATTTGAAACATTACATCAAACCTGATCAATCGGATTGGGATGAATACGTTCAATTTGCAATGTTTAGTTTCAATTCGTCTTGCCATAAATCCACTAATTTCACACCATATGAACTTTTATTTGGTCGAGAGGCTTATCTCCCTTCATCAATTATTCAAGAACCTAGATTACTATATACTTATGATGATTATGCCAAATCCCTTTAAAACAAATCAAATATTTCCTTCAAAATCGCCAGAGACAATCTTATCAATTCCAAGGAGAAAAGTAAACAACAATATGACAGGAAAATTAATCCTCGGAAATTTCACAAAAATGACCTTTACTTATATAATAAACGAACCAAACCAAATTTATCAAAAAAACTATCTCCAAATTTTAAAGGTCCTTATAAAATCATTAATACCTTCCCAAATAATACTGTAGAAATATCAGTAAATAATAAGTTTAAAAGGTATCATACCAATCTCTTAAAACATTCTGTTTCAGATCGTTAAAATGCTCCTTATTTACATTCTATTCCTTCCTCTCGTTCTTTCCTCTCACTACACAAATAATGAATTTCACTCTTCAAGTGGCATTTATTATAACAATTTAGGTTCCAGTAGAATAAGTAATTCATACCTTACCCTCATATCTCCAATTAATTTGACCCATGTTCAAAATAGTTATTACCTTTTGAAAATATTCTATAAATCGACCCTTAACACTATTTGGTTAATATACATATATATATATATATAGCTTGCGTCATAGTAGATGTTGTATATATATATATATATATATATATATTTATGTAGTCAATAATTGGCATTCATCCAATAAAAACAAAACCGTAAATCAAATTGCTGACGAACTTAGACAAGTAAACATAAGCAAGAAGAATGCGACCAAGCAAGTCAAGGAGTTGTCGAGCAAAGAAGCAAAATTAAAGAAAGAACTTTTTAAAAAAGCTATAACACCTAAAGAAAATGTCATAAAAAATAGAAAAAAGAGAGTGCCAAACACGAAACCAGAGAAAAATAATACTGGCATTGTGAATAATGTGGTAGATGCGGTGAAAGTCGTTACAGACACGGTCGGAATTACAACTCCGACTCCACAACCCCAAAGAAAATCAAAAGGTAGAATAGCTAGTAGAATAGTTAATAGTAGTACTACCATCTTGGCAATATTAGTGTTTATGTTGCATGTAGCCACACCTACAATAGCTATAGCACCTGCCCAATTGACAGCCCAAATGAATATTTCTTACGTGAAAGACATTTACAATACTGCGTTAGTGAATCAGAAATTATCTATTGAAATAATGAAAGAAATAAATAGAGGTGATATACAGCTCAGTACTATGCACGACAAGATTAAGCAAGTAGGCGAGAATGTAGGAATTTCAAATAAAGTTTTAATAACAACACAATATTTATTGACATTAAATTCAACCTTGGACATCAATTTGCGAAGAAGTGGTTTAGTCAATCAAACCCACGACTCCGTTAATCAAGCATTACATTGTGCAAGACTTGCAACTGAAATGGGACTTAAATATGTTAAGCTAGTCGAACACACCATCGAGATGTATGAAAATTTAAAAACGATGAAAGAAACATTGTTAACAACTGAAAGTTCCTTGAGAGGCATATGGAGAAAAACAAAAGAAAACAATGGAAAGATGACGGCATTAAATAGAATGTTAAGATCCACCAACGATTATTCGTTTAATAAAGCTAATGCAAAGTTAAATAAGGAGATCCATTCATTCGGTTTGAATGTACATAGCTTAATTTCTATAATAGTTACCGAACAGACTGACCTAGAGTCGCATGATAATGAGAATTTTGGACCTGGTTATGCCTATGCATTGCCAGCAACGACCGAAGACTCTCGAGGTCCAACTATCAATAAACATCAAATGCAATTATCTTCGTACACACCAGACGACCCTTATGCAGAATTTGTAGCTATTGGTCAATTTGATAACGAATATTTATGCAGTAAAGTTTCCAACATTTCCAAAAATGGGTAAAACAATTACCTGTTGGCGTTGAAAAAACATGCAAAACCAACACCACTGAAAAATTCTTAGGTGAAAGCAATAAATATTGTAGATTGGGTTACAGTAATTTACTTGAGTTTACTGGACAGTACCATATGATTAATCATGAACCATATGATCGTAGATGTAATTTAGCTTGCTTAAAAACTCATCCATTATGGACTTTGTTACATAACCAGCCTAAACATCCAGCTTGCTGGGTACCAATAGCGAAATTTTTGGGCGCTAACCAGCAGGTCCACAATAAAACAGGAACATCTTACGTTTACATCTACTATGATAAGATAGTTTTGCAGTATTGGACTGGTTACATAACCTACACCCCGACCACAGCACCACCAACATCATCATGTGGTATGCTTGAATTAGCATCTTTTGAGGATAAGAATAACACCATATTAATGAACCATTATATGTGCACACAACCTAAAGTGCACAAAATCGTTAATACCACAGAACATAAGTGGTACATGAATTTCCGATTAACAGCAATAATCAATGGTATTTTAGCTGGTTTAGTAGGAGTATTCATTGCAAAACATTACTCAAAAATACTGGCTATTGTTGTTATTCTTATCATAATAAATTGGGCTCCATTAATTAGAGCAGAAGGGTGTGATGGTAAAGTTTTTGCTATATCAAAGATTACAGACAAAAATACCGAATACACTACTTTTACCACTAATGTTAGGAAATTAGATTGCCTAAGTATTAAAGGTGTAGGGGCTGTAATGATACAAGACATAATTAGCACCTGGGCGTATAATGTGAAAACAGTATTACCTGACAAATTTGTACAAAAATGTAATAATATGGTTTATGAATGTTATAACACTAAATTAACATGGTGTAAAGATAATTTACCATGTAAAAGCGATTGCGAACAGCATGACAGTTGTTATCATTTCCAACTATGTGAACAGAAACAGAGTTGGTATGGAGATGGTTGCGCACATTATGATGGAAGCAATTACATTGCTTTGAGCACATGTCTATGTGTGTCTGAAAATGCAGACCATTACGCCTACATTTACGAAAATCAACCAAATCCTATACAGATACTGATGACAGTCAGTGTTGAAAGCGAAGTATTGCATAATAAGAAAGAATACACTTTACAAACAGGAGAATTACAAGGGAATGATGATGATATACAACTATTGTCATGGACACCATTCAATTTCCAAATATTCAGGTACATCATGTATTATCAAGGACATTACTATTGTGCACATTCCTTCCCAGAAATGTGGGGAGCAAACAGCGTTAACCCAAGTAAACCTTGGAAAGTAGTGGATAAAATGTCGATGAAACCCGTAGCCGATTGGGCAGAAGGCAAGTATAATATGACCTACCCTGCATCACAAGTACATGAATTGATAGGTCATAGCTTTTTGCTGTGCCCTACTAACATCGTCCCGGTTTGGAATACCACCAGTATAACCGCAGTATATCCAATTGACAGTGGAGTAGCGGTCATGCGTACTAAAGGTCTATTGTTAAACAAAGACGCGCCATTGTGTGATAACATTGCTAAGTTGTCTATGAAGATTCAAAATATATATATATATATATATATATATATATTTACACCATGTTAATTTAGTATATATATATATATATATATATATATATATATATATATATATATATATATATATATATATATGTATATATATATATATATATATATATATATATATATATATATATATATATATATATATATATATATATATATATATATATATATATATATATATATATATATATATATATATATATATATATATATATATATATATATATATATATATATATATATATATATATATATATATATATATATATATATATATATATATATATATATATATATATATATATATATATATATATATATATATATATATATATATATATATATATATATATATATATATATATATATATATATATATATATATATATATATATATATATATATATATATATATATATATATATATATATATATATATATATATATATATATATATATATATATATATATATATATATATATATATATATATATATATATATATATATATATATTCAAGAGTAATAATAGTTATCTTTCAATTGAGAAGCAAGCATGACAAACTCCTACCGCATTGACGGAAATGTTTGAGTCATTCTAATCATAGTTTATAATTGAATTATAGTCTGTGTCTTATTAATAATTGAGTAATATAACATGAATACGTATTTGTTTCAATTCGTGAAATCTATTATCGTCATGTATGGTTGGATATATATATATATATATATATATATATATATATATATATATATATATATATATATATATATATATATATATATATATATATATATATATATATATATATATATATATATATATATATATATATATATTGGCCTGACAAATCTCGAGTTCTCTGCTCAGACGGCTCTTCTCTGAAGGCGAACAGATACTTTGGATTTTTTTTGTTTAATTTGACTTCTGACACCAGTTTATGTTGTGTACCGCGAACGAGTTAATCGTAGGTCGCGGAATAAATTGCAACAACAATGTTAAAGATGATAATTTATTTTACACATATGCATATATATATATATATATATATATATATATATATATATATATATATATATATATATATATATATATAGATATATATATATATATATATATATATATATATATATATATATATATATATATATATATATATATATATATTCAAAAGTAATAATAGTTATCTTTGACAGTAAATAGTGAATGATAGAAGTCAATAACGATTGTAAAGTAAGCATGACAAACTCCTACCGCATTGACGGAAATGTTTGAGGTCACTCTAATCATAGTTTATAATTGAATTATAATTTGTGTATTATTAATAATCAAGTGATATAACATGCATATGTATTCGTTTCAATTCTTGGAATCTATTATCGTTTTGTATGATTAGACTGTTGGACCTTGTGTCTAGTTATCTGATACTGTGTTTGAGGATGAACCACGTATTGTTGTTTTTGGAAAATATCACGGAAATGGTGTCCACGCATACATGTATAAATAATATTTTAGACGGGAAACGAATGATAGTGGTTGATATAGAACAAAGAACTGTGGTAACAAAAGAGCATAAAAGACACTTGAGAGAGTGGCGCGGGATCAGTCAGTCATCAGTAAGCAGTGGTCAGTAGTGCGTTACCAATCATCAAATACTAAGCTAGCGAGTGACCATCCGTCAGTCGACTAAGTAAGCCGTACCGCTCAACCAAGTCAAGTCAAGTTACCATGGTTCGTCTTGTTCTTCCTGCGTGAGTACATATTCACTTTCCTGTTAGATTAATAATTGCTGACGTATGGCCATGTTTAATAATTGACGCTAATAAATGTTTTATAACCCATACTCGTTCACTGTTAATTTAAAATAACTATGCATTCACGAAACCTTCGTCGCAGCCTTCGGTCACGTGCGAGTGTTCTACCTAAGAGTGCTAGTATAGCCATTGCAAGCGAGTTAATTCTAAAATATAAGTTAAAGACTTTTGTGGACGTGACAATATCCAGCGATGAAAGGAAGTGAATTGAATTAAATTTGCAACTTATAATCATATTTGTAAGCCAAATAATATATAAACTTGGAATTTTCCATTTTATAATCACAATATATTTGTTTGTTACACAGTAAACACTTGTAACTAGCTAGTTCAATCATGTCATTGAATGTTTCCAAAACTTCAAACGAACTGGCTGTGACCAAAGAATCCAAAAGTTCAAAAGATCTACTGGTGAATATTAAGTTTGAAAGTAAAACATATTAAACGAGTAAACATTGAATTTGGAACAACTGCTATTTTGCTTGAGCTAGAAGATTGCGTTCTATTCCTACAAATTCGATTCAACGAGCTCACTGATGAACAGCTCAAGCAGATGAATCACCATATACATACGTCATCAGCATCACTTGTTTATGATGGGCAAGTAAATGGGGTCTTCAAAATACACTTTGAGATGTAACAATTTATCATTCTGAACAAATGTGTGAGCATGCTAAGACATAAAAAGCATTGCTCAGCTGCAAACAAAGAGTATATAGATCACTTAAACGATAATTTCAAATATAGAATTGATATGTATATTGAAAAAATAAAATTGTTAAAAGAAGACATTAAATCATATAGTAATGTGGTTCATATAACAGAAAATATTGAAAAAATTATTCTTCAAGTGATATGTTATGTAAATAAGAATATGATAACAATAATAAAAAATATCAATATCACTTGAAAAAGGCAGCACTCTGCTGTCGAAACGTTGTGTTTCCAATAAATTACAGAACTTATACCCAATAAAACATATTTATTTATAAAATGAGTTCTGGAAAGTTTTCTCCTTCATTAATATATTTTTGATTTTTTATCATACCCAAATCCCTATTTATCTTGAAAAATGTGAGAAGTAGGGAAATTAAACAATATGAGAATGAAAAAAAAATACTTTATTCAATATCAAGTGGCCTTACAATATTTGCGTACATAATTATATAAGAATGTCAGTTGCAATAACTCTTTCAGCCATCGTGTTCAGAGTAACAAATTTTTGCGCAAACTGTATTTATAAGTATAGCTGCTAGTTTAACCAATAGGAATGTTTCTTATTCTGATTAATCACATTTTAAGATACACAATATAAATATCGTCGAACCGACAGAATACCACATCTTCAGTCGATCTACTCTCACTTATACGGTAAGTTCATCAATTTGAAATATTTGCATTTTTACTTAAGATGGCTTTGAGTCGAAAAAGAGCTTCTTCCAATGATTCCACTACGTCAAAATTCCAGTTTGATCTCAATAAGTTATTGGAGGCTCGTGGGCTACTTGGCTCTCTCTACAAGAATGACTTTCTTCTTCTATCATCAGATTTTTCGCTAAATTGATCAAGAACAAAATGGGTGTCTGTTGGTTTGAGTGTATTGCGCAAATTTGTGCCCATAATCAAATTTAGTTCATCTAAATCAGGAAGTTTAGGAATTCAATTCACTCTGAAAGAGTGGAATGACTTCATGAGCTATAAAAATATTATTCTGAATTATTTTGACTGTAGCACAGACATTATGTATCAAAGTATACCAGAAAACCATTTTCTTATACTCAATAATATAAATGGTAAACAAATTTTAACTCTAACATGGAACGACAATGAATTAACATTGTTCTGGAGATGTCAGCTATATAAACTCTATTTCGTATAAATGATATAATCTTGCATAATTTGGAACTGATCAAAACGCCTAATTTTGAAGTGTATTTCAAAAAAGTATTATCACATGTACAAGATTATTGTAAGATAAATGAGTGCGACACTAAGCAACAATGTTTTGAAACTATGTTAGACAAAGATATTAATATGAAAGTGTTAGCATCTGAAGAACTATTAGTTTTGTACAAAGATAATTCTATCTTTACTAGTATTAACAATAAAGATTCAAATACCTCTCTATATTTTGAACATTACATTACTATTTCTAACCAGCTTTTTATAACAAAAACATTTCGTAACGCACAAATAAATGGTGGAGAATGTTCTAAGCATGAGAACTTGGTAGTGCTCGCATTCTTCAAGCTAGGATATTGCTCCAAATCAATAATTACAGCAGACAGATTCAGCATGTCTCTGAGAAATCTCCTCTTCCGTTCTCCTTTTACATAGATCTTTGTCGCTTTTGATAGATGACTTTTGATGTCCTCCAATGTTTCTATATATGGGCATGGACCGGAGTTCCAGTACAAGCCATGATATTTGTTCAATAACCATTCAGCTTCTTTTTGGCGTGCTTCTTTCAGACAAGACCATTCATATGGTGCTCGAAGCATGAAACGTTGAGGTTTTTCACCATTTCTTGATAATATAGCAACTTCCTTTGGAATAAAGTCGTGATTATTGGAGGTGAAGCATTGTACATCAATGATGAAATCCATCGCGCAGCTAACAACTTGTCTTGTACTTCACTATGCGATCATGTATAATGAGACAATAGGCTGTGGTTTTGTCTGGAAAATTTTCATTGGCCTCAAATTCAATCCTCACGTCCACTGGTGCTGACTTTAAACTATCATTTTGTTTAGAACAGTCTAAGCAAACAAGTGGCGCTTCAGCAAGAAACTCTGCTCTGCTCAATAATGGTTGAGATGTAATATCTTGATCATAATACACTTGCTGGAATTGTGTGTATATGTCATATAGTATAGCATAGTGGTTATTTTTAATGACTAGATGCAGGTTTTTATAGGGATAGTTTTCAGAGTTTAAAAATAGTTTGACATTGGAAATGTGCATTTTTAGCATGCTGATTTTTTCGATTAGTTTGGAATGCCAGAATTACATAACGAGGTTTTTCGAGATGTGAAGCTGTTTCAATGGTCCATGTCTGCATTTGAGATGTGGGCAGTGATGGGAACGCAAACAATGACCAAGATCGGAAGGGAACTTGAATTTGTTTATTTCTTTCCAGCTTCTCCAGAAATCAAAGTCTTACTTCATCACTTACATAGACGTACGGCATACGCCAATATAATTTTCTGATTCTTAGCACCAAATCTTCCGTTGCATCAATATATGCGTTCGTATCAACTTTTGATCGCATCAGAACTAGTTCCTCTTTTACATTCATGAGAACTTTTTTATAGTCTTCTGCAAACCCAAAAATCGTGTTCAGTGGTACTAATACATTGAATTGGCCTTTATTATCGGTAATGGGTGTCGTCCCCCAGCAAGCATTTTCAAGCATCTTATTCCGTCCCTCGTGAAATGAACAATAACCTTTTATAGTTGAAGATATGCCCACATTTTCACATCTATCAATTTCGACACCATTCAGCTCGTAGCGTATTTCATCAAACAAATGTGCTATACCATTGTTCACAAAAGTTGATGCTGATGGTTTTCTATCTGCTTTCAAAAGAGTTCCTTCAATTACTATAGCACTTTGAGTTAGGTAGAGTGAAAATATCTTGTTTCTGAATTGGGATACGAACTTCATCACTATTGTTGAATGTAGTAGCAATGTAGGGTTGATGTGAATGTACCTCCAAACAAGTTATCGACTCGTCGAAAGCAGTCTCATCATCAATGTGTGAAATATGATTCATTTTCTGATAACCTTGTAGCCTTGCGCTAGAAGAAACTTTAGATTTTTAGTTGTTAGTGATGTTTGAGATTCAACGATCTGCTTTGTTATTGGTAGCTTTTTATCACTGAAGTAGTATAACTAAGACTGTTCTGGACCAATCTCAAGGTCATCCGGCCTGTCGCGTAGCTAAACACCGGAAGTCTTATCACTTGTGGCTAGCTTCAAGGTGATCCTAACCGCATATCACCGGACGTCTAATCTAGACGGATGTGTGTGGTTTCCGGCCGTCCGGTCTACTTGCAGGAAATGCTTATCACTTGTGGCTAGCTTCAAGGCTATTTTGACCGCATTTGAGCGGACGTCTTATCTGGACGAATGTGTGTGTGGTTTTCGGCCGTCCGGTCACGGGAAGTGCTTGTGGTTAGCTTCAAGGCTGTGTGACGCAGTGGTTATTCCGACGACGACGACGACGCTGATTGGTGGGTGACTTTTGGAAGCGGGGCCGGGGCGGTGCCGGGAACTATAGTTTGTATAAATCGGTGGTTTTACTTTGAATTTGTTTATTGTTAAATGAAATTTTTCACTGTGTGTATGTATAGAAATACAGTTTGTCTTAATTATGTCTTCATCATCGTCATTGGATGAAGTAATTGTCGATATGACAATACCTTCAGATTACATATTCCTTTTCATGTTACTGTTTTTCCTTTTGATGAAGGTAATAGGCTTCAATTACATATTTCTTTCTATTATACTGTTTTTCCTATTTATGAAAGTATTAGGCTTTGCTCATAATTGATCAGGGGACACCTACTAACTTTGGTGAGAAGAGCTGCGCCGTTGTGCGTTTGCGCAGTTGGTGTTAATTGTTAATATGAATTGTTTGTGTACATATATATTCTTGTTTAGTAGCTGCTTCAATTTAGATCGGTAAGTATGTCACAGTCAGTATCAGAGAATTTTTTTTCGTCAGCCGTACATCATTGTTTAAAATTGAATAAATCTGATGATGAACTATTTGTTTCAGATTATGAAATTGAGCCTAGAGTGAGTGGGAAAAATATTGATATTTTCATCAATGATGAGTTGTGCTATCATATAGACATTGAGGATTTTTTTGATTATAATATAATTGAAGTGTATGATATTGATGATAAGACTATAAGTAGTATTATAGTTCATGGTTCAAGAATATATTATGAGGATTGGAGAAATTGAGTACCACTCACTGGGGTTCTTCATCGATTTACACACACACACACACACACATATATATATATATATATATATATATATATATATATAATTCATTTGTTGCAGTTGAGTGACAGGTGAAAACGTTTCAGAAACAAAAATGGTGTTATGCGATATATTAGCTAACGATCTATTGGATAATGTTTATAAGGCTGGCCTAATAAAATATGAAGAATTCAATGAGCATAGGAAAAATTTAAAGAAAGATTGCCATGCGGTAATTGCTAAACTACTACCAGAAGCATTCATCTGTAAAGCTATAGAAGAGACAAAATTTCTATTGTGTTTAGAACTATTCGATGGATGGACTTTAGCACAAATTTGGCCAAAGCTTCCACTCAAATATAAATTGCAGCCCCAGGTTTTGAGACGTTTACCCTGTGTAGAACACTGGAATTTACCCACACAAACGCTTCATATGGATGGGCCTGCACCGTGCATGGGAAGATGTGAAGTGTGTAAAAAAATAATGAAAAAATATGCTAAGATATATAATAAATTGCATAGTAATAGCTGCTAACGTTATATATATAATATTTTTAATAGTTATAATTTTTATTGTATAATTTTACTAATATAAAATCTGTAACGTTTGATGATAAAGTACTTGTACATTATATGATAGCGTGGAAATTTGCATATGAATCAAGTCGTAAAGGAATCTGGGAGCAATATGCAAGAGATCGCAATCGATTCCAATGCAGATTTGAACAATATGCGATATTTTTAACACCTATGTTAAAGCATAAAATAAGTGATATGAACAAATCTGTACATATTCTTTAGTTTGAAATAAATTTATTCCTAAAATATGTGAATATTTTTTTTAACGAACCTAAAACCCATCAGAATACTTATATTTGTGTGCAATAGAGTTGAATGAGTGTCAATAAGTTCGGACATTACTCTTCCAAAGTGAATACTACCGAGGCATTTGCAGCAGCAGCTTCACATGTATTCACCAATGTAGGGTTTAGTCGTACTAATGAAAATGATTACGATTTTCATTCAAAACGCCTAGTAAATATAAACGATCCTGTAGACTTGAATGATGCTTGTATCAAAAAGTATGTGGATGTTTTGAGTGAGAATATGGATAAAAAGTTAAGGGCATTGTCGAAAGGTTTGAATGTTGAGCTCCTCAACATCACCAATCTAATAAGTGCTAATAAAAATAGTCTATTGAAAAGCTGTGACGAAATAAACTTGAAAATTAATCAAATAGAAAGAGATAATTTGAAACTGGAAACAAGCTTGAAGTATAAAATAGATAACTCCACTAAAGAACTGAAACAAATTACAGGCAATTCATCGACGGATATGCTACGTTTGAAGAATGAAATCAACAATAGTAAGGAAAAAGTGTTGAGTGTTGAAAATAAGACTGTTTTGAATAGAAATAGTATTGTGCAATTAGGTGAAATACAGAAGCTATCTAAATGTATTACAATAATTGATATAAAATTATTCTAATATGGGCAAGTGTATCAGGTAATGAATTCAAATATTGATGATTATATTGTTCCTTGTGATGGACTTATTGTGGATATAAAATATAGCCATAATACTTCTGCTACTGCATATTTGAACTATGAGAATTTAGTTTTAAGAAACACAAATGTTAAAGAACATGATAAAATTCAATTTTATCCTAAAGATAAACAGTCTACACCAAATAAATTATACGCTCAAATAGTTATGCACACAAATATTGTAAGACCACTTGATATTGAATGAAGTGACTTTTTTTCCAATTTGCATATTGTTTTATTTTCCTACTTTACACATTTTTCAGGATGAATAAGGATTTGGGTATGATGAAAAAAGCTAAAATATATTGATATAATTTGTTATTATTTTTATTTTTTCATTTACATAACATATCACTTAAAGACTAATTTTTTCGATATTTTTTGTTATATGAACTAGATTACTATATAATTTAATGTCTTGTTTTAACAATTTAATTTTTACAATATACATATCAATTCTATATTTTAAATTATCGTTTAAGTATTTTATAGACTCTTTGTTTGAAGCTGAGCGATGCTTATTATATTTTGACATGCTTACACATTGGTTTAAAATGATGATGAATTGTTACATTTCAAAGTGTATTTTGAAGACTCCATTCACATGTCCATCATAAACAAGTGATGCTGATGACGTATGTATATCGTCATTCATCTGCTTGAGCTGCTCATCAGTGAGCTCGTAAATCGAGTTGGTAGAAATACAACGCAATCTTCTAGCTCAACCAAAATAGCAGTTGTTCCAAATTTAGTGTTCACTCGTTTGACATGTTTCATTTTCAAACTCATATTCACCGGTAGATCCTTTAAACTTTTAGATTCTTTGGTCACAGCCAGTTCGTTCAAAGTTTTCAAAATATTTGATGACATGATTGAAGTAGCTAGTTACAAAATGTTCACTGTGTAACAAACAAATATATTATGATTAAAATATGAAAAATCCCAAGTTTATATATCACTCGGCTTATCAGTATGATAAGAAGTTGAAAATTGAATTAAGTTCACTTCCTTCCATTGTTTGATATCTCTTAGCCACCAAAACCAAAGACAGGATATGTTTCCTCTCACTTTTATTCATTTTATTATCAGTTGAAACCGACACAGGATACATTTCCTTTCTATATGATTATATTTTGTAACTAGTTAAACCACTACAGGATGTATTTCCTTCAGGAAACTCAGAATAATAAATGCCAACTCAAAAATTTCAAAAATTATTTTCTAATCAAATCAGTTTTGCTTATCCAAGAATTATGTAAACTATCGAAACGTAACCATTTCACATATACTTTTGAGCCTTTTGTACGTAATATTTTTTGTACAAGATAAATATTGGGATATTTAGTTTTTTGTAGTTCGAATTCATAAAACCCTCCACTTATAGCATTATTTTGTAAGTCTTTTATCTTATGTGTAACAGGATTTGTGTACTGAATTTTCTCAATTTGAAATATTTCGATTGACCAATTAGGTTCATAACCTTTTTGAAATATACTTTTGAATTTACTTATTCTCACAAAGTCTCCCACTTTTAATTTAGCTTTATGAGTTATTTTAATATTATTGTATACAGTTTTCAATAATTTGTTTTCATTTTTGCGAGAAACATCTATGGGCCTCATTTTTATAGTTCTATGTTTGGTTTTATTGTAGTTTGTTAATTATTCTGGCAGCATGTACAACCATTTATGTGAGCCTTGATAGTTGAATTGGCGCCACATATTTGTTTTTAATGTCCTATTGAACCTCTCACAAACAGATGCTTTGAGATGTCTAAATGTTGAATAATGATTAATGCTATATGTTTTCATTAATTGCTCGAAACTATTATTATAGAACTCTTTACCATTGTCCGATTGCAAGTTTTTAGGAGTACGACCCTTATTGAATATATTTTTCCCATAGCTACTGAAACATTTTTAGCAGACTTTACTTTAACTGGTTCGGCCCACGCGTATTTGGAAAAAACATGTATAACAGTCAATATATATTTGAATCCTTTATTTTCTCGGGCGTATGGTATCATTTCAACAAGATCACATTGCCATAAATCATCAATCCCCTTTGTTATTATCAGTAAGATCTAAAAATTTTGTTTTAAATATAGTTGAGTTTTCAAAAGGTTTATTTTTGATATTATTGAGCCTGATTTGCCCTAATGAAACTCCAAGTCCATCGAATGAATGAATTCCATCTCTGATGATGTTTCTATATTTTGGATTTGTTGATCCATTTATTTGTTGATCAGCTTTGTAGTATCTTTTATGGGCATTTGTCTTAAGTACAATTTCAATATAAGTTTTTTGTTCACATTCTGTGAAATTCTTAGGTATTTTCTTAAATGATAGTTTATATAAGCCTTGTGTTCCTTTATACCATTTATCTTTCACGTAAATATTATTATTTTTAATTTGTATCACGGTATCTCCAATTAGCCATTCACCCTTCGAGTTTCTATGAACTCCGTATATCATATCCTTATCTGCTCTATCACCTGTTGCATAAAAATTCAAATATTTTAAAGCAATATCTCCTACTGAATTATCAGAATTAGATTGATTCTCTGTAGATATTTCAAGTGGGTTATTCATTGTTCCAATTGGCAAGCTGTCATTAGCATCATATTGATTATGATCATAATCAACATTATCATCAGTTACTGGCATATCACGAGGAATTTTTTTCTTTTTTGATACAGCGAAAGAAGGTGTAGGCGTTTCAAACCTTTTTCTTTTCCTCGTTTTGAATATAGATGGTGTTACTTGGAGTGTATCCAAAGGAGATTGTGTTTCTTGAAATGTGTCCAACAATTCATCTTTTAATGCTCTTGGTTCAGATTTTACGGTATTTAAGGTCTGGGATTCGATTAGTTGTTTCAATGGTTTTGTAATGGGTTTGAATATTTGCTCTGTATGTTGTGTAGACTCAGTTTGGCCACGTTTAAAGCTTTTATACTTCTGCCGTATAATTTTGCTGATTTCTACAATACGTTTGAGGGTTTCTGGGCTATTTTCATTGGCAGCCATCGTAAAAATCTAGTATGATTTGTCTGTCTGTCTGTCTGTCAGTCTGTCTGTCTGTCTGTCTGTCTGTCTGTATGTCTGTCTGTCTGTCTGTCTTTCTGTCTGTCTGTATGTCTGTCTGTCTGTCTGTCTGTCTACCTGTCTGTCCGTCTGTCTGCTTCTATACTTCATGAAAGACTAAAGGTAGCTCATTGAACTTTTAATATTTTATAATACATTACTAGGAAAATATTACAGAGTATTGAGGCCATTTTTTTCAGAAACTTATTGAATTCTTTACGATATCTTCCATTATGCATATCACTATCCTTATCTATAACGGTAAAGCCATATTTACATTTCCAACAATTTGAGCAGAAGTTTTTGAAATCTGTAAAACTCATATCTGTATTAACATGATCATTATATATGTGGCGTAAATTCATATCATCTTGTTTGAAAAGTATAAGAAAATTTGCATTGTCTTTGATCAAATGTTTTGGTATTCGAGCATATGTCTGGCATAAATAGAAACAATCTATATAGTTATGTCGCCCCATACTGAAATATTCTCTAATACAGTCTTGTTTATCACAAGCAATATCATCAAATATGGAAACAGAGTTCGGTTTTGCATTTTGCGGCCTTACTATTATTGTGTTATCAGTATATGGGCAATACCCCATTCCTTCGACATGTGGAATACAATTTTCCAGGAGTTTGTATTTTGGCTGACTTAAAGATTTATAGTATAAATATATATTTTCATATTTTAAACCATTTATATGTGTGAGTAAGCTTAATAAAACAATGGTTTCACCGCAATTTGAGGGACCACAAATAATACATCGTATTGTATCTGGTAGAAATTCATTATGTTTTCTATTTAGTTTTTCCGGTGTTATGTCAGAATTTTCCACTTCCAAACTTTTTTGCTGGCATGCTTTTCGAATTCATCTTCAAAAATGGCATAAATATGAGTAATTGCATCAATATACCCAGTTGTTGGGCAACCTTCAATGATTGAGCATCAAGCTGAGGGGACAGGTCTACTCAATTCTGCTATATACTCTTTACCATTTGAGCTTCATATTTCTGGCTACCAGTACTGTGGGCCTGGTACAAAATTACAACAGCGATTAGCACGAGGTGATCCTGGAATAAATCCTTTGGATGCGGCTTGTAAACAACACGATATTGCATATTCAAAAAGTAATAATTTAGAAGATCGCCATGAAGCAGATAAAATTTTACAAGAAAAAGCGTGGTAGTAGGTGAGCAAGGCGGGTTCTGGGACAAAAATAAATCTGTAGCATCCTCAGCATCTCAATTGACGTCACGCCCTGGACCAATTTGGAAAAAAATTATTTTTTTTGGATCATAGATGTCGTTGGAGAGGTGGTTTGCGAAGTGGATGAGTTAACTCTCGTTCATTTTAATTTCAATAGATGGCGCTGTGTGCAGTATTTTTCCCCGCTGCATAGATGGCGCTTGTTATATTTAAAATAGGTTTCTTCAATTTTATTGGAATAAGAATAAGATTCTCTTGACTATGATTGGTTTGGTTAAGAATTATTTTATTATAAAAAATGAATGCATAAATAATAACTATATTTAATTTGTATTATATTTTATTTTATGACAATTTGACAAATTTAACATGAATGTTTTACAATTACAATGACAGAATCCAGATGAATGACACTTTTCACAAGCTACACCATCCATTTGAAGTCTTGGTACAATGAAACATTGTAAATCACAACACTATTCATTGTTATCGCTATTTCCATATCTAATATGATTTTTCACTCCATCAGTTATATTAATTTCACCCCTATTCTCTTCAGTATTGTAGGTATTATTCAAAAACTTATCATAAATGGTTTTGAAATCATTTAAATTCACTGGAAGATTTTCTTCACAAGTTTGTCTTATGAATGGACAATCCTTGGACCATTTGCGATGTTCTTCCAAAGCATCATCCCCTTCTTTCCAATTATGTAATAAAACATGACAAAAAATACATTCTACAACATCTTTGTAATCAGTTGAATAAAATCCAGCTTTTGCTAGATTTTGAGGTAGTATATTTGGATTGTTCCACGTAGTAAATGATAATAGTCGATTAATTTCACTTTTCAAACTCATGTTGACAATAGCAATATTTGACTGCAAATGAGAGCTTTCAGACAATTATTTTATATATATATATATATATATATATATATATATATATATATATATATATATATATATATATATATATATATATATATATATATATATATATATATATATATAATATTTTATAAATTTTGATAGTGCAATAGTTTTGATAAAAGTACTTTTAATTGTTCAAGTATGCTTATATTTGGACAATCTATGTTCAACAAAGATAAATCAAATTTCCCTGCACGTTCTAATGAGTTGGTGAATTCATTAAATTCGTAAGAATTATCATCTTTTATAAAATACAAACGTCCGTTTGTATATTTAAATACTGTTTGAATTTCATCAGGAATATCCGGAAATTTATCTTTAACATATCCTTCATCTTTTATTCTAAAATTACATTCATCTATTTCTATGTATTTATTTTTATTATAAAAAATATAGGTACGTCCGAAACTATTACTAATCGCGGCATGTATATCACGTATAGGATGATTGAATAAATTTTTATTTATAGATGTATCTATCATCAATGAAGGATATTTAACATTGTAGAATTGATCGTTGATAATCACCATGATATCTCCATTTGGTCGTAAGTATAAAGCTGATATTTTTTGAAAGTTATCTGGTAGAAATTTGAATAAGTTTGTCAGAAGCAAAGGTTTGTTTATTAGTTCATTATCGTTGAACCTTTTATACCATACCCATTTTTCATAAAAAATATACATTTTTTTATTAATTATAAGAAAATTATTGAAATTTTTCTGGTTACACAAAATTGGGAAATCATCAATTACAGTATTTGTTTGTATTGAATTGTTTTTCGAGGATTTAATTGGGGTCTCTGTTGTAGTAGATTCTTCGATAGTTATTGTTGTTTTTTTTGTGAAATTATATAAACTTTGGATGCCTTTAATATTATCTGGATGTAAGTCGTATGAATCATTGTTGAATATATTATTCAAACTCAATGGGTACATTACAGCCATTCCGTTATCAGAATGTTGTAAACCCAATACATGACCTATTTCATGGACCAAAGTTTGAAATAAACTAGTTTCATCATAATCAGCGGGTGGTGTTAATGAGAAAGACCAATTCTCAGACATGTCTATATCAATTTCTGAATAAAGTCCCAAATTTGGTGAGTCAGCATGTGCAATTACACCACCTTCACCATCAAAATAACTGTTACAAACTTGAGATGGTCTAAATCGATAATGAAGATTGAAACCAAAAGATATAGATATATGCGCACTATTATAATTATTAGTGTTAATAAAATTTATGTTTGTATATTCAGCCCACAGATCAAAAGCTTTTTGTATAACATATATTATTCTTTGATCATTTCCGTGATAGAACCAATGTATTGTGTCATTTGACCATTTTATGTTATGAGTTTTAAAAAAATCAATATCTTTTACTCCACATCTAGGTCTCTTCATAAAATTTATTGTATCATTATTTAGTTCACCATTTTGTTCCAAGTTGTATTTCTTTTGGAACGTTTTTAACGCATCTTTATACAAAGAATCATTCTTTGATATGAATAGCAAAGAAGTAGAGGTTGAAGTAGTATTTATATAACCATATTTTTCTAAATATGTAAGCGAACTCTCATAATCAAATAAAGCATTTCCTAATGCTAAAGACAAATATATTAGAAGAATTGGTATCATTTTAACAAATAGTAGCGTACTTACACACGTAATATATAGAAATGCGAAGGAACTAGATTATTTTGTTCTTTTATACTTTTTAATTACATTTTTTTCAAGAAACTGAATAAAAATTTCCTCGCCAATTGAAAGTACGTTTATTACAACCAATTATCATTGGTTTTATTTCTACCAATAGAAAAGTATAAGATAAAAGACACTATAAAAAAGAGTGGAGTGAAATTTTTCACCCAACAAATCAACTAACTCTCAGCTGAAGAATACTAAAAGTTTAGTTTCGAAAGGTAATTTTGTTAATTTATATTTGTGAATCTTTGTTGACTTATTTTTTTATTGATTATTCCAGATATTATGCATCAGCACAATAACAATATGTCTAAAACAGGATTAGGTATAGGAAAAAAACAAATTACATTCAAAAAGCCTTCGTTGAAGAAAATGAATAAAGATTGTGTAAAAAATAAGGAGAACATTCCAGCATCAATTATTACAGCACCAATACCGGCCATAACTAATAATAACTTGCAATTACAAGAAAATTATATCATGTCAAATATATCAGATCAACCAAAACAACAAATGAGTGATGGTGTTTATCAATGTGTTTTAGAAACGAGTGCTGAAAAAAAATTGTCAGAATGTGTTAATAGTGTTTCTAGTTCGGAAGTAGATACAAGTTATAATTTAGTGCCATGTTTTCAACAATATAATAATGTTGATGTTAGATTTAAAAATAATAGAAGATTAATATTAGAACATAGATACGTACTAAATAACAATTTGAGTAACTGGGTGAGCATTGGACTTAATCCATTGGATAATTTTGAAATTATGATAAGACTCTTTAACATAAATGATTCAAATACTATTTGTTTTAATTTGAATAACTGGAATGAATTTACACAACTCAAGTTCATCATTTTGAATTATTTGAATTATAGAAGTAATATAGAGTATCATAGTTTCAATAATTACTATTTAATCTTTGATAACATTGACAATATAAACATTTTATTTATAAAGTGGTGTAATAATTATATACGCTTTGATTTAGAATCCGTGACTACATTGTTCAATTTAATTGAATCTATAAATCTGTATGCAAATTTTTTGAACTGTTTAAATTACTATGAATACTATACAGATCTAATTTGTGAAGGATCTTTATTAGGTAATAATATGGTTGCAAATATAAACTCGCTGTGACCTTAGATAATAATATTTATGTTATTGCAGCAAAAGAATTGATTGCAATCTATTCTGATATAATAGAGAGAGGTATGAATTTTTGAAAGAAAAAATGGGGGATGAAGTTGTAGGTACACTATAAAACAGAAAACAAGTTATTTATATCATTGTAAAAAATATGTTTATTGTTATTTAATTATTACAATAAATTATTTATGCTTATTTTAACTAAAGAGTGCATTTGTACAAGGGTACTTATAACGAAATTTTGTTAAATAACTATTCGACTCTCCTGTCAAAAATTTAGTACAATAAGAACATTCATATTATTCTTTTGTTTCGAACAAATTGTACTCACATTTATAACATTTTTTCATGTCAAAATATAATAAGCTCTGTAGGTGTAATATTTTATAATCAGTTAAATAAAAATTATTAACAATATTCATGTTAATTAATTCATGTAAATTATTTTCATGATACAATTCTTGTGAACAATCAAAACAGATATTATATGATCCATTTGTCAAATATTTAAAAACTTTAATACAAAAATAAACAGATTTTGAGTTTACCATAGAATTTGATATTAGAGTTTTGAGGTCTTTTGGAAAAAAAGTTGTGTTTGAAGAACAGGATATTATATTATTCAATCTTTCTTCGTCAGCGTCCATTAGTTCATCATAAAAATCATCCCATTTATCCCATTGTTCGAGAATATTCCGTAATTCATTATGTCTCATATCGAAAGATTCGTTACATTCTAATTCCATTTTTATATTTCTAAAAAAAATCAAGATAATTTTAACTTTGCTTGTTTATGAACTATTGTACTCTTCAACAACTTTTTGACAGTATTTTAATGCTTCTTTTGAAACAAATTGTTTACAATAATCACATTCTTGAATTTCTTTAGCACGAAATTGAAATTTATTACAGCCGTTACACTAGAAAAATTTGTTAAGCTTTGCAAATGTATATTTCTATGACTTGTTAAATAGAATTTTTTTGTTTCATTGGCTCAATTATTTGTTGTAAATTATTTGAACTATATAAATTTTGTGTACAATTATAGCAGTGATTATATAAGCCATTGGTTAAATATTCCTTAACTGACACACAAAAGTATAAAATTTTTGATTCAAGAATTGAATTTGATATAATTTTTCTGAATTCGTTAGGAAAAAATGTTATATTTGGATAATTATTGACGCATTGATATATTAATGATTCTTTATTAATCATTTCTTCATCATAATAGTTTTTCCAGCTGGGCCATGTTTCTATTAAATTTAACAAATCGAAAGAACTATTGTCAAGAGTTTCATAACACTGTAAGTCCATAATAATAGCACTAAAAATAATGAAATTTGTTATTGTGTAAAAATGAAGAACAAAAATTGAAATAAGAAAATGTATTGAATTATTAGGAAGTATGGACGCTGACGCTGTTAAAACAAATAAGAATTTAAAAAAAATATAGTATGAGATTAAATTAAAGAATCTATATTTTTTTCTTTTAATAGCCTGTTAAGACATTTTTAATTTTCACAATGTTATGAAATAATTTTAAATATGAGTAAATATAAATAATTATTCTCCCAAAATTTTCCCAAAAAGCAACATTCAGAGCGTTATCACTCCGATCTAGTTTTAGATAAATATTTTCTCTATTAAATAGATTCTTCACTTTTTTTGACAGCTTATTGTACAGCTTAGGTAGAAATGTGATGAAATTTTCTATTCCAAGTAATATTGAAGGATCATAACGAGTATCTACATAAAGCAGCACATTTCTTTATATAGTTGGTTGTTATCTTTCAAAGTTTTTAATGTTAATGTTGGTTATAAATTTACTTTGACCAATTTCATTCTATTTTTTATCCATATTTTATGATACAATAAAACAAAAACTATTTGAATGTTGACGCTGTTAAACCAAATAAGAAAATTTTGAAAATATGATTGAAATTATGTAGAAGAATGTACACTTTTTCTTTCAATAGTTCGATGGAATAATTTTCATTTTTCACAATTTTATAAAATAGTTATAAATACGAGTAAATATTAATGATATATATTATTATTATTTTTTTTTTTTCAATGAGTAAATATAAATGATTATTTTTTTAAATTGCGTAAATATGAGTAATTATTTTTCTAGAATAATTTTTCAAGGATTTACTTCCAAAATTATGTTCAGAGCGTTGTAACTCCGATCTATTTTTAAGTACAAATTTTCTTTATTGAGTAGTCTTCACTTCTTCTTTAGACAGGTCATTGAACCGCTTCGGTAAGAATGTGATAAAATTCTCGATTTTGTAATAATATTGAAGGCCCATATCGAGTATCGACATAACGGCCCGCGTTTACTCTATAAAATTTGTTATCTTCCAAATCTTTAATGTTTACATTAGTTTTGTATTCACTTTGGCCAATTTTATTTAATTTGTCCATATTCTATAATACAATGAAGCAATGAATATTTAAAACATTATTATAAATAAAAAGTATACTTACATTTTTATATTTCGCTTAGGTTCACGTTTTAGAATTGATTTTTATGTAGTATTAGTTAATTACTATTTTATTCTACAGAACGAATGAATGCACATTTCAAGAGAATCACCTTATATACCTAAGTAAAAATTGTTTTTAAGAATACAAGGTACCACAAGAAGATATGATAGATTCAATTTCTTACCTTAAAATCCTGTTTTTGTATTTTGTATTTTGTTTTTCGAAAAACATATTTTTAACAAAAATTTTTGATTAGAAAAAATAATCTAGGTTACAAAATGGAAAATTATTATTTTGCTGATAGCAAAGAGAAGGAAAATATTTTTCTACATATTTCTGTTTACTTCAAAATATGTTTTTTCAAAAAGCAGATTTAGTTTCAAAATGTTGTACTTGCTATGAGGTGAAGGTATTGTGTTTTGCTTGCTCAGATTATAATTTGATAGTAGTGAGTTATAATAATAAACCGTGAATATAAAATGTTAACTTGGGAAGCTATTAGAACCTCGTTTGTTAAAAGAGTATTTTCTGGTCGTTTATTAAATAATGAAAATATAATAGATCCAATTAGATTTCTTAATCAATGTTCTCTAGAACTTGTTCAAAAAATCGGGGAATTCATGTTTAATTTTCAATCACCTGTTAAACTAAACAGTGAACTAGCATGTGAATATGTTATAAAAAAAGGGAATAGTGAAATATTCACTAATATATATCATCAATCTAAAATGATGCCAATAACAATAAGTGATGATTTTATTGATTGGTTTACCAATCATGTACAGTCACCAATTTTAGTACATATGTCAGAGTTTCAAGAACGAGAGAGTGGTAAAGCTCTTAATCGAGTCTTATATTTACAAGTAAGAACTTTTTTACTAAATTAAAATTGAAATTTAATTGTTTTTCATTTTTTTTTTTGTCAATATTAGTAAATATGACGTATTGAATACAGGTGGTTCTTCTTATATTGAGCTACCAGAATGTATAAATAATATAAAAGCTGTTATCAATGTTTAAAATCTAAACGACGAAAAATGTTTTATTTGGGCTATTTTGGCTGCTTCATATAATATAGACACACACCCTGAGAGAGTTTCTAATTATCCTGTAAATCATAGTGAAATATTCAATTTGACAGGAATAATGTTTCCCACGCCTCTTTCAGTCATTTCAAAATTTGAAAATCAAAATGATATATCAATTAATGTATATGGCTTAGAATTTGATTATAAATTGAAAACGTATATGATTGTTGGTCCTCTTCATTATACAAAATGTAAAAAAAATAATCATATCAATTTATTATATTTTAAAAATGAGTTCAAATCCCACTATGCATGGATTAAATCTCTTTCTCGTTTAATGGCTGTGCAGTTATCTAAAAAAAAATCATAAATACATTTGTGATCGTTGCTCACAATATTTTGAAATATTTGCTTCATTTCAACGTCATATTGAAGACTGTTGTCTAATGGATGCTGTAAAAATTGAAATGCCTTCCGAAGGTGACAAATGGATAAAGTTCAAGAATTTTATGCACAAACAGGCACATCCATTTGTCATATACAGCGATATAGAATGTTTAACTATTCCAGTACATTCTTGCCAACCAAATTCAACTCAACCATTCACAAATATTTATCAACATCATATTCCATGTGCTATAGGGTATCAAGTTGTATGCTCATACGATAAATCATTATCATTTTATGATTCATGCCGTGGACCTGAAGCGGTTGTATGGTTTATAAATAAATTGGGAAAATTGGCAAACATGGTACAAACTTTTTATAAAAATATAGCACCATTATAAATGACTTCTGAGGATTGGGATAATTTCAATAGTACTAATATTTGTCACATACGTAATGAAGCAATAATCAATGACGGTAATAAGGAAGAGAAAAAAGTTAGAGACCACTGTCACTTATCTGGTGAGAGAAATTCACTCATATAATAGTAATTTATAATATTTACACTCTACAAATTGCCATTATTGAAATAACATGATTTTTAGGTCGTTATCGGGGGCCTGCACATAATAGTTGTAATTTAAACTACAAAAAACCCTCATTTATCCCTATTTATTTCCATAATTTTAGTGGTTACGACAGCCATCTGATTGTAAGAGAGCTTGGAGCAACAAAGGAAGCAATAAATCTTATTCCATCAGCAGAAGAAAAATATATATCCTTCTCAAAAAAAGTTGATGGAATGACGTTTAGATTTCTTGATTCATATAGGTATTCAATTAAATAATTTAATGGTATGGTATAGTAGTATTATTTAAAAAAATTTCAATTCTACAGATTTATGCAAAGTTCATTAGAAAAACTTGCTGACAATTTAGATCCTTCAGACTTAGTTTTCATCAATGAACATTATACAAATAAAATGAAAAGAGATTTACTCACTAGAAAAGGGATTTTACCGTATGATTATGTCAATAATTGGGAATGTTTAGAAATGAAACATTTACCATCAAAGTCTGAGTTTTACTCTAAGCTGAATAATGTACATATTAGCGATGAAAACTATAATCATGCGCAATTAGTATGGAATACATTTGATTGTGAAACGCTGGGGGATTATTTGGAACTTCATCTACAAACAGATGTACTTCTCTTGACAGATGTTTTCGAAAACTTCAGAAATTTATGTCTAAAATCTTATGGCTTGGATCCAGCATTTTATTATACAACACCTGGTATGTTATATTGAAAATTAGGAATTATATTCAATGTTAAAAGTTGTTCAATATTATTGTTCTATTTTAGGCATAGCTTGGGATTCTATGTTGAAGATTACTAAAATACGATTGGAACTTTTGACAGATATAGATATGTTACTTTTTTTTCAACGTGGCATTCGTGGTATAACTAGTTTATTAGTGAATGATTTAACAAAGGATTGAAAAATTATATTTTTTTCAGGTGGTATAAGCCAATGTTGCAATCGGTATGCTCGTACTAATAATCGATACATGAATAGTTATAATAAAGAAGAAGATGAGAAGTTTTTGATGTATTTTGACGCTTGCAACTTGTATGGTTATGCAATGACGCAAAATCTACCATATGGAGGATTTTCATGGTTAACTGATTGTGAAATAAGAGAGCTGAACATCATGTTAATATCCAATCAAAACTCTGAAGGGTATATACTAGAGGTTGATTTAAATATTCCAGAAGAGCTGCATGATAAATTTAGATATTTTTGTTTGTGTTCTGAACACCGTACGCCTCCAAACTCAAAACACAAAAAACTTATGACCACATTATATAATAAAGAAAAATATGTAATTTATTACACAAATTTAAAACAAGCGTTGAATTTAGGAGTTAAATTAGAAAAAATACATCGCGTTATCAGGTTCAATCAATCACCTTGGTTGAAGGAGTATATTGATATCAATACAAATTTTCGAAAAAATGCTGTCAGCGAATTCGCAAAAAACTACTATAAACTGAAAAATAATGCAATATTTGGTAAGTCAATAGAAAATATTCGAAACAGACGTGATATTAAATTAGTTTCATCTTGGAATGGTCGTTATGGTGCTCGTAAATTACTTGCTAAACCAAATTGTGAAAAAGTTATATTATTTGATGAAAATTTAGTTTCAATAGAATTGTCAAAAACTAAAATTGTTTTTAATAAACCAGTGTATATTGGAATGGTCATTCTTGAATTATCGAAACATTTGATGTATGAGTTTCATTATAATTATATACTGAAAATATATAAAAGTCCTAAGCTTCTTTATATGGATACTGACAGTTACTTGTATACTTGTACGAATTCACCAATGAAGATCCATATGTAAAAATAAAACAAGATATACATAGATTTGACACTTCAAATTATGAATTGGGTAATAAATATTATATTCCATTGATGAATAAGAAGGTTGTTGGATTATTTAAAGATGAGAACGGAGGACAAATAATTACTGAATTTGTTGGATTACGTTCAAAAATGTATAGTTTCACTCTAGAAAATAAAGAAATAGCACATTCTAGAGCAAAAGGAATTCTAACCAATATAACAAGAACTTTAACGATTGACGACTATGAAAATACTCTGTTCAATAAATCAGAACTTTACAAAACACAACGAAATATAATTTCCAGAGCACATAATATTTCTTCCATCGAACAAAACAAATTTACTTTGAGTTCAAATGATGATAAACGGTATATTCGAGAAAACACAACTCACACGCTGCCATGGGGGTCATTATAAAATTGGCACGTTTGAACAAAATTAATCAAACCTCAAACTTTTTGAAGTAACATCTTCTTTGCAATCCTTAAATGCTAAATTGGTGATAAAATTTGTTTGAATGAAACACAACGCTCAAAAATAATAATGAGCGCTAGCTGAGTTAAGAAAATTAATACAGCATACACAATACAAAAAATTTATTTCTTCATATATATATATATATATATATATATATATATATATATATATATATATATATATATATATATATATATATATATATATATATATATATATATATATATATATATATATATATATATATATATATATATATATATATATATATATATATATATATATATATATATATATATATATATATATATAAATATATATATATATATATATATATATATATATATATATATATATATATAAATATATATATATATATATATATATATATATATATATATATATATATATATATATATATATATATATATAGGTTAGGAGTAATCGCGACTGCAATTAGTTACATAAACAGATATTTGTGGGTGCGGCAGTCAACATTTGGGCTTAATAAAACACTCTTGTTAATTTGTCTAGCTTTCGGCTGTATTTTCAGCCTTCTTCAAGGACACTATAAATACAAAGTTAAAATTTAGAAAAACATGTTTCTCTTTCAGTTAACAAAGTCTTTTACTTACATTAAATGAGATTAATTATAAGAGTCGTAACATTCATAAAATTTTTTTGAATAGACAAACATTTTGATGAGCACATGTTTGGTGTTCACCAATAATAAATATATCACAATAAACGTAAATTTCGATAAATAATTCGAGTGTTTATCACAGTTAACTGGTTTTTTAAAATATAATGCACATTATTTTTAATTTAATAAAAAGTTTTTGAAATTTGATGTGTAGGAGCAAAATTTTTTATGACAGGCTGTGCGGCCATTTTTGGAAGACCAGATGTTGGCTGTAGCCACCACTTACAATTGACGCCGATACAACAACCAAAATCCCCCAGAAGGAGAAAAAGTAACTAGAATAGTTACTTAATTAATTTAAAGTAAACAAACAATGAATATTCTAAAAATAAGATATACTTTTAGAATTTCAAGTAAAGTGAAAAGAGGTAAAAACATACAAATGCAATTGTAAAAAATAAAAAATTGTTACAAATAAATTGTTGCTTGAATGGATTGAAAAGTGGGTGTGGTTTTTAAGTTGAATTTAGATTCTGACCACCAATTGGTTCTGAGTGTTGCTTTTTTTCAGACATTTGTAGCAGATAAACGTAGATGTTGCTCAAGCCACAGATATCAGTTCTCTTATTCATGGACTGAGGAGTATTCGCAATATGAACCATTTCCAGAAACGTTCTTTTGGACAAATTTCGTTCATTGTCCAATATTTCGATCTGGTCATAAGCCATTTTATGTTTAGTGGTGTTGCAGTGATTAGATAATGCACTGGCACCAGGTTTCAATTTAGTGTCACTTTTGTGAGATGAAATACGGCTTTTTAGGTTCCTGGAGCTTTGGCCCACATATTGAAGCTCACAGTCCGCGCAAGGAATACGATAAACGATATTGGATTGATTTAGAATCGGTTCGCGATCTTTTAATCTTGTGAAAATATTTTTGACAGTAAGGCAGCTTCTAAGCGCAATTTTAACTGTATCACTTCTTACAATTTTTTGAATTAAAGGTGTCAAATCAGAAACATATGGTACTGATGCATATTTTATGTTAGTAGGAGATTGTTGTTGGGTTACAACAGTATTACGTTGATCATGTTGAACATTGGTACTATTGAACAATAAGCTGTTTGTAAGTTTAGCAGGATAGCCATTGCTTAGCAATACTTTCTTGAGTTTTTTTAAATTTTCAGAGTGGTACATGGGATGAGAAATGCGAAGAATACGTCTCTTTAGACCCAGGATAACATTTACTTTAACTTGTTTAGGTTGCTCTGACAGATAATGGATGTAACGTTGAGACGCCATTGGTTTAGTGTACCAATTTGTGCGCAGTACTCCATTTTCATCTCGTATGATTTTTGTGTCGAGGAACGCTATGCTGTTTCCAGCTTCAATTTCTATTGTAAATTGAAGTTGTGGATTGTAGTTATTAAATGTTTCCAGGATATGATTTGTTTTGTCGGATGGAACTGCAGTTACGATGTCGTCCACGAATTTTTTGAGAAAAGGAAAAGTAAATTCCAATTCTTCGGAGCATGCATTTAATAGTGCATCCATGACGTATTGGGCCAGAATGGGTGAAAGAATTGCACCCATTGGTGAACCAATAAGCTGTTTGTAGTAGTGACCATCATACATGCAGTAGCTGCTGTCAAAGACAAATTTGAGTAGGTTGACAAAATCATTTAGCTCAAGAGGACTGTATTCCTGTATGGAATGCCACTTTTTTGTTATGCTTGATATAGCAAGATCAGATGAAATATTGCTAAACAATGAAACCACATCCAGGCTGACAAGAATAAAGTTATTAGGAATTGACATTTCATTAATAAAATCGGCAAAGTCGAAGGAGTCTTTTATATAGTAGCTGTTGTTTTTATCATAAGCTGCAGTAAGGATATTGGTAAGGAACTGCGCCAGTTTAGAATTTGGTGCGTCCATAGATGCAATGATTGGTCGTAATGACAACACTTCTTTATGTATTTTAGGTTGACCGTAGAATTTAGGTGCAACAGCATTATAAATAAATTCTACGGTCAACCTAAAATACATAAAGAAGTGTTGTCATTACGACCAATCATTGCATCTATGGACGCACCAAATTCTAAACTGGCGCAGTTCCTTACCAATATCCTTACTGCAGCTTATGATAAAAACAACAGCTACTATATAAAAGACTCCTTCGACTTTGCCGATTTTATTAATGAAATGTCAATTCCTAATAACTTTATTCTTGTCAGCCTGGATGTGGTTTCATTGTTTAGCAATATTTCATCTGATCTTGCTATATCAAGCATAACAAAAAAGTGGCATTCCATACAGGAATACAGTCCTCTTGAGCTAAATGATTTTGTCAACCTACTCAAATTTGTCTTTGACAGCAGCTACTGCATGTATGATGGTCACTACTACAAACAGCTTATTGGTTCACCAATGGGTGCAATTCTTTCACCCATTCTGGCCCAATACGTCATGGATGCACTATTAAATGCATGCTCCGAAGAATTGGAATTTACTTTTCCTTTTCTCAAAAAATTCGTGGACGACATCGTAACTGCAGTTCCATCCGACAAAACAAATCATATCCTGGAAACATTTAATAACTACAATCCACAACTTCAATTTACAATAGAAATTGAAGCTGAAAACAGCATAGCGTTCCTCGACACAAAAATCATACGAGATGAAAATGGAGTACTGCGCACAAATTGGTACACTAAACCAATGGCGTCTCAACGTTACATCCATTATCTGTCAGAGCAACCTAAACAAGTTAAAGTAAATGTTATCCTGGGTCTAAAGAGACGTATTCTTCGCATTTCTCATCCCATGTACCACTCTGAAAATTTAAAAAAACTCAAGAAAGTATTGCTAAGCAATGGCTATCCTGCTAAACTTACAAACAGCTTATTGTTCAATAGTACCAATGTTCAACATGATCAACGTAATACTGTTGTAACCCAACAACAATCTCCTACTAACATAAAATATGCATCAGTACCATATGTTTCTGATTTGACACCTTTAATTCAAAAAATTGTAAGAAGTGATACAGTTAAAATTGCGCTTAGAAGCTGCCTTACTGTCAAAAATATTTTCACAAGATTAAAAGATCGCGAACCGATTCTAAATCAATCCAATATCGTTTATCGTATTCCTTGCGCGGACTGTGAGCTTCAATATGTGGGCCAAAGCTCCAGGAACCTAAAAAGCCGTATTTCATCTCACAAAAGTGACACTAAATTGAAACCTGGTGCCAGTGCATTATCTAATCACTGCAACACCACTAAACATAAAATGGCTTATGACCAGATCGAAATATTGGACAATGAACGAAATTTGTCCAAAAGAACGTTTCTGGAAATGGTTCATATTGCGAATACTCCTCAGTCCATGAATAAGAGAACTGATATCTGTGGCTTGAGCAACATCTACGTTTATCTGCTACAAATGTCTGAAAAAAAGCAACACTCAGAACCAATTGGTGGTCAGAATCTAAATTCAACTTAAAAACCACACCCACTTTTCAATCCATTCAAGCAACAATTTATTTGTAACAATTTTTTATTTTTTACAATTGCATTTGTATGTTTTTACCTCTTTTCACTTTACTTGAAATTCTAAAAGTATAACTTATTTTTAGAATATTCATTGTTTGTTTACTTTAAATTAATTAAGTAACTATTCTAGTTACTTTTTCTCCTTCTGGGGGATTTTGGTTGTTGTATCGGCGTCAATCGTAAGTGGTGGCTACAGCCAACATCTGGTCTTCCAAAAATGGCCGCACAGCCTGTCATAAAAAATTTTGCTCCTACACATCAAATTTCAAAAACTTTTTATTAAATTAAAAATAATGTGCATTATATTTTAAAAAACCAGTTAACTGTGATAAACACTCGAATTATTTATCGAAATTTACGTTTATTGTGATATATTTATTATTGGTGAACACCAAACATGTGCTCATCAAAATGTTTGTCTATTCAAAAAAATTTTATGAATGTTACGACTCTTATAATTAATCTCATTTAATGTAAGTAAAAGACTTTGTTAACTGAAAGAGAAACATGTTTTTCTAAATTTTAACTTTGTATTTATAGTGTCCTTGAAGAAGGCTGAAAATACAGCCGAAAGCTAGACAAATTAACAAGAGTGTTTTATTAAGCCCAAATGTTGACTGCCGCACCCACAAATATCTGTTTATATATATATATATATATATATATATATATATATATATATATATATATATATATATATATATATATATATATATATATATATATATATATATAAAATATGTATGAAATTAAAATCTAAGCAAAAAAAATACAACACATTCATCTCATAGCAAGTACAACCATTTCAACTGAATCTACTAGTCTTAATTTATTGCATAATGTAATTAAATCTATTGTGAATAAATAATTATAAAATGAATAAGTGTCTTCAAATTTCTATTGCTTTTATTCTTCATGATACTACTTTCACATTTCCTGGTAACGGATTATATTCAGTAATTCGGTCATGCAATATTAAACAATATGCTGATGTATTATCCGGAAAATTTTCATTCGCTTCTATCTCAAGCCTTATATCAACAGAAGAAGATTATATTGTTTCATTTTGATTCGTACAATCTAAAATAACTAATGGAGCTTCTTGTTTAAATTCATTTTTGGTCAATGAAGGTTCACTTTCTTGCTTATAATAGAACTTCTGAAAATTGATATACATTTCGTATAGTAATGCAAAACGATTATTTCCAAAATGTAAATTCAAACTATTTCATGGGTAACAAACAGAATTCAAATATAACTTAATATTAGTTAGATTACAGTGATCAAATTCACTAGCACTTTTACTTATTATATTCTTCCTATTTGTTTGAAAACCAATAATGATAGCTTGTGGCTTTTCAAGCTGAGTGGATGTTTTTACAATCCACGTTACTTTATTTGTTGTCGGTAATGTAGGATATTCGTAAATATCCCAACTACGATATGGTATTTGTATTATTTTATTGGAATCAACTATTTTCAACAATTTTAGTCGTTCTTCATCATTTACGTAAACATGCGGTACATGCCACTGTAGTTTAGAGATGGTTATTTTCAAATTCTCGGTGCTAGAATAACAGTTTTCATCATTCCTTGCTTGTATCAAGATTAATTCTTGTTTAATATTTATAAGAATTTTTTTATGATCTTCACAAAATCCCAAGAGTAACTTTAACGGAATACAAATATTGAAGTCGCCATTACTGTTGAAAATCCTATGTAAACCCCAACCAGCATTTTCATAACTAGCAGCTTTTGTGGGAGATAAAGATGATAATGCTTTCATTGTACTACTAATACCAACGAATTAATTTTTATTGATATCAACACCATTTAAAGAGTATCGAATTTCATCAAATAAGAAAGCAATTCCATTATTGGATATAGAGGTTACTTCTATTGGCGGCTTTTCATCATTTAATTTTGTTATTTTACCTTCAATATAAATGTAACTTTCACTAGGTAACGTGCAAATATCTTGTTGCTGAATTGGTATAACAATTTGATCACTTTTATCAAAAGTTGAAGAAACGTACGGTGAATGTGGATAAATCTCTACTCGTGATATTGCACTATCAAATATAATGTCGGATCGAATATTCAAAATATCAATCATTATTTATTTTTTTATTTTTAATCCCAAAGATTTTAGAAATGCAATATTTTTGTGTGTTAACTTGTTTTTAGTTTGAGAATGAATAACCGTTTTCGACAATAATTGCGTTCTTTTATAGTCTATTCCCATTTTCATGAAATAGGTTGTAAATATATTAGAATGTTAATTTTTTCGTTTCTAAAATTTATAAGTCTTCCTGCTTGGTCAGTAATTTTGACTGTTATGTTGTTTATTTCTTCTGTGTTGATTGGTAAATATGTTTCTTTTTCCATTGATTCTATAATTTTGTATCCAGGTGGGACGTCAGGATTAAACTGATGGATTATGTGAGATGGTTTATCGCTTATATATGAACCAATTGCTATATTACACTCTATGCGTACCACATTTACTTAGAATATTTCAACTTGTTTATCAGACTCGTGCTCGATGTTTGGTTCAAGTATACGTTCATCAAATCCTATCAATGTTCCTATACAATTATTTTGAGTGAAATTTTACACGATGAGAATATTTTACATTTTAAAGTATTATTATTAGCCTCTAGTTTAAGATAATTTATTTTTCTCTCCTTAATTATTTCATTGTTATGATTCAAGTTAATTAAATTTGAATTATTTATTTGATTCTATAAATAACTTTCAATGTCTTCAATTTCATAAGAACCTTCTGGAGTTTCAACTATTTTATTGTCAAAATAGAATTTATTATTTGTTTTATCTATATTTGGTATTGTATTATACGTATCTAGACTATCAAATCTTATATAATATTTTCCTCTTATGGGGGGGAAAAAATCTACACTTATTTCTGAGGTATTACCATCTATCGCAATAATTTGAGGAAACGTATCACCGGACATTTCAAACTGAAATGATGGAAAATAAAAATATTTATTAAAAAATTTAAACATAAATGTCCACAATTATATGTATCAAAATTTTGATAAGCTTCATGATTATATCTTATCGTCACATTTTTTCCCAAATAATTTACTAATTCTTTCGGTGGTTGCAAATTACCAAAACTATCATAGTATTGAACTATATATATTTTTTTTTCTATAAGCCACCCAGTGCGATCCAGAGTTATTCTCATCATCTTAATTTAAAATATGGTTTTTTTGGTAATGAATTCCTCATAAATATTCTCCGAAAATATGGAATATTTTTACAATATTTTGATAAATCGAAATTGTTTAGTGCTCGCCTTGGTGAATTATTCAGAAAAATTATTTTCGACGTTTTTTTTTTTCGCATGCCCGAACCTCTTTTATAGGGTTTTAAATATAAACCCTTCCCTAACGCTTTCTTAGTACCATATGCAGTAGCACCACTCATAGCACCTGTTAATATTGCTTTACCAATTGATGGTAGTAAAGGTATCAAAGCTGGAAGAATACCTCCAATTTTTCTCGGTGTTTTAATAACACGTCTCTTCTGTTTCCTTCTTCTATAAGCCATGCCAAGTCTTCTCTTCACTTTCATAGCATTCGTAATCGTCCAAGCTGCTGCTCTTTCCTTAAAAGATGAGTTCTTAGATTTTACTTGTTGCCACGTCTTTTCTTGCAATACTTTATCTGCTTTATGTCTACTACTCAATTCTTTACTTTTTGAATACGCAATATCATGTTCCTCACATGCATTATTCAATGAATTGATTTCGGAATCGTTACGATCTAATCGTTCTTTTAACCTTGTACCTGGACCACAAAAATTATACCCTGGTAAGTGGATTTCAAAAGATAAATTATCAATAGTGTTATTAACAAAGCCTTCACCATATATAATCATTAGAAAAGTATAAATAAGACTGAAAGTTATATTACTATTACACTGTTTCTATAGTTTTCAACAAGAAAAAAAATGAAAAAAATTAGGTTTATAAAATAAAAACAAGGTATAAAAGTGAAAAATTTTGACATGAACTATAAAATTAAGTGTAAAAAAAAACATAGCAATTTACCTCCTTCAAATATACGAGGAATAATAAGCGGACCTTCGAATTGCGGTAAAACGAATGTAGTTTATTGACTCATCCTAATGGATTAATATATGAGAATGTCTACATATATTCGAAAACTTTGAATCAGCCAAAGTATGAATTTTGAAAAAATTGTTTCAAACGTATAAAAGGTATGGGATATTATTCTTATAGCACAAGTGAAAATATTGTTGTACCAGAAAAAGCAGAATCAAATTCTATATTTATTTTCGATGATGTAATTACCGACCGTCAGGACTGTATGCGCAATTATTTTTGTCGTGGACGGCATAACAACGTAGATTCATTCTATTTATGTCAATCATACGCTCACATACCAAAACATCCATTAAGAGATCTAGTAAACAACATCTAGTAAACATCTAGTCTAGTAAACAAATTAATACTATTGTGGAAGAGTGTTCTAAGACTGTGCAAAATGAAATACGAAATAAAATGAATTACAATATCGACTTAGGGGAAAAATTGCAGTCACAAATAAAGAAGGTTATCGAGTCATACGCGAAGGAGCATTTTGACAAACTGCTCTCTACATTTACAGTTAATGAAAATAAAGATAGAACTTCATATATTTCAAAAGACGTATAAGTAAAAAAAAATGGATAAGAAATTACATAAACAAGCAGGACGAAATTATCAAAGAAAGAAAGTTTCAATTAAAGGAATTGATAATCAAAATATGAGTAAAGAAAAAATAGTTGAAGAGTTACATAAACAAGCAAGACGAAATTATCAGAGGAGAAAAGTAATAACTAAAGGAATCGATGATTTATGGCAATGTGATTTAGTTGTTATGCTTCAACATTCTCGTGAAAATAAGGGTAATAAATATTAATTAACTGTTATAGATGTATTTTCCAAATTTGCTTGGACACAGCCTTTAAAATCTAAAACTGGAATTGATGTTACAGACGCATTCAATAAGATATTAAAGCAAGGTCGCTCGCCAAAAAATTTACATTCTGATGAGGGGCGTGAATTTTTTAACAGTAATTTCCAAACTTAAATCAAAAAATATAAAATTAATCATTATTCTACATACTCAAACTTGAAAGCTAGTGTAGTAGAACGTTTCAACAGAACTTTAAAGAATTTAATGTGGTATCAATTTGGAATTCAAGGTTCATATAATTGGATTAACATATTGCAGAAATCAGTGACACAGTATAATAATTCTAAACATAGAACGATAGGTATGTGCCCTAAAGATGTTAATAAACTTAATGAAAAACGTTCACTTCGAACAAAGTTTAACAATTTAAAAATTGCTGGAAAAGGTAAATTAAATGTTGGTGATTACGTAAGAGTTTCGAAACATAAAGAACTATTCGAGAAAGGTTATACTCCAAACTGGTCAACAGAAATTTTTAAAATCGTGAAAAAACAAATAACCAATCCAATTACATACAAATTGGGAGATATTCATGGGCAAACTATTAAAGGTGGATTTTATGAGCAAGAGTTACAAAAAACTCTCTGTCCTCATGTTTATTTGGTTGAAAAAATAATCAAAACCAAAGGTATGAAAGTATTTGTGGAATGGGTTGGCTTTGATTCAACCCAAAACTCATGGATAAGCAAGCAAGATGTAATATAGGACTAAAAATATATAAAAACAAAAAATATGGAGAAAATAACTAGTGTGTCCCGAATAGTAGCAGAATAAATTCATTATAAGATGGATTTAATTATTGATATTCAAGGTTTCAATATTTCCGAACAAAAATTTGTAGAAAAAGAAGTTGCAATCATATCAACCGACGGTAAGGAATTCAAACACTTCATATTTGAGGCACCGTTCTCCTGGTGTAAATTGGAGAAAAAATATCAAAAACATGCTACATGGTTGAGCCATAACCATCATATGTTGAACTGGAATGATGGATTCATTTCTTTCAAATTTAAAGAAAAAATTATGCTCGACCTTTTGAACTTAGCAAAAAGAGTATATGTAGCTGGAAAGCTTAAATATGAATTGGTAAATAATTTACTACAGAATTATAAACATATATCTGTTTACGACGTATGTGAGGATAATTTCTCTTTAAAGAATTTTTCCAACAATGAATCTTGTTCTCTGCATAGAAAATATGGTGTATGCGCTATAAGCAATGTGTATAAAATTAAAGAGTATTTAAATAATTAGAGCTATAATTTTTAAAAAAAACATTATAATAATGATTCACTATTTATTATTTAACATAAATGTATCTATTTTTTACAAATAAACTTCCAAGCTTGGAGCAAGTGATAATTTTCCACATGAATACTATCCTAAAAAAGCTGCTCCTAATACTCCTAGCGCCATCTGTACGGTGAGAAAAAAACTTGTAATTCATAAATTGTACGCAGCGCCACCTATTGAAATGGAAGTAAATGGAAGCTAACTTATTCAGCTCCAAACCTTCACCCTTATATCTCCTCCACCCTCCTCTCATTACTATAGTGACATGATTCAGAAGAGTTTTTTCACTGCGTAATGTCGTTAAAAATGTTGAAATTATAGTAGTACAAATAGAATAAAATAAAAAATATACACTCACATTTCATCCTCGAAACAATATCCAAATGAATTTATATAGAGAAACTTTGTCACAATTATTTTATCAAAATATTCTTCACACAATGAACGCTTTTTCGTTGACAGTATTTACGAGCGACTCACAAACTCAAATAAAGTAGCAATTATAATGTGCAATAAATTTTGTATCAAACATAAATGCTCAACAAACTCTTTATATTTTATTTTACAGCTTCCAAAAGTTGAACTAGGAAAAAAAAGTATGAGAATAGGGCTGTGATAATATTAAATTCAAATTGTCAGCAGCCTTATTCTTCAATTATTCTTTTCGCCAACAAATCTCATGAACTCGCACAACAGAAATCTTCCACAGTTTTATTTATCTTCGAAAGTGATTATAAAAAAATAAAGTATTCAACACTAAATATAATTTTCATAACAAACCATATTTGGTATTGAACAACATTACATTTCGATCAATGACAAATTCTTGAAGAACTGACTTGAACAAATTTAAACATAAAACTGATTATAAAGCTATAATAATTGAAAAATAAGGTGATATTTTATAACGGATTTCCCGTGAGAGACCACAATAACAGATCTTTTTTTTAATGAGATAAGCTCATAATAATATAAATAAAATTATAAACGCATTTATAGCAAAAATTGTGTTGATTGCAATGAAACGAGAATTTCCATGCGGTGAAACAAAACTTTGTAAATAAAATACTGCACGCAGCACAATATATTAAAATTTAAATGATCAAAATTTAACACATCTACTCCGCAAACCACCTCTTCAACGACACCTACAATTCAAAAACAGCGCCATCTATTGAAATTAAAATGAACGAGAGTTAACTCATCCACTTCGCAAACCACATCTCCAACGACATCTATGATCCAAAAAAATAATTTTTTTTTAAATTGGTCCAGGGCGTGACTTCAATTGAGATGCTGAGGATGCTACAGATTTCTCTCTGTCCCAGAACCCGCCTTGCTTACCTACTCGTGGTGTAAAGTAAAAGTTCCAGACTCGTCACTAGCTGAGTAATCTGCTGCCTTATTTGTTTCGATTGCTATGAAAACAAAGACCAAATTCGGAATGGGGAAAAAACAAATAAAAATAAATGCACGAAGCGCCAAACAGAGAAAGGTGATTTTCTTCCATCAGCGATTTGGCCTTCAGATACACCTCTTATAACTAAAGCGCTTTCAAAAGGCATTACTTCAGTAAAGAAAGGCGGTTTTTTACCTGCCCTCAAACCCATTATTGCCCCAATTATTGCTAAAGCATTATTAGCAGGAGCTGTAAGTGGAGCTGCATCTTACGGTATTAATAAAGCTTCATCATCATCAGGCAAAGGCTTATATTTACGCCCATACAAAAAAGAAGCTGGTCGTGAAAAAAAAAGACATAAATTTTAGGAAATTACCAAATAGGCCGTTGAGTAATTTTGATTTACTCAAATATGCTAGGGAAATATCATATTTCCGAGGTGTATATATGCGCGATAATTTACCATACAAATCTTTTAAAAATGAATGTGCTATAATGAATTTAGATGATCAAAGTGGCCCAGGAACTCATTGGGTGGCCTATAGAAGATGTGGAAACTCAGCAATTTACTATGACAGCTTTGGAGAATCACCTCCTCCTATTGAGCTGATTAATTATTTAAGTTCAAATACAAGTATGAAATATGATTAAAATAAAGATCAAAGTTATAATTCCATCAAATGTGGACATTCATGCTTAAAATTTTGATATAATACACAAGCTTAGCCTTGAATAGCCAGTCTATACAAAATTTCTAGAACAGTAACATTGAGTGGTGAGTATAATGAGCTGAGTGCAGATTTTTCTCCTGCAATTGAATTAAAAAATAACGATGAATATGTTATGGGCTTAGTGAATTTCTACACATATTATTCAATACCAAACGTAGATGAAAAAAATAATAGATTTTATTATAATAATAAGGTATTAGAGCTATCTTTATGGTGCTATGAAATAGAAGATATAAACAATTATTTACGTTTGGCACTGAATGATTATAGAGCTCACGATGGGTTTGATAACAAAACAAATATAAAAAATAACAATATTATCAATAAAAATAATGAGGACATGATAACTTCATATGCCAATAATGACACATTAAAATGCGAGCTAAAAAGCAAATATGGAATTAATTTTGAAAAAGATTCCATTGGATCACTATTAGGATTCAATAGGAGAAAATAAGAGCCAAATATGAAACATATTTCTGATTGCCCTGTGAATATTATAAACGTAAATTCAATTCAAATAGAAATTAATATTACGACAGGTGCGTATAGAAACAACAAGCTAGTTCATATTATACACGAGTGTTTTCCTTCAGTACCACCTGGGTATAAAATAATAGAGGCACCTTAGATTGTAATTTATTTGCCTGTGAACGTTCGAAAAATAGACAACATAACAATAAGAATTAATGATCAGAACGAAGATTCAATTAATTTCAGAGACAAGCATATAGGTATCAGACTTCACTTGAAACCAGATAAATAATAGGAATCAACTTCAATGATACTACAAATTTTATAAATACACAAAATTTCTCAAAACATCTCAATTCACATTCAACTGTTCGTGAGTTGAGACCTGAGAATATTCAATTTCTTATTGCTCAAGGTTATAAAATTAAACAAAATGGCCAATACAGAGGTTCTAAGAGTAAATGAAAATATAGTCTTCAATAATGATATGAGACGTGGAGAGTGTCATACATATGATCCTTATGCTTCAACAAGATTTGAGAACAGCGATGAAATAAGAATACCTATTCATCACCAGGATATATTTACAACACCACATGACAGTTACATTATATTGGAGGATAAATTTAATAAAAAAAGATGGTGCTGATTGAGCTCCTCAAACTAAAATAGCAATATCAAATAATGGATTTGCATTCCTTTTCGATGAAATACGCTACGAACTTTTTGGTATTGAACTAGATAAAGTGAAAAATGTTGGTATAACAAGTACAATAAAAGGATATATTTCTATTTCATCAAATGAACAACATTTATATGATACTGCTGGATGGAATAATGCTAATATTATACATTCAACAGGAGGATTCACTCTTTTTCTTCCGCTTAAACTATTACTTGGATTTGCAGAAGATTTCAAACGTATTATAATGAATGCTAAACAAGAACTTGTTTTAGTAAGAGCTAGAAGTGATAATAATGTATATATTAATGAGGATGAATTAAAAATTCAACTGTTCAAAGTACAATGGCGCGTGAAACATATTTATCCCAACGATGAAGAAAACTTGAACTTTCTGAAAATAATAAATAGTACTCAACCTCTATCTGTACCATTTAGAAGTTGGGATTTGTTAGAGTATCCCGTATTGCCTATAACAACTAAGCAAGTGTGGTCTTTAAAATCATCCAGTCAACTGGAAACACCTAGGTTTGTAGGTCTCACTTTTCAAACAAATGTTAGACATCAAACTGAGAAAGATGCTAGTGAATTTCATCACTGTAATATAACAAATGTCAAACTTTACCTCAACTCTGAATGTTACCCTTATGAAAATTTGAATATAAACTTCACTAAAAATCAGTATGCTTTTTGTATGAAATATATAGTAAATTTCAAAACTCTTGTTATAATAAAAGCAATAGTCCCATATTGAACTGGTCAACCTTTAAAAATACATTTCCATGTATTCTATTAGATTGTAGCAAACAGTCTGAAAGAATAAAAAATGCCCCCGTAGACATTCGAATAGAATTCAAAGCTTCGTAGAATTTCCCAAACTCAGCCACAGCTCATTGCCTCATATTACATGACCGTATTACTGAATATATACCTTTGATAGGTATGGTAAATATTTTGTAAATATTATATTTTGTTCAGTTTCATAGAAGCCATTGACTTATCAACATGTATTATTTATTATTGCTCTCTTTTCTCTGCAATACTTTAGTTCAAAGTGGCGCTACTAATTTTGAAAATGTGCACACACACTTAAACACGTATGAGTATTTGAATTTGAATGAGAGTAACAATTTTGGAACAATAAATGAAACAAGTGACAGTTTTATGAATGCTTTGAAAGCATTCCAACTTCATTATAATTTAACCGCTGATGGTACATTGAATAATGAAACTTTGGACTTAATCAAGCGGCCTAGATGTGGTGTTATTGACAATTATAACTACGTAACAAATCATAATGATAAGTGGTCCAATAAAACAATTATATATAATTTATATAGAATCATTAATACAACAATTATAAATTTGATTGAAGAAGCTTTTACAATATGGTCAAAATATGCAAATATAAATTTCATACAACGATCAGTGAATGTTAATATATTAATAACTGCTGGAAAATTGAGACATATAAATGCAGAATATACAAAATTTTGCTTAGAGATGTTTGATGGAAAGAGAGGTACATTAGCACATGCAAATGTACCAGATATTTTGCAAACACATGTAGAAATACATTTTGATTTAGATGGAAATTGGGCTTATAGTAAGAATTACAATGCTGATATCAGTCAAATAAGTTTTCTAGAAGTTGCCATACACGAAATAGGCGACGCATTGAGAATTTACCATTTAAATGTAGGAGAGTCAATTATGTATTCATATTATTTCTCAAAGAACGATGATAATTCAATTGATTTGTATGAGGATGACATATATGCTATCCAAAGTTTATATGGTGTAGCTTTGAACACTACTACAACAACAAGAAAGCCTTTGGGTACTCCTTCTGCTACTGGAACTACAACTACTGCAAATCGACAGCCACTCAATATTTGTGACATAAATGATGATTTGAACAAGTTTTTAATAATAAATGAACATTGATATATTATACATAAAGAATGGCAGTGGGTGAAACATTTAGCACATGATAGTTTTGATCATTAACCTAAGCCACAATCAACATGGCTACCATTCATAAGAAATATTGGAAGTATATCTGCTGTTTACCAGCGACCAAATGGAAATCTTGTTATATTTGCTGATCATGTTTACAATGTTAAATTTCCCACATTGGAGTTTGAAAAACAATTTCAATTTCAAGTATAATAACGTGTCAGCTGCATTTTTCTCTTATACAGGCCAAACTTATATATTTTATAGTGATACTTACTCTGTAGAGATAGATGAATGTAACTTTGCTGTCAAAGGACATTCATATACTTATAAAAAGTTTTCAGGACTACCACTAGGTGTCACTAGTGCATTTAGGTTCACTGATGGCCTAATATATTTTTTCAAAAATAATAATTACTTTGCTTACAATGAATTTACAAATAAATTAGACAAAGCGGCAAAATTTGATTTATCTATATTCAATATAGAATGTTCTAATATAAGTATATTCAAAGAGTTAAGGAATATTGTGAGTAAAATTTCATCATTTTATAACATAATGTAATAATTTATTATCTTACAACTTGTAATACATAAATATAAATTATTTATTTTTCGTTTAATTTGAGGTTTAGAAGTCAACATCTGTCCTGAATGTCCTGTCTTCCATATCCACCATTACTCCGCACTTTTGATATTCTCCAACTCTTCTTTCAAAGAAGTTTGTTTTTCCTTCTAGAGAAATCATTTCAATGAAGGAAAATGGATTTTTGGTATTAAAAATTTTATTTCAATTTAATTCTGATAAAAGTCTATCAGCGACGAATTCAATATATTGTGACATTAAATCACAGTTAATACCTAATAGACTGACTGGTAGTGCATCCGTCAAAAACTCTTTTTCAATTACAACTGCATCTCTAATTATTTCCACAATTCTTGTTTCAATTGGTTTTTGAACAATGTACTTATTGAATAGAAGACATGCAAAGTCACAATGTAGCCCTTCATCTCTAGAAATTAACTCATTGCTGAAAGTCAGGCCTGACATCAATCCCCGACTTTTCAACCAAAATATTGATGCAAAGCTGCCGGAAAAGAAAATACCTTCAACCGCTGCAAAAGCAACTATTCTCTCGCCAAAAGTAGAAGTACTTGATATCCACTTCATTGCCCAATCAGCTTTCTTTTTGACACATGGAAGTGTTTCAATAGCATTGAAAAGGAACTGTTCTATTTTAGGATCCCCAATATATGTATCAATCAAAAGACTATACATTTCAGAATGTATATTCTCTACGGCTATTTGAATTCCATAGAAACAGCGCGCTTCAGTAACTTTCACTTCACTACTGAATCGCTCAATCAAATTCTCGTTTGCAATTCCATCAGAAGCAGCAAAAAACGCTAATATGTGTGAAATAAAATATCTTTCATTTTCATTGAGTTTACTATTCCAATCATTTAGGTCGTTGAATAAATCAACTTCTTCAGAAACCCAAAAAGAAGCCAAGGCCTTCTTGTACATAGACCATAAATCAGAGTACTGTATAGGTAAAACAACGAAACGTTTCTCATTTTCTCGTAATAAAGGCTCCAACTCATAGTTAAAATTTTTTGTTTCTTCAGACATATTTATAGACAGAATATGTTCAATATTAATTTTAAACTATGCAGTATAACGTACAAAGCAACACTGATAAAGATGTAACAGGATGATTGAAGACCACAGAAAATTTTTCCCTCTTATCATATCTTTACCGCAATTGCAAAAATCATATATAAATACTCATTATGCTCCTATTTAATATTATTTGAACGTTGCAATTATGGAAATCGCGAACGAAGTGGTAATAATAAGTGACGACGAGGAGGTTGAAGATTTAAATGAAGTGTGGATTATAAGTGATGACGAGGAGGAGGAGGAAAATATTCTTGAAGATTTAAACGAAGAAATGGCTAGAAGCGACAATGAAAATGGGGGTGACGACGATGAAGACGAGAACGAAGAAGAAGAGGAGGTCGAAGAAGAAATGCCTCCACTTGTGCCGCAAGCTATAGTCAACCAGCTGAATATGGGGGCAGTTGTTAATAGAATTATTCAGGATGTTCAATTGTTAAATGCAGCACCTGATAATTTAATAGCCTTCATAATTGGCAATCATGACGAAGATGAAGGCTATTCTTCATCGGAAAATAATGACTTAACGAAAAACTTGATACCTTATAATAATATTTTGGAGCATACAATGTGTTACACATTGAGAGGATATAAAGCTCTAATTTTTTGGTATGTATTTTGTTGATAATTGAGTAGCTTTTATTCATTTTTCTCTTTTTCAGTCACAATTTGAACTTTTTTATATGGGCTTGTCCCTTGTGCATAACGTTTTGTCACCCAACGATTCCGCACTGAAGCGCTGCGTACGTCCATCAGAGCATCAACAAAATTGAATACATAAACAATATTTCTCAATATTCCATAGCATGTTTCTATTGTCAAGAAGACTTAATCATATTACTTCCAAAAATTCTTTGTGCATCTTGTTCCCCTGCTTTTAACTTCAAATAGTAGATGATTTTATATAGGGAATGGCCAGCAGTTTACCTGCAGATCATAGCGTTGGTGGCGAAGCTGGAAGAGCGAACCAGGAACCTCTTAATAGGGGTTCCGGACAACCTCGTCCTGAGACTTATGGTTATTCCATTGCTAAGCCAGGTCCAGCAGAAAGTGGAGCTGATGAGAGGAGAGAATGAGCTGACAAGTGAAGAGGAGTGGCTGACGCTCCCCGCATGGCCTGCTGAGTATGTTTAAAGGACCCGACCATACATAACCCTTCTTTGCTATGGTCGTAGCCTACATGTTCGGCAGGGCTGTCAACTTAGGGTTTACACCGGCTAGGGATTTCACCGAGTTTCCTCCACTCTTGGCAAGTAACAATGTGTATCCAGTGATGGAGTCTGGGTTGAGGGAAGAAGAGATACCGGATGATAGACCTGAGGACCTACAATCACTTAATGGTGATCAGGGGGATCAGCAGGTCGAGCACCGGTCTCCAACTCCGGAAACACATACCCCCGAACTGGAGAACGCAATTCCAGAGCGGGATTCAGGCAGTCCTACGTCGGTATCCACTCTGTCATTGCCGTCGGAGGAAGCCATACCATCGGTTGTAGAAACAACAAGCGAAGACTCGGCAGAAGAGGAACTGCTGATGGAAAGAAGGCCACCAGTAGTGACGGAGCACTTGTCAGTTGAAGAGCTCTCATCAGCTGAAGAAATGTCAAATCAAGAGCCTATTAACGGTGAAGAGGCACTCCCGGCAGAGGGCTCAGACGACTCAGAAGTCGACTGTGAGATAATTGTACCAACTGTACTGACAACACGACCCCGCGCCGATACACCGATACCTTAGACATAAACCGCGGTACTACCACACGAACGACCATTACTGGAGGTGTCAGGGGTTCCCAGAGAGATTTTATCCGAAAGCGAATCCTGGGTGTACGCGGCCATAGTTGGGGATGTGTCTTGGCTTCGAGAGATCGCCGTCCACACCCGGAAGGGAGCTCTATGGTACGCTACCATATACCCAAGAGCGGGAAATACCCCGGAGGACTTTGACGAATGAGCGTTGCACGCTAGATTCCAGTCGGAGGATTCACACAGGATGGAGATGCAGGCGGCGTTTAGAGTGGCGGGCGAACTTTTGCGTGATGCTGGGACGGTGATGACCGCAGCTGACCCATGGGAGCAGATGTTGTTGGCCACCATCACCCCGGCACTCATTCTGAGAATCCGACCGCTCGCACCGACAGCTATCCAAGGATCCTTGGATACGGACAGGCGTACAACGTGGACGGTGCGCCATAAACCAGATTAAACGAGTACTTTTAAACCATCAAAATTTGGATAACGGGACGATACAACCGGGAGACTTCCACGTTATGCACGATGCCTGGGACGACTATGACTAGATTGAAACAAATAGACGTCAAACGAGACAAAATAGCTCAGCTTGCGATAAAGATATTTGGGAAGAATAAAAATAAATTATTCCTTTTTATTTTGATTTATATAAATATTTTAATTATTTTTTAGGTGTTCTAGGTAGACATGAACACTCTCTTCGCCCCTCCATCCATCTTCACATAATACACGCATATTATGTCTATTCTCACGTTTACACACAATACACGGTGAACAAGCCATTGCCTGCGATAAAAATATTTGGGAAAAAGCAAAAAAAAAAAAACAACTCAATCTTTAAAAAAAATATTAATGATGAAAAAAAATTAAATAATAATAATGATAATATTATTAATAATCAAATAATATAAGCAGGCCGAGCTCGCTTCGCGAAAGTAGCATCGCTCGCTCGGCAGCGACAGTCTATCAATAAAAAAAATTAAATAATAATAATCAAATAATATTGACAGGCCGAGCTCGCTTCGCGAGCACGGCTGCTTATTTTCAACGAAAGCAGCATTGCTCGCTCGGCAGCGACAGCTTATCAATGAATAAAATTAAATAATAATAATCAAATAATATTGACAGGCCGAGCTCGCTTTGCGAGCACGGTTTCTTGTTTTAATTAACAGCTCAGCCAGGGGCCACAAAATAAAGAAGAAAGTTCAAATTCAAACATGCATACACTAGACAACTCAATAAACTATTAACGAACTAACTTTTGTCTAGAGATAAGGTTAGTGTTGTATCTATGCTATAGTAGAGGGCGATGGACATAATAACAATATGAAATATATCATGTCAAAAATAACAAGCAATGACAAATAAAGTATTTAAACTATATTGCGTGATTTCTAATCTTTATCGAATATAAAAAACACAACAGTTTGGCGACGAGGATGGGATATGACATAGCAGAAGCTAACATACACAATGGGAAGAACATGCGGTGTGTTTGTCTATAAATGAAGCTGCTGATGTAGAAAGAGAGTTTCCTAATATATTTGTTCAAAAAGTCGGCTGTGTACCGAACTATGTCATAAAACTCAAGCTTCGAGAAAATATTAAACCAAGCTACACTCCCGAGAGAAGTGTTCCATTAGCTCTTCGCGAAAAAGTATAAACAGATTCTTTCTTTAAAAGTTAAATTGAGACACAAATAAAAAATATGCCAGACGAAACAATGCCATTGATTGGGGCAGCGGGGACTAAACGTAAGAGAGAAGAAGAAAATACAGAAGTGGACCCAGACACAGGACTGCCCATTGCAAGCTCCAAAAAAAGTAGGAGTCAATGATGCACTGGTCAACGCAAATTACCCCATCAAGAAAAACGATGATGTACTAAATAGTCTTCGGAACTCTAGATATTTTTGTCGTTTAGATTTATTCAAGGCTTATCTCCATTTGAAAACAGATGAGGAAAGCAGTATTATCCAGACTATCACAACTCATAGAGGTATTTATCGCATGAATAGATTGAGCTTCGGAATTAAAACAGCACCTGCAGAGTTTAATCGGGTGATCGACCAAATTTTACGAGGATTACCGAAAACAATTGCCTATTTTGACGATATCCTTGTTCATGGAGAATCAAAGGTAGAGTGCCAAAATAACCTGTATGCTTGCCTAAACAGATTACAAGAATATGATTTACATCTGAATAAACAAAAATGTGCTTATTTTCTAACAAAAATAGAGTACTTGGGTCATATTATCGAATTTAACAAAATATCAAAATGTACATCGAAAATAAACACAATCATCAATATGCCTCGACCAAAGAATATAGCAGAGCTACGAAGGTTTCTTGGCATGATTACCTATTATGCTCGTTTTCTACCAAACATGTCAACTATTACTTATCCATTACGGAAACTATTGAGGAAAAATCAAAAATATTTATGGTCGGCTCAATGTGAAGCCGCATTTATCAAATTAAAAACAGGAATAGCAAGCGATCAAGTAGTAGTTCCCTACGATCCAGAACTTCCAGTTATATTAACTACTGATGCAAGCCCTACTGGTATAGCAGCAGTTCTATCTCATGAAATTGGTAATGAAGAGCGACCCGTTGCTTTTGCATCGCGGGCGTTAACAGACACGGAGCAAAATTATTCACAGTTAGACCGAGAAGCGCTAGCAATAGTTTTTGGAGTGGATCATTTTTATGAATATCTGTATGGCCGTCATTTTACGTTGATTACGGATAACCAACCCTTAACAAGAATTTTTCATAATAAATCAAAACTTCCAAAAATGACTTCTGCACGATTGCTACGATATGCTTCCTTTTTATCTGGATTCGACTACCAAGTTTCGTTTAAGAAAGGAATAGAAAACCAGAATGTAGACTGTTTGTCAAGAGCGCCAGTAAATCAATATTATAAGTCATCAGACATGATTATTAATGAAGAAATTCATCAAATATATTGTTCAACCATATTTGAAATATCAACTGATGGATTAACATCTAAAGAAATCAAACAAGAAACTGAAAAAGATGAAGAATTAAAAAAAATCAAGCAAGAACTTCAATCATCTGCTATAGAGAGTGAATATGTTATAGATGATGGTATCTTATTCAAAAACGATCGAATAGTAATACCAAAAAGCCTTCAACCTGCTGTTTTAAAAGAATTACATTCAACCCATCTTGGGATTACGAAGATGAAACAGTTAGCAAGAAGATACTGTACATGGAAGAACATTGACAAAGATATAGAGAGAATGGTTAAAGCATGTGAAGAATGCGCAGCGATTAAGCATAGTCCTCCTAAAGTTCAGGTCCGCCATTGGGATCCTCCTGCTGGTAATTGGGAACGTATTCATATTGATTACGCAGGTCCGTTCTTGGGATTTTTCTATTTAATCATTATTGATGCTAAGTCACGCTGGGCAGAAATTAAACTACTTAGAGAAGTTCCAAACTCATCTAACTCAATAAGGTTGCTCAACGAAGTTTTCTCAAGTCATGGATATCCATTCGTCATGGTTTCCGATAATGCAACAATTTTCGTTAGCGAACAGTTTAAAAATTACTGCCGAATGCATGGAATCAAACAGAAATTTATTGCGCCAGGTCATCCTGCAACTAATGGCCTCGCAGAACGAAATGTCCAAACGTTAAAGAATCGGTTAAAAGCAATGGCTAATGAACAGATACCAATCCAACAAAAAATTCAAAAGATACTTCTCAGATATCGTGTAACACCCTTGGCCAATGGTAAATCACCAGCAGAATTGTACTTGAATCGTCGACTACGTATCAAATTAGACGCAATGTTCGTATACAAAGAGAACACACTTGAACAATGTGAGCCTTGTTCACGTTCTTTTTTAGTTGGAGATAGAATACAAGCAAAGTTTTTTATCAATAACGCAGTACAATGGAAATTTGGTGTGATTAAACGGAAGTTAGGTAAACTACACTACGTTGTTCAACTGGATGAAGGAAGATCTATCAAAAGACATGTTAATCAACTTTGGGGAAGTGGGGTTGAGAGAGTAACACTTGACGAATCAGCGGTGGATAGCGAAGATTTAGAAACAACGAATACATCTGAAGAACATTATTTACGGCTTAAACCCACAGTATCTGGTCACGCACCTTATGCAGGGCCTCCTGCGACACCCCTAAATGAGCAAACGATCATACCACCACGAAGAGAGCCTCCTGCAACACCCTTAAATGAACAACCACGAAGATCGAGTCGCTTGAGACGTTGTCCTCCACATTTACAACATTATATTAAATAGCAGTCTTTTATAAAGTAGGGGAGAATTGTTGTATCTATGCTATAGTAGAGGGCGATGGACATAATAACAATATGAAATATATCATGTCAAAAATAACAAGCAATGACAAATAAAGTATTTAAACTATATTGCGTGATTTCTAATCTTTATCGAATATAAAAAACACAACAGTTAGGTTGATAATAATAATCTTTATTACTTAAACAGACTACAAAGTCCTAAACAAGTGAATATAGAATTAACAGATAAAACACAAAAGAAATATTGCCAAATGTACAAAACAAACATAGAAAACAAAAAATTCATGTAAATATATCTATATCCTGTGCCTGTGAGGCATTATTATATAAGTAGCACATAACATATAAAGGTGACTTAGCTAAGACATTTGTTTTTGAAATTGGTAGATAAAAAGTATTGAACAGGCGAGATGAAGGGCGCGGTATACGAAAATTAAGTTGTACTAGAAGATTAGGACAATCAATATTATTTTGTATAATATTCCTGAGAAATTTCAAAGCAATAGAATCATGCCTATCTTTAATAGAAATACAGTTGAATTGATCAAGTAAAATATTATAATCAGTTCCCTGTGGAGGATACATATAAAATATCTTAAACCACATATATTTTAAGTATTTACGTTGCACATTTTCTAACAGTGATCTATAACAGTCATAATTTGGATACCATATTAAAATCGCATATTCAAGCTTAGATCTCACGAAAGCATAGTAAATTTCTAATGCAATGACTTTTTTACAGTGAGCTGTTAGCAATCCTGACCTTAACAGTAGGCGTTTTATCCATTCGAGTTCCAGTACGAGTAGTGGCGGGAGCCTATTGGAGAAAACTACCCAGTACAAGTTCTTATATTAGGTTGCAATTTTGGTTACAGTCCAAATATAATAGCCCTTGAACCATTCCCGCTCCTTTAGGAAGTTGGCTTGGTTTATCATAGAGCTGCATTTTGCTCGCTTATTTCTATATTCGAACAATAAAAACAAAAATACATATATATATATATACATATAATTAATTGAAGACTTAAGAACGGAGCCCTCTTCCTTACGGTTCGTAGTGGTAATACCCCTACGGTAAAGAGGGACGTCGCACACGACATAAAAGGGTTTCCCGAGAGTTGAGAGGTATTGTCAATTGCTCCGGTGACAATTGCAATTAATTTTGTTTACGTATATTAAATAAAATAACCATGGCCCCTAGGCCAAAATATTTTGACTCTAAGGAGGAGAGTCAAGTCCTCAAAGAATATCTTGAGGAACTTATCAAGAGCGGTGATGACAAAGCCGCTCGCAACGTTAAGAAACAACGTTTTTCAGTTGTTTATCCTGCTGTGAATGAGAGCCGTAAAGAGTATCTCGGCTCTTTTACCCCAATTCCAGCCATTGATGAGCTATTAAAAGCTCGCACGGCTATCCGCGTGGCACAAGATGCTACGCATCTTACGATTTGGGACGCACCCTTCGATGCCCGTAAGGTCACACGTAACCTTACTAAATACACAAAGGCCAGAAAAGAGGCCAAAGCGTTATATGAAAAACGCTTTTCTCCTGATGCAACAGCTGACCTGGTCAGCAACTACAACAAGCATGTCAAGTCTTGTCTTGATGCTGTCTCCTTCGCAAAGACTATCATTGCGAAATACCCCGCCCCAAAATGGACACCACCACAGCCTAAATACGTGGCTAAGTCCAGTCGCTTCACACCAATTCCCGGAGTTGAACGTGCTGTGAAAGGATATTGACGGTCCATCCAAATTGATGAAACTTTGAGTGTTTCCGTACGAGATGATCTCACCAAGAATCAAAAGAGGTCTCGCAATTCACAAGCTGCTTCATACCGCAGGGGAATACTCAAATCAGCCCTATGCATTGAGTATGAAGAGCAGATTAAGGCCGGCTTTTCTCTCTTCTTTAATGAAGAACTTGATTTTGTCCGATGAAGACACTGGTGATGACTCTTACCAAAGAGTCGTGAGGAAACAAAAGAGCCAAAAACAACTGGCTCATGAGGACCGCATAATCATGGCACAATTTGCAAAACGTGCCCGCTCTGAGCAAAAGTGCGCCACCAAAGTAGAGGTGCCCAAGGCCCGACGACCAAGGATTGTCATCTCGAAGATGGCAACACCTGCATGCTCGTATGCGCAGGTTGCAGGTGGGAGTGTTGATCTCACCTCCACCTACATCACGAACAGTGTACCTAAGGTATTTAACCCATCTTTGAATATCAAAGATGATTATGCAGTAGCAATGGAATTGACTGCATTAGGTTTTGGCTTTAAGGACATCGAGCCCTACATGCCCAAAAATGATATTCCCGATCAGACTTTTGAATCCATTTGGAAGGAACTACCCAAATGTGAAAAATGTCATACGATCATGGATACGAAGCCACAATTTCATTGATAAAATAAAACAAAGTGGTTGGGCAGTCAAGAAATCCAACCTTTTCGGTCATCTAGAGAAATGCAATGTGCTCCAAGCGTACACCATTGTGAGATGTTTGACCACCTAGACAAGATGGGTAAAATATACAATCAATTAGTTGGAAAGTTGGATTATTCCTGGGATCCTGAGTACTTTCTGGATATTGAGCGATTGACAACCAAACAATTGGAGGGACATTTACTGAAAGAATCAATCATAGACAACCAAGGACCTAGAAGCCGAGGAAAACGATCACCGATCGATCTCATAGGAGATGCCCTCAGTTGGTGCTGTGGAGTAATGACTGATTCCAAGATGCAAGATTTCGTGATGAATGAACAACAACTTGCCCAGAAAGTATCGCAATTACGTACTGGACTACACAAGCAGTATCAACATTTGACGTTCATCACAACCCATTTCCAGGAATATGACAACAAAATGCAGACCAATTTAGGGAGCATAAAAACTACAATAGCAAAAATTATCGATAAGGCAGAAACAAAATGGAAGGAAGGAGAAGAGCTAGTAGATGAGCTTCTTATGAATGACTTTATGGCATTGCAGTGAACTCTACATGTCCTTACGTTGGTACGACAAAACAAAATTCTGAACGCTTGCAAAAATAGACAGATTCCAACGGCACTAATAACTCCTGGAATACTGGCAGCTGATTGAGACAAATTGGAAATAAGACTGAACGATTACGGGCTGCAGTTGGCAATACCGCGGCGAGACTTATCACAGTATTACAAATTACCAATAGCTGAATGTGGACTAAGTGGAGACAGCATCGTATTACATCTCAAAGTTCCAGTCAGCCCTAGTAAACATTCATGGGAATTAGTGGAACTCTTGACAACCCCTTTTGGTTGAGGAAATGACACGTGTATCATAATGCATGACGTGATGTATCTGGCGGTCAGTGGAAAAAACATGCGTCCCATTTCCGGAGCAGGGTTACATCAATGTCAACCCTATCATGATCGACTATGTTATCTACCAAGATTCACGTTAGATGCGGTTTACGGACCACAATGTGCATTTAAAATGTATGAAGGAGCAACCGTAGATGAAATCACTCAATACTGCTCTTTCCGGTGCTATCCCGCACACCAGACCATAATTTCCGAGGTAAAACCAGACACCTACGTCATCACGCATCCTCCGACACAAACCAAGGTGCGGTGTCCAGGGGAAGTCCATGCAGTTGACGAACTACATAATAAGCAACCCGGTGCACTTCAAGTTCAGTTGCCGTGTAGCTGTTCTCTGTACTTGAACAACGAGAGAGTGACTCCAGCCCGAATCCCGTGTGGAGAAGGAAGCAGTCATCTAGAAGTTTTGCACGTTCTACCAGCCACCTGGACTACTTTAAAATCCTACAAAATCAATCCAGTACAACCCGAAGCCCATCCAACTTACGATAACTTGTCAGAGTGTCTCTGTTCTAATTGGACTTAACAGGTCCCACATGTAAACCTGTCAACCATCAGTGTAACAACTAAGGAGTGGGAAGAAGTCTTCACACCCCTACAATTACATTACAATGATTAGCTACACACTCATTCTCAGCACAAAGACGTTGTGTTGTATGTATGGAACGCCGTATTGACAATAATCGCTATCAAGTTGTGGAAGAGTGGACGACTCGCAGCCTACATCCCAGCAGCAACCGTCATCCCCACTATTAAGGGAGATGGACCGCATGACCCAAGTCATTCATTTATAGTGGTAATGGTATTTATGCTTTCATATTAACCGTAATCGTCGTTCTCATACTCGTTAGAGTAATTCAATATACCGTTAAGAAGTTGATCGCCCATTTTTATCCCTGGCGCAAGGGAGGCACGAAGCCACAAGTTGAAAATGAAGAGCAGCTGACGTTTAACGACTTTTTGGAAGGAACCCTCACGATAAATGGGAACACGGATGTCCTCGTTCGTATAAAAGATGAAACCCTCCAGAATCGACAACCGAGGTTGCCGAGGACTACTCAGCGGTTAACTGAAGTCTGCTCACGGAGCCCGGTGGCCCAGTAGTGGAAGCACCATTCAGCGAGTACATTGGTCCCAAATTTCAAGTAAAATTCTCCGTGGAGTATCTGGTGAGGTACAAGGTTAGTGTCCTGCATGTCAGTCGTCTTATATAACAATTTTCTGATAAATTATTGGGTATATAGGGCCGTAGGGCTGCTGCGATTGTTTATATCATTTCCCGACGTCGGATGATTTGTTAATTGTTAATTTTTCAACCCTCAGGGTACGTGTTGAGTACGCCTGTAGTATTTGAGATAAATGTTTGTTCATTCAGAGGATGTGGACACCATCACTGTCTGAAGATTGTTTAGTGCAGGTTGGCACTAGTTTTGTTGAAACAGAGTATTGTAAGCTGATGAGTTCATTTTAAGGTATATACTGATATACAAGACTCAAATGGGCTCAGAATAGTAAATGAAAAGTAAAATTTCTTGGGACATCATTTTGTTAGAGTAAAATCAATTTAGTCAGCAGCAGCTAGGGACAACAACTCATGAATGTTAAGTAATTCTAATAATAAATTTATGATCGTTGATATAATCGGAGGCATATATAAATAGTTTGTAACGGAAGGAAGAAAAAAATTAATTATAATAATCGTAAGGAAGTAATTAATCAAATCATTTAAGCACGGGTGAACGATACTGAAAGAACAAAGAGCTAGATAAAAATTATCAATATGTTTGTTTCTATAGTTTTTTGTGTAACCTTGTATAAAACAAGCTATGGTGTAGTAGAGGTAAACACAGGTGCGTATATGCAAACCCTACCTGAAGTCATCTCTTATGAAACGTCAATTCCTCTAATTTATGACATACAGTTTTCATCTGAAAAGGTCAAAAGTACAATAGATAGTTGTAGTAAGTCCAATTCATCACGATCTACAATTTTGTCATCCTTTAATTAATGGCATTACCATTAGTAATCAAACACAGAAAATTCTAGCCGATAATGTTACATCAGCCGGATGGAGTTTTCAAATTGCTTCCAGAAATCACGTACAAAGAATATTCACAACGCCGGAAGAGTCGGCATTATTCAAAAATAAAATCAAAGCATACTCTATCAAGTTTGACTTACAAAATCGAGTAATGAATCCAACTTTGACACTCAGTTCATGTGATGTTAATACAATTAATACGTTTCCTGGTATATTTCACTATCAAATAAATCAGTTAATAAGCGCATGCCATGCACGACATCTGTCACCTGACGTTGTCGACATGAACAGTTTTCAACACGATCTAGCCGTTGTTCAAACAAAAATAGCTTCAAGCGAATATCAATTAGCTATCGTGGACGCAGGACATTATTACGGACTACCGCTAACAGATTGCCTCATAACACATACAAATGTTAAAATAGGTGTGCATATACCCATTATCAAAAAACAGGTAAACTACTGCTAATTTTACAAAATTTCAGCAGAATTTCTTTTATTCATGATAAATACTATATACCATCAAATTTTTGTTACAAAGGTTTAGTTACACCCTGTATATTAGATGTTCAAGTATTATTATTCTAAACTGTATCTTTGCAGAGAATTCATCACATGCATTATCGCTTAACCACCCATTTTTGTAGGCAGTTATCCTTCCTGTTCACTTTGATAGTTAAATAATCAAAACGGGGATGTTCGTAAAAATGTGTTTTTATAGATAAAAAATGTTTGTTTCATTTGATAACCTCCCCTCTATATTTTTTGTTTTTATATAATTATTCTGTTACTTTTTACATGTTATTTTTGAAAATGGTTTTGACTTATTCGCGTCATATTTCCTAAAATAACAAGTGAAAATAGTTGTTTTACTTTCATAGTAAAATGAAAAACATTTGTGTTTGTTCATTTTATTCGGGGTATAATGTGAATTAAATAATAAACGGGGGTACAAGAACTATAAATTTAGGACGAATGTGCGGTGATTGTAAGGAGTGGTTACACACAATTGCTGATATGAGTGTGTAATAAGTTTTATTATTACATATGTACAATCGTTTCAAGTTTTACATTCAATTGCAGGTTCTATGAAACCTACCTTGGACACGAGGCTGTAATAGGGGGGTTCAATTTTTATTCATACCATTTTGGCGTGTGCGATGAAGTTTTATTTGATATTATGGAATGCGAGCAACATGATGCGTGAGGTGGTGAGTTTTCAGCCATTTTTAATTGATAATTTATCAATCGTGATGAATATAAAAGATAAATGAAATATTTGATTCCGTTAAAATTTTGGAAAATGTCACTGAAACTATTATAAGCGTGAAACGATTTTACCAAATTAACTTCAAACTTCAAGCTCAAAATCAGCGTATTTAGTTATGGTATTTTAAAATAACCTGCTTTTACAACTGCTTCAATTTTTGAGCCTTTTTTTGAAAATTTACATAGATTAAAGCACTTCGTCCTTTTACGGTATTCAATTGGCAGTTTATTGTTTGCATTGAATATGAAATTTATATAGAAATGTTTTGATATTTTTGTAAAAATTCAACAATTGTTACTGATTTTTATACAACAAATAACTCTGTTTATGTGTAAAAAGTTGGAAAACTACTTAAATATGAGAACTACATATAATGATGGTTAAATGGGGTTGTACAAACTGTTCAACAAAAGAATACAAATTCAGGAGTCAGTTTTCGCACCATCATCCTGAATAGGGAGCAACCGTAGACACGTGTTGCATCCTTGTTAGGTCTCTTCCGTACTGTATATGAGGCCGCACATAGTCGGTCATGTAGCCGCTAGACTATAGAAAAGTAAGCTGGTGCATGGCATGCAGAGAAATTAATCTGCAGCAGTGCCACCTATCATAATGCAGCCGAAGTGGCAGGTTTAAAGAAATACAGAATACTGTTATTTATTAGTTTGTAAGTCAAAAGTATGTGGAGATTCAATATTCAGATTTACTGAACGTTTATATTTCCAGAGAATTTATTATAGATCCTCTCCTGAATCATTAAATTTTTTGTAAGCTCTGCTAAAATAGATTTATTAAAACTCCGAGAGGGTTAAATATTAGTTCAGACAAAATATCATATCATTCTTCCTATCATCATAATATGCGATTCTATTATTGGAATGAAGATTACCAATATTTGAGATGTTGCTATTGCCACGATTGGCTGATAAATGCAGTAGAAACAAGATAATTAGAAAGATGTTTGCAGATCAGTTTTGACGTTGACAAATTCGGGTGGGTGGATTTCAATTTGCCAAGAGAAATAATGGATATCTTATTTTTCATATTTGGATGTCATAAAGTGTACTTCATGAAATTTGTTTGGGTGCCCTAAAGTGTCTCATTAAGAAACTCAAATCTTATTTTCACTCTGATATGTCAAAACACAATATATGTATTTGAGAGGAAAATTTCAAATTGATCAGATTCATATCCATTCATTAAAAAAATGTAAGAATGTATATAAACCATCACACTGCAATATGACATCATTCTGAACTTAGTATAAAAAAATGAATTTGTGCACCTAAACTGCATCAGTCTAAAAATGAATACCATTGAAGAGATGAAGAGCAAAGTGAATAATTTGTGTTTGCAAGTTGATTACTTGCAAACACAGATTGCAATATTGGAGAATATAGAGTACCAGTAGTCACTTGTGATCGCAGTGGAGAGCAAAATCACACACCATGTGCCATCGCCTGAGCTATTACGGGGAGATATCACTTGCAAATGCAGTCTGTGCACGGCAAGTGGAGATATATCTCCCCGAAATACTATTTGTGAAGCCTCCACCTCTAATTCCATTCAGGCGCTGGGAAGGTGTTCATTCATCAATCTATTTTTTTAACTGTAAATTAACTTTTATATATATATTCAGATTCGTGCTGGATGTTTTTATTGTAATTAGTTTAGTTCAAAAGTATGATTTGTATATATTGAAAATGAATGTATGAAAACTTTCTGTTAGTATTTACTCTACCCTACAGTTTAACTTCAACATAAATAACCAATAAATTGAATTCGGCAAGAATATCCCAATTTCAAGTAGGTAGAGTGGTTTATTTCTATACTTTTCAGTAAAACAACAAGGATTATGGCACAAAGGCCATTTGAACCATAGAAGCCTATTTTCCGGCGCAATTTCTATGCAGTATAGAGAATAAAATACAAGAGGTTGCTGGATTTTTTCTGAATGTTGAAAAAAAGTAAAAATAATAGAAAAGTGAACAAATAGTGAATCAAAGTGCAATAAAATGGATAAGTTTCATTTAGCAATCAATGGTATCGGAACTTTATGCATGGTTATTTATGAATATACAGCAGGATCAGATCATGAAGATATAAGCTCGAGAAATTCTACAGTCACGTGTTGTGCCGAAAGTTTGCAAAATAAAAGGCTGAACCTAGTTTTGAATCAAATAAAATATAATTATTTCGAAGATTGCTTCATAAATTAAGTGTGATGTAGTAGTACTGGTTGCTACTCTATGCATTCCGGTTATTTCACTAGCCATTAATAGAATAAGTGCGGACAAAAATAACGATCATGATGATAATTTGATTGAAGAAAGTAACTGAACCTAGTGACAGTAATATAACTTATTGGGGCCCGTGTACAGCAGAAAACACTATGCATTTGTTTAAAATAGGTAAAGATTCACGCATTGTAACCGTCGACACCAAAGGCAGACCTATATCTGAAGAAGTATATAAAGGCAACATCATGGTAATAAACGCTTGGCACTCAACCAAAAATAATAAGAGCGTTAACCAATTGGCAAATGAACTGAGACAAGTTAATTTAAGCAAGAAGAGAGTAGTGCAGAAAGCTCAAGTCTTGGATAAAAAAGAAAAACAACTAAAGAAACAATTGGTTGACTAAGCCTTGAAGCCTAAGCGAACTAAACCAAAAAAGAGTATCAAGAAAAACGAACCAAAACAGGATAACACGGAAAGCGCACTACAAACTGGAATAAACACTGTTTCCACTGCCATAAAAGCTGGAACTGATGCTATAGGTTCAACAACGCCAAACGAAGATCCCATTGCGTCTACTTCAGGTGCACAAAATCCGAAACCACAACGAAAAAACGGAAAGAATGGTCGAATTGCAAGCAAAATTTATAATGCTTCTTATGGCGTAACTATGGTTCTTTTATTGCTTTTACATTTAGTTTGCCCCACTACTCAAACAGGCGCCTTCGAACTAACCCGAGATATGAACATTACGTACATTAAGGAGATTTATGACCTTGCTAACGTCAACCAAAGATTCTCCATAGAATTCATGGCAATTGGCCAGCGACAAGACGAAGCCCTATGTAGCCAAATAAAAAATACGACTAACGCCAGTTTTGCCAAATGGATATCCACATTAGACACAACTGTAGAAAACACTTGCAATACAAATACCACCGAAGAATATTTGGGGGAGAGTAGGATGTTATGTCGCTTAGGCTATAGTAACTTATTAGAATTGATTACAGGAATGCATGTGATCAATGTTAAACCTTACGACAGACGCTGTAACTTAGCTTGTCTACGTGTGAACACCTTATGGCAAATGTTACATAATCAACCTAAACACCCAGCTTGTTGGTTACCCATAGTGCAATTCTTAGGAACCCAACAGAATTCACTAAAACTATCTGGAATACCATATATTTACATTTATTCAGATAGAATAATAATGCAATACTGGTCAGGTCAAATTACTTATATACCTAGAACTGCTCCACCAACAAGTAATTGTGGGATGCTAAGACTCGCTTCATCTGCAGAACAAAATAACACTGTTTTGATGAACCATTACATGTGTGCCAAACCTGGATTAAATACGCTGCCACGTGAAGACGATAACATTTGGTTTAAAAATTTGAGATTAACAGAAATATAAAATTGCATTTTAGCCGGCTTTGTCGGATTGTTTGTAGCTAAACATTATTCAAAAATTTTAGGCATTGCAGCAATCATAATTATATGGCGTTTCGTACCGTTAGTAAGAGCTGAAGGTTGTGATGGCCGAGTATTTACCATATCCAAAATTGTTGAGAAGAATATTGAATATACCACTTTTACGACCAATATTAGGAAATTCGATTGCCTTAGTATCAAAGGAGTAGGTGCATTAAAGATACAAGATATCGTTAGCACCTGGGCATATAGCCTAAAAACCATATTGCCTGATAAGTTTGTTCAAAAGTGCAACACTATGAACTACGCTTGTTATGACACTAAGAAAACATGGTGTAAAGGCAATCTACAATGCAAAAACGATTGTGAAAAACATGGAGGATGTTATCACTACCAACACTGTGAACAAAAGCAAAGTTGGAGAGGTGATGGCTGTGCACACTACGACGGAAGTAATTACATCGCTTTGAGCACCTGCATATGTGTATCTGAGAGACCAGAACATTATGCTTATATATTCGAAAGTCAACAAATGCCTATCCGAATTTTGATGCAATTAACCGTCGAAAGTGAAGTATTACATCACAAAAAAGAATACGTCTTACAAACTGGAGAGTTACAAGGAAACGATAACCAAATACAGTTATTAAGTTGGACACCATTTAACTTCCAAGTTTTTGAGTACAGGATGTGGCTTACAAGAGAAGTCGTGGTCTAGAGGTTGAGTTTTAGACCCGTCGGTAGCTGAAAAATCTGCAGCCCTATTTGTTTTAACTGCTATGAAAACAAAGACTAAATTCGGAATGAGAAAAAATTAAAAGAAATGCACAAAGCGTAAAACAAAGGAAGGGAGTTTTCTACCATCAGCAATTTCACCCTTTGTTACACTCCTTATAGCTGAACATAACATAACGTAACATAAATTTCAATCAATAAAGTGCCGTTTATCGACAAGCAAATAGTAACATGGCAATTATCATAATGGAGCACATCTATAAAATTAAGTAGCCCTTGGTCGTAGTGAAAAATAAATCTCCGAAAATGAGCCAAAACATCACTCGAGCAGTATCAACAAATTTTGTGAAGACTTATGTTTTCTATGACCTTCATCATCTATTAGAACTGGATTCGTTTGTTAGCTTCGAACTCAAAAACCGAATAGCGCTTTCCAAGATTTTTTTGAGCATTTCAAATAGGATTAATAAGATATTCCAAAATCAAAATGGTTTTATCTATTTCCTCAAACGTTGTCTTGCTTATAAGTTTTATGAGTAGGTGAGAAAAACAACTATAACCTTTCCATTCGATTCATCATTCTTCAATATTAATTTTCCGATAAAATCTGAATATTATATAGAAAAGTGTATAAGTCTATGTATGTAGAAATTTTTAAAATGACCCTAAATATAATAAATAAAGATTTATTATTTTGCTTGCACTACAACATTAAGAATTCCATTCTTCATTCTTAAAAGGTGCGCTCTTACGATTGTACGGAAGATATTTTACAAAATTATCGTATTTGTAGTATTGTAAGAGATATTTTATAAAAATATTGTATGAGTATATTGAGAAAAATTGTGTTATGATTCTCATAACTGAAAGTTTATCATCCTAAGACCCTCAATGATTTCTATCCCAAACAACACACTACCCTTTGCAGTAATTTCTTAGGTATTTTCTTAGATTAGAAAACTAAGCTTAAGTTCTGTTTTCTAAATGCTGAAAATGTTTTTCAAAGATTCTCTGGCTTTTCCTGTTCAGAATGAATTTAAATATGCAAGAAATGCTCGAACATAAGGTAAAATGCAGCGAATATTTGGACAATTGAGACGAATCTTCCTACGACTCATATAAGCCCACTGAGAATACGCTTGTGGCGAGGCGGCGGCCGCCTGCCGCAGAAAAACTACCAACGCCAAACTGAAAAAGGACAACAGAGAGTGGGAAACCAAAGAACGAATCAGGTACAGTGAATAACGTAAGAAATGGCCGCAGAGGCAAATTCTAGCAAGAAAAACATTAGTTATTTTGGGAAGAATTCTCGAAACATTTTCTTCTAGGTACTATAAATGAGATCGCAGTACGGTAAACCTTATCATTAGACATTCAATACCTTTCCCTGGTATCTACCGTGTTAGGTTTCTTAGAACGGAAGACGAAAATCAACTTTTAATTCTAAAAGACCCTATATTGAGCAAACTAAAACCTATCGAAGATAAGATGACGGCAACATTCCTAGATGATATTGGAGGTTCTCTGATCTTCCTAATGAAATCTTACAGGCCTGACATAGAGAAGGAAGAGGGGCTACGTAAATGGTTTAAGGAAAACAAAGATAACTATATCATTCATCCCGAAAGTTATAGCGCAGACCAAATATGTTTGCTCTTGTTAGGTAGTTTGTCTCACCACAAAAGGAAGTTTGAAGTATTGTTCAAATTTTTAGAGCAATCTTGGTACCAGTTGTGTAGCTTTAGGAATAGATGGGGAACCTATTATACAACCCCAAAGTAGAATCAGAATCTATCTACAATTATTGAACTTCAAGAGGGAGAGAGGCGGTCAAGATGATGTTTTTCCCCAAGAAATACAATACTCGGAATCAGATTCCGCATCTCACAGCAGCGCTGAGGAAGAGAAACGATTCGAACCCGATCCCGAGATACCTGTAGAACCAGAGGAACCACCGCAACCTTGTCTAGTTCCGGGTCCATCTTGCCCTATCCCAGGACTCGCAGGTTCATTGTTCCCTCAAATAGAGGAAGAAGATATAAGTAATTCTGGGTATTTTCAACCATCAGGTTCCGGCCTCCCTAATCCTAGACCAAAAAATCCAATGCCATCTCCCGGTACTTCTAGAGTCCAATTTTCCTATAGCCAAACATAAACACCTATAATTACAGCCCCTTCTGTTGAGTCACCACAATTCCCGACTGACTTGAATATTGAACAAATCTTCTCCCATGAAGACTATTGCCAGTTGTTACACTCTTTCTTGGATTCACTAATATGGACAGACGTGAGGAGGAGGCTACATGTGTCTGATAAGGCTCTTTTTGAAGAAATTATTTCAAACTTTAAAGTCTGAGATTTCTATGATGAGATAAAGTTCCCTTATCTGTCCACTGAGATGTCGATGCTGATAGGTTACCAGTTAGGAAAAGACGACTCGTTGGCTGGAGGATTTGGTAAGAACGATGTATCAGCGTTCAAAGAGATAGTAGCAAAACTAGCAAAAGAGTTTGAGAGTTACAGTCTTATCAAGCAGAATGAAAGTGATCGAATCAGAACGAGGATCCCCACTATGATTAAGGAGTGCATAACTGCAACTCGAGTCGATGTTGGTAAAATGTCTACTAGCTTTAAGAATCTGGAGAAGAGACTGTTTCCAGAACGTAGGGGAGTATAGGTGGTAGGAGGGTCAACAACAGAGAAGGAAGATCCAATTGAGCGAAAGAGCACTAAGCCTGGGAAAAACAAAGTAGTACTTCCATCGGTTGAATCCTATTCGAGTGAGGAAGAGTCAGAAGATAAGGATACAACTAAAGGGTCAGAGTCAGAAGTAAGTGATGATGAATCAGAAGAAGAATCTGTACCGTCAGCTTATTCGTTTAGTAAGTATGATATACCTTGTGCAGCTTATTTCACTCCATTATGTAGTCTTATTCATCTTCATTGTTTGAATTAACTGATAGACATTATTACTATTTTATGTAAAATAGTTCAATACACCTTCATCTAAAGCCGTCTCAACAAACCACCCTACATATTTTTGATGGAAAATAAATATATATATAATATAGGCATTGAAATATCCTCTCAATTAATAGGAGTACTAGGAACTAGATTGCCTACTGTTTGAGAATTTGAAGGAAAATTCCTTCTACATTGATTGAAGATGCTCTGATGACTTTCTTGTATAATTGGAGTTTCATAATTGCGTAAAAAGCTTACAGAAGATCTTAAAGGTACATCAGGTATCGATTTTTAATAGAATTTGACAGTTTCTTCAATTAATGTCTCAGCATATTATTGTCCTCAATTGCATTGCTCTTTACATGTTTCTCAAGGTAGTTGCGTGCTGTGTTTCTAGCATTATTTCTTTTTGGGAATTCTGTTTAATAAGCGGATTTAATGTTTTAGGGAGTTAATAAGATCACTTTAATTTTTTATGATTAGATCTATGCTTAGTAATAATTCTTTTTGGTACTTAGATTCAGTTTAGAGTACAGCGTGCTCGGCCTCTGAGACACTATTGAGGGTCATATCATGTTCTTCATTTTCATCTACATTACAAAAGTTAATTGTAGATTTTTCTATGATTTTAACATTTTTTATTAATTTAGCACAGCTTCTGTGTGATGAAGTACCGCACGTCACACATTTGGCACTACTTTAAGCAGTTTGCTCACATTCTTGCACTTACCAGATCCTTTATTATTCATATGCACATCACTGTCCGCCTTTCTGCCTATAATAAATATACAAAACTAATAGAGATAAAATCAAACTTTGTTCCACATGCAATTTAGATATAGAGATTATCAACTCAGTACCCATCACAGAAGTAGCTCACAGAAATGTTCGATTAGTACGAATAGGCAAGGTATTTCAATTAGTCATCATTATTGTTCATTCAATATCGGAGAATTTCCACTCTAATACCAGTAACAAGATCCAACTAATTACGTATTATGTAATGAGACGCCTCGAGATCGTTACTTGATCGTTGAAACTCATATATGATACAATGGGAATTGGAACTATGACATATTTGAGTAAGCGGAACAATAACCAAGAAGTATTATTCTCATCATGAAACTAGACGAAAAAGTTTTTGAGGAAATGCTCGTCCTGGAAGAGAAAAGAATTATCACAAGCTCAAAAAAATTTTGGCTTTCACTGAACCCTCTCTCCTTGAAACTTGAATCATGTAGGGCAACTGTAGAGGATGATCTTCAGAAAGGAAAAGACAGGAGACAAGAAAATGGCAAAGCATAGATAGAATCACAATTTTAGTCTTCCAAGGAATTGTTGTGAAATGGAAGTAAATGAAAATCCAAACCTGATATTCTGCACGATATACCCACAGAATGCCAGCCATAGCTGCCCTCAGTCATCAGCTTTTCTTCATGTTGACTTATTCGCTTCAGCTAGAGGATGGTTCTCTACCTTCTACTATGATGTCCACTATACGCCACCAACTGCTTGTCAGGATACTGCCAAAAACGTCACCAAGTACTCACAAGTCGTGATACTCATTTCCCAAAGAAACTATTTATGATATAGGATATACCAGCGATGTTCCTGGCTTTGCTCGGATTCTGATAATTGTGACTCCGATTGCTCCTATGAGAACTTATCACTTTTTATCCTGATTTTTGTTCTATTTGATTAAAGGAATAATTTTTCCGAGCAAAAGTACCCAATTACTAAAATGTTTCTCACTTTGAAAGTCCTTAATTCAAAGCCAGGGAGATAGTAATCATCATTTCTCTGCTGAGAGGTGAAGAATAGTAACAGCAATATGCCCTTACTTTGCTTGGATCCTTATTATTCAAAAAAATTCAAAAGTTCCTATAATGAATAACTAAAGTTGTAGCTTCCACAGAGTAACTATTCAGTAGAATGTTGAAACAGTACAGTCACGAACTTCATCAAGAAAAAATTAACCAACTGCAAATAAATGCATGTAGAGACTCATGAATATCTAGCCTAACATTCAATCTGAAATCAGGCCATCACGTACACTAATCTCAATAAGAGATGATATATTCTTTCTATTCTGAGACAAAAATCATGATTTCAATAAATACCACTCCAAGTACCTAAATGTTTCATTTCTTAATTTTATTTTTTTTTTGTCATCAAGGCATCAAAATTAAATTTGTAGCTCTGCTATCATGCAGCAGTACAATTGAACTGAGGGGTTGCTCTATTATTAAGTTCGCGGACACAGTGAGATGAATATCCCTTTTTAGACCAATATGTTGTATCTTACGCACCTTGTATCAAAAATAACTCTTTTTTTATACTTATTAATACACCTTCTCATATCGCTTGCAAATTCAACTTGTTGAGACAAAGTCAGACCAAAATGTACTGTCGAGAAAGCAGCATCGCCATGCCCATATAATCTATTTTGTTCAATTATACTCATATGTTATCTTTCTGATCTTGCGTATCAAATGGAGGACTGATCCCAAACTTATTCTAAGACTACATCTGAAATTAGTCTTCAATCAATCTTATGAGACCTGTGATTTGACCGTGAAAAATTCATTCGAAGGCTCTCCATTTACTTTCTATATTTGAGATGTAGTTCGGCCAAGAACAGTTGGCCATATTTACCGTTTCAGTTTCTTGTGTCTCAGTCATTGTAAGGAACAGTCATGGAAAGAAGATGAAACTGCGAATGTTGCGGCGAGATCTGTGGTAAACTAATCCTCTTCTAATGATAACAACTCCAGAACTCCAAACTACCTGTTTTGTACTAGCAAAATTTCTGCTCAAGTACGCTATATCAGAAGGTTTGAGTTATTTTTATCCCTAATGTCAATCATGATTCTACCTATTACAAAAATCCACGAGATTCTAGAGGATTTGATTAGTCAAAATTCTAGAAACGACGTTTCTTCCGTTCTGCCCAACCATGCTGAATTAGACAAGCATTTGTCAGCATATGGGAAATATAACACTTGATTCCAGTGTAAGCGACAAATATCTGTGGTATGTTGCTGTATATCAGCAATGGGGAGCCAATGGCACGCGACGAAATGATTCGAGAACGAAATTAAGGTATCTAGGTACCTAATCAGAACATCTTATTTTCTGCATTCAAGGTCATAGAGATGAAGTTTGTTGTGTACTGGACTACAGGTGCTCAAACGGCAGCAGATTGCAAATGAAGAGTATCAAGCTGATATTTTTTTCTATTAGCCAATAAATCTAGATTATTTGCCACATCACGCTTTTATCAAGAAAACATGACACGTAGGTCAATCTAGATTCGTCATCTCTGCTCTATGAACCACTTGTACTTGCGGTACCACCGCATGCTTTCAAGTTACGAGCAATTTCAAGGTGCCGTAGCTATTGAGAATGTGATGTCAAGCTTGGAGGCTCACAGTAAGGTTCTGGTGCCAAGTGAGGCAAAGTCAGACTCATAAATTCATATTATTTCTTGTTGTTCTTCAACTATGGTCTAATGCTCATGAAATGACAATTATTAATTATAAGGAAAATTGAGCATAACCAAAGCAGCGTAAGTCTGAAGATGTTTCGACTTTTCCAGATAATATTTGATATTTAAGAATACTATCTACAATGATTTGTCCAGCATTATCTTCAGTTGTGACGGTTTTATTATAGAACGATGTATACAAAAGTCAAGAGTTTGTAGTACTTCTCAATTTTTATGAAAGAATATGTCGAAACAACATCTGAATTCTGCATAATTATGGAATTGTGACTAGTAGTCATCCAAGAGAGATAGTGTTTTAGCTAGGCACATTAACTATCGCTCCAACCGTTACTGGATTATTTGGAGCATTTGACTTTTGTCTCACTTGCACAATATACAAATACTCCATTTTGCATTTTTTCCTTGCCCCTAGCGTACATACTTTACTGGAATCTTGTCTTCTTTGTTGTAACATGTAAGTCCAACCAGGCACTATCTGCTTCACGGTTGCGTTTTGCGTCCTGATAACAGTTAAGACCAATGTCTACTCAATTCAACACCGATCCCGTCAGCAGACTGGCTCAACACTACTGTTTGGCAGATGGTGTAGATTCATCACAGACATATACAGATCATTATCAAAGTTATTGCTGATTTTAGAGATTAATTTCTCATTGTTCGTGTGTTGAGTCATTCTACATATATACACTAATAATATTCTCTTATAGAATCACTTTTTTCTCGTAGTTCAATGAAATTACCATACTAACAAACTCAAACATGATTAGACAAAAAAAAACATTGTCCGAACATCGAGATGAGCACTTTGAAATGGGATGGACTTTGTTCACTTGTATATATTTTTTCCCGCAATAGGACAGAAATAATTGACCCTTAGAGGGGAGTGGCCTGCTCCTGAAAGGTGACGCTTAAATTGCGAACGATGAAAATATAGAAGCTATTGATTTTAATAAACAGAATAGATCGAGAGCCTTGAAAATTTTATTTAGTTTCGATAAGACTAGAAGTGGATCACGTCCCTAACCCTGGGAAGACTCGAGGACGAGAATTATTAAATCAGACTGTGTATGCACTAAGAGAAGAGAGTCCGAAATTTGCATCACACGACGTCATGTTGCAGATGAACCAACAATCTTCAACATGGAATGTGCGTGTAGTGTATTTTAATCAGGATACAGATTTTGTCTTTCCTGATTGTGTATCCTAGAGAAGTTATTTAATTCCAGGTGATATTTTAGATATTTCACCAATACCCTATTAAACAACATGAAAACAGATGAAATAGATTCCAATAATAAGTTTCTTGCTTCAAATCATTTACTATTTGATTAACTCCTATCATGTTTATGTTGACATTTGATATGTTTCCACCAAATTTAAATGGAGGTCTACAGATATTCAGAGCCATTCGGAGGAAAAATCGGAGAGAAACGAGTACATGAGGCACATCAAATTGGTAAATACGATCTTAGAACATGACAGTCCATTATACGACACAGAATAACTACTGTTCAAGCATTACTGAAGATATGCATAAAATGGCATTACAAGTAATAGATGCATGGTCATCTCGTAAAATCAGTTTCAAACATTTGTCAATGACCATGAGTTCAGTCATTTTCCAAAATCGCACTGGAAAATGATTATTTCCTAATATATTTGACGTTGAACAAGATGACCAAATCCAACAAAAGTTGTACTTCCCAAAATATCAAATGAAGTCCACACAATAACTACCAATAGTCTTTGGTTAGTCAAAGATTTTGTGTTAAGAGATTAATCAAATATGCTTCAGCATCTGTTTTATATGATTGCAATAGTTTAATAGCGGGTAAGTTTTCGAATAGTGGAAACACCGAAATCTGAGACTTCTACATGAAACGCACTAGTTCCTTGGGCTTCAGATTCACGGGCTATCTTGGAGAAGTTTCACTTAGAAATACCTATATTCATAATTCTGTCAGTTTCCTTTGTTTATATCTAAAATATAATGAATTGACACTTTCACTTGTTCAAAATATGTGTCAACTTATCAACGTATTGTGACTAAGTTAGTTCTACAATTCGAGTATAACTCAGTGTTATCTACAATTTTTGCTCAACTTATCCTAAAATTCGATGAATTACAGTCCTATTGAACAATTACATTCATCAATCTTGCATCAATCAGACGGTAAAGAGAAGAACAAGAACTAGAATAAATTTTTATAATCGTTATAACATATTTACTTGAAAGGAATAGCATGTATTGGTGAAGCAACAAAAAAGAAGTAATAAGATTATAAAATATTGTAGAAAATTGAATGACATATCCTTTGAAACTTGTTTTCCATTCAATGAAATATTCTGAGCAAAATCTCGCAGATTCAAATTTTTAATATCTCAATCAACAGAGCAATGTGACAGGTATTTGTTACCGAATTGCCATATCGTGTTCCTTCTCACTAAAATTTTAATTTTTAATAATTCGTTAATAAATTCACTTAGTACTTCCAGATCATTTTACCCTGCTTATATTAGCTTGCCGTATCGTTGTTGTTTGCATCAAATCTTGTTATCAAATTTCAAACCACCTTCTCCAATCTTACTGAAATTTTCTATACACTTCTGAGACTTGTGCTACTATGCTTAATATTATAATTTGTCCAAAATGGCATTCGCTATAACATGGCAGATTACTTTCTCTTCATAGCTCTCTTGATATGGATACCAAATGAGACGCTCGCCTCAAGATGACGGATCACCTATTTCTTCACGATCACCTGGACGTGGGTATCAAATGGAGGAATGTGACGAGCCAATTAACCTCCATAATATTTTTGTGTGAAATTTGGGAGGTCTATAAAAAAAAAAAACTCATGGAGAGATAAAAAGTACAAAATATAATAAAGAAAAAAAACTTCAAACATTATATCAAATTGCACTGAAAAGGAGAAGTGTTTCCTGGATCTCTATTGATGAGAGCATGAAGCATCTACAAAAAATAACGTTGATATAGTTTAGCGCTCCACGCTTTTATTTGTGGAGAAATAGGAAAAATATTACATCCTTCTTCTTGGGGCAATTCAATATGAGCATATTGGTTTTATCTTTTTTCAAATCTTATTTTCTCAATAGACCTTAGTTGGATATGAGATTCATGTTCGTAATGATCCAATGAATATCAGATATTTATTTTTTTATTCTTATTTCCCGGTCAAAATGAAGCGTAAAAATCAATAAAGTACACTAATGACCATGATTCCTCACTCTCTGACTGTTTCATGTTTTTTTCTTCAAATCAGAGAATTGACCGGCATGCATAAACTTTCTTTGTTTTGATGAGATTTTTTTCCAATGCAGAGAATATTTTCACACAATCTATTCATTTATGATACCAATAAGCCGGTTTCATGGAAAAAAAAAAAGAAATATTCTTATTATTATTCAAAAGGATAAAAGGATCAGTCTATGCAATGTAATGATTTATTTAAATAATGATTACAATATAAAATTTATTGATCACTGGAAAAAAACCAAATTGTATTATTTACCTGAATTGGAGGATAAATATGTCACAGTTTGATTGCCTATCGAAATGTTCAACAATTATATTCACCGATATCGTTGCAGCAGCTTATTATTGTATTCAAATCTTCTCATTGAATCTTCATCTTCGGTCCAATGTCCGTTCCAAAATCACTACAAAAAAAAAAGAAAATATTGTTATATCCAATTTGAAATTCAAAACAATAAAAATATACTGTTCTAATGGATAAAAGATACTGGATAACGCATAAATGCAAGCGTAATTCTTTATTCTTAAAAAGCAGATATTTCATCATTTTTAGCTAGTTTTAATTCATAAATCGACCGCACTGATATCTAACAGACAAAATTAATATACGTAGTTAACCAATATCGATATAGATAATAACTATCGCTGTATAATCTGTCAAACGCTGTCAACTCTGTGTGCCATTGTTTAAATATAAAAAATAACGCTTTTTTATAATGGAAGAGCTCCTAATATCTTTGATTTTCAAATAAACTTGTTCGTGGGACAAGAAATCTGTAGAGTATAAGAATACAGATGAAAAAAAATTGTCTAGGGGGGGAATAGCGAATGAATGCGGCTTAGCTGGAGGTAAGAAATGTTGTCTATGGATGTTTTAATTAGTGAAACGATTATTTTGAATAACTACTAGATATAAAAATATGTGAATGCAGGAAATGAGGCTGAAGCTATTTTCAAGTCTCTCAGAGCAAAATACGTTTGCGAAAAGAAGAAAGAAACAGGTGAATCGAAGAGTGGATCTGCAGCATCATTAAAAGTCAAGTGGCATTTGAAAGAGCAGCTTCGTTTCCTGGATAATCAGATCACACCTCGAATAAGGTATTTACCTTCAATATTCTCCTAGAAAATTATTTTGGCTAGTAACACGACAAATTGAAGTTTTCAATTTTTTAGAACGTTTTCAACATTCCGAAGAACAAAATCAGATTGGACTGCCCAGACGGAAGCATTGTAAGATTTTTCAATGAATTCAAGTACGGCGGTGTACACCAATTTATCACAAGAAGGAAGTGATCCTTTGAGCTCAAATTATGTATTTATGAAAGAGTTTTCGGAAGAAACTAATCCAATAATACCGACAAATGCGAGACGGAATTTGTGTAGCTGGACCATCCGCATCAAATTCTTAGAAGACTCATTATTTTGATTCGTATTTTTCGTAGAGGATTTTTTATTTTATTTTATTTTTATTTTCTTCATATATAGATACAACAATTGAATAGAATTTTATTTTACATAATTGAATGTTGTCATGGCACTTCTCCCACACAACTATTCAAATAATCCTTCATATCAGTTCTATGACGGAGTCGTATTGTTGGGCCAGCCTACCTGCTAGAAATTTTTTAATCTTAAGGGTCAACTAATCTCACAGTATAGTTGGGTCAAATGCCAGCAACTGATCACTAAGCAAGGTTATAAAATAAAATACCGTATGACACAAGAAGATATTTTTATTTCATAATTGTTTTGTACATTTGATTCATATAAGTACATTCAAACACATACATATAACATATACATTTATATAGGTACAGTCATATATACTTTTATATAAGTACAGTCACATGTACATTTATATAGGTACAGTCAAACACATATATATATATATATATATATATATATATATATATATATATATATATATATATATATACATTTGTTTATAAACTTGGAGCATGCTTGTGTGCCACACTTTTTATGCCCTTTGAAATAGCTGGATTACTTGGAGCATGCTTGTGAGCCACACTTTTTATGCCCTTTGAAATAGCTGGATTTGCTCTGAATGTCGTGTGCAATAATTTTGTCGGGTTTTCATCTAGGTTCTTCAAAGCTTTCCTTTTTAAACTGTTACTCAAGATTTGTCTGGGTAGGGATGTGTCTTCTCCGTGATTATAGTTTAACTTAAATTGTAGAACTTCTGCAAAATTTTTTGCCGTTGTGTTAAGTTTTGCAGGACACTTCAATTTTTTATTCACACATTTCCAGTGTACAGTTCTATTTTGCAAAGAATTTGCCACACAAAACTTGAAATTATTCACATTTAACAACTGATTGCCTTTTTCACTCAACATACGATACTCACACCTCCCATGTTTGAAATATGGGTGAAACTAGATAAATTTATTTCGGAATTGAAATTTATAGAAAATAAATCCTACACATCCCAAAAGTACCAGCCACCACTACCGAGAATTGCTTTAATCCCTTGGTTGTATGATGTTGGCCCAACTACAAGGTAGGATTAGTACCTGAGGATTAATTTGGCCCAACTATAACGCGTCCTTCTATGACGCTTTGCCGTTCTAGTTGCGTTTCTTGCACCTGACCTCCTTCTTAAGTGGCTATTATCAACCAGTGCTGAATATTTGGGCATATTATCCCGCCAATCTCCATTCGTAACTTTCCCCGATAAATCGTAGCTACAGTTACAGTTAAAGTATTTCTTCAAATTTCAAAATTAAGATTCCAATAAATGATAACCAAATACTTTTTTGGAAAAAAGCGCTATTATATTAACTTTGGCTGCCTGGCTGGCTGGTTGGTTGGCTGGCTGGCTGGCGTGACGCTGAGTTCTCAGCAACTATACCATTTACAGACTTGAAACTGGTACTAAATAAAAGCTGCTGTTTCGTAGGTTTGCACAAATTGCTTTAATTCAAGCTCAGTGATTGAGGAAGATCAAATTATTCAATTACTTGTTTCAAGTGAAACAATGCCCATAGATATATATGACATTAGGAATATGGTAACTAAAATTCATTAAAGTAGATAAAAATTCAGTTGCAGCTTCAGCCGCGGATGACACTATTATTATGTACAGTTGTCAAATCTGTCCGGGATTCATTCAATGACTTGTTTGACGCGAATTTGAAGCTTATTAGAATGAATTATTATTATTAGATGAAAATTTGTCTACTTTTGGTGTATTTCTTCTATATAGCTTTGATAAAGATCAAATTATCATTTTGAGGTACAGCACTTGACCTCCCGTCAGTCAATAACTAAACAATGAAGATTAAAAGGTATTTTTGAGTTTGTACATGCATAAATTATGTTTCTATCAAATAGTCAACTTGAAACTAGTACTAAATGGAAGCTGCTGTTTCGTAAGTTTGCCCAAACTGCTTGATTTCAAGCTCAGTAATTATGGGAGATGGTAATTTGCGAAATCTCTGAAGTAACAAGCATTCATGAGCTGTTAAAAATGCGCTATCATCATCTAGATGATTTTTCAATTTTTTCTTACTTCTTAATATTATGTTCTAGGAAAAATACAGAAATTTACTTAGAAGAAAAATATTTTCAATACTACCCTTTCTCACAGGTAAACAGACCTCATGCTGTGCCTGGGTTTACCATGCTATTAGCAAGTAGAGTCATGCTGAATTAATTTGACCTGTACAGTTTGTTCAAAGCTATTTCGTTATCGCTCTAACTTACTAAACCTGTGGAGAACCGCACACAGCAATAGATTCTACCTGTTGGCGCTCAGAGTAGGATTGCAAAATATTTAAATTTGGAAATCTCTAATCTCTGTGCGGATTATGTATTTCAGATTTACTTGAAATAAAAATGAATTCGGAAAATCAAAATAGGTCTTTGACTGTTACCAGAAATATAAGATAAAATAATCGTTTTTGACCGGTATTATACATATTAGGGAAAATAAAATAACAAAGGCATACCTAGTGAGTAGGTATATAAATGAGTTTTCAAAAATTTAAAATCAGTAGTAATACTAACTTTCGTATTGAGGTCAACAATATACGTATTTAATATGTGGCGACCAAATTAAACCGACATTTTTGCCGCAAGAAGCGTAAGAAATAGTTCCAAATGTGTATAGCTATCTAAAAGAAAAAGATAGTTAAAGTGGAAATTCGGCTCTGATAAAAACATCAGAAATGACGAAAGTGCCGTACAATATTGTTCGTGATATAGTAAGTGGAGTGAGACCTAGAAAGAAAAGGCGTGACGCGGGTAATTCAAAGATAGTGAATTCTTTTCAAGAGGATACAATTCGACGCAAAATATATGCAGTGTATGCCGGAAAAATGTTGTCGTCTATCCGCATAATGTATCAGAGACTCAAAGACGATTAATGTGAAATAAACTGTTCTTTGACTACTCTGCATTATTCAGTTCTCCATAAAATCGGTTTTATATATATATATATATATATATATCGTTCCACAGTTAATCGTTTTGGATTTAATCAAGAGATTCTAAAAATCTGTCAAGTGAAATGCATTTTCAGCCAAGTCGGTTGATATGGAAACAGTAGGCCATTATTCTTATACTACAACATTCCTAAACACTGATTTCCAAAATTCTACAACTACCAACAGAACTGAATTTACGCGCAAAATTAAAAAAAGAATTCCTACTGAAGTGCACTTCCGGTTCAGTCTATTGTTGTGAAAATAGTATGCAATCATTCAGATGCTACAGCAGACTGAAATACCAAAATTTCAATATTCTACACTCGATCGTTTCGAATTTATGCGAAAAATACCATAAGACTGTCAAGAAAAGTGCACTCCCGGTTCGGTGGATCTCAACAAAAATAAGATATGAGCATTTAGACAGTATAATCGTCCTAAATACTGAATTCTCACAATCTACGTTCAATCGTTTTGGATTTATGCGGAAAATTTTAAAAATGTTTGGTAAAGTGCTCTTCCGATTTAGTCGATAGCAATAATAATGCAGGATGTACAACTAGATATTATAAAAAAAAATATAAAAAATCTACGGCTGATTGTTCAGAATTTATGCGGAAAATTCAAAAAGTCTGTCATATAGAGTGCACTTCCGGTTCAGCCGATTGTTACAAAAATGAAAGATGACCATCGAGATGCTACAGCAATTTCAAATGCCAAATTCAAGTATTCTATTCTGGATTTATGCGGAAAATTAAAGAAAAGTCTCAAGTAAAGTGCACTTCCGGTTTAGCCGATCGCAATCATAATGCAAGATGTACAATAGAATTGAAAAAAAAACTATAGAAAAATTATTAAAATAACTAAGAGAGAATTCCAAAACAATTTAATCTCATCACAAACGAAAAATGGCAAGAATTTTATAAAATACAATTTTTATCAACAGAAAAATGTTATGATACATTTTTTGGTCAGTTTCAGCCTATGTTTGACTCTAATATAACTTTATTAGAACTACAGAATAGCTTAGATAACTCAAAAAATTTAAAATCCTCCGGAGTAGATGGTATAGGCAACGAACTTTACAAAAATCTTTCCCCGAATTGGATTCATCACCTATTAATTTCTTCAACAACATACTAACTAGCGGAAGCATACCAATACTGTGGTCCAAAGTTCAGATTATTATGTTACACAAAAAAGGAAGCACTACTGACCCCTTGAACTATAGGAGAATTGCTCTCATTTGCTCCTGCTGCAAAATATTCACACATATTATTCATTCTCGTATACAAAAATACACAGAGAACTTCAACATTTTGATGGAAAACCAATCAGGCTTTCGTAAAAATCGCGGTACAACAGACAATATATTCGCACTAATGTCAATAATTCACTTACATTTGAGACTTAAAAAAGGTAACATATTTGCAATTTTTGTTGACTCTCGACGTGCATTCGACACGATTAACCATACAATACTCTGGTCAAAACTATATGAAGTGGGGATCAGTACAAAAATTATTCGACTTTTACAAAAATTATATGAAAACGCATGCATCTGTTTCAAAAATCAAGATAGCACTACTAAAATAACCAGCGGTGTACTCCAAAGCGAAATTCTTTCTCCCCTTCTTTTCTCTTTATTTATTAATGACTTGGAAGATTTTTTTCGAGAAAACGGGGCGGCAGATTTAAATATTGATGGTTACAACGACCTTCTTCTGCTAGCATACACAGATGACTTGACTTGGTCATACCATTGATTTTATAATACTCAGATCCACAGCCCTTATGGCAGTTTTGGAAGTCAGAGGAATAACTCCAAATAACAGTATAGATGGCACTAGTATCGCGATGCTGAGATTTTTGTCCTCTAAAATGCCTCTAACTAAAAGCTTATTTCGACAAAGTAGGTATCTTTAGTGTTGGAAATTTACCAGCTTGTGAACACTAGATGGCAGGGCAAAGGAGGCGAGATTTTTCAATTGTATCTTCTAAATATATTTGATTTCATAATTTTTCAAATCAATGTAAATAAAAATAATGGGAGATTTCAAAAAAAAACTCAAGAAAGTTATAATTGTATTGACTTAAGAATTTATTAAAATTTTAGACATTTCTGAAAATAGCTTCATTCATTCTACCTAGAATGTACCATCAATAAAATTGCTATCCTCAATAAAATATTGCTGCCCTCTTTAGTGAATAACTAAAATTTATTTTTACGCCATTCTCTATCAGTCCTTTGAGAGTGTTAGCGAATTTTTTTGGAAAAGCGATTTATTTGGTTATTGGAATTTATTACTGTTTTTGTTGTTATTTGCTTTGTTATTGTTTTATTTTTTAATTTATCTGCTGATCACATTATTGTGCGGTTCATAATTTCAATATGCCTAGTATTTGTGAATTTATCACGTGCAAACGACGAAAAAAAGACTTTCCAAACCTGACATTTCTTCGATTTCCTGTACAAGATTTCGATAGATTGAATATATGGTTGACCAATGCAGGTAAGTTACTATTTCATACTATAAGATAATATTTCAAATTAAACAAATTTATAAAGTGATTCCATCATTGGTTGCGATTCGCTGTTCTTGGTTCGTAGTCACGAACGATGAAGACTCAAAGTGCTTTTTGATATATTTCATTGCTGTAAACTCATAGTACTAATGGATAAGTATGAATGGCTAGAAACATAAATTCACAGAAATTCAACTGCTGCGCGTTCAAATGACGATAAAATTGCGATACAGAAATAACGTACTTTACGCATCGCCCGCACAAAAAAAAAGTTCCAACTATTTTGATAAGACCTTTCTTGCAGTTTTGTAAATGATTCAAATGCCATTATTTTGAAGCAGAAATAATTAAAGAACTATAAAAATACAATGCAACAATTGTGTGGGACTTATAGATATCTACTGATAGACGTTAAAAATATTTTGTAATAATTAAATCAATTGTACAATTCGTGCAATTAATTTTTGGATTTGGAATTTCTTTTACTATGAGCTACTGAAAAATATAAAAATAAGTCCGCTTTTTATCATAATTATTGTTTCATTGTGATTTGTCCGACGAAAATTAGGTTCCGATACAAACTGATTTTGAATAAACCCGATTTCTCAAAATAAATTATTTTAAATCATGGAAATATAGAATTGTCCTACTTTTAGTATAAGGGCCAGGTTTTTTGAGCGGCACATTTATCTCTGAGAATTATTCTTGGGTTATTATACCAGACATGAAAGACGTGCCGCTTGCTTTGAACCTTGAAGTATCCACTCAAAACTCCATAAATCTGTTATGTTGTCTCGGATATATTGGGCATTGACATCTGGAGGGCTCAAAGCCATCTGGACACGTTCGACATCCATAAATGATCTGCGTTCGGCATTGAAATCCAAAAAAACAATCAAATAATTGAGTCATGCCATAAATGTTAGACAACTTGTAAAAAGTGAATGCTGTATTCGTATGGTATTATTAATGTGGATTTATTTAAATTTGCAACGTGCCTGAGAAAATTAGATATGGATTCGTACAGGCGCAGAATTTTAGCTTGGACGAAAACAAAATTTGCAGTAATAATGGAACCATTTTCTTCTTTCATAAAATAGTTGCAATTGTTCATTTATAACGCATGGAAATATTATATTATATTTTCACAAATATGTTAGATTCAATGATTCCAACAGCATTATTTATTAAATTTGTGTTTTATTATTTCCAGGAAATATTGAAATGTTTAATATGAATATGAAACAACTTGGGAATCGATATATTTGCGATAGACACTTCGATTCATCTGATTTTGTCAATCCATCAAGAAAGCGGTTAACGAAGACAGCGATTCCTAATTCATATTCCTGCGAGTTGCCGTCGACAAGTACATCATCACCAACTCGTTTTTTGTCTGCCGCAATGACTGTTTCTCCTGAGGTATTAAAAGTAAAAACCCCAACAAAGGTTTATGCGCCACCGAGAGAGAAAAAAACATCAACTCAAGAAATAGAAGCAGCAACTGATTCCCAAATGGTAACATCGGAAGAGAAAAATATGATTGATAAGATGACCGCAATGCCTGATGCACCTATTAAATCAGCAAAGAGAAAATTGAATTTTGTGAAAAAAGATAGTCCTAGAGAAAAGCGTATGAAAACCATGCTGAAAAATAGAACTTCATACGTTTGCAAGTTGAAAACTAAATTGAAAGATCAAAAAAGATTCAATTCAGTTGAACATGTATTAAGAACGCACAATTTTCCGTCGAAGTATGCAAGAGTGCTGTCAAAAATGCAGTTTAAATCCAAAAAGAACAAGTGGACGCCAGACGAGAAAAAATTATCTCTAATGTTCTATTACAAATCTCCCAGTGCGTATGAACTATTTAAAAAACTGAGAATAGTTCTCCCTGGTATCTCCACAATTCAGAGTTGGCTATCTGTAGAGAAGTATACGCCAGGAATTAGACAACGATTTCTGGATTTTCTTGAGGCAAAATTTGCCAATGAAGAAATTAAAGAGAAAAAATGCATTATTTGCTTTGATGAAATGTGTATAATGTCTCGTGTGGAGTACGGCAAGGCATTAGATTTGATTGAAGGATTCGAAGACCTTAGACATTTGGGCAGAAAAGCGGATATGGCGAATTATGCCTTGGTTTTTATGATGAGAGGTCTCTATTCTCCATGGAAAATACCAGTGGCATATTATTTGGCGCATACAGGAGTAAAATGTAATAATTTGACAGAATTAATCAAGACAATATTAACAAAAATTATCGGCTGTGGTTCAATACCGAAATTAATGGTGTGCGATCAGGCTACAACGAATCAGAGTGCATTGAAGGAATTGAACGTGACGGCACAAAAACCATATTTTACAATAGGAGATAACAAAATATTAGCGATATTTGATGTGCCTCATCTGTTAAAAATAATCCCCTTTTTGTACCACTAGCGCGCAAAGTAGGTGTGCGTCTAGCGCGCGAGCTACCTGCGTTATACCTGCACTCGCGACCCTTTTTATGCGCTCAAACAAAAAATAAAAATGCACTTTGTTCTGCAAATCATTTCATTTTCTAATTTATCAAATAATAGAGGAAAAGAGGATTTCAGCCTTTTTTGAATTTTTATTCTAACTTAATCCAAACTCATTATATACATAGCTATATGGTACGGCCGCATGGGTATGATATATTATGCAATCGACGAATTATTGAGACTTATATACTCAATTTATGATCAATATTTTCATGTTTTTTCTTTGTTATTTCCTAGATATTATTGCAAAATTTCCACTATTTGTTTTTGCGGGACTGTGGCCGCCTTCGCCCACATTAAAAATGTTGTTTTTTTCTCTCAAATTGTTATTTTTTATGATATTTTTCTGTAATTTCTCTAATGTTCTTTGTAATATTTTGAGAGATTGTATATGTAATCAAACAAATGTCCTGCACCTGAGCTATATTCTTGTTGATATTCTGCAATTATTTCCTTCTTTTTAACACTCTTCTTATTCACTACTGGATTCAGCACATCAGCACTTTGTATATTGTTTTGTGCTTCTACAATAAATTCCTTTAACTCTCCGACGAATTTATATATATTTGGATGCGCATGTCAAGATTAATAATGAGTAGAGAGCAAGATTGCACCTGATTTATATCAATCAGGTTAATTAGCCACCTCCCTTGTGAGATCAACAGTACAAATTAACAAGGGAGGTGAGCGTGGATTGAGAGAATAAGTACAAATAGTAATTGATTGCGTAACATCTCATGACGATGGGCTCCTTTCTAAACAAATCATTTGTTTATAATTATTTAATCAACCCTCCAAAAAACACAAAGGAAAATGTTGCAAGAGAATCTATCCTCCGTACCATATACATATGCTTATATTGTATACCAATGTATTCTATGAGTTAGGTTCAAGCTGGAACAAAAATTCAAAAAAAGCTATAATCTTCTTTTTTGTTGTTATTTGATAAATTAAAAAATAAAAATATTTGCAAAGCAAAGTGCATTTTTAATTTTTTTTTCTGAGCTCATAAAAAAGGTCGCATGTGCAGGTATATCGCAGGTAGCTCGCGCGCTACTCGCACTGTACCCTAGCGGCTTTAAGCGGCTTTGCGCGCTAGTCGACCAACGCCAAATTATTGCTCCAGGGAACCTTCATAGTAGGGGGTCTGTGAGCAGGTATTAATTTTTTTTCTCTGGGTTCTACTGAAATAATTTTGATTTTAATTTTAACATTTGTTTACACCCAAATTTGAATTGATTTTCTCAAATTAGCGCTTTATATAGTTATTTGAACAAAGTTAATTTTCAATCTCTGAATAATTTGTTCTAAGAAAATATACAGAAATAAGCTTGGAAGAAAAATATTTTTAATACTACCCATTCTCGCAGGTAAAGAGACACCATGCTGCGCTGGGGTTCACCACGCTATTAGCAAGTAAAGCCATGCCAAAATGATGTGTTTTGTACTTTATAAAAATATAGCAGTCAATAATAATTTATGAGGATAATAATGGTTGCATTACCATAGAAAAAAATCCTAGTCAGAACATATCGATATAAAATTTAATTTTTACAGAGAACAAATTGAGAAGAATATAATAAAATCAAATTATGTGTCAACAGGTCAACAATTGGCAAATGCTTTGCCGAAGCCATTGCCAGCAGCAGGGTTTATGCAGGAGCTGAGAAGCGGCATGAGTTCAGAATAGGAAAATTATCATTTATAATTCTAGAATTATGGAAGTGGTCTGGTTAGGTTTTACTGGGTTTTCCTAATCCAAAGCGACAAATGTTGGACCATATGTAAATCTTTACCCCAGAAGGTACGAGGAAGATGTGTCTCTGCTCGGTTAACAATAAGATAATATGTTATGTATTGAAATATATATTAATGGAGTATTATTAAGAAATGAATCGATTAAATATAGGGCTTAACGCATAAATACAAAATTTGATTGTTCAATCCTAATTATTATATTTTCTTGGGACGTGAGCGTGCTGTGTTTTCGTTCTAATCTTCTAAGTAAAGAGCACCAGGTGAGGGAATTGAGTAAAGACATATCTTCCAGGACCGTTCAATAAAGAAGTGTTTTTGTTTAAATTAACTTGTGTCTATTATTATTATCTGATAAACCCAAATATCCAATAAAAATCATTTAAAAAATCATTTTTCGAATATGTTTCTTGGATAATTTCAAATTTTCACTAACAACGGAACTCTAAACAGAATATTCAATAAAACAAGAATTGATCACTATAACTTTTGAAATTCAACTTCAAATAAGAGATTTTCAACTAAATAAAATTATACAGTATTTTGAATCTAGTTTATATACGACTGATAACATTTAGGGCATTTTTGGAGAAATATAAATTAAAAAGTTTGGAATCGGTACATCTGCTTAGTCATAATTGGTCATCTTTATTCAAAGTGTTGCTTCTAGGAGAATATTTATCTTTGCCATTACAATTATACAGTGGATTTGTTGTTAACTCTGAACTTTCCAATAGAAAAGTGTGTGACTACAATTATATGGTGCTTGTGGGGTTATACCGTTTAAGGACCACGGTCAGTTTTGTCCTGATCCCATAGGTTAGTTGGGCATTTTCCTCTTAACAACACACGTTCGCAACAATTAGATCACGCAACAATGGAATGTCAAGCAACTGATAGAAAATATCCCAAAAATGCTCCAAATCATAACTAAAATAAATAGCACAATAAACAAGCAGAACAAACATTTAAGATGCGTAAAATATTTCACCTTATTTGTGAAAATATATTTAAAATATCAGATATTGATGATTTATCTGATTCAATAGAAACTGTGATCGTAGAAAAAGTACATATAGATTCACCCCTTTCACACTTGTCTCCCTTTCCGTGCTGAAAATTTCACACCTCGTGTGAAACAGATAACTTTCTATACTTGTTCATTGATTTATTATTATTATGAAATCAATGGCTTGTATGTACAATATATCATTATTTTATCTTATACAAATAAAAACATTTTAGGGAGAATGCAAAACAACTAATAAAAACTACAATAAGAGAATTCCTCAAATATGACATATTTACGAGTATTTAAATTTAATTACACCTACATAATTCATTTTACTCAAAACTCGGCACATCGAACTCAATTTTTCAAACCACAGCCATTTTGGGATTCGTAATATGCGTCTGAAAAAGTGACATCTATTATTTAGTAGTGAATTTTGGAATTACGGTTCGAAGTTAGTGTACTGTACCGGCATTTTTATGTCAAGAGGATTTTGCAGACAGGCGATAGTGCTGCCCTCTAGTTTCTGCGGACAGTGCGGTGACTGCCAAAATAATACATTATTCGGTGTATCTGAGTATTATAAAATCAATGGTCATACTGTATAATTCTGAAGTTGATATTCAAAATAAGTTAAAAATTTTAAACGCATGTTGCAGAAACAACGATCTTACGATAAATACAACGAAAACAAAAATCGTAAGCTTTCACAAAGGCCGTCCAAGAACAAGTAATATGCTATTCAAATATGAAAATGTTAGTATTGAAATAGTAAACAAATTTTGCTATCTAGGCGTTATATTCTCAAACTCAGGCAAATTTCTAAAAATGTCATCTCATTCTTTCACAAAAGCAACTATAGCTATAAGTAATGTGAGAAATTTATTCGATAATTGAATCAACTGCCCAGTATGCTGCTGAAATCTGGAGTCTAAGATATCTAGGAAAAATTCAAATATTTCAAACTAAGTATTTGAAAACTATTCTCCAATGTCCTAAAAGTACTCCTAACTTCATGTTGAGACTAGGGCTGGGAAAAATATCGATATATCGATATTTATCGATATTTCTCCAAATATCGGACTTCGATATTTATTTTTTTCCGTATCGATATATCGATATTCCGATAATTATCGATATTTATCGATAATTATCGACATTTATCGATTATTATCGACATTTATCGATACTTATCGATAATTATCGATATTTATCGATAATTATCGATACTTACCGATATATATCGATATATATCGATATTTATCGATATATCGATATTTAGCGATAATTATCGATATGTATCGATAACTATCGATATTTATCGATAATTATCGATACATATCGATAACTATCGATATGTATCGACATTTATCGATATTTTTCGATAGCTATCAATATTGATATTTAGCGATAGTTATCGATAATTATTTATATTCATTGAAAGTAATCATCGGTATTCAACAATACTTGACGAAGATTTTTTTCGATAAAGTTCACAAAAAATATGACTACTCCTCTTACTTAACACACAATTGCATGGAAAATTGTGAAAATTTTGCGAATAAATGATAATAATTTGAGAAATCTCTTTTGCAAAAAAGTTTTTCCGCAATCCCGGGAGTAGAAGACGAATTGAATCCCTTATTTCAGGGACTTAAGTTTGGGTTTAGTCCAGAAGCATCTGAGATGATAAAAATTTCCAAGGAACCAAAGTAGAATAAACTAATAAAGACCAAGTATCCTGAAGTAAATTTATTTTATGAAACAAATTCTGATCAGTTTGAGCTTCCTTATGACAACAAAACCATTGCTGTCAAATAATCGACTGTCATCTAACAGAGTAAATTTCATTTACTCTGGAGGTGAAATACTCTGCCCTTTATAAAACCGGGCATAAGGAAGTGAATAATCGAAGTACTTGAGTGTCGAATTGAATTATTCGTATTAGAGTTCAAATCTTTATCATTGATAATAATTCATATCAATATTTATATCAGCATTATAGCAATTTATACAATTTTACAAATGCATATTGTTGTTCGTGAATTTTCTAGTTTTTCAGGGTAGTAAATTCTTCTTACCTTTTCTATAGTCTTATCAATATCATCAAATTTCGCACTCATCTTTTTGAAAGCAAGCTTATTTATTCAACAACTGCTGTAGCCAGCCTTGTTACTATGGTGATTTTTCTATCAAGTTTGTTGTCAATATTGGAAGATTGAATAATCTGTTTTTAGACTATTGTGATTCAATATAATACGGTGCATTCAATCTCTCAGGTGAGAATTGCCCTCAAATTCGTCTCGTGCGTCTCAATTTCCGATTTTTTCCAATCGATATATACTCCAATAATTATTATCAATATTCATCAATAATTATCGATATAACTCAATAAATATTGTTATTCATCCATAATTATTGATGTTCATCTATAATTATTGACTTCCATCAATAGATATTGATAATTATCGATATTCATCGATAATTATTGATGTTTATCGATATTTATCGATAATTATCGATATTTATCGATTATTATCGATATTTATCGATGTTCATCGATAATTATCGATATTTATCGATATTTATCGATATGTATTGATATTTATCGATAATTATCGATATTTATCGATAAATCGACATATCGATATATCGAAAATTATCGATAATATTTCAGTATCGAATATCGATATTTGAAACTGAAGTTTTGAAACTTGCTCTCAACTGGTTGATTAAATTACAACAAATGGATGATACAAGGACACCAAAAATCCTTCTGAATCGCTTATTTCCGCTGGATGCACACTAATTTAATAAAAAAGAATTTAATTGGTTCTCACAACTAAAATCAATTCTCCCTAAATTTGAAAATATCGGAATTGAAACCCTATCTAACCTAAAATCCAGAACAATAGTTCAACAAAAACGGATGCAAATGCAGGAAGAAGATTTAAATTCTCTCGCCATATCGAAATATAATGACTTTCATGCACTACTTAAAGCTACACCAGATCGGGAACACTATCTTAATCTTAAAGTACCAATCTCTTACTTACGAATAATTACGCAACTTAGATTATCAAGCAAATATCAACCTGTGATTGTAATAAACAAAATATTATATAAACTTGAGGGAAACTGTAACTGTACTATCTGTACCATTCAAGAGATTGAGGATTTGTTCCATTCATTCTTTGTGTGTCCGATTTATAACTATCTTAGGGAAGCGTACCTTGCTGATTATATTCGTGATTTGAACAAGGTCAACTACTTTAATTTGTTCGACAATATATCAGTTGCAAAAATTAAAAATATTTTTCACTTTGCGTCTGGTGCAATGCGTCTTCGTAGTTTCATCATTAATGAACAATATTTAAAGAAACTGATCTGAAGGCCTCCGGTAAATACTTCTATGATCACGTTGGATTATTAGGATATTATTTAATGTTATATTGTTTTACGTGATTTAATAATTATAAATTTATGCACATGTTAGAATTATTATGTATTGGTTAATTATAATCTATGTTTATTATGTTCAATAAACATATAGTAGTTGTATAAACTCTAATCAAATAGAATCCGCTTAAAGTTTACTCAAGTTAAGAAAATCAAATTGTCAACACTCATTGTTATAAAGCTATATAAGACTTCTATGAACAATTAAACTTATAATTATTGTTATTATTATATGTACAATATGATGTTATAGAAGTTCTTTATACAAAATTTTAATATGCTATGGCGAATCATTCTATATTTATGCAAAAAAAATCAAAAAAGTTTCAAGTAAAGTGCACTTCTGGCCTGGCCGATTCTTACATCAAGTTTAAATACTGAATTTCAACATCCTACGGTGGATCATTCTGAATTTATTAGAAAAATTCGAAAAAAGTTTCAAGTAAAGTGCACTTCCGGTACAGACGATTGGAACCATAATGCGAGGTGCACAACAAGTCCCTATATCAGTCTTAAATACAAAATTTCAATATTATACGTTCAACCAGTTTTGAGATTTGCGAGTTACTCACGCACGCACGTACAAACATACGTACCGACATTAAGCCAAAAATAGTCAAAATGGATTCAGGGATGCTCAAAACGGATATTTCCATCAAAATCTCGATAGGTGAATTTTGACGGTTTCACAGTACTTGCTACTTTGTACAAGAGTAAAAATGTATTTCAATCAAAAATTATCAGTGCTTATTTAGATAAGATCTTATTATGTGTGGTGTGGCATGAGATCAGGGGCGTCGGAGCTTCATCATTACTTTGGGTGCTCGGCGGAGCAAAAATCAATTTATTTTGGCAATGAAAAAGTTAAAAAAACAATATATTTGTATTCTACAGAACAAAATTAACAAAAAAAATATAATTTCAAGTAGGCACTTCTTTACTAAATAATAATAAAGATTCTAATAACATTACAAGTATTTACTGTGTTTTTGAGGTTTGACCAAAACGCAATATGATGCACAGGGCAAATTCTTCAATTTATTTGCGTTCGGAAAAAATAAATGCAAAATATCGTCGTCTTGGTGGTGAAGTGAGTTAAGCCATACACTTACGTATGTGGCTCAGCTCTTTTCACCACTAAGACGACGATATATGTTACATGTTTCTCGACTTTTAAAATTCTTACCTATTTCAATAACAAAAACTGTTTACTACGTTACAAATATATTGCGTTTGTTAAGTTCGCTATGGGTGCTCGAGCACTCAGAGCCCCCATGGTTCCGGCGCCTATGCTTTAGATCAAAGTTGAGCCACACCTAGATTTCCAGGAAACGACAACTGTTCAAAATTTAGTTCATCAATGTGCAAGAAATATTGGTATTATTTAGTTATTTATATAGATCAGTGCCCTTGCTCAGCATGGAGCGAGAACAACTTTCAACTGGTAACAGTAAAATGATCAAGGCCTCCTATGCGACTTCATTTAATAAATACATAAGAAAATAATATGAAACGTAATCTTAAGGTAGTTGTCGTGCTATGGGCATAGTATCAGAATGTTCCAAATTTATGTACACTTATTCAGAATATTATTATACAACAATCCCTAAAATTTGAAGTCGATTGACCATCTCAAACTCTAGATAAACGCAGTTAAATTTCAAATTTTTAACATGGAGAGTATACATTTTAGGCAGCAATTATATCAGTTTTAATTTTTTATGCAAAAACTAACAGTCAGATTCTTTTGAAAAACTAGCTGTGTATTGATGTACATGTTCTGCCTACTTGAAAATAAAAAGAAAATTATTGACCAGCTTATTGTTTAGATATGAGAGCGCAAAGTTGAACATTTTATATATAAAATACGTCGCGACACGTTGAACAGAAACAACTTGGCAACACTGTACATCACTAAACTTTGCATTGTACTATCCGACCTGCAAATTCAAACGGAAAGCGATTGAAATAGTTGCTTATTAATGGTTTCAGCTAAACAATAATATCTATTATGAATAAAATTAATTTTATCTAAGATTTTTTGTTTTAAAATTTGCCTTTTTACGTTAGATTTTTGGACATGTTTTCTATACTGAGATAACAATTGAACACATTGTTGCCAAGCTATTTTTCCGGCCAGTAATCGTGTATATCACACTACGATGAACGTGTTTGAGATACACTCTCCGGCAAAAAATTCAGGCATCCACTAAATTTATTCTAAATTTCTCAGTCTTTATTCATTAATATTATCATAAAAATCTATGTACTGAACTATCTGTATTATGAACACATTTTGCCAAGAATAACAAGCATCTATATATATCAGCTTGCAAAGCGTTTTTTGTAGTTACGCCAGACTTTACTTTTTGACAATAATGTACCACGACAACAGCCTTAAAGCATATCAAAGGTATTGATGGTACCATATGGTACGATATTATTATTGATTTGAAATAATATAATAATTCCTATTCAAATACAAGTTATGAAATATGTAGACATTAGGCCAGATGTTTCATGCAAAATAAAAAAATACTTACAGTTTTTTATAAAACATATATCTAGATGCACTGAATGTATTAATTGTTGATAATACAATTTTGTTGAACAATAATTGAAGAGTTTAACAACCACGCCCAGCAACGCAGCTGCATTGCACACCTCACTAGTTCACATTAGCAGCGAAAGGAATCTCATCATGAAATGCAAGCAACAAGTTCACAAAGGAAATAAGTGGCGCTAGTGTTTTCTCTATAGTGCCGCGAAAATATAAAATAATTAACTCCAATTTTCAACTTTCATCATTCTATACATACTTTTCGATCGTTTATCGACTGAGGATCGGTAATGTTATCGATAAAATTATTCTGGAGCCATTTATAATAATTATGATCAATTTTGTGAAGGACAAAAAAATTAACTTAGTTGTTGATTAGATAAAATTAACTTTTTTGATATTTGATAGCAATAATAGTGGAGCGCCGTAAGACATAAAAATGTAAAAACCTGCTTCCACTGAATGAATTTTCATGAAACCTTTTCGATTGCATTGCTAAACGCTCAGATGGAAAAGTTTACACTTCAAAATTTTCCGATCTTGATCACAACAATTTGTAACAATAATCAACTGAAACATGAGAAAAATATTTAAAAAAAAAAAAAATATAGCAAATTTACAGTGAAAAAAATTATAATAAGACTCATGACCTATTGACAGTTACTGATCCTATGTCAATTTTTGCAAAATTGAGCAAAATCAGACTGTCCGATAAGTTTATTTCACAATAACTTCTACGGTTTTTTGATTTTTTGTTCGGAAAGAGCCAATACGACTTATAAGCCTACTGATATTTCCAGATTATGTGTCTATAATTCACTGAAAAAACCTCATTGACAACTGAATATTATTTCACAATCACTGCTGCTCTTACATTCATACAAAGTTTCATAATTATAGGACCACTGGTTTTGTGATAAAATTGTATTTTGTTCTGAAGGAGGTAGTGCGACTTATAATTCCAGTTGGAATCTTCAGATTTCAAATTGATGACTGATGAACATAAATGTATTAATACTCCATTTTTATCTTGCAGTCATCCTCATCCTTCCGGAATATAAATGCAAAGTCTCGTTTCTGTAAGGCCACTGGTTCAATAATGAATGATGAGTTTCAATTTATTCCAGTATTTTTAGATTTCAGTCAATACAACAAGATAAAACTCTGATGTGGACTTCACGTGATTCACTTGTACATCATTGAATATATATGTATGATCAAAAACAAAATCTCATCATTCCAAGGCTAATCGTTTTGGATTTATCCAAAAGATTCTAAAAATCTGTCAAATAAAATGCGCTTTTAGCCTAGTCGGTTGTTATGGGAACAATAGGTCATCATTCTTATGCTACAATATTCCTAAATACTGATTTCCAAGATTCTACGGCTAACAGTTATGAATTTATGCGCAAAATGAACAAAAATTATTTCAACTGAAGTATACTTCCGGTTCAGTCTATTGTTATGAAAATAGTGGGCAATCATTCAAATGCTACAACAGACTGAAATACCAAATTTCAGTACTCTACAGCCGATCGTTTCGAATTCATGCGAAAAATTCTAAAATTCTACTGTCAAGTAGAGCGCACTTCCGGCGCAGTCGATTTAAATGAAAATAGGATATGAGCATCTAGACCAGTAGTTTCCAACGTGGAGCGTACAAACCACAAGGGGGCATTTTGACTGTTCAAGGGGGCAATGAAAAAAATTCGACTTTTTCAGAATCTGAATTTAACCACATGCTAGTTCTTAGTCGCCTCTCAGGTAAAAAACAATTTATTAAGAGGAATTTCCAATTTTCCAGATAAACATTAACAGTCTTTTGTTTAAGAACTTAAAACTTTGTTATTTTTTAGCTTGCTTTTAAATTCCATAGTGGGCTGAGCACGGCACTGTTTTTCTATTGTATCCTTGTGAGCACCAACTAAAGAATAAGACAATTAGCAAAATCAATTAATTAATTAAAGCAAGTCCCAAGTTTCACTTAAACAAAAAATATCGAATCAGAATAATGACAGCAATGTTTATGTCACATTTGACTTTTGAGTCTTGATACGATATTGTTCAATTAAGCGGCACTTGAAATTTAGGGAACAGCGGTGCAACTGGCCATGAAATACTAGCCCTTAGTGATTTTTTAAGCGATAAACTTGAAATGCATATCTGTTAACAATCGATTCTAAGACGTACGTGAGTTATATAGCTCCGAACTTTTTTAAAAACTGAATATATTAAATGAAGAGCTTCATGTAACGAATAAACTCTTGTCGATGCTGAAGCGAAGATATTTGGTTCCACTACATCTATTGAATTATTAGAGAAAGAAGTTTACAAAGAAGAAATTTGAAAAGTTTCATTGATTTCAAAAATGTGAAGTGACTGATACCGCTATATTTATTATTGTTGATCATCTAGGAAAATTATTGGCTGATTTTCCAATTTGGTTGATGCAGCCAATGTAAGTTAATCTATCTCATATTTCGAATATACAGTACCAAGAAGAACTACGAGAAATGCAGAATGATGAGTTAATGAAAACATTATTCAATATAAAAGGATTGATGGCATGGTTTTTTGAAGAAATCAAAATGAAATATCCAAGTACAACAGAATGTGTAAGAAATAATAGATTGTTTGACAAGTAGAGGAAAATGAAAGTTTACTAGCGAGTGTAAATATTAACTTTACAGGAGCAAAGTGATATCGCTTTTCTCACGTGTTGAACATGCTATTTTTTTGTATACTTGATGGTAAATCTTGAGTGGAAGATGCCAAGAATTAAAATAATTTTCTACAGAAATACTAATCAAGGTTGTGTTCTTGCAAAATAGTAGTAACGGTTTTGACAACTGCTAAGCAAGAGCATAGTAGAGCATAAGAAATATTGAAAATTAATTTGTCAGAAACGTCAACTTGTAATTTTTCATCATTTAGGTGAAAGCTGTCATTTGTGCGCGTGTCATAGTGCACTTTTTAATTGTTTTTTTTTCTATTGCTAATTAGAAAGCTGGCACTTTTCTCTAGTGATTTCTGCATATTAAACCTGATGTTTTCCATCAAATATACAAAAAATTATTATCATATTTAGCTGAATGCAGATTTACCTCCACAACTGATTTGTTACTTTACAAAAAAAAAATCGGTTGGACATAACAACAGAGTGATCTGAGACTGAAGTTAACAAAACTGGAACCTAATATAAAATCTCTTTGCAAGCAGCATCAAGCGCAAGAATCTCACTATATTTCATTTATCTTGTACTTGAATTCCTAAATATTTTATATTTACTTGATTTATAGTTTTCAATAAATAACTTCTTTGTGATTTATTCCTGCAGCTCATTATTCAAGCTGCTTAGTGGATAATTAAAAAAATGTAATATTATAAATTATCGATAAATTATGCATGTGTAACATGGGGGACATTTTGAATTTTTAGAAGCTTTAGTGGGGTATGGCATAATAAAGGTTGAGAGATACTGATCTAGACGGTACTATCGTCTTAAATACTGAATTCTAAGATTCTATGTTTAATTGTTTTGGATTTATGCTGAAAATTTCAAAAACATACGAGTAAAATTCAAAAAAATAGTCTATACACTTTTCAGAATTTTATTGAATAAAAAAACTACTTTTGATTTTAAATTCTGTATATTTTGTCTGAAACTTTGACGTTTCGATCCATTGGCCAAGGATCTTCTCTAGAAAACAAGAAGATCCTTGGTCAAAGGATGGAAAGTCAAAGTTTCAGACAAAATATACAGAATTTAAGGTCAAGAGTAGTTTTTTAATTCAAAAAAAGTTTAAGTAAAATGCACTTCCGGTACAGATGATTGCAACCATAATGCTTGTACTCTATACAAGTAAGTAAAAAGAAGTTATTGATTACTATATTCTATTTATAACATCTGCTATCCTTCCTTGATAATCATACAAAGTCTTATTGATTTGAGACGAGATTTAGGACAACTAGTTAAAAAAAGAATTAACTGATTGCGTTAAAGGTACCAATGCGACTTATCAAACAATTTATTTATAACAAAATATATGTGAGTACAAATTAGTCCTTAATTCCAAATCAAGTTTATCATGTTTTCTCTACTCTCAAATTATTTGGTAATAATTATTGCTTTCAATTTCGCGCAGCCAATTTCAATATAATTAATTTTCAACATAAATAATTTGTTTATAGCAAAATTTTTGTAATAACAGATCAGTCTTGAATATGAGATTGAGTTTTCCGAAGTTTTTTGCACGATTGGGCGTTTTCATATATTTACCGGCCCTCTATTTCAATTCGAGAAGGTATGGGCAAAGGCGGTAAGTGAAAAATTGTGGATTTTTACAAAAAATATTTCCTTATTCATCTTTATTTGTAATTGATTATTTTTACCATCCAAATTTCGACCAATAGAATTGCACCATTCGACGTCACGTGGTACAACCTACACGGTTTTCAAGTAGAAATTTTTTGAAAATTTTGTCTGTTGGTTATATATACAAAACAAAGAACATTCAGCCGCGTTGATTCAGCAGCTGTCAAACTGACAGACGGATTGAATGTGAAAATGAGCAGATTCAGAGTCGAGTCTCTGGAATCTATTGATGAATTTGGATGGAAAAAATAATCTTCCGAATACCATTCGTGATTAAATTTAACCTGGCAAAATTTTTAGATTGTTACGAGAGCTTGCTACCAATTTATTTCGTGATATTGATCAAAAATCACTCGCTTGACAGCTCGTGATTTTTTTGCCAATATCACTCAATAAATTGCTAAGCAACAAGCTCTCGTAACAATCTAAAAATTTTTCCGGTAAAATTTAACCACTTATGATAATATATATGAAAATTCACAAAAAAAAAGTGAAACTTGACAGCTGACAGCGAATAAATAATCATCACGCCCAATCGTACAAAAATAACTATTACCTGTTCTGAAATTATTTTTCAAATTATTTGTTTATAACAAATTCTTTGTGGGTACCAATGAGTCCTAAATTTAAATTTGAGTTTTTTCAAGTCTAATTTCTTCTCAAATAGTTTGCCTAAAATTGCTTCTAACTTAGCGCAGCGCAATTCGAAAATAATTGATTTCCAGCAGAAATAAATTGTTTATAACAAAATCTACGTGGGTACAAATTAGACCTTAATTCCAAATCAAGTTTTTCAAGTTTTCCCTACTATTAAATTATTTGGTTATAATGGCATGAATTCCGCGCAACGCAATTTCAAAATAATTGATTTTCAACATAAATAATTTTTTTATAGCAAAAATTTTGTTATGACTAATTAGTCTTGACTTTGAGATTGAAATTTCCAAACTTTTTCCGGTCCTGAAAGTATTTTTTAAATCTTGTTCCGAATTTCACGTAGCGCAATTGCAAAAAAATCAATTTGTTATAATTTTTTTTTTTCAGAAAATCCTGTTGTGTACAAATTAGTATTAAATTAGTTCTTTATAGTGAGCTGACTTTTTTTTCGATTGGCCAATGTGGGGGTGCCAGCTTTTGCTCAAGTTGGCACCCCCACTTTTCAAATTGATTTTATGACCATTGTGCGTGGGTACAAATTAGTCCTAAATTATACTTTTTTTTTATTTTGCACAAAGTGGGGGTGCTAACTTTTTTGACGTAGTTTGTACTTTCAAACACAACAAATTTCCAATTTTTAAGAGAAAATGAATGAAAACTCCGGATAATTAATTATTATGAATTTCAATAATTAAAAAATTCAGATCGGAAAACATTAATGGGTAAACATTTTAGTATTTAGTGAAACAAAAACATTCCAAAAGGTTTTATTAAAATCCGTTCAGTGGCTCCTGGTTCCGAGATTTGAACTTATAAGCTCCACTATATTCTGTTCACTTGCTTTTCATATATTTTTCAAATAAAAATCCTATAATCTACGAACAATGTAGATTCTCTCATACAAGTTACCATACTTCCACTATTTGATCTTGAAATTTCATTCTCATTCCTTAGAATTGATTTTGAATCGCATTTGTCATTCCATAAAAGGATTTGTCGCGTAGTAGTTGATTTTTAGAAATTTCCACTAACATTTATTTGTAAGAATTTATCATGTGGTGTGGCTTTAGATTAAAGTTGAGCCACACCTAGATTGCCAGGAAACGACAACTGTTCAAAATTTAGTTCATATAATGTCAATGTATAAGAAATATTAGTGTGCCATAAGTGCTGGTGCACTTTTAGGTACATCTTTATTTTGTTGTTCATCCAGCTGTAGATTTGCTCATTAAACTACGTCACAGTACCACGTGAATGCCCGTCGCTCATGATACCAAAGCATGGAAAAAACCACTTTCAGTTAGTAGCAGTAAAATGGGTCAAGACCTCCTTCCTATGCGATTATGATCAGAAAATAATATACAACGCTCTCTTAAAGCATATCAGAAGTATTGGTAGCACGCTATTATTATTATTTGAAACAATATAATCATTTGTTAGTAGCTAATCTATTCAAATAAAAGCTACGAAATATGTAGACATCAGGACAGATGTATCTTGTTTCATGCAAAATAAAAAAATACTTACAGTATTTTAACAAACATTTATCTAGATGCACAGAATGTATTAATTGTTGATAATACAATTTTGTTGAACAATAATCAAACACAGCACTAACAAAAGTTTAATAACCACTCCCAGTGACGCAGCAACACTGCACAGCATACGAGTTCACATTCACAATGAAAATATGCAATGCAAGCAACAGGTTTACAGAGGAAATAGTGGCGCTAGCGTTTTGTCTGTAGTGCCGCGAAAATATAAAATATACAATCCCAATTTTTAACTTTTATCATTTTATACATATTTTTTGATCGTTTATCGATTGAGAATCGGCATTGTTATCAATAAAATTTATCTAAAGCTATTTATAATAATCATACCTAATTTTGTAAAGCAGAAATTAATTTACTTGTTGATTGAATAAAATTGATTTTTCTGAAGAAGATTTTCGGATAGAGAGTCAAAATGTCAAAAATAAAAATAAATATACAGAGTTAAAACCAAAAAAGTCTATTAATCAAAATTTACTTTTCTTATATTTGATTTAAAAAGACTGTTTTGATAAAATAATCAAATCAAAACAAATATAAAGCAAAGAGTTTTTTAGGACAAGTGATTTAAATTGTGACAGATACTAAAAACTAAAAGTACCTACATTTTCATACCAATTCAGGCCGCAATATCCCTATAAGATAATTTTTATGCTATGCTTATGCTATGTGTATATATATATATATATATATATATATATATATATATATATATATATATATATATATATATATATATATATATATATATATATATATATATATATATATTTTCTTGATTGAGAACACCATTTTCAACAACATCTTTAAATTATTCTACTGTAAGAAACAAGACAAGTTTGTCATTAGAATCATGTATTTATTACCGGTTTCTGAAGTGTGTTTTGTCAAAACACTGTGGTAGAAAAGTAGTCGAATAGAATTAACGCGAAAAAAGCTGAAATCGAGAAAATTGATATCTTGAAATATTGTTTTCATAATACCTGCATTGAAACACCGCGTTTCAACGCCTGTTTTGTCAGTCGACACAAGACAATTTCAGACAAATGCGAGTGTAGCCGGGCAGAAACAAGCTTGTTTCTGCCCGCTGAATTTGTTTCTCACATCGTTCTATCCCAGGCAGAGTCGCATTTGTTCATAGTTGATTTGACAGTTGTTGTATTCGTATATATATATATATATATCTATACGAATTATGTTATAGCACTATTCGTGTATTTTGCCATATTTTCTAAGTTGATTCCCACAACTCAGCAGAATATTGTGATATGATAAAAGCACGTAGGCTAAGGGATATTCAGTATAAAAACGTGTAAAATCTAGTATTATGTTCATTCTCTGTGGCGAGTTCGCTCGTAACCATATTAATATTTGAAGATGATAAAACTTAGTTTCTGAGAATTAACTTTGTTTTTTTTGACTACAACAAAAGTCTAAAACATAATTTATATATATATATATATATATATATATATATATATATATATATATATATATATATATATATATATATATATATATATATATATATATATATATATATATATATAAATATATATATATATATATATTTATATATATATATGTATATATATATATATATATATAATACGATGTGATTTTGTGTTTGATTATCTATATCATTGGATGTATATAAACAAGCACAAAATCTCATTGTTCCACAGTTGATCGTTCTGGATTTACCCAAGAGATTCTAAGAACCTGTCAAGTAGAATGCGCTTTCTTATACTACAACATTCCTTAATACTGATTTACCAACAGATCTGATTTTATGCGCAAAATCAGAAAATTAATTCTTACTGAAGTGCACTTCCGGTCTAGTCTATTGCTATGAAAATAAAACTCAATCATTGAGATGCTACAGCAGACTGAAATACCAAATTTCAATATTTTACACCGGATCGTTTCAAATTTATGCGGAAAATTCCAAAAAACTGTCAAGTAAAGTGCACTTCCGTCTCGGTGGATCTCAATAAAAATAGGATATGAGCATCTAGACGGTATATTCGTCCTAAATACTGAATTCCAACAATCTACGTTCAATCGTTTTGGATTCATGAGGAAAATTCAAAAAATGTTTCGTTTAATGTGTTCTTCCGGTTCAGTCGATAGCAATCATAATGCAGGGTGTACAATTAGAACTTATAAAAGTGCCGAATACAAAATTTATATATTCTACGACTGATTGTTCAGAATTCATGCGGAAAATTCAAAAAGTCTGCCAATAAAGTGCACTTCCGGCTCAGCCGATTGTTAAAAAATAGAAGGTGACCATCGAGATGCTACAACAATTTCAAATTCTGAATTCCAGTATCGTACGGCTGATCATTCTGGATTTATGCGAAAAATCAAAAAAAAGTTTAAAGTAAAGTGCACTTCCGGTTTAGCCGATCGCAATCATAATGCAAAATGTACAATAAGATGTAATAAAAGCTCTTCATACAAAATTTCAATATGCTATGGCAGATCATTCTATATTTATGCAAAAAAGTCAAAAAAAATTCAAGTAAAGTGCACTTCTGGCCTGACCGATGCTCACAAAAATAGAAAATAACCTTTATAATACAACTTAAAGTTCAAATACTGAATTTCAACATCCTACGGTTGATCACTCTGGATTTATTAGAGAAATTCGAAAAAAGTTTCAAGTAAAGTGCAGTTCCGGTACAGACGATTGGAACCATAATGCGAGGTGCACAACTGGACCCTATACTAGTCTTAAATACAAAATTTCAACATTATACGTCCAACCAGTTTAGAGATTTGTGAGGTACGTACGCACGGACGCACGCACGTACGAACATACGTACCGACATCAAGCCAAAAATAGTCAAATTGGATTCAGGGATGCTCAAAACAGATATTTCCATCAAAATCTAGATAGGTGAATTTTGTCGGTTTCACAATACTTACTTGTTACTTAGTACAAGTAAGTAAAAATTTATGATTGTAACAACTCAATACATATTAGACTATAGAATCTTTTTGTATATCGAAATTAAGTTAACGCCTTCATTTATATGAAGATAGTAATAGCAAAAAAGAAGTAAAACAAGAAAAATTGAATAAAAAAGGGAATTATTAATAATACATTTGTTCAAATCAAATATATCAAAATTTTTTAGGTTTATCGTCACAATAATAATTATATACAAAATATTAATTTCTATGAACTCTATAGACAGTAATGGAGTGAACTTGATGCTCGTCACAATAATGTGACCTATATTGTGACCAATATTGTGACAAGTAATGTGACTGAGTTAGTGTTTTGTATGGTTCGCTACATCTGCGTACGCTCCGGTGCCCGGAATTGACGAATCCGCAACGCGCCTAAACATCTCAAAATTCATCAAATAAAATATTCTTCTGGGATATTCTATGTGAAGTACCCTGGTATTTCATGCCGAGCTCCACTTGTGCTATGCCTACTGCAATATGCCCGATTGTATCATAGTTTTTATTATGATTATTTTTACCATGCAAATTTCGACCAATAGAATTGCATCATTCAACGTCACGTGGTACAACCAACACGGTTTTCAAGTGGAAATTTTTTGGAAATTTTGTCTGTTGGTTATATATACAAAACAAAGAACATTCAGCTGCGTTGATTCAGCATCTGTCAAACTGACAGACAGATTGAAAGTAAAAATGAGCAGATTCGGAGTCGAGTTTCTGGAATCTATTGATGAATTTGGATGGGAAAAATAATCTCCCGAATACCACTCGAACTTCAAAATTAATCTGATATTTCTCTCAAGGTTCCCTGCAAACAAATCAACTTGTCAAGTTTTCCAGAAAAATCACTCGTGCTACGCGCTCGTGATTTTTTAACCTGGAAAACTTGACACGTTCATTTGTTTGCAACGAACCTATCGAGAAATATCCGATAATTTCGAAGCTCTTGTGGTATTATATATGACTATTCCATTCGTAGTATTTATAACAAGGTTAACAATGCTAAATCGCCATAGAAACGGTGCATATCAGTGGGTATTTGGACGTGTAGAAATACCATCGGGTATTACACTAGTGGTCAGAGTGAGTATTTTACTCAAAGATGTGGACACCTCCAATTTGTGCTTTCTTCGTATTTAATGGAATATTTTTCTGGATATCTTCATCAATTTTATCTTCTGATCTATCACCAAACCTTTCTAAACTAGATTCCATATCAAGACGCAATATATTTCTCTATTATTTGTCAAAGAAAATGCAAGAAATTCTAATTTTTCAGTTTGACAGAAGTTTGTTTACTCGTTCCTATGAAAATTACGTGAGTTGTTACTAGATTCATAGAAAACTAATTTGAAAAAATGGTTTGACTCTTGGAATAGTCCTCCATATACCATATGTAGTTGAAGTATTATAGACTATTTGTGTGGTGCAATCACTCATGTTTATTGTGCTTGTGAATACCACTCGTGCTGCACACTCGTGGTATTCAAACGCAAGCACAATAAACATTCGTGATAGTACCACAAAAATAATCGATAATACTTCAACTACTTATGGTATAATAAATGACTATTCCATTCGTAGTATTTATAACAAGGTTAACAATGCTAAATCACCATAGAAACAGTGCATATCAGTGGGTATTTGGACGTGTGGAAATTCCATCGGGTATTACACTAGTGGTCAGAGTGAGTATTTTACTCAAAGATGTAGATACCTCCAATTTGTGCTTTCTTCGTATTTAATGGAATATTTTTCTGAATTTCTTCATCAATTTTATCTTCTGATCTATCACCAAACCTTTCTGAACTAGATTCCATATCAAGACGCAATATATTTCTCTATTATTCGTCAAAGAAAATGCAAGAAATTCTAATTTTTCAGTTTGACAGAAGTTTGTTTACTCGTTCCTATGAAAATTACGTGAGTTGTTACTAGATTCATTGAAAACTAATTTGAAAAAATGGTTTGACTCCTGGAATAGTCCTCCATATACCATTTGTAGTTAAAGTATTATAGACTATTTTTGTGGTGCAATCACTCATGTTTATTGTGCTTGTGAATACCACTCGTGCTGCACACTCGTGGTATTCAAACGCAAGCACAATAAACATTCGTGATAGCACCACAAAAATAATCGATAATACTTCAACTACTTATGGTATAATAAATGAGAATAATTTATATCATTCTCAGAAATATATTTTTGGGTGAATTGTACGAGCCGTAAAATTTATAAAAATCTGGATGCACGTTCTATTAGAATAAACTATTCTGGAGCATTTTAAAGTATACAGAATCACTGTATAACGTTCTGGAATATTCTTGAGTGTTGTGGGATGTCCTGGAAGATTTTATAGCACTTTGAAATGTCCTGAAATATTCTGAAACATTTTTCAACGTTTTGAAGTAATTTAAGACATACTGCAGCATTCAGGAACATCCTTGAGCATTTTGAAACATTGTATGACATCCCGATGTGTCCTGAAATGTCTTAGGGTGATTTGCTACGTTCTAAAGCGTTCTGAGACGTCTTGCAGGATTGTATGTCATTGTGAACCGTTCTGGAGTGTTCCAGAATGTTTTAGAGTTTTCTGAAATATTATTTGAATGTATGGTGTTCATAAAGTTTAGGAGTATTCTTAAACATTTTGCTGCGTTTTAGAACATCCTAAAGTATTACATCATTGTGTAACATTCAGACGTGTTCTAAAATGTTTAAGAGTATTTTGGTACGTTCTGTAAGACTATATGATGTTCTCTAAAGCGTTCTGGCATATTTTATAACGTTGTAGAACAGTCTGGAGTATCCATAAGTATTTTGGAGCGTTTTACAACATTCTAATGCAAATTTCTTAGGTAATGGTAAGAAATGTTATACATATTTTTATTTTTCTTCATGGTGCCATGCTCAAAGTACAGATGGCAGCACGCAGAAATAGAAAGCCGTACACACATCAATTAATTAAAATGCGATTAAAATTTAATTGGCATATGCAAATTATCACTCAAAAAAAATATATGTCTGAAAAATTCCTGATTTGAAAACTGAAGAGCCCGCAATAACGACGTGTAATGTGGGTGGCCTGTACCCGATAAATAAATGGAGGGCAGCAACTCTCGATGTTGGGGTGAACCGATGCGATCTTTGCTTGTTTGACCTTCACAGTTCACAGGTTTTAAAATTTGACCTGAAGTAGAAGTGGTCAAAGGAAGAAAATAGGTACATAAGCTTAGACAACAGAAGAAAGGTAACAGTCAAAATGAAAATGTAACTAACATTGTCATACATTTTTAGATGACGGAACACGATGTCCAGGTGCGGTTTACCTGTACTCCAGGGGATTGATATGAAAACAAAAAAAAAATCGTAACTATTAATATTATTTATATATATATATATATATATATATATATATATATATATATATATATATATATATATATATATATATATATATATATATATATATATATATATATATATATATATATATATATATATATATATATATATATATATATATATATATATATATATATATATATATATATATATATATATATATATATATATATATATATATATATATATATATATATATACATAAAAAATATTAATTACGTATTTTAGATGTCTAGCAATATAAAAGTTGCTATCAAAATTCGTCCACTCATAGAGAGAGAAGTGGATAAAGGACTCTCAGAAATGTGGAAAATAAGGGATAGCTCTATTCACCATATCGATAGGTACAGAAGAAAAATAAATGAAAACGTGTATTTTTTCGGTAAATAGATTCCCAATTATTTATTTGCTGAGAATATCATAGGCGCCAGAATATGTATATTATTTTATGATTTGAATCGTTAATCATGTATACATCATTATTCTATTGAAAAATTGAGCAACACCAATATAGTCGTATCTTGAATTACAAAAGATATATTTTATATGACAAATTAAATATAATATCTCAGATCATATTCAATAGTACCTACTTGCCGGACATATAATATAGTCGTCCATCCCGTTGTGCAACAGACTCTAAATGGTATTAATGGAACTGTATTTGTCTACGGCCAATCGTCCTCAGGCAAGGGGCGTACACGAACTCGGCACCAATGCTAATCCAATTATCGCGGGGCGCACACGAATTCCGCACTGTCAATTTTTAAATGAAGCCACGATCTACCTGCAAGATATGGTTTTATCAGTCTCTATATTCTATTTTAAAATTGTTTTGTATTAAAAATAACACTGCAAATAATATTTTATGAAACTTCAATAAGAAAAAATTATTAAAAGAAAGACGTATTTATACATATGTCCGTACCTATTTACATTATTACAAAAACATACAAATATGTATAGAACAAACTGGAATATTATTTTTTTAGGTATTTTTGACATTGGAATTTTTGCATCAAATGGAAACAAATTATTTTGTCTATGATATGCAGGACTTTTGAGTTGTTGATGTCACACGTGTGATTATATTCGTTCAAAAATACGGCTAAATTTGAGTCTGGTTTATTTATCAGGCAGAACGATTGAGTCACAAATCCTAATCCATAGCATAGTGCCGAGTTCGAGTAGAAGATTAAAGATCCAGGTAGTTTGGTAACGAAATCGAGGCCGCCCCAGGCAAGACACATACAGTGATGGACGATGCCAAAGAAGATGGTATAACTATGACCGTAAAAAACAAGATTTATACCTTGGAATCCAGCTATAATATATGAATTCAGATGTTTCCGGACTTTTTGAATTACTTATATTAAAAAGTAAAAAGTTTATCTATTGAAACCTTCCGCTGTTTTTTTTTAAGATCTGTCCTATGAAACTGATGCTATTTCTAGTATAGTACATTTCTTTTACAGCTATATTTATTTTTTCTCTCGAGAATAGCCAAGTCTCTAGATAAAATATACAAAAAGACATCAAACGTCCTTGAAAAAAGAAAAAACTAGAAAGAAACTAGCAAATAATATTTTCTAGTGTCCAGCAGAAGCCGATGCTGATACATTGATTATACAAACTGCAATTAATATTGAATCAGAAAATGTTGTGGTTGCTGCTGAAGATATTGATGTGTTAGTTTTATTAACAGCTTTAGCATATCGTCATAGAGTAATATATTTTCCGAAACCAGTCAAATGTACGGTATCCGCAAAAAAATTTCTAATGAAAGCCTGGAACAGATACTATCAATATGTAAGAAGCATATTTTGTTTTTACATGCACTTACTATATGTGATACGACTTCAGCGATTTACAAGAAGCATAAAAAAAGCTGCTATATAAAATTTACTGATAAAAATGCTGACGTCGCTGATATCTTGCAATTGGGTATTCTTAACATCTTAGCATTATATAGTGATCCTAAAAATGAAGAAAATATAAATAAATTTCGATGCAAATCGTTTCTTAAGGTTACAAATAAAAATACTTGTACACTTGTAGATGGGACATCAAAAGTAGATAAAAGATTGGGGATGGAAAGAAAAAGAAAATTCATTAGTGCCAGTTACGATAAACCAACCACCAACTTCTGAAAATTTATTGAAAATGATTATTTGTTCATGTAAAATTGGATGTGGTTCTGCTTGTGATAGTAGAAAAAGTGGCTAAAATTGCTCTACATCTACAGTATGTTCAAATTGTAAAGGAGTTAGCTGTTCAAATGTTTTACCATTGATATGTATAAATGAGATCGAAAATGAAAACGTTGGAGACAATTAATACACGTTATCACCGTTTTTACTAAAATGTATGATAATTATTTTTATAACTCAATTTATTAATTTTTTCATTTATTCTGTTTTTTGGAATTCCAGCCATTTTGAAGTCAATTATAGTGAGTTTCATATTTTCATAAATTTTGTATGAACAATTTCGAAAACTAGAATAGTTATTATTTTCTTATAATAAATATTTAAAAATTCCGATAATTGTTTTTATTTACTTGTACAAAGTAACAAGTAAGTATTCTGAAACCGACAAAATTCACCTATCGAGATTTTGATAGAAATATCCGTTTTGAGCATCCCTGAATCCATTTTGACTATTTTTGGCTTGATGTCGGTACGTATGTTCGTGCGTGCGTTCGTGCGTAATTCGCAAATCTCAAAACTGGTTGAACGTATAATGTTGAAATTTTGTATTTCAAACTGGTATAGGGTTAAGTTGTGCACCTCGCATTATGGTTCCAATCGTCTGTACCGGAAGTGCACTTTAATTGAATTTTTTTTCGAATTTCTCTAATAAATCAAGAATGATCAACCGTAGAATGTTGAAATTCGGTATTTGAACGTGATGTTGTATCAGAATGGTTATCTGCTTTTTCTTTAATATCCGGTCAGGCCAAAAGTGCACTTCACCTAATACTTTTTTTGAATTTTTTGCAACAATATAGAATGATCTGCCATAGCATATTGAAATTTCGTATCAGGCACTTCTATAACATCTTATTGAACATCTTGCATTATGATTGCGATCGGGTAAACCGGAAGTGCACTTTACTTGAAACTTTTTTTCAATTTTCCGCATAAATCCAGAATGATCAGCCGTAGGATACAGGAATTTGGCATTTAAAATTGCTGTAGCATCTCAATGGTCATCTTCTATTTCTGTAACAATCGGCTGAGTCAGAAGTGCACTTTATATGATAGACTTTTTGAATTTTCCGCATAAATTTTAAACAATCAGTCGTAGAATATTTAAATTTTGTATTAGGCACTTTTATAATATCTTGTTGTACACCCTGCATTATGATTGCTATCGACCAAACCGGAAGAGCACTTTATTCGAAACATTTTTTGAATTTTCCGCATAAATCCAAAACGATTGAACGTAGATTGTTAGAATTCAATATTCAGGACGATTCTACCGTCTAGATGCTTATATTCTATTCTTATTGAGATCCACTGAGCCGAAAATGCACTTTACTCCCAGTCTTTTGGAAGTTTTCGCATAAATTCAAAACGAGAATAGAATATTGAAATTTGGTATTTCAGTCTGCTGTAGCATCTGAATGATTGCCTACTATTTTCATAACAATAGATTGAACCGGAAGTGCACTCCAGTAGGAATTTAATTCTTTTAATTTTGCGCATAAATCCAGATCCGTTGGTAGTCGTAGAATTTTGGAAATCAGTATTAATGAATGTTGTAGTATAAGAATAATGGCCTACTGTTTCCATAGCAACCGACTTGGCTGAAAACGCATTTTACTTGACAGATTCTTAGAATCTCTTGGGTAAATCCAAAACGATTAACTATATATCCAATAATGTACAAGTAAGTCACGTCAGATTTCTTATTTGAAGATTTCTAGAAATTTTGATTTTCTGCTTGAATAGTTTATGGTATTAGAAAGCCAGAAAAGTAAAAAAATCATTCAAATTCATTCATTATACCTGGGTTTCGTCATTTTTCTTTTATGCTAACTAATTTTACTGGACTATTAGAATAATCAATCAATAGGGTATTCTTACCTCGATGAATTTTATTTTCCTTCTAGATAGATTTTATGATGAGCTGGAGAGACAATTTGAACAGTTTTTTGAATCATTTAAATAATGTTCACGAAAACATCAAATTCACATCGGAGCTAGAACGTAATGGCTCATTGCCTTTTCTCAATGTGAATCTAGAGCGAACCAATGATGGTAGACTACTACACACTGTTTATAAGAAGCCAACACACACAAACCAATATATTCATGCAGAATCACATCATCATCCTTCACAGAAGTATGGAACAATTAAATGTCTTTTCCAAAGGGCCAATGATATCTTGTAACGTTCAAAACTGGGGCAGCGATTCTGCCCCGCCAAAAATGAAATGACCTAGTTTTGACGTAGATCGACTCTCTGCTCAGGGTAGTCGTGAGTGTATTGAGGCTCACTATTAAGCACCAGCATTACTCGGGGCGCCACGTAGTTGTTGGTTCGTCCACAGAGCACACAACCACGAAAGTGCCTGGAAAATAAGGTGTCGGGCTTGGACGTTGGAATACGGGACAACGTGACCGCACAATGACCTTCTGCACCCACCAGGTGGTCGGTTTGGTAAGACGACACTTACCATACAAAATATATATCAATCTACCCTCAAACGGGGCCTGTGGTAGCTAAGGCTGAAATAAAACGGTTGGGTTCTCCACCAAGCAACAATAAAACAAACGATTGAATTTAACTAAGTGACTTTGATATTGAACGCAAATAGAATAAGTGAATAATAGATATAACAAACAAAAAAACTGAGGTTAAAGTAAATGAAGTTAATAAATCTAACAAAAAAAACGAATGATAAATTATGACTCGACTATTAAAAAAAGGTTAACAAAAAAGATGAAGTGAAGCTTCCAAAATTTGCACAAGCAAATAAACGAGTAAAACACTACGAGTCTTGGACGGCAGCACGCCCTCACGACCAAAAACTCAACCATAGAACGACGCCCTATACGCCTGCGCCAATCACAAAATGACCACAGGGTCTACGTCGTCCAACAGGCTAACTAGATCGACCTAGCCTTACAAAATCGAACGTATAGCGCGTGCACAACTAGAGCGCAACAACCAACGCTACCTCCAATCCGCGTAACACACAAAAAAATGATATATTGAAATTAAACAAAGGAATTGAGTTCCTTGATACAAAAAAAAGTCCCAAAATAAAATAATAAACAAAATGCTGTGCCTCTAGCTTAGCTAGGACACCCCAAGCCTAAGTAGGCACACAAAAAAAAGGTACAGTCCACTTAGCTGCCCACGGAACGGTGAAGATGACGCCGACCAACCTGGTGGAGGCGTCGGTTCAACGGCTGGTCCGTGTTGAAGGCGTCAAGGTTAGGGTCCTGTGGTTCGTCTTCAGGACAACCGGAAGCGACACTCGTTTGGTTGCGTACTCCACGAGGTCGAACAACTCGCCGCAGATGTTCGTGGCGGAAAAGAACGTACCAGAACACGAGGTATGAAAAGTTTATCAAATCCCCAAAATGGGCTGCTTGTTCGCGTTTTTGATACTCAAAACACCACGCGACCCGAAGCAAACGTCGATCTACTTTAATCCCGCAAAGCGGCTTCGATTTCACGAAGTTTTCGTAGATTTTCCGTTAGAAAACTTTTTCACGACCGCTTGTTCTAGAACTTTTGTTACTAATCGCCGGACTTGCCTTAACTTAAATCACTACTTATCCTTAATCGATAAAAAACCGTTTTTACTTAACTTATTCTGAATGTCATTGGTTTCAGCTAATTAAGGGGGAGTGTACAGAAGAAAAGTTGGAAGCAAGATGGAAAAGTGGATTAGGATTTTATTTATATAGATTTTACTGTGTGAATGTGTTTTATTAAGTGTTATTTTAATGTAATTCTAAGTTTTAAATAAAATGATTTTAATTCTGAAAGAGCGCCTTGTCAACTTCTGACATCTTGCAGCAACTACGTGAATTAAAAAATACGAAACCAAAATACGTCATTAATTAGCAATGTGTCAAATATTAACAACAAGTGTAAGGTGAGTGAAATGTTTTATTTATCTGGAATACTAGTGTTAATAAGTTTAAATTGTAGCAAGAAGGACTAGATAAAAACTGGAATATGGAAAATGGAAAAATAGGAGCAAGGTGCGAAACTGGAACGTAACAATCTGTCACCCTGATAAACTTGATGAAGAGATTGATAATCTAGAAGTAATTTTCCAGAAAAATGGTTTTTCTTATCATTCCATTAGGAAAGCAATTCGACCAAAATCTAAAAATGCTACCGTTGCGGATAATGGCGTGAGTAAAATATTATATTGTACAACAAGTATAGAAAATTACCTATTCCACACGAGGTGTGTAATTTTCAGCACGAGACGGAGTCGAGTGCTGGAATCACACAAGTGTGAAATAGGTGATTCTATACGTGTTGTACACTATACTTTTTCTACGATCACAGTTTTCAATGAAATATGTAGATAAATCATTAGTATAACTGAGATTTCAAATCTATTTCCACAAATGTAAAATAACTCAGGCATTTTAATTGTTTGCTCTGCCTATTTATTGTGATATTTATTTAAGTTATGATTTGGAACATTATTGAGATATTTTCTATCAGTTCATTGACATTTCATTGTTGTGTAATCTAATTGTTGCGAACTACGGAAAGATTGTATCTGATTGGCCTACTCTCACAAGACGACGTTCTGATTGGCTTATTTAGTAGAGTTTTCTGATGTGATCTCTGGTGACGTGTTTTCTTAATTTTCGTCACTCACCATTTTTCAACTGCAGTAATGATAATTCTTAATATCTAATTTTGGTTATAATACTATAATTACATACATATAATTCCTCGATTTCAACAGAATGTGATGAAATATGTGTTGTCTGCTTCAATTTGACAGTTGTGATTCGTAGTGTTGCCAACCTTCGAAATATATGTAACAAAGATCAAGAAAATTATTCCAAAAGAACTTGATGCAATTTTGCTCTTAAAATGTGGCTTATAAAAGAGCAAACAGAGATTTATATCAAGTCCGGGATATTTATCAATAATCTTGCTGAATATATCACCTAAAGAATATTCGAAATGAGTTAATTAATATATGTTGGTCAAACTGGTGTGAGACATCATTTCTCACGACTTTTCCCACAGTTGTGTGAAATTATTATTTTTCTAGTTGTGTTCTGTATGAGAAATATGTTTTTTTCTATAGTGATCGTAGAAAAACTATGTTTCTTTACCCTATGTCAGTAATGTTTCAGAGAAGATCGGGAGGATCTGGTCTCGACATAATTTCAAAGTTTCCTTCGCTCCTGTCACGAAAATCAAGCAGTTTTTGAGACCTGTCAAGGACATGATCCCTTTACAATCTTCGGGTATTTATAAGATCCCCCGTACCTGTGAGAAAGTCTACGTTAGACAGATGGGCCGAACTGTGAATACTCGCATTGCTGAGCATAGAAGATGCATAAGACTCAATCACCCAGATAAGTCTTCGGTTGCTGATCATGCCATTGAGTTTTTGCACGACATCAAGTTCGAAGAAACAAGAATAAGCAAGATGCTCGTCCATTCATGGTAGATTGGTCAGGGAAGCGATTGAAATAATTAAAGATCCGAATAATTTCAACCATACTGATGGTTTTGAGTTGGCAAATGTTTGGCTTCCAATAAATAATCAATAATACACATACATAATTTGTAAAATATTTGTCTTGATTATTATTTTTATTACGTTCATGTACATAATTGAAACTCAGTTTTGTAAAAAAAAATTTATGACATGTTTGGACTTTGGAACTGTGTGCGTCCGCAAAAACGGGACATCGTCCTTGTATGTTATATTAATTCATCCATTTTTGACTATAATAATTGTCAAGACTCATATTATTTTATTCATTTGTAATAGTTATTCCTGTTTTGTGGAATATTTGTCTTGACACTTGTTTTTGTTATATTCATGTAGATGTAGATTATTGAAATTCAGTTTTTCTGTTCATAAACATTTTTATGACATGTTTGGACCTTGGAACTGTGTGCGTTGCAGAAACGGGACATCGTCCTAATGTGTTATATCAATGAAATCTTTTTCTCTTCAATAATTGTCAAGACTCATATCGTTGATTCCTCTGTTGAGGTTTTTACGTGGTTTTTCCTCAGACTTTGGGTAAATGCCAGAGGTATTTTGTTCTTCTGGCACTAAATGTGGAATCCACGTATTCACATCTAGTTATCTGTATATTTTCAATTTTTAATTTCTAATTATCTAGATACCTTCTTGCCTTGTTTATTTTTGTATCATTTTTTCTGATGAAGACTTTCGGTTAGAAAGTCGAAACGTCAAAAATAAAATCAAATATACAAAATTAAAACCAAAAAAGTCTATTTATTATGATATAATTCTTAAAGTATGTATGGATCATTAATTATTTTTATGTTTTAAATGTAGAACGCATAGCTATCATATCTGCTCTGTTCAGTGAGTTATCAAGTTAATTAAAGGAACTCTTTCTTCAACTTTGCTTATCTAACTTGCTACAGTTTTCTCAGAATATTTCTTAGTCAATGCTTTTTGGATTCTTATGAATTTTATCAAGGTGTATCCTTAATAAGAAAGAGTCATATTTATATTCATATGACATACTTCTTCAGAAGTAGTATCAGAGTTCTCATTTGCCAGAATTGAAAAAAACTTTTAATTATGATTTGTAATGGCTAAATGCCACATTTTTCCTATTTCAGTAATATGGCCCTCTAAGATAGACAACCTAGTTTTCTGGGATGTCTTCCCGATGTCATCGTAATGTAAGCCTGACGGCACTGAATACATAATTCAGTGCTGACGGCTTGATTTCAACACATGCAGACTTTTTCAAATTCAAATTCAAGAAAAGTTGTCAATTAGTTTTTTTTTTTCTAACGGGCAGATTTTGAAGAATTGTCTTGAAGAGAAACAGCATAATTTTCTTTCTCTAGATTTGGAGGAGCCCTAGGGCTTAAAATTGTTTTTGTGCTGATCTAAGTCACTTCGGGGAATAAGTCGCTACGTTCTTTAAGTAATTTTCCAATTATATCGAGTCATTTCGGATTAACGCCTAACGGACAATTTTTTCAATTTTGCCTTAAAAGCCATCCTACATCTTAGGTAAGAGAAAAACTAAAATTGTAGTTTCAATTTCAACATTAATTTATTCAATTTCACTCCTTGTGTTGAGCATTTAAATGGCTCGGGGATTGCATTAATAATACTTACTTGAAGGACTTAGTAATTCCGATAACTGTTTTGGACGAGTGCTACGTGTGGTCGGTCTGAGCTGAAACTTCTGGAAAGATCCGCGAGCCCTAGAAGCCACTGGACGTCATCCAAGGCCACCCATTTTCCGTTTGGCTACGTCATCTTTCTCGCCGTCATTCTGGATTTCCGCCCTTCAGCATTGGAATCACGTGAGCTGCATATAGCACTCATTTCTTTCATTTATCGTTAAATCTATTTGTCTCTCTGAAATATATTTGTCATTATTTGTTTTGGTGCACTATTGTACCCTGATTTACGTACGTATTTTGTGAAGCGGCTTGTTGAAAGTCGAGCTACTGTAAGGTGCACACCATTGTTGCCTGTATATTAATTGGGGTAACTGGAAAATAACCTTCGGAAAGAAAAGCCTCGGAAAAAAACCCCCTGTAACAAAAACCAAAGAATGTTTATATAACGAATATTATAAATTAGGTATATACGGGTGTTTTGATTATGTTTGATAATATAACCAAGAGTTATGAACAACAATTCTATATAACGTGTAGTTATTGTATAATGTAATATAGACATAAATAAAGTGTCCTCTGTTTTATCTATCTATTAGCGTCAATAATAGTAGGGCTGAGTAAAACATTCACATACATTCAATTTTTGTGCATGTTCAAGAGACGATCTCAAGAAATTCCTTCTCTTTTGAAAAGTTTCGAAAGGTCACTAGATAATGACGCGAGAAACTGATTTTGGTCGATTTTTAATTCTGTAAATAGTTCCTGAACTGTCGCAAATCGAGAAAAATATTTCAAGTAAAAATGTTGAATATTATTATTACCCAGATAGTGGCATACGTAAATATTTTCATTGTAAGGCATATTTCTCAAAAACGACACAAAATATGAAACAATTGAAAATAATTAGCATTATTTATAGAATATTTCCATACCGATGCCTGATGCTTAATATTTATAATTTGTATGGAATAATCTGACGTGAACATCTCGTGACTTACTTGTACATCATTGGATATATATATAATCAAACAGGAAATCTCATTATTCCACGGTTAATTGTTCTTGATTTATCAAGAAAATTCTGAAAATCTGTCAAGTGAAATGCGTTTTTAGCCTAGCCGGTTGCTATGGAAACAGTAGGTCATCATTCTCATTCTACAACATTCCCAAATACTAATTTCCAAGATTCTACAGCTCACAGTTCTGAATTTATACGCAAAATTGGAAAATGAATTCCAACTGAAGTGCATTTCCGGTTATTATTATTGTTATGAAAATAGTAGGCAATCATTCAGATGCTACAGCAGACTGAAATACCAAATTTCAATAATCTACAGATGATCGTTCTGAACTTATCCGAAAAATTCCAAAAGATTGTCAAGTATAGTGCACTGCCGACTCAGTCGATCTAGATGAGAATAAGATATGAGCATCTAGAAGACGGTACTATCGTCTTGAATACTGAATTCTAATATTCTACGTTCAATCGTTTTGGATTTATGCGGAAAGTTCAAGAAATATTCCGAGTAGACAGCACTTCCGGTTCAGCCGATCGCAATCACAATGCAAGATGTACAACAAGATGTTATAGAAGTGCTTAATACAGAATTTCAATATTCTTCGACCGATTGTTTTGAATTTATGAAGAGAATTCGAAAAGTCTGTCATGTAAAGGTAAAGTGCACTTTCGGCTAAACCGATTGGTACGAAAATAAGAGATGACCATTTGGATGCTACAGAAATTTCAAGTGATCAATTTCAACATTCTACGGTTGATCATTCTGAATTTATCAGAGAAACTCGAAAAAATTTTCAAGTAAAGTGCACTTCCGGTACAGACGATTGGAACCATAATGCGAAGTGCACAACTACACCCTATACTAATCTTAAATACAGAATTTCAACGTTATACGTTCAACCAGTTTTGAGATTTGCGAGTTACGCACGAACGCACGTACGTACGCACGAACATACGTATCGACATCAAGCCAAAATAGTCAAAATGGATTCAGGAATGCTCAAAACGGATATTTCCATCTCGATAGGTGAAATTTTGTCGGTTTCACGATACTTACTTGTTACTTTATACAAGTAAGTAAAAATCTGACGAGAACATCACGTGACTTACTTGTACATCATTGGATAATATATATATATATATATATATATATATATATATATATATATATATATATATATATATATATATATATATATATATATATATATATATATATATATATATATATATATATATATATATATAACACGATGTGATTTTGTGTTTGATCGTTTATATCATTAGATATGTATGATCAAACACAAAATCTCATCGTTCCACAGTTAATCGTTTTGGATTTACACAAAGTATTCTAAAAATTTTTCATGTAAAAAGCACTTTCAGCCAAGTCGGTTGCTATCACTGATCTCTAATATAACACTGGAAAGGGTTTAGACCGTATTCTGGCATCTGGAAGCGGCCCCGGTTGAACGGCGGCCTTGACAGTAAAACCGAGGTTTTGTGTCACTATTCGGCGGCAAATTCAAAACACTTATAAAAGACACTCGATGAAATTCATAGTATAATGCAAGTAAGATGAAGAAATTATTCTCAATATATATTAAAATACATACATTAATAATCAACAAAAGTTAAAAATTGTTATAATAGTTGAAATATTTATTAATAGTTAAAAATATTAGTGAACCTTTTAGTGTCAGTGTTTTGACTATTTTTTAAACATTGTAGCTTAGTATTGTTTAATTTGTTCAATAGTTTTATAAATTCTTGTTACCTAAAATTTAAAACTATGAATTTACCTATATGAATAAATGAAGTGCATTTCTGCGATAATATTGCCTATTCAAAACTTATAATTTTGAATATCTACTACACATGATAGGAGAATAATAATACATTTAATAATCAAGATTTTATTGTTCGTAAGTAAGCACAAATTTGCAGTCCAGCGATTAATTTTGTGAGCAAGATATTTTATATTAAATTTGATATATTACTCAAATTTGTTATCATAACTTTGTAACATTGCCCAACAATATGATTTTATTATTCATGATATTTTCAACGGTAATATACCGATAGAGAGGTGTATTATCGATATACCGAAGAATTTCACGAATATACTTTTTGTCTCTTGAGTAATTTTTTACGAGACAAATTTGGGGATTAATAATCTGATAATACCCGAGAGCTTTGGCTCGAGGGATATTATCGTTGATTATAAATCTCCAAATTTGCCGAGTAAAAAATTATCCAAGACAAAAAGTATTTGAGTTAAATTCAAGGTATATGCGATAATATACCGAATCTTCAGGTGTATTTGCAAGGATTATTTCACAAACCGTGAAATTTATTGATTGTTATATTTTTTATTATTTTTTAAAAAGCTACTGTGGTATATCGAGTTAGGAGAAAATATTGTCGCGATATACCTCGTTACCATGCAAAATCCCTTGATTTTATTGGTTGTTGCTAAGGTGTGTGATATAATCAATTTAATCTAAAATTGAAAATCAAATCGTTTGATTACTTTAACATAATGAATTGATGTATCCTTCTAGGTCTCCATAAAACCTGTAAAAAGTTATACTTCACTGAAAATAGGAATAAGTCATATCTTCAAACTTTTTCAGTTGAGTTTTTCTGATAAAATAAAACAATAACAATATTATGTAAGTTAAGTAACACTTCTTATGAGATCACACCATTCTATAGTCATATTTCACTTATTCAGTAGATTCATATTTCGTCTGGAAAAATACTTTATCAGTTCTCTTGTGGGAAACATGTGGTAGCAAAAGTAAATCAGAATGCATCTAGTGGTCACACTGAACACTTGTATCTCTCTTTCAGAGTTTAAAATAAATTTTTAAAAAAGGTTTTATTGAATTTATTAATCTAACTTGTATTAATATATCTACATTTAAATAAATAAACAAAATTTATTCACAATCGCCTGTGAAACTCTGTAGTGAGCAGACGTGCTAGCTATTCTATCCGTTATCTGTTACATAATACCTAACTGTTCGGTAAGTCTACCTAACAAACAATAAAATATTTGTGAATGATTACGTGTTTATCATATACAATAATCAATTACTGGTCAGCGGAAACAGTGCATAAGTGCTTGAAAGTCTATCAACATAAAGGTTAAGAGCCATCTACCATAGAGTAGTTGTTATAAATAATAAGACACTTGATATAAGACGATTAGTAACACCCACAAAGAGAATAATAATATCAAACGTAAGCCCTACAATACCTAATGAAATCATTGAAAAAGCTCTAACAGAAGCTAATCTTATACTGGTTTCCCCCATTCACTACCTCAGGGTAGGAATGATGGACGACAAGTATTCACATATAATGAGTTTTCGCAGACAAGTATACATCGCTGAAAAGGAAAACACAGTTATCCCAGAAAGTTTATTAGTATTACACGAAGACACAGACTATAGATTATTGATCTCAGGTGAAATACCAACCTGTTACAAATGTAAGAACAAAGGACATACCACAACCCAGTGCGCAATGAATACTCCCCCAGATACCACTACTACTCTCACACAGCTAGATAACAGTATACCGACAGCCAATATAACAGCAGGACAAGTAGTTACAGCAGGACAAGTAATTACAGCAGGACAAGTAGTTACAGCAGGACAAGTAGTTACTCCAGGCACATCACAAGAATACAATCTTACTCCAGAAAAAGACTTACAAACTATCATTCCCACATCTGAACAACAAATAAACACTCAATTTCCATCCTTGCTACAGCCTGCCACAACAAAAACAAATTTTTACCCTTTCCAACAAAATATAGCTCCTACAGCAAATCTAACAGACAACACAGAACTTAACAAGAGAAACCAAAATAAACGACCCAACGACCATACCGAACCCAAAGATCTGACAGAAGGAACTACAAGCAACCAAATGAACAAACAGGCAGAAAGAAGACTCAAAAAGAAGAGATCAATCAGCCCTGCATATAATTTCAGTACACAAGAAATACTACAAACTACAGAAGAGGAAATTAACTCAAATCCAGAAAAGTACCCTCTTAACTATGAAAGATTCAGAGACTTCATAGAAAATGCAACAAATAGCATTGACCCTCTAACAATATCGAAGAATTATACTTCGGACACCGACAAACTACTAGCAATGATCAATTCAGTATATCCACTATTAACACGTAAAATAATAAAAAACAAAGAATTCATAATAAAATAAAAATTCTTCTCGAAGACGAAGAAGAGCTGAAACAACAAGAAGAATTGGCTCAATAAAATGAATATCATTCAGTGGAACATAAACGGAATTCATAATCACACTCCAGAAATACAAAAAATCATTGCTGACACAGACGCACAAATAATTAGTTTACAAGAAACACGTTTACACCCATATCATAAAATCACAATAAAAAATTACACCCTCTATCGCAAAGACAGACACAACCAAATGAATGCAAGTGGCGGAGTGGCACTGCTAGTAAACAACACAAAACATGTTAATGAAACTATACTAAATACAAATTTAGAAGCTGTATCAGTTACAATATATAAACCTAAAAAGATAACAATTTGCTCGATATATTTACCCCCAAATCAAAACATACAAATACAAGAAATCAAAGACCTAATTGCGCAATTACCAACACCATTCCTCATAACGGGCGATTCTGATGCACATAATATCATATGGGGCAGCGATAAAACAACACCAAGCGGAAAAATAATTGAAAACATACTGGAGAAGAACGACGACTTGATACTGCTTAATGATGGTACTGGTACACATTTTTGCGCAAACTCAGGAAACTTCTCAGTCATAGACCTCAGCATATGCAGCTCAACAATAACCCAAGATCTAGCCTGGACGGTGCTACCTCTAACATATGTAGGGAATCATCTTCCCATAAAAATAACAGTAAACGACGAAAATTGCAATAACGTAATAAGCTCTACAAAAAAAATGGAACACAAAACGTGCAAATTGGGCACTATTCACTGAACTATCGACAATAAAAAATCCTTCAGAAACAGAAGATCTCGACGAACAAGTTGAATTTCTCACAAACATTATAACGGGAGCCGCAAATACCACATTAAAGAAAACAATATATACCAAACGCAAAAAACAAGTACCTTGGTGGAGCCCCGAATGCCAAGAGGCAGTGAAGAATAGTAAAAAAGCCCTCAACAAATTCAAAAAAGATAAAAGTACAGAGAACCTTATAGAACTAAAACGATCGAAAGCACGATGTAGAAGAACGATATTATTGAGTAAAAAAAATTCTTGGCAAGAATACGTTTCAACAATCACCACAGACACACCAATAACAGAAGTGTGGAACAAAATAAAAAGAATACGAACACAGAAGAAATATCAAATTGCCTTGCAGATCAGTTCTGTGAGAATTCAAGCAACTCACAATACAGCAACGAATTCATAAATTATAAAAATAACCTCGAGAAAAATAACATAGAAATAAACAATCAAAATGACAACAATATTAACGACCCAATTACTGAGACCGAATTAAAAATTACTATCAAAGAATTAGAAAAATCTACAAGCCCTGGACTAGATGGTATAACCTACGAACTTATAAAACATCTCTCGGACAAAACACAAAACTACATTCTAACAGTCTACAACAACATCTGGATTCACAACAAGTTCCCGAGTAAATGGAAAGAGGTTATTACTATCCCGCTGCTAAAACCAAATAAACAAAAGACGAATACGACAAGTTATAGACCGATAACTCTTTCCAATTATCTGAGTAAATTATTAAAAAACATTATGAATAAAAGATTAGTATGGTATTTAGAAGAAAACAATATACTCAATAAATATCAAAGCGGTTTTAGAGCCGGTCGATCTACCACAGACCAAGTCATTGCCCTGCAATCTGAAATACAAAATGGGTTCCGAAATAAACAATACACCGCAGCGATATTCTTTGATATATCAAAAGCTTACGATACCGTCTGGAGATATCACATTATTAAATCAATAAAAGAACATAATATAGAGGGAAATATGCTATGCTTTATCAAAAACTTTCTGAGTGAACGAAAATTCCAAGTATTATGCAACGGGCACCTTTCGCAACAAAAACGACAGGAAAACGGCACTCCTCAAGGAGAGGTACTAAGCGTCACGTTATTCTTAATAGCTATGAACGAGATAACAAAATACATTCCGAAACACATCAATATATCTCTTCTCGCCGATGACATAGCCATCTATTTTAAAAACAAAAATACAAAAACTATCCAAAATGAACTATAAAAAGCCACAAATCAACTTCAAAACTGGGCAAAAAGCACTGGGTTACAATTCTCAGAAGAAAAAACTAAAATGATACTCTTTAGTAAACTAACTAGATCAACGAGGAAACCCAACATCAAACTCAACAACAAAAGTGTTGAATACGCTGAACATATAAAATTCTTGGAAATGATATTAGACACTCGACTTACATGGAAGAACCACCTACTCCACCTAAAACATGAATGCTATAAAAAATTAAACATTATCAAATACCTATGTAACAACAAATGGGGCTCACACAAAAACATATTACTACAAATATATAAGGCATACATTCGATCAAAACTGGACTATGGAGCAATCTGTTACCAGACGGCAAAACAAAATGTCTTAAAAATAATTGAACCCATACAAAATACGGCAATCAGACTAGCGATAGGAGCATTCAGAACAAGCCCAGCGGTGAGTATATCCCTTAGATATCCGAAGAAATCAACTTACTCTAACATATGTAACCAAACTATCGAGAAACCCTAATAACCCTACATATCATCATATATTCAAGATATCCCAAAACCGTATAACATCACAGAAACTCTCGCCACTTCAACAAATAGTGAGCAAAATCCTCATTGACACTTGTATAAAAATACCTGACCTTGACAACGATACTAACAACAACAATACCCCACCATGGAAAAAGAAGTTACCGAACATTATTGAAAACCTCATAAAATACGAAAAATGTACTACACCAGTGAGCATCATGGAACAAAAATACCAAGAACTATGCAACCAATACCCCCACGCTCAACGAATATTCACAGATGGATCTAGAACAAATGAAGGAACAGGGTGTGTCATATTAATTAACAACGACATCACAAAAATACATCTCCCAATACAAACTACGGTATATACAGCAGAAACTTACAGCATATTGATAGCCTTAGAAAAAGTGGAAAACCTAAAAGAACAACAAAAAGAATATATTATTGTAACAGACGCACTAAGAGTGATACAAGAAATCAAAAACATATATAATCCACACCCATTAATCAGAAAAACTCAAATATTGGCACAAAACATCCTTAAATACAATATTCTTTCAATAATGTGGATTCCAGCTCATATAGGTATAAACGAGGAAATAGACCAGGCAGCAAAAGAAGCAATCCAAGATGAAGTGACAAATATACCCGTACCAATTCAAGACTTGCTGAAAATTATAAAAACAGAAACAAAAAAACAGTGGGATGACAAATGGGCAAACATATCAGGTAATAAACTCCGCAACATCAAAGCAAATACAGAAAAACGGCCAAACCTGGCAAACCGAAAAGAACAGACGATAATAACAAGACTTCGAATAGGGCATACGAACCTAACCCATATACATATAATACAAAAAACGAGCCCAGAAATTTGCAGCCTATGCAACACACAAATAACAGTAGAACACATCATAATTCAATGCCCAAAATACACGACCCAAAGAAGAAGACATAATCTGCCAGAAACGCTAGAAGAAGCTCTGGGAAACGACCCTAATAAACTAACATCCACGATAAATTTTTGCCACGATATAAATATTTCTAAACTAATATAAGAATGACAATAAAATGTAATATAACAAATATGTAATTGAACAAGACTGTACCGGATACTAATAACCATTGATGTTGATGTATCCTAAAAAACTTGAATGAAAAAAGAAAATAATTATTCAGTATAAAATATATAATGATAAATAACATATTAATTACAACAAAGTAACCAGTTGGATGTAATCATAAATAGAATTTGAACACCATGATTTGAAAATTGCGTCCCAACATTAAACTGAACTGTCACCAATTGACACAGAACCTCAGTTTTTGCCAAGATGGCGACGCTCAATTAGGGCATTCCAGCGGCTTAAATTCAATCCAGTGTTATATTAGAGATCAGTGGTTGCTATAGAAACAGTAGGCCATTATTCTTATACTACAACATTCCTAAATACTGAAATCCAAAATTCTATGACTACCAACAGATCTGATTTTATGCGCAGAATTAAAAAGTAAATTCCTACTGAAGTGCACTTCCGGCTGAGTCTATTGTTACGAGAATAGTAGGCAATCATACAGATGCTACAGCAGACTGGAATACCAAATTTCAATGTTCTACACCTGATCGTTTCGAATTTATGCGGAAAATTCCAAAAGACTGTCAAGTAAAGTGCACTTCCGACTTAGTGGATCTTAATGAAAATAGAATATGAGCATCTAGACGGTATAATTGCTCTAAATACTTAATTCTAACAATCTACGTATCGTTCCGGATTTATGCGGAAAATTCAAAAAATGTTTCGAATAAAGTGCTCTTCCGGCTTAGTAGCAATCATAATGCAAGGTGTACAACTAGATATTATAAAAGTGCCTAATACAAAATTCAAATATTCTACGACTGATTATTTAGAATTTATGGGGAAAATTCAAAAAGTCTGTCATATAAAGTGCACTTCCGGCTCAGCCGATTAGTACAAAAATATATGATGACCATTTAGATGCTACAGCAATTTTAAATGCTGAATTCTAGTATCCTACGGCTGATCATTCTGGATTCATGTGATAACTCAAAAAAAGTCGTGAATAAAGTGCAATTCCTAACATCCTACAGTTGATCATTTTGGATTTATTGGAAAAATTCGAAAAAATATTCAAGTAAAGTGCACTTCCGGTACAAACGATTGGAACCATAATCCAAGGTGTATAACTAGACCATATATTAGTCTTAAATACAAGATTTCAACATTATACATTCAACCAGTTTTGAGATTTACGAGTTACGAACGAACGCATGAACGCACATACGTATCGACATCAAGACTAAAGTAGTGAAAATGAATTCAGGAATGCTCAAAACGGATATTTCCATCAAAATCTTGATAGGTGGATTTGGCGGTTTCAAAATACTCCCTTGTACTTAGTACAAGTAAGTAAAAATATGCTGTGGCCACCACAGTACTTTTTCGTCCATAAATTTCATGGCCAGTCTCATCACTATTCCATAAATTTAGAATGTAACATCAATTAATTACATATTTTAAAGTGACAGCTGTCATCGTAAGAGTCACAGCTGTCATTGTCAAATTGACATCTGTCACTATTCAAGTGACAGCTGTCATTGTTGAAGTGACAGATGGCGGTAATATCTTAGTCCTCATATAAAATAAGTACTTTTGAGAATGAAGGTTCTTTCTCCAGATTTTTGGGGTCTCTAATTCATTGAAACATACAGTTCTAACATTTGATCGCCGGAAGTATAATTTAAAAATGGTAACATGGACTCCATTTCTTTTTTTAGAGAGCTTTAAATTGATATCAAACTAGATATCATTTGAATAGCTTTATGTCGTATTTTAAAAATATGCCCTACAATAAAAATACGTATGTCACTTTATTTTCGATTGACATCATTTGTGTTGAACGTTGAAACGAACGGACGTGTCTGCCAAGAGCACAGTTCAGGTGTTCTAATACAGTTTTTATCAAAGTGTTATTTTTATATAAATTACGAACAAATAGTGTACAGTTTGTAATGATAAATTTAAATCTAATATCAAAATGAACAAGGACACAGAAATAGATCTAGGAATATTAAAAATCAATGATTCAAAAGTATTTTTGAGTAATAGTTGTTTACATTACAAGATGCGAAAGTATACTTTTTTGTGTGAGGTGGTATTTGAATGGCCGAGGTGAAGCCGAGGCCGTTCAAAACCTCCGAACACCTGAAAGAGCTGTCTGAAATTATCCATAGCAACGGTTTATTTACAATGTTATCTGCCATCAGCGTCTGTCAAAGATTTTGAGTTTCAATAATTTAGTGAAACATTGCATTTGACCGATTTAAAATGTCAACAGAAAAATGAAAATGGTATTCAAAAGGCAGCTAACAATGCATGTGCCTCACTTCTTGCGGATAAATCCAAAGAAAGGTAGTGACAGCATATTTTCTAAATGGCTTGCTGCTAAAAACGTTACTCGAATTGACGAAAATGTAATGCTTCGGGTGTCGATATTTTGGATTTGAAGAGCGGATGGAAGTCTTCTTCGTAAAGTAATGAAATTTCTAAAAAGGTGTTACATGAAATTCACATTAATATTTCCTCAAATAAAGAAACAGTGACAAATATGAGTTTTGACGCAATTCAAAATGATAAAAATCTCCCAATACAAAGAGAAGCAGTTAATAATTCAAATAATATTCCTACCATGACTTTTTCCAATTGTTCAAATTGCATAGTTACTTAAAACCAACAAATAGATAAAATGAAATTAAATTTATTTGATAAAATCATATTATTGTTATGAACTACTTATTTATTTGAATAAATAATGAAATTTCCAATATATTTGCATTTTTTCTAAGTTTTACTTTTTTGTCCAGGCCTCGAAAGTATTACTTTCGTAGCTAGCAACGCATAGCAACGAGGTAACACGAAGGTTTGCTTTCGTTATCGTTCGAGTTGCCAGGGCTACAAAGCTCACATATTTATTTATACAGTAGCAGAAAAATTAAATTTGGATACTAAAGGAAATGAAACCGCGTTAATCGGACGTTTACAAGAAGCAATCAAAAATAGTAATTTGCGAGCAGAAGATGATACAGATGATATAAATAATTGTGTGGACAGTATTCTACTGGACATCAAAAAAATTTACAGTAAAAATTGATTAGGTGAAAGCGATAATTCATCTACAGAGACATTACAAAAGATTATATGTGACTTAGGGCCAGTTTCACCAAAGCCAGTTAAATTTATCCAGAGGTTATTTTATACGAAAACTATTGTTGATACAATTGTAACTATAGTTACTAACTCAAAATAACCCCTAGATAAATTTAACTGACTTTGGTGAAACCGGGCCTTAAGAAGTGAAATTAACATTTTAAATAAGAAAATTTGTGTCCTAGAATGTGAAAATCATAAGCTTAGAACTAAAGATTTAGTACATCCTAAAAATATTGTGGCCGTTAATGAAGAAATAAATGAATACACATCTCCGAATTTGAACATTGTTAATGAAACAAGTACGGACGCTGTGGCAAACATGCATCAACATTCTTCGAATCCATCTTCCGATGTCATGTGCCCGAGCGACAATCAAAGCGCCAATATCAACGTCAGTAACAGCGGCTATGACAACAACAGTGACAACATCAGTGGCAGCGTCAGAGAAACAGATAAGACATTTAACCCCAATTATCAAAATAATATAAGTAAAATATTGATCTTAGCTGATAGCCACGGCAGAGGATTAGGAAAATTGCTCAATAATAATACCAATTTTCAAATTCTCAATTATTTCAAGCCAAACGCTAAATTAGATCTTGTGGTTGATGACATAAACAACATTTCTAAGCCTTACAATTTAAATGACTATATAATAATTATAGGTGGCACGAATAACATCCTTAGCAATAATAGTAACCTCAATAGTTTAAAAAAAACTTATTTGGAAGTAGTAAAGAAATGTTCGTTAACTACTCTATGTAGTTGTTCTGTGGTTGCGTGCTCACTCCTAAAACCGAACTGATGTTCTGGAATCACTTCATTATCCTCTATCTCCCATTTTAGTTTTTTGAGTATTAGTTTCTTCAGTACTTTTGACAGGCAGGGTAGCAAAGAGATCGGCCTGTATGATGTGGTTTCGTCATTTCCTTTTCCTGGCTTCAGTATCAGAATTATTTGTGAAAATTTCCAGAGCACTGGATAGTACTGTAGTCTTAGAATTGAATTAAATATATATGTTATGAGTTCTAAGGTTTTTTGGGGTAATTTTTTTAATACTATTGCAGAGATCAGATCAAATCCAGGTGCTTTTCTGTTATTGAGAAATTTTATTTCATCTTCAATGTCATTCAGTTTGAGTTTTGCAGTTGGTGGACATAATTGCAGTGGTGTGTCTAAGTATTTCATAATATTATCTTCTTCCTCATCTGTTATTTGTGATGAGTTTGGTTCAAATATGTGTAAGAGATGCTCAGCGAATAATTGAGCTTTATCTTCATCTGTCCTAGCCCAGGTATTATCAGGTCTTCTGATAGGAGGTATAACACGTTTCGGTCTTTTCAGATTTCTCGTGGCTTTCCACAATGAATAATTATTTTGTACGTGAGGCGAGAGATTACTCACATAATTTTGGAATGATTCGTTTCTTATCTCTGAGATCATTGATTTGATTTCTTTACTCAATTTGTTGAGTAGTGTTTTATCACTGGGTTGTCTATAAAGCTGCCATCTTTTTCTTATCCTTCGTTTCTCTCTTATTCCATCTTTTATATATTTTGGGTAGTTAACAATTGTATCACTGCGATACTCTTGTTCAGGAGAAGATATCCAGGCTGCTTGTTGTATAGTTCTAGTTAATATATCTACTGCATTTTCAACATCATCTTCTGATTTTAGTGGTATATTTTTATCGATATTGTCGTCCAGATATTCCTGAAATATTTTCCAATCTGTTTTGAAATTAGTAAGGGTTTGATTTCTATTCTTTTTAATTATAGATGAGTTCAATGTGAGAATTATTGCCGAATGGTCTGACATAAGATCGAGACACTCATCGATTTTCAGATAATTTGAGGAAATGCCGTTTATGATGAAGAAATTTAGTGCGTCTGGAATTTTATTTGGGTCTGTTGGCCAGTAAGTTGGTTTACCTGTGCTAATCTGGTCGTATCTTTTACCGAGCATCGCTGCTTGAAGTAGTTTTCCTTTCGGATTACTTGATCTGGACGACAAGTACATGGTAGTAGGAGCAGAAGGTCTTGATCTGGATCTAGAAGATTCTGTAGTTAAGCACGTAAATAAGTTAAAATACCTAGGGGCGATATTCACAAGCACTGGAGGTAGCGGAGAAGAAACAAAAAGCAGAATGACGCGGACAAAAAGAACAATTAGACAACTACACCCGACACTATGGTCTAATAGCATATCGACCAAAACAAAGAAAACTATTTATGACGTAATTGTACGAAGTATAGCTACATATGGAAGCGAATCGTGGGAAATAACAAAAAAGAAAGAGGATACAATAAAAGCGACAGAGATGATGTATTGGAGACGTAGTTGTGGCCTGACTAAGCTGGACCGAATCCCAAACACAGAAATAAAAAGACGGATGGGTATAGAGGAGACAATTATTGACAGCATAAAGAAGAAAAGGCTAATATGGTATGGCCATGTGCAGAGAATGGAAGAAGAAAGATGACCCCGGAGAATACTCCTGTGGAGACCTTTATAGCGAAAGAAAAGAGGAAGGCCAAAGTGAACGTGGATTGAAGGAGTACGAGAGGCTATGGAAATAAGAAATTTAGTAGAGGAAGATTAGAGAGATAGAGATTATTGGCAAGGGGGTTGCGAGAGACGTCTTACATGATGTATAATTTATTATATGCAGTAATATTGTATGTAATTATCAACTCGCAAATATATATATATATATATATATATATATATATATATATATATATATATATATATATATATATATATATATATATATATATATATATATATATATATATATATATATATATATATATATATAATCTGGACCCCCATCTCGGATGTTTGGCATTATAATCTCCTCCCGCTATAAATCGGGTGCCAAAATTTTGGAAAGCTATTTCAAATTCATATTGTTTTATTGAGTGTCTTGGTGGACAATATATTGCTGATATCACTAAATCTCCATTGGTTTCATTGATCTGAGCATTTGTTGCTTGAAAATAATCTCTCTCTATTTTATCTATTTCATAATGCGAAATTTTCTCGTTTATCATGACAGCTGTACCACTATGAGCTGTTTTATCAGGATGATTTGTGTTATAAAACTTATAGTTCTTTATATTAAAATAATTTCTTTCAGTAAAATGTGTCTCTGGAATTAGTAAAATATCAATCTTTTGCTCTTGTAGAAAGTATTCTATTTCCGATCTATGTTGTTTTAGACCATTTGCGTTCCATGAAGCAATCTTTATGAAATCAAACATTTTGAGTTTTGTTAACAAGCGCAGTAAGTAAGTTGAGTATCATACTGTTTTGGTTCATTAGTTGATTTATTAATGTTTCGAATTTATTGAGAAATGTTTCTAGTGCTACGTTCTGTCCGTCGTAATTGTATCGGTCATTCATAGTTGCTTGAGCATAGTTTTTATATTCGTAGTGTGTCTGAGAGAGACGAGGAAACTCAGAATTATCTATTCTAAATGTTTTATTTATAGATTGTTTCATATGTTTGTTTGGAATAACTTTCCCTCTAGATTTTTGGAGGTCTCTGTAAACAGAGTAGCTTTTATAATTCGCAGGATGAGGTCCTTCACACAGTATACATTTTGGTGTTGTTGTTTAGCCTTGTGGACAGTTTTGTGTGGAATGATTTCCAGCACATTTCACGCTATTATAAGGTTTTGAACAGTAGGCCTTAGTATGTCCATATCCCTGGCACCTCATGCATTGGGGTACTTCTTTCTTTTTTCGAGGCTCTTCAACTGCAATTTTTGTTCCCAATAGGTACTTGACTTCGTAAATTTTCTTATTATTTTCATTAGGTTCTTGATCAACGAAGAACATAGGGAGATATTGTTTTGTTCTCCATTTACGTATATTAATGATGTTGCGAATAACAAATCCTTTATTCTCTAATTATTTTTTTAATTCGTCAGGTGTAATTGAGTGGTGCAGATTTTTTATTACAACTCTAAATGATCTTTCGTTTCTAGGTTGATAGGTATGGAAAGCTATTTTGTGTAATTTTAGCATTTCAACTATTTTTCTATAGGCCATTGATGTAGTTGTATTCACTTTAACTACATTATTAGAAAGCGATTTGCAGATGAAATCGTTTTCATCGATTTTAGTTTCAAAACTTGAGATCATCGCAGAGTAGTTCACGACATCTTGTATGTACACTGGAGAAGGATTGGACCCACTTTGCGGTCTTGTGCTATTATGTTCTACGTCTTGGTTATTCTGTGTGGAATTTGTTTGATTTTATTGTGTTGTTGTTTCGTTATGTAGTATTGAGAACCTGTTGGATGTTGGTGTTACGCTGTCCTGCATTTCTGTAGTGTAATTTTTTTTACCTGTATGTTCTGTGTGTGTTATTTAATTACTTGATCTTTTTCTTTTAATAACTTGCCATGAGAAGTTGAATGATTGACGTGCTGTGGTATTTGTGAACACTGGTGTTGAAGACATGGATGTAGGAGGTATGAAGTATGGAGTAGGTGTTCTTGTAGCAGATACGTTCAAGATTCTACTGCTTCCTGAATCCGGAGTTGTGATAGCAGACAACGTGTCGCTGTCTGGTGATATTTCGGTTCTGTGTTGATTTGTTATAACAATAGGTGATGTATACATGCTGGTTGTATTTGTTGTAGCGGATGGAACACTTGTTGTGATTATAGCGGTAGTAAAATTTGTAGGTGTGGTGACTGGACCACCACTGTTTTCTGACATTTTAGTCAAATTTTGGATAAAGTTAGATTATCTTATTCAATTTAGTAGCAATTTATTGCTCTTAATTGATTAACATTTTTTTTATGCAATGAATTGTATTATGTACTTGAAATTTACAGTTATAGCTCTCGGTATACGTCCGTTCACTTCAACTGCTCGCACAAGACATAGTAATTATTGGATTCAATCAGTAAAAGTGGTAATGCAAAATATTCCTTATTATATTGTTACTTTATATAATTCGCCAAACAGTAATCATTATAAGTTTGTTGATTTTTTGAAGAGCTATTTGGAAGATATAATTGCCTATGGATGTAATATCATAATAGTTGGGGATTTTAATAGACTGGTGTAAGTCGAATTCTTAAAGTAAAAAACTTAAACAAATAGTCAATCTATCAGGAATGAGACAAATTATTGATTCATTCACTAGAATCACAGCTACTACATCATCACAAATTGACTTAGTATTGACAAATAATCCTCTGATTTCTGTCAGAATGCTTGATGGTACAAAAATATCTGATCATGAAGTAATTCTTGTTGACTTGATAAAAGATAGCCCAGATGCACTAATTGATCTTTATAACAAACGCAATCTATCCTCAGAGAATATTAATTTAATCAAACAGAATCTTCTTGGAAGCGATTGGAAATATCATTCCATAAATATAAATGTTATTTATGACGGTTTCGAATCAAATATTATATCAACTTTAAATGATGTATGCCCGATTCAAAAAGTTAGAAATAGGCGCAGAGTGTTGGTTTAGTAAAGAGATAATTAAATATCAAAAAGAAAGAGATAATGCTTATAAACAATTCAAAAATAATAGAACTGATCAAAATTGGAATATCTATAAAACTAAACGAAATAGAGTAATTTCATTAATCCATAAACAAAAGAGGGAGTATTATCAAAAAAAAATAGATGAGAATAGAGGTGATTCTAAAGAAATGTGGAAAACTCTGAAAACCCTTGTAAATCATAATACAAATGAACAACCAATGTTTATAAAATTTGACAATGTCAATGATAACAGTTCAAATATTGCCGATAAATTCAACCATCAGTTCATTAATAGCTTGGATGAAGTTGTTATTAATATTGACAGTAACGAAGGTACATTAAACAGTAATCAATTACCAATTCATAATAGCAGCTTCGAAGCATTTCAACTGATAAATATATGTGATCTTAGTAAGATAGTGTCAGGGTTGAAGAGAAAATCTGGTTCAAATGGAATAGATACACTTTAATAAAAAATATTTTTGATGTTATAGGTTACCCTCTATTGAATCTAATAGACTCATCTCTGCAGTATGGAACGTTCCCTGAAAAATTTAAATTAAATACGATTATGCCAATACAAAGAGTCAAAGGAACAGTAAATGCCAACGAATTTAGAACAATAAATATTACACCAATTTGTGAAAAAGTTTTGGAAACAGTAGTATGTAATCAATTACGGAAATATTTTAACGATAATGACTTACTGTTCTCAGGTCAATCGGGATTTAGATCGAACCACTCTTGCGAATCTGCATTGCAACTTGTGTTTAATAACTGGTATGAGGAATTAAATAGGAATAAAATCATTTCAAATGTCTTCATTATTTTGAAATGAGCATTTGAAACAGTAGATATACATATTTTGATCAACAAACTTGAATACTACGGAATTAGAGGTAAAGCATTAGAGTGGTTTTCAAATTATTTAATAAATAGAAAGCAAGTTGTGAAATATAATAACACATCCTCTGAAATATTAGATTCACCACATGGGGTTCCACAAGGTAGTGTCTTAGGACCTTTACTTTTTATCATATATATAAATGACATACATACATGTATGAATCTGAATATCTTGGTAAATCTTTTTGCAGATGACACACTCTTATATATCTCTGGTTATGACTTAGACACAATTATAAATGAAACGAATTTGAAGCTACACAACTTATCAAACTGGCTATCCCAAAATAGGTTGGAATTAAATCAAAATAAAACCAAGTGTATGCTGATAGCTCCACTATTAATTCATCAGAAATTTATTGCTGACAATTATAAAATTACAATTGATGGGATTGATATAGAATTTATTGATAGTATCAGGTATCTTGGTATGAAAATAGAGAAGAGATTATACTTGAATGAACACCGTGATGAAATGTGTAAAAAAATTAGCAAGAAAATTGGATACTTGTCTAGAATAGGTAAAAATCTTTCAATACAATCAAAAATAATAATTTATCAAACTATCATACAACCTCATTTTGATTACTGTGGTTCTTTATTATTTACATTGACTGATAACCACATATCGAAACTTCGCAAACTTCAAAATAGAGGAATGAGGATTATATTGCAATGTAATAGATACACGCCAATAAGTGCTATGCTGACAACCTTAAACTGGACGAGTGTGAAACAAAGACTTACATGCTTTGCACTGACATTTATTCATAAAATTAGGTATAACAAATAAATTACCCGCATATTTACAATCGTTTCTAGTTGAAAAATGTGATATGCATAGTTACAATACACGTCAAAGACACCATTTCCAAATTAATTCATGCGAAAAATCTATTTCCAAAAAGGATATTAAATCATATAACAAGTTACCTACAGAACTAAAATCTGTCACAAATATATAGAAATTCAAGAATGAATGTAACAAAGAATTGAAATTGATGTTAACTGATTAGATATCGATCACTTTACTGTAATGGACTAAATTATTCTAGTTATTGATATAAATATTATATACAATGACTTATCTATTTCATGTATCAAATTTATAAATGTGCAATTGTGTAATTAATGTAAATGGCAACAGCTATTATTGAATTAAATTATTATAATAAAGTTTTGGTGCCACTGGTTGAAAAAAGCTGATCTACGAACTTGAACCTGGTTTTCAATAAAAAACTTGATTATGAAATATCAGTCGAAAGTTTGTACGCGTCCTCAAGTTATCGTGCTTCCACACAGACCGATAGAAAGTTGTGTGCCAGGTATTTGTAACAGGCATAGACGTGGCATGCTCCTTTTCTCTAATACAGAAATGTCTAATCTTTAATTTGATCATAGTCTGAAGCTGTTACTCGATAGGTCAAGTAACGGATCAAGAAAGAGAATGAAAAAAGTGGTATGCCAAGGCATAAGAACAGGATTTGATGAGGTACACAAATATATTTTCTTTACTCAGTAGCACCCAAATTTTGAGAGTAATTTCATAGTGTTACTTCATTGGTATGGTTGCTGAACGAAAAATGTACCATAAAAAAATCATACTATACTTGTGCACAGCTTCTGCCTAGGCACACCATGAATTTTCTTATTGTCTCGGTAAGTATTAACGTTTAAAATAGTTATTTTTGTATTAAGTGTGCGAAGTGATTGTTTTTTTGTTGCGCGTGAGAATGTCAATTTTAACCGAGACCGTAAGGTCAAGGTAACAAATTCATTCGAAAGCGCAACAAAATACAATCAGTTCGCACACGTAATACAAACAATATTTTTTCGCCAAATGTCAAAAAATAATAGATCAACAATAATTATTGTTTTATTAAGTAAAATGTAGGAAAAAAGTACAAATTATAATTAATTTGCAGTCACTTGGGTATTGTAACCAAAAGTATGCGCAATTGTTGTTTGATAAATAAAGAACTGTCAACAATTAATTTTTATATTCAAAAATGAGTAGTTTTGTGTACAAATTCACATTTCATTTTTGTTAAAAACCTGTTTGTTTCTATCCTTGTAGCATTACTAAACTGATTTATATTAGATTACGTGTGCAAAAATGGAATTTATTTTTTCACTAGTAAAAAAATATGTTCATTTTTTAACTAGTGAAAAAAATATGTTCCATTTTTTTACCAGTGGAAAAATCACGAACTTTGCGTATCCATAATAATACAGAAATATCATGTTTTTTTGACAGTTGGCGAAAAAACATCTTTGTAACACGTACACCGAAAGTACCCTATTACTGAGCTGACTTCTGCTTCGAAAGTTCTCAATTCCAAACCATGGTTACAATTTTCATCAATTCTCTGTTGACTGAGAATTAATGGATATTTTTTCCCGCTGGGTAAAAATGAAATTGTAGATCATGGATCATGGATGCGTTGGATTTTTTTATTTCATCGATATATGTCAAATTGATATTTGGAAGAAATTTGTATTATAGAATGTGTTCGCTATGGTATTTGCATTGATTGTGAACGGGATAGCACAGAAAATGTGAAAAATATCGATCAATAAAATAAATCATGTAAGTTATGTTTCATTGTATTAGTTTACTGTAATGTGATTGCATTTGCAAAAATCTGTTTGTCAAATCGATAAGATAGTTTCGATGCATCCAAATTTATTTGAAAAGCTCTAATAATGGGGGTACTTCGGTGCACTTGTTACAAAAAGTATCGCATGCAACACGGACACTGAACGACTGTCATTATTGTCACGGATAAATTTTGCTGCACGGAACTACGCCTTGGGCTTTGCCCTCGTCTTCGTCTTGTGCTTCGCCCTCGCCTTCGCCTCGTACTTCGCCCTTGTTTCCACCGAATGCAGCCAAATTTATCCTGGACAAAAATGACAGTCGTTCGGTCCTTGTAGCATAATATTCATTCTGTTATTCGATCGGCCGGGTTTTTTTGCAGCCAGCTTTTGGACTATAAATATTCCGCTGTATCCGAGTTGGGCATTGTAGCTGACAGAATCCCTTACAACCGAAAGGATACGCGTAATAAGCTCTTCTAGGGGCATTTCTCTACCTGCATTTTTCTGTATATAAGATAGTGAGTTCGAATTGCTGTTTCTTGTATTCCGTCAAATTTCAATCACTCTAAAGTTATGATTCTATTAATTTCTTTCAAACACCAAACAAATCAGCTTGGATGGTTTTTCGGTAAGGTCGGAGACTGCTTTTCTTTCGACAATATTACTTAGCGCCTGCCATTCAATGTTTAATCCTTCTTCGTGATTATGAACCAGGTCACTGTTTATTATTTTAAACTCGCGATTTGTATACACTTTAGCGGTAAACCGATAATTTTTATTTGTACATTATTTCATTCTGTCGTTTGTTGTCGAAGATAAGCAAAATTTAAAATTGTCCATAACTAGCAATTCCTTTCCCTTCTCACTAACTATGCGATTTATTCCCATGATCACTGAATATTAAATAACTGATGGAACGTAAATGTAATATTTTCTTCACTTTGATTTGTTGATCAAAGCAAAGCTATCAATTTGAATGCAATTTTTTCTAGAATTTTTTAACTCTTGAAACTATACATACAATTAGGGAAATGACCAATTAGTACATAGTATTAGGAGTAGGCGAAGGTAAAAACTAAATGTTATGGAAAATGTATAAATATTTTGCAAACATTATAATCATACAATTATGGAGGCGGACAGGTACTTCTTGACACAGGTAAATTCGAAATCTGTATTGTAAGGAATTGAAATGCCCAACTGGAATACTCAGATTAAGGTACCCTCAACCGAATACCCAACTAGACTGCAGCGAAATATTCAATTACAAATAAAGACAAATAAATGAAAATTCTTGGAGTGCGTGGGGTGAGAATATTCTAATCAGTAGAGGAAATTCTTGAACATTAAAATAAAATTGGTGTAGGAAATTGCATCAATGCTCATTATTTTACAAAACTGGCCTTTTATTTATTAAAAGATTATTACATTGCTTGCATGGTGGTCGAATGTATTTGCTAACGATTTCAGATTTAATAATGGCAATGCTCCAAGTGCAGCTGCGGAACAATCCTTCCGCAAAATTGAAAACAATATTTTTCAAAAAAATGAATTACCAATGAGAGTAGATTTGTTTGTTGAAAAACGTTTATCGTATATAAGGAAAGAGTAAATTAATTAATGCAGATTTAAATAATAGAGTTAATTATAGAGATAATCAGAGCACCACAGAAGATTTAGAAGAAAGTCTAAAAATAATAGAAGAAAATTATATTGTTGGGCGAACAAAAGAGACAACATGTAACTCTACAAATTCAATAATTCAGGCTGACTGTCCAGCATGTAGCAATGGCCACTTTCCAGATCAAAATAATTATTTCTGCATTATATGCGGAAAGATGGTACATGCATTGGATAGCTGTTCCAAACCAAATCTAGGAAATAAACCTCAAAAAAAAAGCGCCGGAAAAAAGCCACCAGAAAAAAAACCCCCAGGAAAAAAAGCCCGCGGAAAAAAAGGCCCCTGTGTTAAAAACCTAAGAAAGTTTATATAGCGAATATCATAAATTAAGTATATAAGGGTGTTTTCATTATGTCTGATGATAAAACCAAGAGTTATAAACAACAATTCTATATAACGTGTGATATGTAACGTGATACAGACATAAATACAGTGTCTTCCGTTTTATTTATCTGTTAGCGTCAATAATAATATAGTGGTGTGAAACATTTACATACATTCAATTTGTGTGCATGTTTAAGAGACGATCTCAAGAAAGTTTCTAGAGGTCACTAGATAATGATGAGAAACTGATTTTGGTCGATTGATTATTTGGTAAATAATTCCTGAACTGTCGCAAATGGGGAAGAAGGTCTCAAGTAAAAAAGTTGAATATTAATATCACCAAGGCAGTGGCATACATGAATATTTTTTCGAAAGGCATATTCCTCAAACTCAAATACGACACAAAGTTATAATCATTCGAATAAAACTAATACATGAAAGTAAAAGCAAAATACTACATATTTTCTTCTGATCCTAATGATATGTAGTTCATTTTCTTTGTGTTGGTACAACATGAGATGTTTTACAATCTCTGTATTTTATGATGAATCATATTTAATGCCTCAACTCATGCTAATACCCAGCCTTTGAATTTTCAAATAATATGAAACGATTGGAAATAATAAATGTATGTGAATGTTGTATTTTATTACATTATTATAGACGCTAATAGATGAATAAAACAGAAGACACTGTATCTATGTCTGTATTACATTAAACATTACGCGTTATTTATAATTGTTGTTTGTAACTCTAGGTTTTATCATCAAACATAATGAAAACACCCTTATATACCTAATTTATAATATTTGTAATATAAACTCTCTCAGGTTTTTATCACATGGGGCTTTTTTTCCGGGATTTCTTATCCGAGGACTTTTTTCCGGGGTTTTATTTCCCGAGGGTTTTTTTCCCTGTTACCTTCCAAACCCTGTAGAGAAGAAGGCTACGGACAAAAACGTACATGTAATGTTTGTTGGAGAAGTAAAGATCTGAAAAAAAGTATTGCTCTTAATGAGTTCGACAACTGGAAAAATCAAGGGGAAATTAATTTGAAAATAGATCAGATACTCAAAACCAAAACTATCATTGAAAAAAATCGAAAATAGCTTTATTTGGAACAGAAAAATTAAGTTTTCAGAAATATGCTGAATGTTGAGAAATATAAAGAAATTCCCGTTGTAAAAAACGGGAATTGCGACCTAACAGGTATTGAAATAGATAACAAATAAATATTTGTAAAAAATACTCGCGCATTTGATAGTATACAAATTATTCTAGTAGGAATTTATGATTGTGATCAGTTTGAAAAAAAAGTCAGTATAAAAATAATTTTTCTCAGTTTTACGTTCTAATCACATAATTGTTTAAAATTCAATTACTTTTATCTCAAAAATAGCTTGTATAATTATTGTTATTCATTATTTATTTTATTTATCCGTTTTCCAGACTTTGGTTTTCTCAAGATCTTCTATTGGAAATAATAATAATTTTGTAATAAAATTAAATTGCAGTTAAACGTTTTGGAATATTTCAGATGATTATTTTATTATTTCTCAAGAATAATGATATGAAGCTTTTTTCCCAGATTCATATAGTCATCAAATTCTCCGGAATAGTAGATAACAATAAAAAGTATGGTGTGGAAAATGCCACCTACAAGAAGCGATGTGAATTTCTGCAAAAATTTCATATCCTGACGTTGAGCCAAATGAATGTAGAAGAAAAAACCCCCGGGAAATAAAATCCCCGAAAAAAAGCCCCGGAAAAAAAACCCCCGGGAAAAAACCTCCAGGAAGAAAAACCCCCGGAGAAAAAGCCTTCTGTGATAAAATCCGAAGAAAGTTTATATAACGAATATTATAAATTAGGTATATAAGGGTGTTTTCATTATGTTTGATAACCAAGAATTATAAACAACAATAAATTCTATATAAGTGTATAAGTTTTATTTATCCTTAGCGTCAATAATAATATAGTGGAGTAAGACATTCACAAACATTTAATTTTGGTGCATGTTTAAGAGACGATCTCATAAGAATATTTTTGTTTTTTGAAAAGTTTCGAGGTTACTAGATAATGGCGAGAAATTGATTTTGGCCGTTTTTTTTATTCTGTAAATAATTCCTGAACTGTCGCAAATGGAGAAAAAACTTTCAAGTGAGGAAGTTAAATATTATTATTACCCAGACAGTGGAATACGTGAATATTTTTATTGTAAGGCATATTCTTCAAATACGACATGAAGTTATAATCTTTCAAATAGAACTAATACATAAAAATAACAGCAAAAAATTTAATTTAAATGATTTGAGACTTTTCTTTTTGTGTTAGTACAACATGAGAAATTTTGCAATTTCTGTATTTTATGTTGAATTATATCTAATGCCTCAACTTATGCTGATATCTAGCCTTTATATTATTTAAATAATATAAAACAATTGAAAATAATAAATGTATATAAATGTTTACTCCACTATATTATTATTGGCGCTAATAGATGATTGGAACAAAAGACATTGTACATTACGCATTATTTAGAATTGTTGTTTATAACTCTAGATTTTATTATCAAACATAATGAAAACACTCTTAAATAAGCCTAATCTATAATATTCATCATATCAACTTTTTTCGGAATTTATCCCAGGGGGCTTTTTTCCGGGGTTTTTTTTTCCTGGGGGTTTTTTTCCGGGGCTTTTTTTTCCAGGGTTTTATTTTCCGGAGGTTTTTTTTCCTGCTACCGAGCCAAATAGATGGAAATTATTATATACAATGCAATAATAACGTAGGAAATGTGGCAAAAGATATTTTCTCTGATAATATAGTCAGCTACTCAGAAATTGTGCACTATGACAAATGTAACAGGAAAGTCTACACGGATTATAAGCTGTACACTATTCTCTCAGGAAATATTAGAGAAGGTTCTGGTACTGCTATCACGAGACACAGAATAGGTACATTGAGTTTAATAAGCTATAACTCATTATTTATCTTATAATTCAATTGTATTTTGAGCATAGAAAATAAAGCTGAATTTGAGCCTAATTTTTCTAGGTGATATAGTAATATTTGGAGTATTGCACGCCGGAAGCTCGAGCCAAATACCATTTAAATCCATGGAAGTGGATATATAGGTTATTAATAACAATTCTCCCAGATTGCGAATATTGGGGTTAGTAGATTATTGGAATTATCCGCAAAAATCAAGATGGACATTATACAGCCTTAGCTCGCAGACGAGATGGAATGTGGATGCGATATGATAATTTACATGCACAAAATAAAAACAAATTTAAACTAAATCAGGAAGGGCTACCAGCATTAATAATTTATGTAAAATATAAATGTAAATAAACAATAGATCCTTATTAACCGAAACAATTATTTTACTAGATTTTTTTCAACAAATTGTCCCGAGATGTTATTTTTCAAACTGTCCCGCACATTTGTTTATATATGTGACGTGCGAGAGTGGGGGAATCTCGTAAAGACGACGTAGTATGGGTAGGGGCCTTTCGTCCTCGCTTACGCCGCACCGCGTCGCAGCACATCACCCTTCCCAATGGAAGCCTCTAGTGATTTCTAGAAATGGAGAGAGTCGAGAAATAGAAAATTCGAGAAAACGATATTTCTCTGTATAAGGCCAAGCAAAAGACGTGTAGAATAGAATAGTAATAATAGTAGTACTGGTGAAATAAATATCAAACAGTGATGTGAACAGTGTATATAAATAGTGAAATATAAATATCTGTAACCTTGTTTAAGTTAGAATTGAGTGACAAATAAATAAATATAGTGTTATTAGTGACATAAGAAGAATAAAACTCTTATTCCAGTTTAAATTATTAAATAGTGACTTTTATTTGATCACAAACTATATTTCCTCGAGCAATAAACATAACATATAGATTATTATACAAATTATTTTATTTCGTTGAAATGATTAGAAGCATTTTTACACCTTTCTACGCTTTTGTTTCTTATCGAATATTGTCTGTCGGAATTAATAATCAAACAACTCCTTGATGGATAGCGAATATTTAACCACTTCAAAGTACTTGAAACATTTTTTACGCTATCTCACACATTCGTTTCTTGTCGACTATTATATAAATTACTCTATAATGTGATAAAATTGACAAAAAATACAGGTGAGCTGTTGTGAATTATAAACAAACAACTCCTTGATAGACGACAACAATGATACAATAATTGTTGAATGAGTTGAGAACAGATAGCAGTTTCTCAGAATTATGTCGGTCAGGATTATTTCAACCCCTCTTGGATCATTTTGATATAATTGTTTTGTTCAGTAACAGGGAATAAAACCCCCAGGAAATAAAACCCCGGAAAAAAAGCCTCGGAAAAAAAACCCCGGAAGAAAAACCTGCAGGAAAAAAAACTTCCGGAAAAAAGCCCCCTGTGATAAAAACCGAAGAAAGTTTTTGTAACGAATATGATAAATTAGGTATATAAGGGTGTTTTCATTACGTTTGATTATAAAACCTGGAGTTATAAACAACAATTCCAAATAACGCGTAATGTATAATGTAATACAGACATAAATACAGTGTATTCTGTTTTATTCATCTATTAGCGTCAATTATTATATAGTGGAGTGGAACATTTTCATACATTTATTATTTTGAATTGTTTTATATTATTCAAAAATATATAGGCTAGGTATTTAGCATGAGTTGAGGCATCAAATATAAATCAACATGAAATACAGAAATTGTAAAATATCTCATGTTGTAACCACACAAAGAAAATAAATTTTATCATTAAAATAAGAAAAAAAAAATGTAGTATTCTGCTGTTATTCTAATGTATTAGTTCTATTTGGAAAATTATAACTTTGTGTCGTATTTGAAAAGTATGCCTCACAATAAAAATATTCACGTATCCCAACTGTCTGGGTAATAATAATATTCAACTTTTTTACTTGAAACCTTTTTCCCCATTTGTGACAGTTTTAGGAATTATCCACAGAATAAACAATCGACCAAAATCAGTTTCTTGTCATTATCTAGTGCTTCTGTATTGTAGAAGATGTCTTTGCACAATATTATAAAATTTTTGGTTATGTTCTACTTTTCTCTAAGGCACTGATGAAGGTCTAATATAGATCGAAACGTTTGCAACGTGAAGAGATGACTCAATAATTCTTTATCCTTCATTTTTATCCATCATCCGATGATCTTTTGAAATATATAATTTTTACTGGATATGACTATTTTCTAAAATTATCTAGTGACTTCTGGAAACTTTTCAAAAGACAAAAATATTCTTGAGATCGTCTCTTAAACATGCACAAAAATTAAATGTGTGTAGATGTTTTACTCCACTAAATTATTATTGACACTAATAGATGAATAAAACTGAAGACACTATATATATATGTCGGTATTACATTATACATCATGCGTTATATAGAATTGTTGTTTATAACTCGTGGATTTATTATCAAACATAATGAAAACACCCTTATATACCAAATTTATGATATTCGTTACAAAAATTTTCTTCGGTTTTTATCAAAGGGGGCTTTTTTCCGGGGGTTTTTTCCCGGGGCTTTTTTTTCGGGGTTTTATTTCCCGGGGGTCTTATTTCCTAGATTTGTTTTGTTCAATACAATAAGTATTCTCGGAATTTTTGAATTTTATATATCCGGAGCTCTTTGAAGTTTATAGGATAACGGTATTATTTCTCGTTCATAAATTTTTCACCAATTAAAATCAAGTAGCTTAAAGACAATCGTATAAATATCTCAAAAACCCATTCAAATCTGAATCTGAAGTTTTATAGGTAGAAAAATTGTTTCTCTATTGACAAGCTTACTACAATAAACTTTTCGAATAAAACTTCCACTCTCAAGTAAGAATTTAAGTATAAACAATTTTATTTTATTCAAAGCATTGAGAACATTCTATAGGTATATCATCTCATCAATCATATATTATTGATTTTTGTATGGACCATCCTACACACCCATTTCCCATCGACTATTATGTGAAATACCCTATGATGTAATAAAATTGTCAAAAAAGTCAAGTGGAGTGTTGTAATTCATTAACAAACAACTGCTTGGTGGACAACAACTATTGAACCACTGTAAAGAATGTTAAACATTTTTTATACCATCCCACACACCCATTTCCCATCGCCTATTGCGTGAACTACACTATCATGTAATAAAATTGTTAAAAAAGTAAAGTGGGCTGTTGTAATTGATAATCAAACAACTGCTCAGTGGACAACAACTATTGAACCAATTTAAAGCATCATAAATATTCTTAACACCATCCCACACTCCCATTTCCTATCGATTATTGTGTGAACTATACTATCATGTAATAAAATTGTTAAAAAAGTAAAATGGGCTGTTGTAATTAATAATCATACAACTGCTTAGTGGACAACAATTATTCAACCAATTTAAAGCATCATAAATATTCTTTACACCATCCCACACACTTATTTCCTATTGACTATTGTGTGAACTACATTATGATGTGATAAAATTGTTAAAAAAGTAAAGTGGGCTGTTGTAATTAATAATCAAACAACTGCTTAGTGGACAACAACTATTGAACCAATTTAAAGCATCATAAATATTCTTAACATCATCTCACACACTTATTTCCTTTTGACTATTGTGTGAACTATATTATGATGTAATAAAGTTGTTAAAAAAGTATCGTGGGCTGTTGTAATCAATTTACTAACAACTCCTTGATGGACAACAGCTATTGAATCAATTTGAAGCAATGTTATAATTCTTTACACCATCCCACTCGCTTATTTCCTATTGACTACTGTGTAAACTATACCATTATGTAATAAAATTGACAAAAAATGTTAAGTGAGCTGTTGTAATCAATTGACCAACCATTTATTTATACTCGATAACTATTGTATCATTTTTAAGCATATTTTTTTCTACAGATTCTACATACCTACTTGTTTAATTTTTGTTATTGTAATGTAATAAACAGGCAACAATGCAAGATTTCAACTTGACTTATGAAAACAGAACAACCACAATGACAGTTGTGATTACAATTTATACATTACTTAATTTTTACCACCTCTCTTACTCACATGAGGTTTTATATGGTCCGGCGCCAGGATCTTTTTATTTAAAAAGAAACAAAACACTGCAACTTTTATCAGAGGAAGTCCGGTTCTGAAATATAAAAATATTTTCCCCAAAATGAGACCACAGAATGAATTTTGAGAATTTAATTTGATCAAAGGAAAATAAATACAACAAACGAAACAATAATTACAACAGATTGACTCATCAATCCAATTAAAACAAATGCAAAGGAGATAAATCCTAAGCCAAACAATAATTACAACAGATTGATTTATTATAAACTAGCAACCCGTTCCTGCTTCACACGGATGGACATTTGATAATACTCAACATTTTTGTATCAATCTTCAGAGCATAGTTAAATAGAATAAGATAATTATTAAGAATAATATCACATTTCTTGCTTGAGTAACACAATCAAAACATAAGCTAAACTGTCAAAATTTTCTGATAAGTGCGTAGATCTATGTATAGATAGCATCATCAGTATTTAATTCAATAAATCACAAGAAATAAAAGATTATATTGCAGCGTAGGCAATGTAAGTAATTCAATTAGTCGTTTTTTCACATCTTGTGCGGGCTCAGCTTTGCATGCTTCATATACAGAAATAAGATTATATTTGATTTTTTTTCAATAAAAAACAATTGCCAGATGAATTCGATACTTTTATTACGTTAAATACTCCATTATTTATTAAATAAAAGGCAAAAATAAAAAAAAAATTACATTTCTATTTATTAAAATCTGCAATGAAAAAGAGTTCTCTGATTATGAATAACAGATACATACCAGAAAAAAATATCAAAAAAGAAATCTGGCAAAAATCTCCTTAATTGCGTACATCCGTGATATTCATGGGAAAATTCCGTTCATTTTTATATTCCTTTCTGGAAACAAAGTATTTTGTCTCTAACATCTTATTGATGAAAATTTGTTTTTCTTCGATGGATATAATTTTCAAATCGAAAAAATTTTTACAAATCCTCTGAATTCAAGTTTTGCTTTGGATTTGAGTTCATTCCTTGCGATAATGTATCTTCTACTAAAAATTAAATTTATTTTAATCGAATTCTATCTACATTTTAATATCTTTCTCTTCTTTGCATAGCTTGGGCTTTTTCAAAGATCCATTCTGTTTTATAAGAGATTTATTTGTTTTCTTAAAGACGCTTGAATATTTTGGGCAATTTGGAAAAATACTTCGACATGCATGTTCTTTTAGTCGGAAATATTTGAACGGTATCTGTAATAATATATTTGTCACATAATTGAACAATTTCATACTATACTGTACGGTGGATTTGAAAACAATTAACACATTTCTATTGATTTCAAAACATAAATAGAAATATTTATATTCTTTATTGATAAGAAGTTTTATTGGAGTTGAATTTTTTATTGAAAGTTTAGATGAGATACGTTCAATAATTTGAAACATTGATATAACCTCTAATTTTGATATAATTTTAAAATAATTTCTTCTCACTTTTACATCTCCAGACGAGCATTCTTTTATGATATCTTCGCCACTTATTTAACAAAATATCATCTTTGGGTGCAGAAAAAAGAGAAAATTTCTCTTTACATGTTCTGTAGCCAGTATCACAATTTGTCACAAAACATTTTCTTCCCATTTTACAATTTATTTTCATATGAAAATACTAAATGAACCGAACACAGCCATTTAACTCCATACAAACATAAGCCCGCCTCAACCTATCTCTCAGTTACTTTCTCTCTCTAACAATATTACATTTCTGGCTTCACTTTTGTAACACAGTTGAGATAGGGAATTGCATAGGCGTGACTTTAACTTATTTAAACACTTAATTATGGTATTAATATTCAGTCTAACACTCAATTCACACTGTTTAACTCAGTAAATGGTATTACGTAAGTAGGTTTACCTTCTATCACAAAATGTTTTAATCCACTATGGTTTGTAGGTTATGTTCACGGCGCGAGCACTAAAAATGCCTCACAGAAATACTATAAATGTCCGGGTTTCTGGGAACTCACCCTTTTTAGGGACGAACGGTAGGGACTAGAAAATTTCTGAGAGTTGTTCCAATTCATCGTCAAAAAACAAATGTCCCAGCTTTGACGCTTTAAAAAATTCTGGGCAGTATCCTGTACACTTGCTTTCGATATTTTATAATTCACGAAAAATATATATTTCTCCATACAAGTAGCCATACTGCCACTATTTGGCCTTGAAATTTTATTTTCATCCGCTGTGTCTCATTTTTGTGCGCTTCAACTCGTCGGCATTTTTTGATTGAGGATGTTTTCTTCTTCTTGGTTTTTCTTTGCTTATTCGAGTAAATTTTTTTTGTTATTTTGGAAGGACTTTTATTTGTGACTGATTCATGCACGACATAATACAGACTTCCTCTATTTTTATTTGACAGTGCAGCTGCAAAACACCTATCCTGATATGAGTTTCTTGTAGGAAAATTTATACGCTTTCCGCTTGTAAACTTGGCAACGAATGAATTATACCTTCCAGCTGAATTATTTGTCATGTTTAGGTATAGATCTTTAACATTATGGATCAATCGATTAATATACGACATTATATCGTTGTATGATCCACATTGAATAAATTATAGGACATAGCTCATTTCTTTATTCTTCGATCTTTTGCAAAAATATTTTACGCACTTCTCATGTTTTCCGAATACATGGTTTACACTATTCAAAATATCATTTTTCAAATTCTCATACCCAGTATCACATTCTTGGCGCCGATATTTCGCTGTATATTCTATGGCATATCTCAGACGACGTATATTATTGGGAAATAAGTGTTTCAAATTCACTGGAACAAATGTTCCATCAGAACTATATCTTTTAGTAGATAACTCCCTTAAATTGTTGCAATAATTTCTTAAAAGATGATTTGCACATTCAATTTTCTCTACAATCAACTAATAACCATAGGGTCGTATTTCCAAAAATTTTCTGTGGACCTGCTGTCACCATCAGCATCGCCCACTAGCTTTGAATATACAGGGTGTATCTATACCTATGTATAGAACGCTCCAAAATATAGTAGAACGGTCGTGATTAGCTTTAACAGCAAGCAGTCTTAAAGAAGGTTATAAATATGAAATTTCCAGGACCGCACTCTACATTTTTTGTATATTTCCAACAGAATATTATATAAAAACAGTTCATGTTTATGGAATTCTATTTCATATTCATTTTTTATAATTATATGACAAACATAGAATTCGGAAAAGCAAAATCAAATATTTTAATGTAGCAATCAGCATATATATATTTCATTCCAAAGTTAACTGCAAACATATTTACATTCACATATAATACTGTAGCCCACGGTCTAAACATTTTTCTTCTTCACTTTCTCTAGTTGAAAATCAAAATGCAAGTAACATAATTTTCAAAACCAATCCTTTATATAGTATTTCAATAATATTACTTATTTAAGATCATAGGATCGCATGAGTTCTTATTCCAAAATCAAAATTAGAGTTTAAAAACAAAAAATATTAGGGGTTTATTAACCTTTTCATAAGTACTTTCATCAAGAATCGGATCAGGTTTTAAAGACGAAAAATATTTTTAATACTGCTCTTCGAACAACAGGTCGTAACCCCATGCTGTGTGCGGTTAGTAATCCTATTGGTCAGGCTCATCCCGTTCTACTATATGTTGACGCGTACTATAACAAACTTTGATGGTTTATAGTATTTGGCGTACTAATCATGAATCAAAGAGAATTTTTTCAAAATTAGTAAAATTAACAGTACTTAGCAGAACATGATAATTTTAGGTAGGGTTACCACGAGACGAGACGAGACGAGACTTAAGTAAATCTCGTCGGTCTCGTGGTGGTCTCTCCTAGCTGAGTCTCGTCTTGGTCTCGCCTTGGTCTCGAGTAGGTCAGTCTCGTCTCGGTCTCGAGTCTCGATGAGAGTTTCGCCATGATTTCTTAAAATTACATATTCCTACATGCGGGGATTAATTCGTTCTACCTGATTATCATTTCCTATCAATTCTACCAAAAATATGTATTTGTGTGTTTGGTGCGCAAAGTCGCTCTGGGGTTCAATTATAATTTGTGAAGATTGTCTTTTGACGCCATTGTATACACTTCCAATACATGTACCACCTATCGGACAATTAAAGAAAGTGATTTAATGTCATCATTGTTGCAGACAGTCTTCCAGAAGTAAGAGACAGGGTAAAGTCAGTTTCCTTATTTCGATGTCAGATTTGACATTCGTATGTCATAAAATAGTAACAATAGAATAAAATTATACTATTATATTTAATAATAGATCAGAATGATTGGACTTTATTTGAATCTGATTCCAAACATCGTTCTCAAATAACTAATTATTTGCACCAACATACAATATTTAAGTCCCTATAAATGTAACTATGACATCATTATATTGACATAGAGACTGCGATCTGTCTATTTCAAGTCAAGAATCACTGAGTTACAAAAAATATTTTCCGAATTCAATAATACTAGTTCGAACATGCCACACGATATTTCTTCTACGATTCTCAAAATAGATTCTTATAAACTCAATTCAGGTTACGAAAGCGTCCATATGAATTGATAGTATGGATCTAAGATGCATTGTTTGCGATGTGTAAAGCACCAAATTCAGAAGTGGATGAAGAAAAAGCAAGTTTTCAAATGAGGTTATGTTATTGATTGTGAATAACGAGCTTTATTTCTTAGATTTGAAATTTTGTGGACAAATAATGAATGTTTCAGAATTTTTTATTTTTATTCTAATTGTTCCACAGCATAAACTTTGTTACAAATAATTTGTGACATCTACTTTATCAAAAATACTTCCTTCTCTCTGAGATATAATAGACGTCCAGTAGCCTGTGCTTCAGAATCTTTTGGAAAAGGGCCCGTGTATTAACAATTCAATATTAGTTAATTGAATAGATGAAAATTTTTAAATCTTTCTGGTTGTTTTCGCTCAATAAATTTATATCCAGCAATATCTAATCATAATTACACTGACCTATCTTATTTATTCTGAACTTGAAATATTTTAGTTACTCTTATTGTCTTATTATAAACTGTTGCTGAATAACCCTAGATTAAAATTGATTTTGCAAATATGGAATTTTCTACTATGAATTAAAAGTATGCTAAAATTATCTCACATCCGTGAACAAGATAAATTTGAATAAATTATAATAACCTAATTTACAAAAAATACTTCACTTACCTAAAAATTCAAACTATACGATCTTTTGACGGTTTTGGCACTTTAACAATAAATTTGACACAAATTTGTAACAAGAACTTCACTATTTAAACATTTTTGTAGCACCACAGACATTTTGAACTGCTAGTTTCAACGTCACAACAAAATTATTCCGAAATGATCCTGCTATTAACAAAAGTTTTCAGAGAATAATTAATTAGTAGTCATGCTACGTTTACATTGGCATGTGTGATATCGACTCAAACGGTTTATAAAATAATAAACTGATTCAATTTGGGCTTAAAAAGTGAAATATAAACATGATGCACACTCAGAATTTTGGGTGTGACATTCCAAAAAATTAAAGTAAAAAATTCAATTCAAAAAATAAATAAGACCTCATTTGAAACAATTTTTGATTTGGGTCATAGTTAAGCCAAAAAAAGGTAGCGCAAATACTTAATTATTTCGAAATAAGTACAAAATTCAATAATATTTATACAAATAAATCATGCCTTTTGCCCGATACGAGTGTGGCAGACACTATTGTAGTGCACATTGATATTTTCTAAGTCGTGAGGTGCGGCTACAAGTCATCCTAGCTTTTGTGGCAAGTACGCCACAGAGTATATTAAAAGTCAGTGAGAATGATATTGATCTAAATATAAATGAATTAATAAAATTTAAACTCACTTTTTGTCTGAAGGTGATCCTTTTCCACCACTCGAAAGAGCCAATCAACACCAATTTTAGATTTAAATATTATTTGTTACAGTCGATGAAAACCACATCCAGCACAAACTATGGTCAATATTGATTCACAATCATTAAATGCGTTCTCACACGTAATGTTATTAAAAAAAATATTGAAAGTATTACGTAGCTTTAATAAACAATAAAAATGCTGATAAGGCTATGTAATAATATTTATGATAAAACCAATTTCAGTCCCTGATCTTTCAATCCTGGCGATATGAGGGGTTGAATAATGCAACAAAAAAATTTAATTGCTTATAATAATCACGAAATAAACATCACCTAAGAGATGGAACCGATTTAGTTTCATAATATTCACTTCTTAAATAAGATGAATGAAGGTTAACAGCCTTCAATCCATTTATATAAACACCCTTTAATGCACAAAAAATATGTATAACAAATAAAATAATAATCATATTCATTAATGCAATTTTAATCCATTTTTTCACTTGGTGCACTTTGATGGTCAACAGCCATCAATCTATAAATAAATTTATCATGTGAAACAATTTTTTTGTACCTTTATTCTATTTTCAAAATATTACACACATTTACTGCACTCAAGTTGAATGAAATTAATATTGAAGTATGGTGACACTTTTGAGCTTATTTATAATAGTAGAGAGCACAAATATATATTTTTCTAATTGAATTACTGATTTTGAAGCTTTGTCAACCAAATGACAGCATTAACAAACCCCAAAAACTAAGAATAATTCAAAAAAACGATTACTGAAATATTCATGTATATAGTTACAATAATACAGTATTTTGATGTAGTCAAAAGTAATCGGACCGAAGAGAGAATGCTCAAAATAAGTTTTTCTCTATTTTTGAATTACTGCACGATTTTAATGCAGTTTTTTTGTGATTTTCTATTAATTGCATATAATTATCGTCATTTTAGTACAAATTTGTTGCAATGGCATTAAAAATTCACCCCAAAAAAAGGGTTTTTAATTTGCAAAAATGCAACAGAACATTTTCAAAACTCGTATGTTTTAAATTAATAATAGTAAAATAATAAACCAAATCCTAATTGAAAATTATACAGTAATAAGAAAGCTTAGGGGGTTGAACGTAGCAACCAAAATCTATCATACTTTAAAACTCTGTATCTACTGAAATAATAATCGAAAAGTAATAAACCAAACGCTAATTGAAACCTTATATAATACCGCTTATTATAAAACCAGTTTGAAGCTTTGATCTTTCAGCTCAACCGGATTAGGGAGTCGAATGTTGCAACAAAAATATGTTACAATTCAAAAGCTTGTAACTCCTAAAATAATGATTGCAGAATAATGAACCAAATGCTATTTAAAAGATTATATAATACCATTTATTATAGAATCAGTTTCAACGCTATTAGATTAGGGGATCAAATATTGCAACCAAAATGTGCCATTTTAGTTGTTTTATTATTTATTATAAAACCAATCCTAACTCTCTTTATTTCAGTCATGTCAGTTTAGATGATGCAACGAAAATTTGTCACACTCTCCAAGCTTGTATCACCCAAAATGATAATCGTAAAATATTGATCCAAACGCTGCAAATTATCTTTGCATAAATCTACATCCCTTTAGGGCTCATACCCAAAATTTTGATTTTTTTGAGCCTCTGGTTTATGCAGAGATAAATAATTTGTTTCAATTGGTAACTGGTTTTTAAATAATAAATTCGCAGGCCTGCAACTCGTACACCAATAACAATTGGTAATTTATATTATTTTTGGATAAGTCTACATTCCTTCTAAGCTCTTACCCTAAATTTGAGTTTTCTTGAACCACTGGTTTACCCAAAATTAATTAATTTGTTTTAAGCGGTAACTGGTTTTTTTAATATCAAATTCGCAAGTCTGTAACTCGAACACCAATCTAAATAAGTAATTGATATTATTTTTCAATAAACTATCATTCTTCCTAAATACCTACACACAATTTGAAAATTTTGGGCACCTCTGGTCTTAGGCATAAACAATTATTCAATCTCGAATGATGCAATTAATTTCAATTGGCTATTTGTATTTGTATTCATTTATAGTTTTCGGGGAGCGATATATTACTACCCTTAATTTAAGGGTTAAAATTGGGTACAGTGGTGTAATTTTAATTTTTACAAGGGATATAGTTCAGGAATAAATTAGGAATGATATTTTTATATTTTAGGAAGCCATTCATGAATTTTATTCGAAGGGATGTTCCACCCCATGAGAAATATATTTTTGTCCGTAAAATAATAACATGGGAATAAAATTTCCATTACTTCCAAGGAATTAATTATTATAACATTTTAGAAGATATTTTACTCCCTAAAAGTTATTTTCAAATCGATTTCATCCCTTATTTATTTTATATTAGGAAATATATTGCTAAATATTAAAAACGGGAGGTCATATATTGGCTATTTTATTTTAAAAGTACATTTGTATACAAATTTATTGATTAAAACATTCTTGTTTCATTTGGTTCTATTAAGTAACGAAGTTTCAACTCGCTTGGCTGCAGGTGTTCAATGCTTTGTATATGCGTTTATCTGGCACTGTTGCTTCACAATTCGTACTGTTAGCATCTACGCCGCGTAACTCGTGATCAAATCGTTGATTTAAAGTACTTTAAAAGTGTTCAAGTGTTATATTTGGGGTTGTGAATTTTGCTTATTAACGTAGAGATCAAAATTTTGTATATTTAAATATGTAAATTGGGATTTTGGTTCCGCATTGCGTGTCCGTTAGGGGCACGTATTTGCGATGTTAGTCTTTGCTCTTATTATGTAATAAATAAATAAAATGTCTTGGTTTTTTTGCAAAGGCCTGTAATGAAAGGTCCAACGTGGGAATCGGTGCACACGTAGGTACCGCTACGAGAGGCACCCCCCCTGATGAACACCACCGCGTGGGGTTGCAATGAGTTCTAGGGCGAACGAGCGATCTAATTAGGGAGTAACGGCATACTCTCGATATGTACCTATCGGAAGTCGGAAAAATATGGTAGCTGGCGGGGGTCCTTGATTAAGTTCAAGAAACGACATTAGCTGAGACCGATACTTAAGGTTACCATATCGTGTAATTAGGCGGTATCGCGGGCCTCGGAATATGCATTGGCCACGTGTTCAAACAACGTATTTTTTTTGTTTGCAAACGACGAGCACACCGGTGCTTGGGTGCCTGAGCGCTCAGGCACTCAATGAGGTAGTAAAGTAGAGTCAATTAGTAGCATAATATAACCGAACACTTTTAAGTAACTTCGGGAAGTAATAAAGCAACAGTCAATCGCCGCATAGCTCTTCGAACACTAACCAAAACACACAACACGATTGAATGTTGAACGAATGTTGAATGAATGTATTTAATAAAAAAATCCCTTTCAGCTTCTTCAATTCATCATTACCACCTCCAACAAATTAACAACAGGACGTAAGTTAACTAATAAACTTTGCTTTTCAGGTTCTAATCAATTTTTCTTTCAGCTCTCTTGGATTGTTTTTTCGCAAATTCCTAATTAATTTGTATTTTTTCAGATCATTTGCAGAGGATGAGCCCAGCTGATGAAGTGGACAACGAGGCAATGGACAACGAGGCAATGGACATCGAGGGAATGGACATCGTGGGAGGAGCTGAGGATGAGCCCAGCAGCCAAAATCAACTCCCAATATTTTTTTTGTTGAACATGATTCACCAAAATTTGTTTTAAGTTTCTGTTTCAGGTCGCCGGCCGTGGATCTTCATAACATCGCCGCATCATCAACTAGGTAATATAATATTGTTCATTATAATTATAACTGTTTTTAGCTACTGCCAAAATTATTTGTCTAATATTTGAATTTATAATTTTAACTTAGAGTCCAGGAGATGGCAACTTGCAGCTGCAGTAACAACCAGACTTTGGAGCCCAGCAGCAAAATCAAAGCCCAGTAGCAAAATCAGAGCCCAGCAGCAAAATCAGAACCCAGTAACAGAACCCGAGCTCAGCAGCCGTCCAAGAAGTCCTCCAGTAACTGCAGCAGATCAACACATCAGTAACAACTGTTCCAGGCCTCAGATTCAACTCAACTTCAAAGAAGTCAACTGATTAATTTTAGCCCGTCGCTTGCAAAGTTCAAGTGAGTTCAATTCCTTTCCAAATTTTCCGACTTGTAATAATTATTTTGTTGTTTCAGTTGCAGCGAGCGAAGAAGCCCCTTCTCTGGTCTAGGTTTCGCTGGGGTTTTCCTAGGCCCAAAGGGAGAATTCCCGGAGAAGAATTCGTCTCTTTCCCCTTAGTCATTGCCTGGGGGCGAACAAGGCTTACAACAACGCAACAGCATCGCGGACAAGATTTCCAACAAGACGACAGCATCGAGTAATCAACAATTAATCTTCGAACCTTTGTACCCTTTCCTTATTCCCAAAATAAAATCATTTCCACAAAATTTACAGTTGTTTTATTTCTAAAACCTATTTTTATTGTTTTCAGGTGTAGTTAGGACAATAAATGTATTGTTAAATAGTTTGCAAAATGAATTAAATTCAATAATAACTTGTATTTTTTATTTTTGATGTAAATACAATTTGAATTGTTTTCAGGGTTAATTATAATTTGTTGATTAGTTTGTAAAATAATTTTAAGTCCTGTATATTGAATTTTTGAAGTAAATATGAATTGTATTGTTGAAATATAAATATATTATTACAATAAATTTTATGTTTGTATTTTATTCTTGTTTAAAGTCAAACGTCAAGAGTATAGTTCAAAAATTCTCCGCAGGCGGCAGCATCTGTCGGTAGCTGCTATCAAAAAATTATTTACTGAATAATATTTTTTTTGCCATTCCAATCATTTAAAAGTATCAAATATCATTGCAATAAAATATTTGAAAATCTTTGGTATGAATAAATATGCCTAATAGTCACTAATTTTCGCTTTATAAAAATTTTTATTCCAAAACGTGCTAGGTGCTGCCATCTCTGACAAACTGAGCAAACTATTACCTATTCAGGTATATTGGTGTTGACATAAGTAAAAAGCAATATTCCGAGCTTATTTAATGATTCATTGATTATTTTTGATCAACAATATACTCTTTATTAAATTCTAGTGGAAATATTCGCCTATATATTTATTATTCAGATAGTGATTCAAGAGTTATTTAGATAAATACAATGCCGGCAAGCTACGCGTCGATTGTCAGTGAGCCTGACTGAGCTCCCGCTAGAAAAGTATGCAATAGAATAGCTGGTGTTGACTTGCCAATCGAATATATTTTCATATTTTTGATCTGTGGAAACAGAATATGGAAAAATTAACTTAAATTTTAATAATACGATAATCAAATATAAAATTTCCACGGCTGGATTTATCCAAAAAAGATTCTAAGAATTTTCAGGATCTACTAATTAATAGATCATTCATAAAGACAGTTGGAAAATCCCTGTTTTTATCACTTAAACACCTGACTCTGTTGTACCAGTACCTACATTTTCGAACATTTTCAGCTACTGGTTCAAAAAATACTGAATTTTTTGTTTTCGAAGAACAACTAAATATTAGTATTGCCAGGATCTATCGATCAATAAATCATTAACAGTGATGATTGTGAAATCCCTGCTTTTGTTATTTGAGCTACTGGATCTATTCTACCAGTAGCCACACTTTGGAATGTTTTAAGCCACTGGTTTAAAAGATAATAACTTTTCTGTCCTTCAAGAACAACAAAACGTTAATATTTCGATGATCTATTGATCAATAAACCATTAACAATGATAGTTGCAGAATTCCTGCTTTTGTCATTTGAGGTACTGGATTTATTCTACCAATAGCCACAATTTGAAATTTAACGGCAAACGGCCATCAAACGGCCATCGAACGGCCATCGAACGACCATCGAACGGCAGTCGAACGACAATCAAACGACCATCGAATGGCAATCGAACGACAATCGAACGAAAATCGAACGGCAATCGAACGGAAATCGAACGGCAAAAATATTTTCATCTCGATACATTATAATAGAGGGTGTTGATTTTGACCCAAATTTCAAACGGTATATACTACAATGCTGATATTCATGGTACGCATAGGTCTTGACAAACACTCGTATTGAGGATCACTTACATTTCAATACATTGGAATATAAGGTGTTGACTTTAACTTAACTTCCAAAAGGTTCATACAAAAACGCTGAAATTTATAAAACACATAGGTCTTGACAAACACTCTGATATAGCATAACTCGCATCTCGATACTTTGGATATAAGGTAATGACTTTGACTTAACTTCCAAACGGTATATACAACAACGCTTAAATTTATAATACTTATAGGCCTTAACAAACACTCTGATGTAACATCCCTTATATCTCGATGCATTCCGATATAAGGTGTTGACTTTGACCTAACTTCCAAACGGTACATACAACAACGCTGAAATTCATAATATGCATAGGTCTTGACAAACACTCTAAAATACTGCCACTTACATCTTGATACATTCGATATAAAGTGTTGACTTTGACCTAACTTTTGAACGGTATATGAAATAACGTTTATATCAATAATGCGCAAAGGCCTTGATACACACTCTGATATAAAATCACTCGCATCTTGATACATCATAAACTAAGGTGTTGACTTTAATCTAACTTCTAGACAGTATATACAGCAACACTGATATTCATAATACTTATGGATCTTGATAAACACTCTGATATACTGTCACTCGCATTTGGATATATTGTAATATAAGGTGTTGACTTTGATCTAACTTCCAAACGGTATATACAACAACACTGAAATTCATAACGCACTAAGGCTTTGGCAAACACTCTCATATGAAATCACTTGCATCTTAATAAATTGGAATATAAGGTGTTGACTTTGATCTAACTTCCGAACGGTTTTCACACCAACGCTCTTCAGAATATATATGAGACTTGGTAAATACTTTAATACAAAATCACTTGTATCTCAATATATTGCAATATATGGTATTGACTTTGACTTAACTTTTAAACAATGAATAAAACAACGCTAAAATTTCCAACACGCAAAGGCCTTGACAAACACTCTTATATAAGATTACTTGCATCTAGATACATTGCGATATAGGTTGTTGACTTTGAACTAACTTCCAAACGGTATAAGCAGCAGCGCTAAAATTCATAGCACACAAAGTTCTTGACATACACTTTGATATAAAATCATTCGCATTTCGATACATTGCAATATAGAGTGTTGACTTTCACCTAACTTCTAAACGGTAGATACAACAACGTTAAAATTTGAAATGCGCATGAACTTTGACAAACACTCTAACATAAAACTATTTGCATCCTGATACATTGTAATATAAGGTGTTGACAACAACCTAACTTCTAGACGATACATACAACAACATTGAATTTTATGATACGCATAGGCATTGACAAACACTTCAATATAATATCACTTTCATCTCGATACATTGCTGTATAGGGTGTTGACTTTGACTTAACTTCTCAACGCTACATACAATAATGCTAAGATTCATAATACGCATAGGCCTTAATAAACACTCTAATATAACATCACATGCATTTCGATACATTGCGATATAAGGTGTTGACTTTGATCTAACTTCTAAACGGTACATGCAACAATGCTGAAATTTATAATATGCATAGCCCCTGACAAACACTGTGATATAAAATCACTCACATTTCCATACATACAGTATTGGGTGTTGATTTTGCCCTGATGACTGAATAAAGCAGATGTAACTCGAGATATTACCATTTAAATGCGAGCAAAATAAACTACACTTTCATCATTTTACTATTACCATTTTATCTGTTACTAAATCAAATCTCACCTCCCAAATTCAGCCCTGTGTAGCGAGCGCCGGATGCAATTCATCTCCGCGTCGCGCTGCCCAAATTAGTCTTTACGCACACATCCAATTTTTTTTGGTTCATAATTACAAGAATGATTGTTTTTCCTGCTAATTGGTCCAACTTGTCACATGATGTCACAATAATGACGCGTAGTACCGTGACGCCCGTCGACGCGAGTGATTAATAAGAAATTACACTAAAAGACCGATAATTAGTTCAATTATTAAACAATTCTTATAATAGTCAAATGGATGGATTATTCAAAGTATAATTGTGCCCAATTTGCGGCCCGTCAGACACAATTAGATTTTAAACGCTCAACGATCCAAGGCGGTGTTGAAAAACGTCAACGTGATGGAAAGAAAGATAAAAAAAAGTCGGAGACACTAAAGGAACGACTGTCATTTGTTTATTTACCTTAATGAGCACTAAAAATTAATTTAAAAAATTTTCTAGGTGCGAAATCTAATATTGTACAACTTTTTTTAAATGATTCAATTATACGAATAAAAATCTAAACGAAAATATAATAAGTCAACACCAGTGTCACCAGTTATTCTATTCCGTTGTTTTTTAACGGTAGAAAAGCAGGAGCTGTCAGGCTTAAACGGCGATCGACGCATCGCTTGCCGGCATTGTATTTATCTGAATATTTCTTGAATCATCACATGAATGAATAATATATATTGAAAATCTTCTTCAGAATTTAATATAGAGTCTATTATTGATCAAAAATAATTTATAAGTCATTAAACAAGCTCGTAATACTCGGTTTTATTTATGTCAACACCAATATTCTTTGCAGTACAACTGTTCAGTCATTTTGTCAGAGGTGGCAGCACCTATCACGTTTTGGAGCTAAATTTTATTAATAATTGAAAATAGCAATTATTTGGCATATTTATTAAACCCAAACTATTTTGAATATTCTTTTTAGATTAAATCTGATATTTTTGAATGATTAAATCAACAAATAATCTTTTATTTCATAAATATTTTTTTGCTGGCACTCACTGACAGGTGCTGCTGCTTGCGGAGAATTTTTGAACCTTACTCTTGACGTCTGACATTAAATAAGAATAAAATACAAACAAACTTTATTGTAATAATTTATTCAAATTTAAACAATACAATTCATATTTACTCCAAGAATTAAATATACAGGACTTAAAATTATCTTACAAACTAATTAACTTATTATAATTAACCCTGACAACAATTCAAATTGTATTTACATCAAAAATAAAAAATACAAGTTATTATTGAATTCAATTTATTTTGCAAACTATTTAACAATACATTTATTCTTCTAACTACACCTGAAAACAATAAAAATGGGTTTTTGAAATAAATACAACTGTAAATTTTGTGGAAATGATTTTATTTTGGGAATAAGGGAAGGGTACAAAGGTTCGAAGATTAATTGTTGATTACTCGATGCTGTTGTCTTGTTAGAAGTTTTGTCCGCGATGCTGTTGCGTTGTTGTAAGCCTTGTTCGCCCCGAGGCAATGATTAAGGGGAAAGAGACGAACTCTTCTCCGGGAATTCTCCCTTTGGGCCTAGGAAAACCTCAGCGAAACCTAGACCAGAGAAGTGGCTTCTTCGCTCACTGCAACTGAAAGAACAAAATAATTATTACAAGTCCGAAAATTTGAAAAGAAATTGAACTCACTTGAACTTTGCAAGCGGCGGGCTAAAATTGATCAGTTGGCTTCTTCAAAGTTGAATCTGGGGACAGGAACAGCTGATATTGATGTACTGATCTTCTGTAACTACTGGAGGACTTCTTTGACGGCTGCTGGGCTCGGGTTCTGCTGCTGGGCTCTGATTTTGCTGTTCGGTTCTGATTCTGCTGTTGGGCTCTGATTTTGCTGCTGGGCTCGGGTTCTGTTGCTGGACTCTGATTCTGATGCTAGGTTCTGATTTCACTGCTGGGCTCTGAAGTCTGGTTGTTACTGCAGCTGCAAGTTGCCATCTCCTGGACTCTAAGTTAAAATTATAAATTCAAATATTAGACAAATAATTTTGGCAGTAGCTATAAACAGTTATATAATGAACAATATTATATTACCTAGTTGATGATGCGGCGATGTTATGAAGATCCACGGCCGGCGACCTGAAACTGAAACTTAAAACAAATTTTGGTGAATCACATTCAACAAAACAAATATTGAGAGTTGATTTTGGCTGCTGGGCTCATCCTCAGCTCCTTCCTCGATGTCCATTCCCTCGATGTCCAATCCCTCGATGTCCAATCCCTCGATGTCCATCTCATCAGCTGGGCTCATCCTCAGCAAATGATCTGAAAAAATACAAATTAATTAAGAGTCTGCAAAAAAACAATACAAGGTAGCTGAAAGAAAAATTGATTAGAACCTGAAAAGCAAAGTTTATTAGTCAACTTACGTCCTTTTCTTGATTTTTTGGAGGTGATACTGATGAAATGAAGAAGCTGAATGGGAACTTTTTTTTGATTAGTTGCATACATTCAACATTCGTTCAACATTTAAACGTGTTTTGTGTGTTGATTTGTTTGTTGCGCGCTTATTTAACAAATTTAATTTTTTGCTTGAAGAGCTAGCTACGCGATGAGTGACTGCTGCCATACTACTTCGCGATTCTATTTTAAAAGTGCTCAGATATATTATGCTACTGTTTGACTCTACTTTACTACCCCAATGAATGCCTGAGCGCTCAGACAGCCAGCACCGGAGTGCTCGTCGTTTCCAAAAAAAAAATACGTTGTTTGAATACGTGACCAATGCATATTCCGAGGCCTGCGATACCGCCTAATTACGCGATATGGTAACCTTAAGTAACGGTCTCAGCTAATGTCGTTTCTTGAACTTAATCAAGGACCCCCGCCAGTTACCATATTTTCCGACTTCCGATAGGTACATATCGAGAGTATGCCGTTACTCCCTAATTAGATCGCTCGTTCGCCCTAGAACTCATTGCAACCCCACGCGGTGGTGTTCATCAGCGGGGGGTGCCTCACGTAGCGGTACCTACGTGTGCACCGATTCCCACGTTGGACCTTTCATTACAGGCCTTCGCAAAAAAAGCAAGACATTTTATTTATTTATTACATAATAAAAGCAAAGACTAACATCGCAAATACGTGCCCCTAACGGACACGCAATGCGGAACCAAAATCCCAATTTACATATTTAAATATACAAAATTTTGATCTCTAAGTTATTAAGCAAAACTTACAGCCCCAAATATACCACACAACACTTTTGAAATAGTTTCTAAACGCAGTTTACGAGAGCAAAGACGACGCAAATGCGGCTTCTACGACAGCCACGACAGCAGTGAACTACACGAAACGAAACAGCAAGCTTCAGAAATAAATTATACGAGTTAAGAAGTATAGTACGTTTTCCAATGTGTTAAAAAGAGATAGATATGCTAAAAGGAACTAGTATTATCAAAAATCGAACTGAAGCTCTAACGTGTTGCAACCATCAATTAGTACTTGATTGAATTAACTTGCTTCGACGAAATAATTGAAAAAGAATCTTCAAAATAAAAATTTAGAAATATTGAAATAGAATTATTTAAAATACTGTAAAATTGTTGTAAACTGTATAAATTATTATTAATAATAATTGTTTGAACATTATAACAAATAATAAAGCAGAATTTGCAAAAAAAATATTTTTAAGCAGTTTTTTTAGTGTAGAAATATTGCTAAATATTCATTTAATATTGTATAAATATTATTATAAACAAATATAAATTGTTATTATCCAAATAACAAATTTAAATATTAATACAATAAAGCTACAATGAGTTGAAAAGAGATAGGCATATTTCTTCAAAGATATATAAATTGCGCCTCCCCCTACCTACCTCTCTTCATCGTACTATTCTTTTTTATAGATTTCAATCCCAATTCACAATCCACAATTTTAATCGCAATCCACAATCCACAATTTGAATCCCAATCCACAATTTTAATCGCAATCCACAATCTACAATTTTAATCCTAAGCCACAATCCACAAATTCAATCCCAATACACAATTTCAATCCCAATCCACAATCCACAATTTTAATCCCATCACAATTAAAAATCCACAATCATAATCCCAATTCAAAATACAGAATTTTAATCCCAATCCCAATTGACAGTCCATAATTTCAATCCCAATCCAAAATCCACAATTCACAATTCCAATCCCAATCCAAAATCCAAGATGCAAAAATCCAATCCCAATCCCAATCCAAAATCTCAATCCCAATCTCAATCAAAAATTCAGGAATCCAATCCCAATCCAAAATCCACAATCCCAATCCCAATCTCAATAGCAATCAAAAATCCAGAAACCCAATCCCAATCAAAAACTACAACCCCAATCTCAATCCCAATAAAAAATACACAATACCAATCCCAATCCCAATCCCAATCCAAAATCCAAAGTCTAGAAACCCAATCCCAATCCAAAATCCACAATTTCTGATCCCAATTCAAAATAGAATGGTGAATTATGGATTATTAATTGTGGATTAGCTCTAATAAAATATTTTGTTGAAGAAATTGGTCTTAGCTTTGAAGAATTATGTTCAAGGACATGGCGCCGGGGTGCCGTGCACCCCTTGCATCCCCGCTTGAGACGCCTCTGACCGTTTAGTAATGAACCACAGATTGATAGAAAGCTTATTTGAACCCTTAATCTTTTAACCCAGACAGTACAGGAGGTAAGTTGTATAAGGGGTTGAATGATGCAACGTATCTCCTGAAATAAAAATCGTAGAATATTGCAGTAAACGTTGATTTAAATGCAATGTAATATTACAACCCCTAACAAAATAAGGGGTTAAATTTGGCAATAATTTTGAAAGCCATATCTTTTGAACTAATAATCCTATAATGATGAAACAAACGTAAATAGGAAGCTTATTTATTGCAATTTAGCATAAAACCAATTCAACCTAATTTTCCAACTCATTAATCCACAATTCCAATCCCAATCCCAATTCAAAACTTCAAAACCAAAATTTTTGGAATCTATTAACTGTAATTGGTGCACGAGTTATAGAAGTATGAATTGAATATTCTAAAAGACAGTAATTTATTACGCGGTAAGAACCTAATTTTTTTTTGAGTATACTAGGTGTTGCAGAAAACTCAAATTCTTGGTACATATTCAGGAAGGGTGTACCTATATGCAGAATAATTGGCAGTCATTAGTTGTTATTGGTGCACGAGCTATAAATTTTTAAATTCAATATTTTAAAAAACAGTCAAATTTATTTTATTTCATCGTTCGAAACAAATTGTTTTTTTTTTCGTATACCAGGTGATGCAGGAAGCTCAAATTGTAGGTACATACTCAGGATAGATGTACCTATATGCAGAATAATTGGCATTCATTAATAGTAATTGGTGCAGGAGCTATGAATTTATAATAATATTATTATTATTATTAATCCCGAAACTCTTTTACCCTAATAGGGTGTCGAGTTATTTTTAAGTTCATTTAATTTAAGTATGATTTCTAGTAAGTGCACGCCATTTATTACGGTCCTTTGTTAATTCTTTTAATTCTGCTTTATTAATGTTTTTCGAGTTAAAAATTTCATCCATTCCCTTGTTCCAAGATTTGCTAGGTCGTCCTCTTCCTTTTTTCCCGTGCTGTTTGGCTGTCCATATTCTTTTGACTTGTCGGTCTTCCGGTATTCTCATTAGATGCCCGTACCAATTTAGCTGTTTTTCTTCTATTGTACTTAAGGTTGACTTGACATTAAGACTTTCTCTTATTGTTTCATTTCGTACTTTATCTAATTTGGTTACACCTTCTATCCTTCTTAAATACCTCATCTCTGCTGCTTGAATTTTACTTTTTTGTCTTCCGTTCAATACCCATGATTCTGAACCATGTAATAAGGTTGCTTGATAGATTGTTTTAAACACAGTAGTTTTAGTTCGTTTTGATATGTTTTTATTATTAAGTACTATTCTACATGCTCCAAAATAACTTTTACTTGCTGCATTTATTCTCTCATTTATCTCTTCTTCGTACTCCCCTTTCGCGTTTATTATTGCTCCTAGGTATTTGAAGGATTTTACTTGTTCTACTGGCTCAGAATTTATTTGTATTTCCACTTTTATATCTGTCTTTGATATTGCCATTACTTTGGTTTTATCGATGTTTATTTCCATATTGTAGTTCAATAGTTCTTCGTTCCATATTTCTAGTTTTAATTGTAGGTCTGCCTCCGATTTTGCGTATATGGCTAGGTCATCAGCAAATGCACTTTCTGCTACTGAATAACTTTGTAGTCTGTTGTATCCCACTACCAGACTTTTTGTTTTCCTATGTACTCTTTTTGTGATTTCATCTAGGTATATGATAAATAGAAAAGGACTTAGTGAACCACCTTGTCTTAATCCTTGATTGGTATTAAATTCATCTGTCATAAGATTGTCTATTCTTACTACGTTTCTTGTTGTTGTGTAGATACTTTTAACTGCTCTTATGAGTTCTTCCTCAACTCCTCTACATTCTAGGATATACCACAATTTATTCCTTTTAACTTTATCGAAAGCTTTCACCAGATCTATAAAAGCTACATATAACGTTTTATTATAAGTCTTGTATTGTTGTATCAGTTGTCTCATAGAAAAAATGTGGTCTTGGGTGCTGTATCCCTTTCTGAATCCACTCTGGGATGGTTCAATGGTCGTTTCTAATTTATTTTTCAATTTCTTTTCTAGAATGGATTCAAAAACTTTAGATGTTGTACATAACAGCGATATTCCTCTGTAATTTGAGCATGTCATTTTATCTCCCTTCTTGTATATTGGGAAAATAATTGCAATCTCCCATTCCTCAGGTATTTTACCTGCTTTTAATATTGCCTTGAATAAAAGAGACAGTATTTCCATCCCATTTTCGCCTATATTTTTTAATTGTTCTGGTTTTATTCCGTCACTTCCTGCCGCCTTCCCAATTTTCAGCTTTCCTAGTGCAATTCTTATCTCTTCTGAACTAATTTCTAGTACATTATTGTGCTTTGAGTCTTCAATAATTCTTATATTATTTTCTTCTCTTTCTTCTTCGCTATTAATATCGTATGTCATAGCTTCTAGGAGTTCTTCAAAGTACCTCTTCCATCTTTGTCTTATTTTTTCTTCTTCTGTAATGATTGCGCCATTTACTTCTCTTATTTGCTTTAATTTTATTGTTTTTTGTCTTTTTTCATTTTTTATTGCGTTGTAGAATAACTTCTGATTTGCTTTGAAATTTTCTTCCAGGGTCTCTCCGAATTCATCCCACGATTTTTTCTTTGCGTATAATACCATTTGTTTGGTTTTAGTTCTCTGTTTTTTGTATTGTTCATAATCAGTTTGCTTTTTCGTTCCAAGATATTTCTTCCACAATTGTTTTTTCTTTTTAATTTCCGCTTCAATATCCTTGTTCCACCACGACGTGCTCTTATATTTAATTTTACCATTATTCCGTGTTACTCCACATGCTGTTCTTGTTGCATTTATAATTATTTTCTTGAAGTATGCCCATAGTTCCTCAACATCTTCTCTGTTAGATATAGGTTCTTTCAAAATCAATTCGTTAATTATTTCTTGATATTTTCCTTTAGTATCTTCATATTTCAGGTTTTCTGTTCTCATTCTTTCTTTACATGTTTTGAGTCCACTATTTGTGGTTTCATCTTCCAAAGTTTTTGTGACATCTGATATTTTTGTTATAAGTAAAAAGTGGTCGCTTGCTATTTCAAATGATCTATTAACTCTTACATCTCTCACTACTCCTGCATTGCTTACATTGGTAAGGCAATAATCAATTATAGATTTTTCGTTTCTGCTTGGAGCCCATCTTGTGTATTTATGTATATTCTTATGTTTATATATTGTATTCAATATCTTTAAATCGTTAATAACACAGAAATCAATTAGTCTTTCTCCATTGTTATTTTTGATTTCTTCCCCATTCCTACCCATCTGTCTTTCAAGGCCTTGGTTTTTATTTCCTACCCTTCCATTGAAGTCTCCCAATATGTAAATAGTTTCCTCTTGTGTTTCAATCACCTGTTGTAGTTTTTCCCAAAATTCGTCCTTTATTGCTTTCTTTTCATCATCATTTGGTCCATATACTATAATCAAATTTAGAATATTTTTATTTATCTCTTTTATTTTAATCGTCATAATTCTTTCATCAATGCATTTCCATTCTGTTATATATTGTGCTAATTTTTGATGTATTATACACCCAACTCCAGCTTGAGCTGTTGTTGCTCTTGGTACTCCACTATATATAAGTATATGGCCGTTTTCCATTGTAATTATACCGTTCTCTTTTCTTTTTGTCTCTGTTATCCCTAAAATGTCCAGTTTAGCTTTCTCAAATTCTCCAATCAATTCCTTTTCTTTTCCATTTAAGCTTCTAATATTCCAGTTTCCTATTCTCTTAATTCCTTTGCTTTGCCGGTCCGTCATAACATTATCCTGTCCCCTGTGCTCTAACACTTTTTTGAGCTATTTGCCTTCTGATCACGTATTATCGAACTTTTGTTCTCATCTTTGGATTTCTCCACTAGATGTTCTGTCGACGGGTCCCATACCAGCATCTTTTCATTAATGGTTATTTTGTTATATCCAATTTTTACTTTATTACCTTTGCTTTGCTCTTCTTTCCCTTTTTTTCTTATCATAAATTGAACTTTTCTCTCTTCCTCAGTTAGATCATTTTCTATGTATATATCTGTCCCTTTAAGTTTGTTGGTGTTTTTCATAACTTTTAATTTACCGTCCCATTCCTCTAGCTGGACAACAATCAGAGGTGTTTTACCTTGTTTGTTTATAGAAAAGGCAGTTTTTATTTTTGTTTCAACTTTTAAATCATTTCTTAGTAGCTCATTTACTTTAGCTAGCACGTTTTGGTCACTTGTGTTTAACCCTTTAATAATTATATTATTTTTCCTTTTTTCCTTGTCTTGTTTTGCAACTTTATTTTCTAGCGTTATTAGACGGTTTTTTAATTCTTCTTTCTCTTTTTTCCATTGGTTTTCTTTAGCTATCATGTCTTCACGCATTTTATTCAACATATTATTGTTAATTTTTATTTCTTCTTTTAATTGTGCATTATTATCCTCTATAGTCTCTTTCAACTCGTTTATTCCCTCTCTTAGTAATTTTTTAAACATTTCCTCCATATTTCCAATTTCTTCCTCTGATTTTTCGTTCGCTCTAATTTCTTGTTTGTTTTTTAACGGTGACCTTCTAATTAAATTACTTCTTTTGAATGCCACTTCTGTAGCTGAATCCGCTTCTCTTTTTCTTTTGAAAAATTCGCTCAGGGATCCACACGACTGAGTTCTTCCTTTTTCTAGCCCGCTCATTAATTATTTGTTAGATTCTATTATTACAATTTTTTTTTTTTCCAACAATATTTTAACCCACAAGATTTATAACAAAATTTAACCACAAAGAAAAAAAATATATACACAATTTTTACTCCAGTTGGTAACACTGCTTGTGCCCGTGCACTTTCGCTAACGTTTCCCTACTAGTGGGAACACTGTTTCTTTCGCACCGCGCAGTCGCTTCGCACTGTGAGCTAAAATTTTTATCTTTCTCAACTGTCACTATCACTCTTTTTTAATTAACCTCACAATCTGTACTATATGTTTTCACACTTCCACAAACTAATTCGTTAAGCACGTTCTAATCTTTACTATTATTAGATTCTCCGATCTTTAATATCTATTTATCACACAAAATTATTTAAATTCCAAGTGATAATCCTCGTTACCGAGAAAAAATTATCGCCTTGCAAATAAACACGACTTTCGCGTAACCGAAATTTAAATCAATTGAAATTATATTACAATAAACCGCTTAAAATTAATAAATTATTTCTTCGTATACGAAGTGTTGTAGAAAATTCAAATTGCAGATATATACTCAGGATAGATGTACGTATATGCGGAGTTATTCGCAATCATTATTCGTTATTGGGGCACGAGCTATAAATTTAAGAAGTATATATTTGAAATCAGTTAATAAATTTATTACATTTTTACATATACCAGGTATCGTCGAAAAAATCAAATTGTGAGTACATACTTAGACTGGATGTACGTAAATGCAGAATAATTGGCATACATTCGAAGTGAAAAAACCTACAAGATCTGTGGCTATCTTCGTTCCTCCCCTTACCTCTCCTCACCTGAGTATGTTTGATGTATGAATGATTAGTAAATTTGGTTGATAATACATAATTTAACTATATTTTGGATCCAACCCGTTGCGGATTTGTCATTCAACAACTCGTAGTTTAGTTTCTTACGTTGTTTGTGTAGTTTTTGGTTTCCAAAGCTTAAAATATTTCTCTGTGGGCCTTAGTTCTTGTTTTTAAGCTGGAAAATTCCACTTGTTTGTGAAGATTGATCCAATTTTTTTTTAGTAACGAACCACGTTCGTAAATTTAGCGACGTGTCGCTAATAATCCTTTTTCTTGTCTTGCTAGACTTTGTATTGTCCTCGTTTTTCTTCTCTTTGATGCTCAGCGTTGTTTTTTTTACTTTGTAAATTTTTAGTGCCCAATTTAAAATTAGGTAGATAAATAACATTACTGATTATTTTATTTGATTCTTACTAAATTTACAGTTTATTCATTTTTCGATTCGAATCTAAATTCATTTATTCAAGTTCAACGCTTCACGTTTGAAGAGAGCTCTCCAATTCTTTTTTATAGGAACTTCTTGTTACAGTTGAATTAAATACTGGTTGGGTTATTTGTTTTCAGTGTAAACTGCCAAGGATCTTAGGAACCCGTGGCCACTTGAGACTAGTTTCTGACCACTTTACGTTAAGAAGAACATTCATACGTCTACGAAATTAAGAAGAAATTAATACTTCCCGAAGTTGACTACCAGGCGCACGGCAAACCTTAACACCTTCAAAGACCGTTGGGTATTCATCAAAGCTCTATAACGCGCAAGATCAACTTTACTTAATTCAGGGAACTTTCTTGTCTGACGTTGTTTTTGTGGCTAACAATTCGTCATCTTCCTTCTCTGCCGATACTGATCTTGAATTCCGCCTGAAGAGGATATTCAGCTAGGTTTTGTAACGTAATTTTGAACGTCTGTGATGTGCTCTCCAGTTCCCTTCTGGCTGTTGCAGTGAGATTTTTTTGTATTATAGCTTTAACCATTTTCGTGAGTTACCAAATTTTATTAATTATGATTTTTGGAATTATTTACTTTGAATTATTAATAACTTTGTTTATAATTGATTTCGACGTCTATGCTTCATTTCTTTTTTGTTGTCGCTATTGTTAAATCTTGAGTCTGGTGAAATTCTTTTATTCTTGAAATTTGATCTTGTTATGTAAGAGCAATGTCGAATTTGATCATCTTTATCGCTGAATGTTTTTTATTTGACTTATTTTGTAGAAGTAGTGGGATATTTCTACTATTCTTCTATAAATAACCTGAAAACGTAACACTTAACGCTGTCAAATGCTAGTGTGACTTAACGTCGACTATCGGCGTGAACTTGAATTAAATTTCAAGCTCAGAATACGAAAATGACAAAATAGGAGTTAAGTTTACGTTAACGCTCGACCTGAATTAACGCTTGGTTACAGAAGCCCTGTGAATATATATTTCAGATCAAGATATTTTAGACGGCATTGAAAACCTGGAAACAACTAGCAATCCTGGTCCGAGTCATTTTCCATTTTATTATTCAAATAATGTATCAATTTATTATTGAAATCTTTGTAATATTCATTCATTCCATCCTTATGGACTGATGACTTTCCTATCATTCTCGAATCCTCCTATATCTCTTCTATAGTCAAATCCGAAGATGTGTCAGAAATCTACAATTATTGTCCCATAGTTATTCTTTTTTTTGTAAAACACTTGAATTCTGAATTGACATCTTTATTGACGTAAAAACAATAAAATTTACACAAATTTTGGTAGCTTATGATCTGCTATCATTATCAAATGAGCTGATAATACTAAATTACAGCAAGAAACATTGGGGTATTTCCACAAAAAACACAAAGACATTCGATGCTGATCTCTGATTGGGTGTTTTTGTGATCAACAAGAGGGTGACACAAGAACCACAAGCTTTGTTTACAAATGTTGAACAATATACGTTATGCTGCCTGAATCAACACGTGCAGATCGAGAAGTTCTACAGATTGTCAGCTAATAGACTGGGAGCTGGTGACAGGTGGGGTTCTCCGATTTTATTCCGCTTGCCTTTTCAAGAGTTGATAATTTACTCCTTGATAAGAAAGATAAAGATGTTATTGAACGATGCACGCTTTCCGGTTATGTTCAAATCCGAATATAGACCTAAAAAAAAATGGTTTTCCCGTGACATCGTATTGCATGCATTCGTAACGTAGAATGATTAATATTGATCCAAAGCCAAATACTGGGAGGCATGCAATTCGCAATAGCCCAAAAAGCTCGATTGGTCACATAAACTTGTACAACAAAATATCGTGAAATGCCGTATTTCCAAATTGCTTGTAAATAGGATCTCCCTGAAAAAAATTCTTATGATCTTTTTGTGTCTCGACGTAGAGCTTATAACTTGTAATTGACAATCCTGTGGATTACACTTTTTTTTCCATTGCGTTATCTCAAAAAACCACAAACCCAGCTAAAATGAGTGTTGTCAAATCTCAAAGATAAGTCTTTATCAAAGTTATTTTTTTAACAGTACAACGTCTATTTTGGTGTGCGAAATGTAGTAAAATACTGTTTTAGTGATTTATTCATTTTAGTAGGTTATATTGAGCAACTGAAAAGTCTTAGAGATCTGGTGTTAACCTATAAAATTTTGTTGAGAGCATTTGATTATGTCACGTCAAAAACATTATTAATAAAAACTCAATATTCATTTGATGAAATTTGGTAAATACTATTTTGATTGAGTAAATTTACTATTGTCATGCTACAACGAACTAACCCAATATTTCTGATGCACACAAAATAATGAATGAAAATGTATCTGTGTAACAAAGCTAAGTCATCATAACATGTAAAATGCGTAATCAGTATTCTAAATTAACCAATTTGTATTTGTATTAATAGTAAACATTGCAGCACTTGCAAGGTGACACAATATGCTATACCGACTCAGCGCTTGTTTAGCATATATAGAGTAATATATGTAAGGTAGGGCAGTTGAGTAGAACGTAGATTACGAGAAGTCAAAGAACATTAAAGCTCCACCCGCACCTAGCCGTCTAGTAGTAAGTAACATCTTTTATATTTGGTCCCAGTTATCATTGTTAATATATCTTGTTATCTCTTATCTTGTTATTTTAATCTTTGATATATTTTATTTGTTATACAAATTTGGCATACTATAAATTTACAATAACCTTTACCCTCCATCCAGCAAGAATCCATTTATTCTTTGTTATATCCAATTTAGGGTGTAACAAATGGTGGCAGCGGTTCAGGAAAATTCATGCTAGACTTGAGTGACTAGTATATCTGGCTCACTCGCGGAGAATGAGGTATATTGTAGATATCGAAAAAAAATTTTTTTCTCTTCACAAAAATGCCGGGAAACGCACCTGGTGGAACATCGTCCAATCCAAGTTCTAGTGATGTTTCAGATTTGCAGAAAACTTTAAAAACTGAGCTAGAGTCATTCTTCAAAAGCAACAACGGCCGAAATTCCAAAAATCCTGTAAGTGCAGCAGCCATCGAAATATTTAATGGGGAAAATGCAGAAGAATACTTTCAGCGAGTTCAAATAAGAGCAGATATCGAAAACTGGGAAGAAGAAGATGCAACTAATTTAATACGAACAAAATTGTCTGGAGAGGCTCTCCAATTTTATGTATCAACACCGAAGTTACATGCAAAAAAATTGAAACCACAGGACTTTATTAACTCATTCCTATCTCGATTTACCAAACGATTTTAGGCTCATTCAATCTGCTAGCGAATTTTCTCACGCTTTCGTTTCCATTTTGTTGGCAATTTGCTAGCTTGTTGTAAACTTCGCCGACAATTCTGCGTCTACCAATTCAAATCCGGCCTTCGACCACAAATACGAAGATACATAGGGACATTTTTGGATATGAATGAAGAGCTAACCTTGGAGGATGCCATAGCAATTACTGAACGCGAAGAAGCGGAGTTGGTGCGGGAGCGATTTACATCATTAGAAATAGGAGCGGTAGAACGAAGTACAGAAGCAGTGCAAAGGGACACTACTAGGGTAAAATGTTTCGAATGTGGGAAACTCGGCCATTTCAAAAGGGACTGCTGTCAGCGAGCAAGGGCGTCCTGCCGACGATGCGGGAAATACGGTCACATCGCAATTGGGTGCAGAGAGAGAGTTGCGGTAGATAGCTATAACAGATATAGAGGGCGAGACAGAGACGGAAATTATAATAAAAGGGAGGACAATATGCAGCCACATCCAAGAGCACATTAAAACTAGGAAGTCCTCCTGCGAAAGCCCCGTCTCAGGAGGATCCAGTAAATAGGAACACTCATAAATCACTTGTCATTAATCAAATCAGTAAAAATTCAGTATATGAGGAAATTCCAAATTATGTCTTTGTACAATAAAACGATGGAATTTTTTTCAAACTCTTGATTGACACAAGATCAGCTGTTTCTCTAGTTAAACAAAATTGCATAAAGGGGCACAGAACAGAACCGAACACATAGGAACACTTACATCTATTTCAGGCTGTGAATTAGAAAATCTGGGAGTAACAAATTTAAAAATAAATTTTCAAAATTCAGCTATTTTTTACAATTTTGTGGTCTGTTCTGATGAACTAAATTCAAAAGCACACGGTATTTTGGGCCGCAATTTCTTCAAACATTTTAACGTGAATCTAGATTACGGCAGAAATGAAATGACATTGGAAAATACTGTAATTGAAATATTTGCAAACATCACAAATGAAATACAAACATCAGCACCAGCGATAAACATTGTGACGTATGACATCGCCATACAGACTGAGGCAGGTCAGGACACAGAATTGCAGAGTGGCAAAAAGGCATAACAGGGTTTTCAGGCCAATATCAAGCGAACATCAAAGGACACAAAGGTACGCAGAAGGAAGATTAGCACCATCAATCAAGAAAAGTCAGCGCTACAAGTCAGTGGACTGGTTAGATTGAAGGAGGCAGTACGAATCAAACCAAATTGCGAACTTATGTGTACAGCCGTACAGGATTTGATCACGCCTGTACGTGATGTCTTGATAGAGCCAGAGGAAATCAACATTCATGGAATTATGGCAGCGCGCGTTATAGCGGAAGCAGAAAAGGAGGTACCGGTGAAATTGATGAACACAACGAATAAGGAAATGGTTGTGGATGGAAAAACAGTGGTCGGAAGAACCGAGCTGTTGATAGAAAACGATGCATCATTGAGAGAGCAGGAGGATACCGCCAGTAGCGAAATTGAGTATACCATAGGGAGTATACAATACGGGAACGAAGGTCCGACGATTCAAGAGCTAGAAGAGCGCTTGCAATTAAGAGGTATGGACAAGGAAGCTAAGAGTAAATTAGTAGAGCTGTTAGATGAGTATAGGGATATATTTCATTGAGAAAACAGTAAGTTGGGCCGTACTTATAGGGTTAAACATAGAATTATTACAGCTTCACCCACACCTAGCCGTCTGGTAAGTGGTAGTAAGTAACATCTTTTATATTAGGTCTCAGTTATCATTGTAAATATATCTTGTTATTCCATATCTTGTTATTTTATTCTTAGATATATTTTATTTGTTATACAAATTTGGCATACTTTAAATTTACAATAACCTTTACCCTCCGTCCAGCAAGAACCCATTTATTCTTTGTTATATCCAATTTAGGGTGTAACACTGAATGGATGCCAAGTTCGTTACCTATCACTTCTTTCGAGAGGTTCATATAGTTCAACGTTTTTTGGATTCTCACAGTATTTTAAAAACGTTACAACTACATGAGAGGTATTTTGTTTCAGTCTGGAGCCCTGACTAGAACTCCTAAAGCTATTTTGAGGTTATCGTATCAATTCTGATGATAGCTAATTAGGCATATCGATTTTGGTTATTAGAGAATTGAAAATAACATTCACATTGTGATGGTCTTCAGGTTCTCACAACAAGATAAGTGAGAAGTCAAACACGACACGCGGTATCACGCCTCGTATCTCCTCTATTGAGACATCTATGAACAACTTACTTGGTTCGCGATGACTGCTGCTATCACTCCCAGGAACAACACAATACTATTTTGACGGTTTTTTTTTTTATAACTGAGGTTTTCTTTTGCTGACTTTATTGAAAGCGATACTACAGCTGAGCGTCAGAAGTGCGGAGTGACGTCACAGCAACATGGCGGTTTTTCGTGACTATTTCAAACGTCGTTGACTTTGGAATTGTGTCTACTAATCACAGCGATTTCCCTTGGCAAAAAAATTAGTATCAATAGTTTTTCTGATGTACTTAGAGTTTATTTTCGACATTTTTGGAGAATCGTGGGAGACCCTATTAAAAGAATGGAAGTCTTAGTCATAAGACCCTTGAAAAAAAGTTGGCATGCACTCATCGTTGGTGCAAGGGTTTGAAATTTGGGGAAAGTCTTGCATAAATATTGAACCAATTAGCCGTGTTTTCAAATTTCATGCCAATTTAACTGTGGGTATTGTTGAATGAATAGTCATTAAAAAAATTGGCAAGCACTCTAGAATGTCCCAAGACGGAGGCATGTATTGGGAAATTTCCGTCATTTTATTTGCATGCGATTGTGTATTCCATTCGAAATTTTTTTTTTTAGGCGACTCAATAAAAGGCATACATGTTGCTTAGGCTCATCATTGATGAATTTTGAGAATAAGTTGAGGAATAATGCTTGAAAATTAAAAAAATTAAATTCAATCATCAAAATTTTTAACTAATTATAGACATTATTCATCGTCTTGTGGGTGGGTCCTAATTGAAATATTGCAGAAAGCTACAATTTAGTTGAGTGATAATATTTTCATAGCAACAATTTTTAGAATGAAGAATTTTTGATCGAAATCATTGAAATCTGAACATTTTGCCATGGATCATAGTATTGGCTCTACCAACTGGGTATAAAATTGAATGGCAAACAATGAAGCAATATAATAATACTATACTAAAAAGTACTAATAAGGACGACACACGAGTATACAGTTGGACGTCCCGACGATGTAAAATCCTACTCCTAAATTTGTGATTCTGTCGGACATTCAGATTGTGAATCGTGCTATTAATTAATGAAATAATAATCACACACACACATATAACGAGAAAAGTATTAATTATTTTCTTACTTTTTCTCTGGATTATGGATAAGTTACGTGGATTGAATATTGCTATTGTATCAAAATACATTTTTGAGAGTTAAAATGCCTTCATCTGAAGCTTTGAGACGTTAACTATCATAAAAGTAGATATATCTCCATTCTCGTATGTAATATCACAAGGGACTGAAATTTTTTCAATAAATTTTTCATGAAAACATTTTTCACCTAGCAACATTGTGAGAGTCATCTGTCTGATTGAATCACGAGAGCGTAGCTCGACGGTTTCTTATGCAACTTTCATTATTATGTAAAAATGCGGGGCTTGAGCAGCATGCATGCCATTTCAAATTTATATCTATCATACTATAAAATGAAGTTTTTGCTCCATTTGAGGTAATTTGAAATCACAGCCAATTGGTTGAACATGACCGGATAGCGTGCATCGCCTAACAACTTTTTCATCTTTCTTATCAAGGGGTAAATTATCAACTTTCAGAAAGAAAAGCGGTATAAAATCGGAGAAATCCACCTGTCACAAGCTCCAAGTCTATAGTGTAATTTGAAGATGGGTCAGTTGGGAAGTGATCAGGATTCTTTACGATTCGCAAGAATTATCGAGGAGTAGACTGAGGCATTATTAGAGATATTTGTGACAAGTTTTGTATCAAATAAATATTTCTTTTCAAGTTTTCTCTCTTATTGTCTACAGAACTACTTTTGTGCTTCCAATGAAATCTTCAAACCATGTGCATATTTCCTCTATTTCAAGTGCACGAAAGTATAAGCAATTGTCACTCATTAAAATCCGGTCAAGTTGACCCTAAAAAAGGAGTACCCTTGCATGAACTCCCATAAAGCTGAAAACTGACATGAAAGTTTGGGATAACATTGTAATGGAGTTGTAAGAGGTCCTCATTGATTCCGTGTGTGCAAAAAAATTTACGCGAGGGCAGCAAATCTCGCAGGAATGGGGTTTTTGGATTGTTTAGCGGAACGGTTAATTTAATGATGGAGATAGTTCGGATATTGAATATAGATCTTTCAATTGTTTGGCCAGATACCGAATATCCGGCGAGCTGTAAGGCCGGATAGCCGGATATTCAGCAGTCGAATATTTGTTCTGTTTTTACATTACTTCTTGAGGCAAATTTAGCGCTGTGTGGGTACTGCGTATACGATCGGAAGAATTCGGGTGTCATCGTGATTTAGTGATCACTTTGAAGCGTCATTTGTATAAGGTTATATCATTATTTAATTGTCGATTCAATAAAAACGTAAAGAAGCGCTGAATCAAAGAAACATGTCATCAGTGAAGAAAGAGTCGCCAATTTAGGAATATTTTGGATAAGTCAACTCCGTATTATTTGCCTTACAAATATTTTTTTCTTGCAATTCATTGAAAAAATCATATTTTCTAGATATCCGGTATCCGGCCGGATATTGTGGAACTATCTGATATCCGGCTGGGTAGCAAAATGAGACCGGATATGCCGGATACCGGATAGTTACCGGATATCCGTCTCATCTCTAGTTATTATTGAATGATACTCTTAGCATAAAAGGAGTCTGTCCATCATTCCATGTGACCTTGTGGCCTTGAGAAACATCTGCCTGCGGTTCAATTGTCAACGTGGCAGTGTTCGTCCATTATTTACTTTGAATAATTTGCATAGATAAGTTACGTTACGTATATTTTGCAAAATACACACGTGATAAGAAACGTGTTCGATTAGCGAAGGGGTGTAGTTCGGAATGCGGCTGCAAAAAATCTCCAACAGAAGGTGATCCTTACATCAACGACGAAACAATTGATGTATCAATGTTTGAACAATTTATGTCAACTCAGGAGGATAAAGATGAAGGAAAAGAAGAAGGTGGAAGAAGAGAAGAAGAAGAAAAAAGAAATAAAAAAAAAGAAGAGAAGAAAGTTGGATGGGATGACCCAATATTGAATTAAACTCCAAAAAAATACCGTGAAGTGGAAAACCACGCTGAAAAATACTCGCCAAGTACACTATCTCATAGGTGGCGTGGTAACATGTGCATATTATGGAGAATATAACTTTAGAATGACCTTTTCTTAGAAATGGTGAATCTCAGGAGAAAAAGTGTGAGGGTAATTTTTGTAAAGAACTAGAAAAATTTACAATTTTTGATTCAGCTTTTACTATCATAAAACTGACTGCTTCGCAAAAAAAATAAAAAAAACCATTTTTGTTAACTTTAACCTCACATGAAAATTTTTGCACTCACGAGATCGATATAGACTTTTGACAATTTTTTTATAATGATATCTCTAACGTTTATGTCAGATTTCAGCTTCATGGGAACTTATATTTTAACCGGACTGTTATGTTTCAAGATATTATATCAATAGAATGTAGATTGTATCGTTCTCTTGGGAATAATCTGATCTAAGATGCTTCTCTGCTGTCCACTTGCAGAAAAAATAGCACTGCACTCAACGTTAACTCGAAATACTGAAACAAAAAGTATATTTACTGTTTGTGAATTTTATTGACAGTAGGAATTATAGCACATATATCTATGAACTCAGCTTTTTGAGTAGTCAAAATACAGATCCACTTCACATCAGCACAGATATATATCTGGCCTTTTGTTAGTTCAAATCTTAGATAGTCTAATTCTGTATATTCTTTGATCACAAAAGAGATCATATTCTTACTTCACACTACAAAAATCATGATTTCCGAAGTTTGAGATTGAATATCGGAGTAAGAGAATTTAAAAGTGGACAAAGTGTTGCAGGTGAATTCAAAAATACTCAAGCAGATGTTTGAATCACTATCATTCATTCTAATAGGAGAAGCTACCTGAAGAACAATCATCACAATGTAACGTGCAAGAGTGTGGAGGCTCATAAAAGTGGAGTAGGCTTGGACTTGACCGCGAATTGAAAGAAAATTCTACAAGTTTGGAAGGAGATTTAGAATCAAAATTAGAATAAAACTCTACAAGTTTGAAAGAAGATTTTAAAACAAAATTATAACAAAATTCTAAAAGTTTCTAACAGAAATTGGAATTAAAATTGAAAGAAAATTCTACGAGTTTAAAAGTAGATTTATTAGGAAAATTCTAGAAACTTGAGAGAAGAATTGCATAGAAAGATACAAAGAAAGTGGAACAGCAACTGGGAAAATTCAGAGAAAATTCAAAGATATGGGAGGAAGGAACTGAAGAAAATTGTAAAAGGTTAAAAGAAGAATTGGATGCAAAATTAAATTCGAAATTGGATTAAAAAATTAGGATTTCTGAAGAAAAAATCAAATCTGGTGTTTCACCTCCGGAAAAAGCTTCAAAAGCTGAGATAATTGAATTATCCACACAAAATCTTGACTCAACAACAAAAATGCGTGTCAAACCTTCAACCTTTGATGGTCAAACATCTTGGATGAATAACAATGAAAAATTCGAGGCTGCTGCTCAGGCTAATGGCTGAAATGATACTAAAAGTCTCAGCGCTTACAGTTGCTCTCCGAGGAGATGCGGTAAATATTTTACTTGGATAAATTACAATGAAAAATTCGAGGCCGCTGCTCAGGCTAATGGCTGAAATGATACTAAAAGTCTCAGCGCTTACAGTTGCTCTCCGAGGAGATGCGGTAAATATTTTACAGGCTGCTCCATCGGAAGAAGACTACAATTATGAAGAATTGGTCAAGCGACTGGAGCTACGATACGGCCATGCCAACTTGGAGGAAGTGTATCACACGCAGCTCAAGAACCGATACCAACATTCCAGCGAGAGTCTACAGGAGTTTCAAGCTGATGTAGCACGCCTGTTTCGACTTGCATATTCAACTGGCCCGGATGATTTCTTGAAAATCTGGACTGTGAGAATATTCGTGGACGGCATCAGAGACCATGAAACGCAACAAGCCCTGCGTCTGGCGCGGCCGAAGAAGTTGGTGGAAGCATTGGCACATGCACTGGAATACGAAGCGGCAATACAGGCGTCCAGAAACAGTGCTCGAGTACAAGAGATTAACTGCGACTCTGATGCCACGGAAAGCTTGGAAGCCCATGTTCAGCGGCTGGTCCAGGAAGCAGTGAAAGATCCCAAGAATTCCAGACAACTCCGGTGCTGGAACTGTGGAGAACTTGGTCATCCAAAAAGTAGATGCAAAAAAGCCCTTGTATATGTGGCCCAAAAATAACTCTAGGCAGGAAAACCAAATCGAATCGATGTGTCGAGGAAAATATCAATCCAACCTAAAACTGCCCCACAGAATGCTGCAATTATCGCTTCGCTACGTCATCAGTTTGACGGTCTATTTGTGGATGAATATATAGACAACAAGCCATGTAGTATTTTGTTGGACACAGGCGCAACAAAACCATAGTGAGTCCCAATTTACTGCGTCCGAACAAGTCGTGCATGAGGACAAAATGGCAACTTTGGACAGCTACAGGTGACTTAGCTAACACACATGGAGAAGTTGACGTCGTCATCATGATTGGAAGAACAAAAATTGAACACCGTATCTTGGTGGCCGACATAGAAAAGGACTGTATCCTTGGGATGGATATAGTGAGAAGATACGGATTAATTCTCGATATGAAGAACGGCGTGATCAAAATCAATAATGAAGAGGTCGTCCTACATTATCAAGAAGATTATTCAGCTTGCTCAATGCTGGCAGAAAACTTTGCGATTCCTGAGCGATGCGGAGAAATTGTACCAGCTACAGTAGCTGGTGAGACTCAGGAAGAGAGCGTAGCAATGCTGGAACCAAACGACAATGTTCAGAAGGGGATTTTGGTTGCTAAGGCTTTCAATAATTCAGGAAAAATAGTACCGGAAAGAATAATAAACGCTATCTATTATGCAGAAAACTGCAAGCCGGTACTATTTTAGGACGCCGCGTGAGGGTGTCCACAATAAAAGCCATCGAACAAGACGTAGAGATAAAACCCAACTGCGACAAACTTTCGAGAGAACTATTTAATTCAGTACTTTCCAAAGGACAACAATTGAACAATCGGCAACGCGCACAAGCAAAAGATCTGATACGCCGGTTCCAAGAGGTGTTGGAAACCAGTGAGGTGCAAAAGGGAAGAACAAATACTTTATTTGAATCTGATTCCAAACATCGTTCTCAAATAACTAATTATTTGCACCAACATACAATATTCAAGTCCCTATAAATGTAACTATGACATCATTATATTGACATAGAGACTGCGATCTGTCTATTTCAAGTCAAGAATCACTGAGTTACAAAAAATATTTTCCGAATTCAATAATACTAGTTCGAACATGCCACACGATATTTCTTCTACGATTCTCAAAATAGATTCTTATAAACTCAATTCAGGTTACGAAAGCGTCCATATGAATTGATAGTATGGATCTAAGATGCATTGTTTGCGATGTGTAAAGCACCAAATTCAGAAGTGGATGAAGAAAAAGCAAGTTTTCAAATGAGGTTATGTTATTGATTGTGAATAACGAGCTTTATTTCTTAGATTTGAAATTTTGTGGACAAATAATGAATGTTTCAGAATTTTTTATTTTTATTCTAATTGTTCCACAGCATAAACTTTGTTACAAATAATTTGTGACATCTACTTTATCAAAAATACTTCCTTCTCTCTGAGATATAATAGACGTCCAGTAGCCTGTGCTTCAGAATCTTTTGGAAAAGGGCCCGTGTATTAACAATTCAATATTAGTTAATTGAATAGATGAAAATTTTTAAATCTTTCTGGTTGTTTTCGCTCAATAAATTTATATCCAGCAATATCTAATCATAATTACACTGACCTATCTTATTTATTCTGAACTTGAAATATTTTAGTTACTCTTATTGTCTTATTATAAACTGTTGCTGAATAACCCTAGATTAAAATTGATTTTGCAAATATGGAATTTTCTACTATGAATTAAAAGTATGCTAAAATTATCTCACATCCGTGAACAAGATAAATTTGAATAAATTATAATAACCTAATTTACAAAAAATACTTCACTTACCTAAAAATTCAAACTATACGATCTTTTGACGGTTTTGGCACTTTAACAATAAATTTGACACAAATTTGTAACAAGAACTTCACTATTTAAACATTTTTGTAGCACCACAGACATTTTGAACTGCTAGTTTCAACGTCACAACAAAATTATTCCGAAATGATCCTACTATTAACAAATGTTTTCAGAGAATAATTAATTAGAAGTCATGCTACGTTTACATTGGCATGTGTGATATCGACTCAAACGGTTTATAAAATAATAAACTGATTCAATTTGGGCTTAAAAAGTGAAATATAAACATGATGCACACTCAAAATTTTGGGTGTGACATTCCAAAAAATTAAAGTAAAAAATTCAATTCAAAAAATAAATAAGACCTCATTTGAAACAATTTTTGATTTGGGTCATAGTTAAGCCAAAAAAAGGTAGCGCAAATACTTAATTATTTCGAAATAAGTACAAAATTCAATAATATTTATACAAATAAATCATGCCTTTTGCCCGATACGAGTGTGGCAGACACTATTGTAGTGCACATTGATATTTTCTAAGTCGTGAGGTGCGGCTACAAGTCATCCTAGCTTTTGTGGCAAGTACGCCACAGAGTATATTAAAAGTCAGTGAGAATGATATTGATCTAAATATAAATGAATTAATAAAATTTAAACTCACTTTTTGTCTGAAGGTGATCCTTTTCCACCACTCGAAAGAGCCAATCAACACCAATTTTAGATTTAAATATTATTTGTTACAGTCGATGAAAACCACATCCAGCACAAACTATGGTCAATATTGATTCACAATCATTAAATGCGTTCTCACACGTAATGTTATTAAAAAAAATATTGAAAGTATTACGTAGCTTTAATAAACAATAAAAATGCTGATAAGGCTATGTAATAATATTTATGATAAAACCAATTTCAGTCCCTGATCTTTCAATCCTGGCGATATGAGGGGTTGAATAATGCAACAAAAAAATTTAATTGCTTATAATAATCACGAAATAAACATCACCTAAGAGATGGAACCGATTTAGTTTCATAATATTCACTTCTTAAATAAGATGAATGAAGGTTAACAGCCTTCAATCCATTTATATAAACACCCTTTAATGCACAAAAAATATGTATAACAAATAAAATAATAATCATATTCATTAATGCAATTTTAATCCATTTTTTCACTTGGTGCACTTTGATGGTCAACAGCCATCAATCTATAAATAAATTTATCATGTGAAACAATTTTTTTGTACCTTTATTCTATTTTCAAAATATTACACACATTTACTGCACTCAAGTTGAATGAAATTAATATTGAAGTATGGTGACACTTTTGAGCTTATTTATAATAGTAGAGAGCACAAATATATATTTTTCTAATTGAATTACTGATTTTGAAGCTTTGTCAACCAAATGACAGCATTAACAAACCCCAAAAACTAAGAATAATTCAAAAAAACGATTACTGAAATATTCATGTATATAGTTACAATAATACAGTATTTTGATGTAGTCAAAAGTAATCGGACCGAAGAGAGAATGCTCAAAATAAGTTTTTCTCTATTTTTGAATTACTGCACGATTTTAATGCAGTTTTTTTGTGATTTTCTATTAATTGCATATAATTATCGTCATTTTAGTACAAATTTGTTGCAATGGCATTAAAAATTCACCCCAAAAAAAGGGTTTTTAATTTGCAAAAATGCAACAGAACATTTTCAAAACTCGTATGTTTTAAATTAATAATAGTAAAATAATAAACCAAATCCTAATTGAAAATTATACAGTAATAAGAAAGCTTAGGGGGTTGAACGTAGCAACCAAAATCTATCATACTTTAAAACTCTGTATCTACTGAAATAATAATCGAAAAGTAATAAACCAAACGCTAATTGAAACCTTATATAATACCGCTTATTATAAAACCAGTTTGAAGCTTTGATCTTTCAGCTCAACCGGATTAGGGAGTCGAATGTTGCAACAAAAATATGTTACAATTCAAAAGCTTGTAACTCCTAAAATAATGATTGCAGAATAATGAACCAAATGCTATTTAAAAGATTATATAATACCATTTATTATAGAATCAGTTTCAACGCTATTAGATTAGGGGATCAAATATTGCAACCAAAATGTGCCATTTTAGTTGTTTTATTATTTATTATAAAACCAATCCTAACTCTCTTTATTTCAGTCATGTCAGTTTAGATGATGCAACGAAAATTTGTCACACTCTCCAAGCTTGTATCACCCAAAATGATAATCGTAAAATATTGATCCAAACGCTGCAAATTATCTTTGCATAAGTCTACATCCCTTTAGGGCTCATACCCAAAATTTTGATTTTTTTGAGCCTCTGGTTTATGCAGAGATAAATAATTTGTTTCAATTGGTAACTGGTTTTTAAATAATAAATTCGCAGGCCTGCAACTCGTACACCAATAACAATTGGTAAGTTATATTATTTTTGGATAAGTCTACATTCCTTCTAAGCTCTTACCCTAAATTTGAGTTTTCTTGAACCACTGGTTTACCCAAAATTAATTAATTTGTTTTAAGCGGTAACTGGTTTTTTTAATATCAAATTCGCAAGTCTGTAACTCGAACACCAATCTAAATAAGTAATTGATATTATTTTTCAATAAACTATCATTCTTCCTAAATACCTACACACAATTTGAAAATTTTGGGCACCTCTGGTCTTAGGCATAAACAATTATTCAATCTCGAATGATGCAATTAATTTCAATTGGCTATTTGTATTTGTATTCATCTATAGTTTTCGGGGAGCGATATATTACTACCCTTAATTTAAGGGTTAAAATTGGGTACAGTGGTGTAATTTTAATTTTTACAAGGGATATAGTTCAGGAATAAATTAGGAATGATATTTTTATATTTTAGGAAGCCATTCATGAATTTTATTCGAAGGGATGTTCCACCCCATGAGAAATATATTTTTGTCCGTAAAATAATAACATGGGAATAAAATTTCCATTACTTCCAAGGAATTAATTATTATAACATTTTAGAAGATATTTTACTCCCTAAAAGTTATTTTCAAATCGATTTCATCCCTTATTTATTTTATATTAGGAAATATATTGCTAAATATTAAAAACGGGAGGTCATATATTGGCTATTTTATTTTAAAAGTACATTTGTATACAAATTTATTGATTAAAACATTCTTGTTTCATTTGGTTCTATTAAGTAACGAAGTTTCAACTCGCTTGGCTGCAGGTGTTCAATGCTTTGTATATGCGTTTATCTGGCACTGTTGCTTCACAATTCGTACTGTTAGCATCTACGCCGCGTAACTCGTGATCAAATCGTTGATTTAAAGTACTTTAAAAGTGTTCAAGTGTTATATTTGGGGTTGTGAATTTTGCTTATTAACGTAGAGATCAAAATTTTGTATATTTAAATATGTAAATTGGGATTTTGGTTCCGCATTGCGTGTCCGTTAGGGGCACGTATTTGCGATGTTAGTCTTTGCTCTTATTATGTAATAAATAAATAAAATGTCTTGGTTTTTTTGCAAAGGCCTGTAATGAAAGGTCCAACGTGGGAATCGGTGCACACGTAGGTACCGCTACGAGAGGCACCCCCCCTGATGAACACCACCGCGTGGGGTTGCAATGAGTTCTAGGGCGAACGAGCGATCTAATTAGGGAGTAACGGCATACTCTCGATATGTACCTATCGGAAGTCGGAAAAATATGGTAGCTGGCGGGGGTCCTTGATTAAGTTCAAGAAACGACATTAGCTGAGACCGATACTTAAGGTTACCATATCGTGTAATTAGGCGGTATCGCGGGCCTCGGAATATGCATTGGCCACGTGTTCAAACAACGTATTTTTTTTGTTTGCAAACGACGAGCACACCGGTGCTTGGGTGCCTGAGCGCTCAGGCACTCAATGAGGTAGTAAAGTAGAGTCAATTAGTAGCATAATATAACCGAACACTTTTAAGTAACTTCGGGAAGTAATAAAGCAACAGTCAATCGCCGCATAGCTCTTCGAACACTAACCAAAACACACAACACGATTGAATGTTGAACGAATGTTGAATGAATGTATTTAATAAAAAAATCCCTTTCAGCTTCTTCAATTCATCATTACCACCTCCAACAAATTAACAACAGGACGTAAGTTAACTAATAAACTTTGCTTTTCAGGTTCTAATCAATTTTTCTTTCAGCTCTCTTGGATTGTTTTTTCGCAAATTCCTAATTAATTTGTATTTTTTCAGATCATTTGCAGAGGATGAGCCCAGCTGATGAAGTGGACAACGAGGCAATGGACAACGAGGCAATGGACATCGAGGGAATGGACATCGTGGGAGGAGCTGAGGATGAGCCCAGCAGCCAAAATCAACTCCCAATATTTTTTTTGTTGAACATGATTCACCAAAATTTGTTTTAAGTTTCTGTTTCAGGTCGCCGGCCGTGGATCTTCATAACATCGCCGCATCATCAACTAGGTAATATAATATTGTTCATTATAATTATAACTGTTTTTAGCTACTGCCAAAATTATTTGTCTAATATTTGAATTTATAATTTTAACTTAGAGTCCAGGAGATGGCAACTTGCAGCTGCAGTAACAACCAGACTTTGGAGCCCAGCAGCAAAATCAAAGCCCAGTAGCAAAATCAGAGCCCAGCAGCAAAATCAGAACCCAGTAACAGAACCCGAGCTCAGCAGCCGTCCAAGAAGTCCTCCAGTAACTGCAGCAGATCAACACATCAGTAACAACTGTTCCAGGCCTCAGATTCAACTCAACTTCAAAGAAGTCAACTGATTAATTTTAGCCCGTCGCTTGCAAAGTTCAAGTGAGTTCAATTCCTTTCCAAATTTTCCGACTTGTAATAATTATTTTGTTGTTTCAGTTGCAGCGAGCGAAGAAGCCCCTTCTCTGGTCTAGGTTTCGCTGGGGTTTTCCTAGGCCCAAAGGGAGAATTCCCGGAGAAGAATTCGTCTCTTTCCCCTTAGTCATTGCCTGGGGGCGAACAAGGCTTACAACAACGCAACAGCATCGCGGACAAGATTTCCAACAAGACGACAGCATCGAGTAATCAACAATTAATCTTCGAACCTTTGTACCCTTTCCTTATTCCCAAAATAAAATCATTTCCACAAAATTTACAGTTGTTTTATTTCTAAAACCTATTTTTATTGTTTTCAGGTGTAGTTAGGACAATAAATGTATTGTTAAATAGTTTGCAAAATGAATTAAATTCAATAATAACTTGTATTTTTTATTTTTGATGTAAATACAATTTGAATTGTTTTCAGGGTTAATTATAATTTGTTGATTAGTTTGTAAAATAATTTTAAGTCCTGTATATTGAATTTTTGAAGTAAATATGAATTGTATTGTTGAAATATAAATATATTATTACAATAAATTTTATGTTTGTATTTTATTCTTGTTTAAAGTCAAACGTCAAGAGTATAGTTCAAAAATTCTCCGCAGGCGGCAGCATCTGTCGGTAGCTGCTATCAAAAAATTATTTACTGAATAATATTTTTTTTGCCATTCCAATCATTTAAAAGTATCAAATATCATTGCAATAAAATATTTGAAAATCTTTGGTATGAATAAATATGCCTAATAGTCACTAATTTTCGCTTTATAAAAATTTTTATTCCAAAACGTGCTAGGTGCTGCCATCTCTGACAAACTGAGCAAACTATTACCTATTCAGGTATATTGGTGTTGACATAAGTAAAAAGCAATATTCCGAGCTTATTTAATGATTCATTGATTATTTTTGATCAACAATATACTCTTTATTAAATTCTAGTGGAAATATTCGCCTATATATTTATTATTCAGATAGTGATTCAAGAGTTATTTAGATAAATACAATGCCGGCAAGCTACGCGTCGATTGTCAGTGAGCCTGACTGAGCTCCCGCTAGAAAAGTATGCAATAGAATAGCTGGTGTTGACTTGCCAATCGAATATATTTTCATATTTTTGATCTGTGGAAACAGAATATGGAAAAATTAACTTAAATTTTAATAATACGATAATCAAATATAAAATTTCCACGGCTGGATTTATCCAAAAAAGATTCTAAGAATTTTCAGGATCTACTAATTAATAGATCATTCATAAAGACAGTTGGAAAATCCCTGTTTTTATCACTTAAACACCTGACTCTGTTGTACCAGTACCTACATTTTCGAACATTTTCAGCTACTGGTTCAAAAAATACTGAATTTTTTGTTTTCGAAGAACAACTAAATATTAGTATTGCCAGGATCTATCGATCAATAAATCATTAACAGTGATGATTGTGAAATCCCTGCTTTTGTTATTTGAGCTACTGGATCTATTCTACCAGTAGCCACACTTTGGAATGTTTTAAGCCACTGGTTTAAAAGATAATAACTTTTCTGTCCTTCAAGAACAACAAAACGTTAATATTTCGATGATCTATTGATCAATAAACCATTAACAATGATAGTTGCAGAATTCCTGCTTTTGTCATTTGAGGTACTGGATTTATTCTACCAATAGCCACAATTTGAAATTTAACGGCAAACGGCCATCAAACGGCCATCGAACGGCCATCGAACGACCATCGAACGGCAGTCGAACGACAATCAAACGACCATCGAATGGCAATCGAACGACAATCGAACGAAAATCGAACGGCAATCGAACGGAAATCGAACGGCAAAAATATTTTCATCTCGATACATTATAATAGAGGGTGTTGATTTTGACCCAAATTTCAAACGGTATATACTACAATGCTGATATTCATGGTACGCATAGGTCTTGACAAACACTCGTATTGAGGATCACTTACATTTCAATACATTGGAATATAAGGTGTTGACTTTAACTTAACTTCCAAAAGGTTCATACAAAAACGCTGAAATTTATAAAACACATAGGTCTTGACAAACACTCTGATATAGCATAACTCGCATCTCGATACTTTGGATATAAGGTAATGACTTTGACTTAACTTCCAAACGGTATATACAACAACGCTTAAATTTATAATACTTATAGGCCTTAACAAACACTCTGATGTAACATCCCTTATATCTCGATGCATTCCGATATAAGGTGTTGACTTTGACCTAACTTCCAAACGGTACATACAACAACGCTGAAATTCATAATATGCATAGGTCTTGACAAACACTCTAAAATACTGCCACTTACATCTTGATACATTCGATATAAAGTGTTGACTTTGACCTAACTTTTGAACGGTATATGAAATAACGTTTATATCAATAATGCGCAAAGGCCTTGATACACACTCTGATATAAAATCACTCGCATCTTGATACATCATAAACTAAGGTGTTGACTTTAATCTAACTTCTAGACAGTATATACAGCAACACTGATATTCATAATACTTATGGATCTTGATAAACACTCTGATATACTGTCACTCGCATTTGGATATATTGTAATATAAGGTGTTGACTTTGATCTAACTTCCAAACGGTATATACAACAACACTGAAATTCATAACGCACTAAGGCTTTGGCAAACACTCTCATATGAAATCACTTGCATCTTAATAAATTGGAATATAAGGTGTTGACTTTGATCTAACTTCCGAACGGTTTTCACACCAACGCTCTTCAGAATATATATGAGACTTGGTAAATACTTTAATACAAAATCACTTGTATCTCAATATATTGCAATATATGGTATTGACTTTGACTTAACTTTTAAACAATGAATAAAACAACGCTAAAATTTCCAACACGCAAAGGCCTTGACAAACACTCTTATATAAGATTACTTGCATCTAGATACATTGCGATATAGGTTGTTGACTTTGAACTAACTTCCAAACGGTATAAGCAGCAGCGCTAAAATTCATAGCACACAAAGTTCTTGACATACACTTTGATATAAAATCATTCGCATTTCGATACATTGCAATATAGAGTGTTGACTTTCACCTAACTTCTAAACGGTAGATACAACAACGTTAAAATTTGAAATGCGCATGAACTTTGACAAACACTCTAACATAAAACTATTTGCATCCTGATACATTGTAATATAAGGTGTTGACAACAACCTAACTTCTAGACGATACATACAACAACATTGAATTTTATGATACGCATAGGCATTGACAAACACTTCAATATAATATCACTTTCATCTCGATACATTGCTGTATAGGGTGTTGACTTTGACTTAACTTCTCAACGCTACATACAATAATGCTAAGATTCATAATACGCATAGGCCTTAATAAACACTCTAATATAACATCACATGCATTTCGATACATTGCGATATAAGGTGTTGACTTTGATCTAACTTCTAAACGGTACATGCAACAATGCTGAAATTTATAATATGCATAGCCCCTGACAAACACTGTGATATAAAATCACTCACATTTCCATACATACAGTATTGGGTGTTGATTTTGCCCTGATGACTGAATAAAGCAGATGTAACTCGAGATATTACCATTTAAATGCGAGCAAAATAAACTACACTTTCATCATTTTACTATTACCATTTTATCTGTTACTAAATCAAATCTCACCTCCCAAATTCAGCCCTGTGTAGCGAGCGCCGGATGCAATTCATCTCCGCGTCGCGCTGCCCAAATTAGTCTTTACGCACACATCCAATTTTTTTTGGTTCATAATTACAAGAATGATTGTTTTTCCTGCTAATTGGTCCAACTTGTCACATGATGTCACAATAATGACGCGTAGTACCGTGACGCCCGTCGACGCGAGTGATTAATAAGAAATTACACTAAAAGACCGATAATTAGTTCAATTATTAAACAATTCTTATAATAGTCAAATGGATGGATTATTCAAAGTATAATTGTGCCCAATTTGCGGCCCGTCAGACACAATTAGATTTTAAACGCTCAACGATCCAAGGCGGTGTTGAAAAACGTCAACGTGATGGAAAGAAAGATAAAAAAAAGTCGGAGACACTAAAGGAACGACTGTCATTTGTTTATTTACCTTAATGAGCACTAAAAATTAATTTAAAAAATTTTCTAGGTGCGAAATCTAATATTGTACAACTTTTTTTAAATGATTCAATTATACGAATAAAAATCTAAACGAAAATATAATAAGTCAACACCAGTGTCACCAGTTATTCTATTCCGTTGTTTTTTAACGGTAGAAAAGCAGGAGCTGTCAGGCTTAAACGGCGATCGACGCATCGCTTGCCGGCATTGTATTTATCTGAATATTTCTTGAATCATCACATGAATGAATAATATATATTGAAAATCTTCTTCAGAATTTAATATAGAGTCTATTATTGATCAAAAATAATTTATAAGTCATTAAACAAGCTCGTAATACTCGGTTTTATTTATGTCAACACCAATATTCTTTGCAGTACAACTGTTCAGTCATTTTGTCAGAGGTGGCAGCACCTATCACGTTTTGGAGCTAAATTTTATTAATAATTGAAAATAGCAATTATTTGGCATATTTATTAAACCCAAACTATTTTGAATATTCTTTTTAGATTAAATCTGATATTTTTGAATGATTAAATCAACAAATAATCTTTTATTTCATAAATATTTTTTTGCTGGCACTCACTGACAGGTGCTGCTGCTTGCGGAGAATTTTTGAACCTTACTCTTGACGTCTGACATTAAATAAGAATAAAATACAAACAAACTTTATTGTAATAATTTATTCAAATTTAAACAATACAATTCATATTTACTCCAAGAATTAAATATACAGGACTTAAAATTATCTTACAAACTAATTAACTTATTATAATTAACCCTGACAACAATTCAAATTGTATTTACATCAAAAATAAAAAATACAAGTTATTATTGAATTCAATTTATTTTGCAAACTATTTAACAATACATTTATTCTTCTAACTACACCTGAAAACAATAAAAATGGGTTTTTGAAATAAATACAACTGTAAATTTTGTGGAAATGATTTTATTTTGGGAATAAGGGAAGGGTACAAAGGTTCGAAGATTAATTGTTGATTACTCGATGCTGTTGTCTTGTTAGAAGTTTTGTCCGCGATGCTGTTGCGTTGTTGTAAGCCTTGTTCGCCCCCAGGCAATGATTAAGGGGAAAGAGACGAACTCTTCTCCGGGAATTCTCCCTTTGGGCCTAGGAAAACCTCAGCGAAACCTAGACCAGAGAAGTGGCTTCTTCGCTCACTGCAACTGAAAGAACAAAATAATTATTACAAGTCCGAAAATTTGAAAAGAAATTGAACTCACTTGAACTTTGCAAGCGGCGGGCTAAAATTGATCAGTTGGCTTCTTCAAAGTTGAATCTGGGGACAGGAACAGCTGATATTGATGTACTGATCTTCTGTAACTACTGGAGGACTTCTTTGACGGCTGCTGGGCTCGGGTTCTGCTGCTGGGCTCTGATTTTGCTGTTCGGTTCTGATTCTGCTGTTGGGCTCTGATTTTGCTGCTGGGCTCGGGTTCTGTTGCTGGACTCTGATTCTGATGCTAGGTTCTGATTTCACTGCTGGGCTCTGAAGTCTGGTTGTTACTGCAGCTGCAAGTTGCCATCTCCTGGACTCTAAGTTAAAATTATAAATTCAAATATTAGACAAATAATTTTGGCAGTAGCTATAAACAGTTATATAATGAACAATATTATATTACCTAGTTGATGATGCGGCGATGTTATGAAGATCCACGGCCGGCGACCTGAAACTGAAACTTAAAACAAATTTTGGTGAATCACATTCAACAAAACAAATATTGAGAGTTGATTTTGGCTGCTGGGCTCATCCTCAGCTCCTTCCTCGATGTCCATTCCCTCGATGTCCAATCCCTCGATGTCCAATCCCTCGATGTCCATCTCATCAGCTGGGCTCATCCTCAGCAAATGATCTGAAAAAATACAAATTAATTAAGAATCTGCAAAAAAACAATACAAGGTAGCTGAAAGAAAAATTGATTAGAACCTGAAAAGCAAAGTTTATTAGTCAACTTACGTCCTTTTCTTGATTTTTTGGAGGTGATACTGATGAAATGAAGAAGCTGAATGGGAACTTTTTTTTGATTAGTTGCATACATTCAACATTCGTTCAACATTTAAACGTGTTTTGTGTGTTGATTTGTTTGTTGCGCGCTTATTTAACAAATTTAATTTTTTGCTTGAAGAGCTAGCTACGCGATGAGTGACTGCTGCCATACTACTTCGCGATTCTATTTTAAAAGTGCTCAGATATATTATGCTACTGTTTGACTCTACTTTACTACCCCAATGAATGCCTGAGCGCTCAGACAGCCAGCACCGGAGTGCTCGTCGTTTCCAAAAAAAAAATACGTTGTTTGAATACGTGACCAATGCATATTCCGAGGCCTGCGATACCGCCTAATTACGCGATATGGTAACCTTAAGTAACGGTCTCAGCTAATGTCGTTTCTTGAACTTAATCAAGGACCCCCGCCAGTTACCATATTTTCCGACTTCCGATAGGTACATATCGAGAGTATGCCGTTACTCCTTAATTAGATCGCTCGTTCGCCCTAGAACTCATTGCAACCCCACGCGGTGGTGTTCATCAGCGGGGGGTGCCTCACGTAGCGGTACCTACGTGTGCACCGATTCCCACGTTGGACCTTTCATTACAGGCCTTCGCAAAAAAAGCAAGACATTTTATTTATTTATTACATAATAAAAGCAAAGACTAACATCGCAAATACGTGCCCCTAACGGACACGCAATGCGGAACCAAAATCCCAATTTACATATTTAAATATACAAAATTTTGATCTCTAAGTTATTAAGCAAAACTTACAGCCCCAAATATACCACACAACACTTTTGAAATAGTTTCTAAACGCAGTTTACGAGAGCAAAGACGACGCAAATGCGGCTTCTACGACAGCCACGACAGCAGTGAACTACACGAAACGAAACAGCAAGCTTCAGAAATAAATTATACGAGTTAAGAAGTATAGTACGTTTTCCAATGTGTTAAAAAGAGATAGATATGCTAAAAGGAACTAGTATTATCAAAAATCGAACTGAAGCTCTAACGTGTTGCAACCATCAATTAGTACTTGATTGAATTAACTTGCTTCGACGAAATAATTGAAAAAGAATCTTCAAAATAAAAATTTAGAAATATTGAAATAGAATTATTTAAAATACTGTAAAATTGTTGTAAACTGTATAAATTATTATTAATAATAATTGTTTGAACATTATAACAAATAATAAAGCAGAATTTGCAAAAAAAATATTTTTAAGCAGTTTTTTTAGTGTAGAAATATTGCTAAATATTCATTTAATATTGTATAAATATTATTATAAACAAATATAAATTGTTATTATCCAAATAACAAATTTAAATATTAATACAATAAAGCTACAATGAGTTGAAAAGAGATAGGCATATTTCTTCAAAGATATATAAATTGCGCCTCCCCCTACCTACCTCTCTTCATCGTACTATTCTTTTTTATAGATTTCAATCCCAATTCACAATCCACAATTTTAATCGCAATCCACAATCCACAATTTGAATCCCAATCCACAATTTTAATCGCAATCCACAATCTACAATTTTAATCCTAAGCCACAATCCACAAATTCAATCCCAATACACAATTTCAATCCCAATCCACAATCCACAATTTTAATCCCATCACAATTAAAAATCCACAATCATAATCCCAATTCAAAATACAGAATTTTAATCCCAATCCCAATTGACAGTCCATAATTTCAATCCCAATCCAAAATCCACAATTCACAATTCCAATCCCAATCCAAAATCCAAGATGCAAAAATCCAATCCCAATCCCAATCCAAAATCTCAATCCCAATCTCAATCAAAAATTCAGGAATCCAATCCCAATCCAAAATCCACAATCCCAATCCCAATCTCAATAGCAATCAAAAATCCAGAAACCCAATCCCAATCAAAAACTACAACCCCAATCTCAATCCCAATAAAAAATACACAATACCAATCCCAATCCCAATCCCAATCCAAAATCCAAAGTCTAGAAACCCAATCCCAATCCAAAATCCACAATTTCTGATCCCAATTCAAAATAGAATGGTGAATTATGGATTATTAATTGTGGATTAGCTCTAATAAAATATTTTGTTGAAGAAATTGGTCTTAGCTTTGAAGAATTATGTTCAAGGACATGGCGCCGGGGTGCCGTGCACCCCTTGCATCCCCGCTTGAGACGCCTCTGACCGTTTAGTAATGAACCACAGATTGATAGAAAGCTTATTTGAACCCTTAATCTTTTAACCCAGACAGTACAGGAGGTAAGTTGTATAAGGGGTTGAATGATGCAACGTATCTCCTGAAATAAAAATCGTAGAATATTGCAGTAAACGTTGATTTAAATGCAATGTAATATTACAACCCCTAACAAAATAAGGGGTTAAATTTGGCAATAATTTTGAAAGCCATATCTTTTGAACTAATAATCCTATAATGATGAAACAAACGTAAATAGGAAGCTTATTTATTGCAATTTAGCATAAAACCAATTCAACCTAATTTTCCAACTCATTAATCCACAATTCCAATCCCAATCCCAATTCAAAACTTCAAAACCAAAATTTTTGGAATCTATTAACTGTAATTGGTGCACGAGTTATAGAAGTATGAATTGAATATTCTAAAAGACAGTAATTTATTACGCGGTAAGAACCTAATTTTTTTTTGAGTATACTAGGTGTTGCAGAAAACTCAAATTCTTGGTACATATTCAGGAAGGGTGTACCTATATGCAGAATAATTGGCAGTCATTAGTTGTTATTGGTGCACGAGCTATAAATTTTTAAATTCAATATTTTAAAAAACAGTCAAATTTATTTTATTTTATCGTTCGAAACAAATTGTTTTTTTTTTCGTATACCAGGTGATGCAGGAAGCTCAAATTGTAGGTACATACTCAGGATAGATGTACCTATATGCAGAATAATTGGCATTCATTAATAGTAATTGGTGCAGGAGCTATGAATTTATAATAATAAATCAATTGAAATTATATTACAATAAACCGCTTAAAATTAATAAATTATTTCTTCGTATACGAAGTGTTGTAGAAAATTCAAATTGCAGATATATACTCAGGATAGATGTACGTATATGCAGAGTTATTCGCAATCATTATTCGTTATTGGGGCACGAGCTATAAATTTAAGAAGTATATATTTGAAATCAGTTAATAAATTTATTACATTTTTACATATACCAGGTATCGTCGAAAAAATCAAATTGTGAGTACATACTTAGACTGGATGTACGTAAATGCAGAATAATTGGCATACATTCGAAGTGAAAAAACCTACAAGATCTGTGGCTATCTTCGTTCCTCCCCTTACCTCTCCTCACCTGAGTATGTTTGATGTATGAATGATTAGTAAATTTGGTTGATAATACATAATTTAACTATATTTTGGATCCAACCCGTTGCGGATTTGTCATTCAACAACTCGTAGTTTAGTTTCTTACGTTGTTTGTGTAGTTTTTGGTTTCCAAAGCTTAAAATATTTCTCTGTGGGCCTTAGTTCTTGTTTTTAAGCTGGAAAATTCCACTTGTTTGTGAAGATTGATCCAATTTTTTTTTAGTAACGAACCACGTTCGTAAATTTAGCGACGTGTCGCTAATAATCCTTTTTCTTGTCTTGCTAGACTTTGTATTGTCCTCGTTTTTCTTCTCTTTGATGCTCAGCGTTGTTTTTTTTACTTTGTAAATTTTTAGTGCCCAATTTAAAATTAGGCAGATAAATAACATTACTGATTATTTTATTTGATTCTTACTAAATTTACAGTTTATTCATTTTTCGATTCGAATCTAAATTCATTTATTCAAGTTCAACGCTTCACGTTTGAAGAGAGCTCTCCAATTCTTTTTTATAGGAACTTCTTGTTACAGTTGAATTAAATACTGGTTGGGTTATTTGTTTTCAGTGTAAACTGCCAAGGATCTTAGGAACCCGTGGCCACTTGAGACTAGTTTCTGACCACTTTACGTTAAGAAGAACATTCATACGTCTACGAAATTAAGAAGAAATTAATACTTCCCGAAGTTGACTACCAGGCGCACGGCAAACCTTAACACCTTCAAAGACCGTTGGGTATTCATCAAAGCTCTATAACGCGCAAGATCAACTTTACTTAATTCAGGGAACTTTCTTGTCTGACGTTGTTTTTGTGGCTAACAATTCGTCATCTTCCTTCTCTGCCGATACTGATCTTGAATTCCGCCTGAAGAGGATATTCAGCTAGGTTTTGTAACGTAATTTTGAACGTCTGTGATGTGCTCTCCAGTTCCCTTCTGGCTGTTGCAGTGAGATTTTTTTGTATTATAGCTTTAACCATTTTCGTGAGTTACCAAATTTTATTAATTATGATTTTTGGAATTATTTACTTTGAATTATTAATAACTTTGTTTATAATTGATTTCGACGTCTATGCTTCATTTCTTTTTTGTTGTCGCTATTGTTAAATCTTGAGTCTGGTGAAATTCTTTTATTCTTGAAATTTGATCTTGTTATGTAAGAGCAATGTCGAATTTGATCATCTTTATCGCTGAATGTTTTTTATTTGACTTATTTTGTAGAAGTAGTGGGATATTTCTACTATTCTTCTATAAATAACCTGAAAACGTAACACTTAACGCTGTCAAATGCTAGCGTGACTTAACGTCGACTATCGGCGTGAACTTGAATTAAATTTCAAGCTCAGAATACGAAAATGACAAAATAGGAGTTAAGTTTACGTTAACGCTCGACCTGAATTAACGCTTGGTTACAGAAGCCCTGTGAATATATATTTCAGATCAAGATATTTTAGACGGCATTGAAAACCTGGAAACAACTAGCAATCCTGGTCCGAGTCATTTTCCATTTTATTATTCAAATAATGTATCAATTTATTATTGAAATCTTTGTAATATTCATTCATTCCATCCTTATGGACTGATGACTTTCCTATCATTCTCGAATCCTCCTATATCTCTTCTATAGTCAAATCCGAAGATGTGTCAGAAATCTACAATTATTGTCCCATAGTTATTCTTTTTTTTGTAAAACACTTGAATTCTGAATTGACATCTTTATTGACGTAAAAACAATAAAATTTACACAAATTTTGGTAGCTTATGATCTGCTATCATTATCAAATGAGCTGATAATACTAAATTACAGCAAGAAACATTGGGGTATTTCCACAAAAAACACAAAGACATTCGATGCTGATCTCTGATTGGGTGTTTTTGTGATCAACAAGAGGGTGACACAAGAACCACAAGCTTTGTTTACAAATGTTGAACAATATACGTTATGCTGCCTGAATCAACACGTGCAGATCGAGAAGTTCTACAGATTGTCAGCTAATAGACTGGGAGCTGGTGACAGGTGGGGTTCTCCGATTTTATTCCGCTTGCCTTTTCAAGAGTTGATAATTTACTCCTTGATAAGAAAGATAAAGATGTTATTGAACGATGCACGCTTTCCGGTTATGTTCAAATCCGAATATAGACCTAAAAAAAAATGGTTTTCCCGTGACATCGTATTGCATGCATTCGTAACGTAGAATGATTAATATTGATCCAAAGCCAAATACTGGGAGGCATGCAATTCGCAATAGCCCAAAAAGCTCGATTGGTCACATAAACTTGTACAACAAAATATCGTGAAATGCCGTATTTCCAAATTGCTTGTAAATAGGATCTCCCTGAAAAAAATTCTTATGATCTTTTTGTGTCTCGACGTAGAGCTTATAACTTGTAATTGACAATCCTGTGGATTACACTTTTTTTTCCATTGCGTTATCTCAAAAAACCACAAACCCAGCTAAAATGAGTGTTGTCAAATCTCAAAGATAAGTCTTTATCAAAGTTATTTTTTTAACAGTACAACGTCTATTTTGGTGTGCGAAATGTAGTAAAATACTGTTTTAGTGATTTATTCATTTTAGTAGGTTATATTGAGCAACTGAAAAGTCTTAGAGATCTGGTGTTAACCTATAAAATTTTGTTGAGAGCATTTGATTATGTCACGTCAAAAACATTATTAATAAAAACTCAATATTCATTTGATGAAATTTGGTAAATACTATTTTGATTGAGTAAATTTACTATTGTCATGCTACAACGAACTAACCCAATATTTCTGATGCACACAAAATAATGAATGAAAATGTATCTGTGTAACAAAGCTAAGTCATCATAACATGTAAAATGCGTAATCAGTATTCTAAATTAACCAATTTGTATTTGTATTAATAGTAAACATTGCAGCACTTGCAAGGTGACACAATATGCTATACCGACTCAGCGCTTGTTTAGCATATATAGAGTAATATATGTAAGGTAGGGCAGTTGAGTAGAACGTAGATTACGAGAAGTCAAAGAACATTAAAGCTCCACCCGCACCTAGCCGTCTAGTAGTAAGTAACATCTTTTATATTTGGTCCCAGTTATCATTGTTAATATATCTTGTTATCTCTTATCTTGTTATTTTAATCTTTGATATATTTTATTTGTTATACAAATTTGGCATACTATAAATTTACAATAACCTTTACCCTCCATCCAGCAAGAATCCATTTATTCTTTGTTATATCCAATTTAGGGTGTAACAAATGGTGGCAGCGGTTCAGGAAAATTCATGCTAGACTTGAGTGACTAGTATATCTGGCTCACTCGCGGAGAATGAGGTATATTGTAGATATCGAAAAAAAATTTTTTTCTCTTCACAAAAATGCCGGGAAACGCACCTGGTGGAACATCGTCCAATCCAAGTTCTAGTGATGTTTCAGATTTGCAGAAAACTTTAAAAACTGAGCTAGAGTCATTCTTCAAAAGCAACAACGGCCGAAATTCCAAAAATCCTGTAAGTGCAGCAGCCATCGAAATATTTAATGGGGAAAATGCAGAAGAATACTTTCAGCGAGTTCAAATAAGAGCAGATATCGAAAACTGGGAAGAAGAAGATGCAACTAATTTAATACGAACAAAATTGTCTGGAGAGGCTCTCCAATTTTATGTATCAACACCGAAGTTACATGCAAAAAAATTGAAACCACAGGACTTTATTAACTCATTCCTATCTCGATTTACCAAACGATTTTAGGCTCATTCAATCTGCTAGCGAATTTTCTCACGCTTTCGTTTCCATTTTGTTGGCAATTTGCTAGCTTGTTGTAAACTTCGCCGACAATTCTGCGTCTACCAATTCAAATCCGGCCTTCGACCACAAATACGAAGATACATAGGGACATTTTTGGATATGAATGAAGAGCTAACCTTGGAGGATGCCATAGCAATTACTGAACGCGAAGAAGCGGAGTTGGTGCGGGAGCGATTTACATCATTAGAAATAGGAGCGGTAGAACGAAGTACAGAAGCAGTGCAAAGGGACACTACTAGGGTAAAATGTTTCGAATGTGGGAAACTCGGCCATTTCAAAAGGGACTGCTGTCAGCGAGCAAGGGCGTCCTGCCGACGATGCGGGAAATACGGTCACATCGCAATTGGGTGCAGAGAGAGAGTTGCGGTAGATAGCTATAACAGATATAGAGGGCGAGACAGAGACGGAAATTATAATAAAAGGGAGGACAATATGCAGCCACATCCAAGAGCACATTAAAACTAGGAAGTCCTCCTGCGAAAGCCCCGTCTCAGGAGGATCCAGTAAATAGGAACACTCATAAATCACTTGTCATTAATCAAATCAGTAAAAATTCAGTATATGAGGAAATTCCAAATTATGTCTTTGTACAATAAAACGATGGAATTTTTTTCAAACTCTTGATTGACACAAGATCAGCTGTTTCTCTAGTTAAACAAAATTGCATAAAGGGGCACAGAACAGAACCGAACACATAGGAACACTTACATCTATTTCAGGCTGTGAATTAGAAAATCTGGGAGTAACAAATTTAAAAATAAATTTTCAAAATTCAGCTATTTTTTACAATTTTGTGGTCTGTTCTGATGAACTAAATTCAAAAGCACACGGTATTTTGGGCCGCGATTTCTTCAAACATTTTAACGTGAATCTAGATTACGGCAGAAATGAAATGACATTGGAAAATACTGTAATTGAAATATTTGCAAACATCACAAATGAAATACAAACATCAGCACCAGCGATAAACATTGTGACGTATGACATCGCCATACAGACTGAGGCAGGTCAGGACACAGAATTGCAGAGTGGCAAAAAGGCATAACAGGGTTTTCAGGCCAATATCAAGCGAACATCAAAGGACACAAAGGTACGCAGAAGGAAGATTAGCACCATCAATCAAGAAAAGTCAGCGCTACAAGTCAGTGGACTGGTTAGATTGAAGGAGGCAGTACGAATCAAACCAAATTGCGAACTTATGTGTACAGCCGTACAGGATTTGATCACGCCTGTACGTGATGTCTTGATAGAGCCAGAGGAAATCAACATTCATGGAATTATGGCAGCGCGCGTTATAGCGGAAGCAGAAAAGGAGGTACCGGTGAAATTGATGAACACAACGAATAAGGAAATGGTTGTGGATGGAAAAACAGTGGTCGGAAGAACCGAGCTGTTGATAGAAAACGATGCATCATTGAGAGAGCAGGAGGATACCGCCAGTAGCGAAATTGAGTATACCATAGGGAGTATACAATACGGGAACGAAGGTCCGACGATTCAAGAGCTAGAAGAGCGCTTGCAATTAAGAGGTATGGACAAGGAAGCTAAGAGTAAATTAGTAGAGCTGTTAGATGAGTATAGGGATATATTTCATTGAGAAAACAGTAAGTTGGGCCGTACTTATAGGGTTAAACATAGAATTATTACAGCTCCACCCACACCTAGCCGTCTGGTAAGTGGTAGTAAGTAACATCTTTTATATTAGGTCTCAGTTATCATTGTAAATATATCTTGTTATTCCATATCTTGTTATTTTATTCTTAGATATATTTTATTTGTTATACAAATTTGGCATACTTTAAATTTACAATAACCTTTACCCTCCGTCCAGCAAGAACCCATTTATTCTTTGTTATATCCAATTTAGGGTGTAACACTGAATGGATGCCAAGTTCGTTACCTATCACTTCTTTCGAGAGGTTCATATAGTTCAACGTTTTTTGGATTCTCACAGTATTTTAAAAACGTTACAACTACATGAGAGGTATTTTGTTTCAGTCTGGAGCCCTGACTAGAACTCCTAAAGCTATTTTGAGGTTATCGTATCAATTCTGATGATAGCTAATTAGGCATATCGATTTTGGTTATTAGAGAATTGAAAATAACATTCACATTGTGATGGTCTTCAGGTTCTCACAACAAGATAAGTGAGAAGTCAAACACGACACGCGGTATCACGCCTCGTATCTCCTCTATTGAGACATCTATGAACAACTTACTTGGTTCGCGATGACTGCTGCTATCACTCCCAGGAACAACACAATACTATTTTGACGGTTTTTTTTTTTATAACTGAGGTTTTCTTTTGCTGACTTTATTGAAAGCGATACTACAGCTGAGCGTCAGAAGTGCGGAGTGACGTCACAGCAACATGGCGGTTTTTCGTGACTATTTCAAACGTCGTTGACTTTGGAATTGTGTCTACTAATCACAGCGATTTCCCTTGGCAAAAAAATTAGTATCAATAGTTTTTCTGATGTACTTAGAGTTTATTTTCGACATTTTTGGAGAATCGTGGGAGACCCTATTAAAAGAATGGAAGTCTTAGTCATAAGACCCTTGAAAAAAAGTTGGCATGCACTCATCGTTGGTGCAAGGGTTTGAAATTTGGGGAAAGTCTTGCATAAATATTGAACCAATTAGCCGTGTTTTCAAATTTCATGCCAATTTAACTGTGGGTATTGTTGAATGAATAGTCATTAAAAAAATTGGCAAGCACTCTAGAATGTCCCAAGACGGAGGCATGTATTGGGAAATTTCCGTCATTTTATTTGCATGCGATTGTGTATTCCATTCGAAATTTTTTTTTCTAGGCGACTCAATAAAAGGCATACATGTTGCTTAGGCTCATCATTGATGAATTTTGAGAATAAGTTGAGGAATAATGCTTGAAAATTAAAAAAATTAAATTCAATCATCAAAATTTTTAACTAATTATAGACATTATTCATCGTCTTGTGGGTGGGTCCTAATTGAAATATTGCAGAAAGCTACAATTTAGTTGAGTGATAATATTTTCATAGCAACAATTTTTAGAATGAAGAATTTTTGATCGAAATCATTGAAATCTGAACATTTTGCCATGGATCATAGTATTGGCTCTACCAACTGGGTATAAAATTGAATGGCAAACAATGAAGCAATATAATAATACTATACTAAAAAGTACTAATAAGGACGACACACGAGTATACAGTTGGACGTCCCGACGATGTAAAATCCTACTCCTAAATTTGTGATTCTGTCGGACATTCAGATTGTGAATCGTGCTATTAATTAATGAAATAATAATCACACACACACATATAACGAGAAAAGTAATAATTATTTTCTTACTTTTTCTCTGGATTATGGATAAGTTACGTGGATTGAATATTGCTATTGTATCAAAATACATTTTTGAGAGTTAAAATGCCTTCATCTGAAGCTTTGAGACGTTAACTATCATAAAAGTAGATATATCTCCATTCTCGTATGTAATATCACAAGGGACTGAAATTTTTTCAATAAATTTTTCATGAAAACATTTTTCACCTAGCAACATTGTGAGAGTCATCTGTCCGATTGAATCACGAGAGCGTAGCTCGACGGTTTCTTATGCAACTTTCATTATTATGTAAAAATGCGGGGCTTGAGCAGCATGCATGCCATTTCAAATTTATATCTATCATACTATAAAATGAAGTTTTTGCTCCATTTGAGGTAATTTGAAATCACAGCCAATTGGTTGAACATGACCGGATAGCGTGCATCGCCTAACAACTTTTTCATCTTTCTTATCAAGGGGTAAATTATCAACTTTCAGAAAGAAAAGCGGTATAAAATCGGAGAAATCCACCTGTCACAAGCTCCAAGTCTATAGTAATTTGAAGATGGGTCAGTTGGGAAGTGATCAGGATTCTTTACGATTCGCAAGAATTATCGAGGAGTAGACTGAGGCATTATTAGAGATATTTGTGACAAGTTTTGTATCAAATAAATATTTCTTTTCAAGTTTTCTCTCTTATTGTCTACAGAACTACTTTTGTGCTTCCAATGAAATCTTCAAACCATGTGCATATTTCCTCTATTTCGAGTGCATGAAAGTATAAGCAATTGTCACTCATTAAAATCCGGTCAAGATGACCCTAAAAAAGGAGTACCCTTGCATGAACTCCCATAAAGCTGAAAACTGACATGAAAGTTTGGGATAACATTGTAATGGAGTTGTAAGAGGTCCTCATTGATTCCGTGTGTGCAAAAAAATTTACGCGAGGGCAGCAAATCTCGCAGGAATGGGGTTTTTGGATTGTTTAGCGGAACGGTTAATTTAATGATGGAGATAGTTCGGATATTGAATATAGATCTTTCAATTGTTTGGCCAGATACCGAATATCCGGCGAGCTGTAAGGCCGGATAGCCGGATATTCAGCAGTCGAATATTTGTTCTGTTTTTACATTACTTCTTGAGGCAAATTTAGCGCTGTGTGGGTACTGCGTATACGATCGGAAGAATTCGGGTGTCATCGTGATTTAGTGATCACTTTGAAGCGTCATTTGTATAAGGTTATATCATTATTTAATTGTCGATTCAATAAAAACGTAAAGAAGCGCTGAATCAAAGAAACATGTCATCAGTGAAGAAAGAGTCGCCAATTTAGGAATATTTTGGATAAGTCAACTCCGTATTATTTGCCTTACAAATATTTTTTTCTTGCAATTCATTGAAAAAATCATATTTTCTAGATATCCGGTATCCGGCCGGATATTGTGGAACTATCTGATATCCGGCTGGGTAGCAAAATGAGACCGGATATGCCGGATACCGGATAGTTACCGGATATCCGTCTCATCTCTAGTTATTATTGAATGATACTCTTAGCATAAAAGGAGTCTGTCCATCATTCCATGTGACCTTGTGGCCTTGAGAAACATCTGCCTGCGGTTCAATTGTCAACGTGGCAGTGTTCGTCCATTATTTACTTTGAATAATTTGCATAGATAAGTTACGTTACGTATATTTTGCAAAATACACACGTGATAAGAAACGTGTTCGATTAGCGAAGGGGTGTAGTTCGGAATGCGGCTGCAAAAAATCTCCAACAGAAGGTGATCCTTACATCAACGACGAAACAATTGATGTATCAATGTTTGAACAATTTATGTCAACTCAGGAGGATAAAGATGAAGGAAAAGAAGAAGGTGGAAGAAGAGAAGAAGAAGAAAAAAGAAATAAAAAAAAAGAAGAGAAGAAAGTTGGATGGGATGACCCAATATTGAATTAAACTCCAAAAAAATACCGTGAAGTGGAAAACCACGCTGAAAAATACTCGCCAAGTACACTATCTCATAGGTGGCGTGGTAACATGTGCATATTATGGAGAATATAACTTTAGAATGACCTTTTCTTAGAAATGGTGAATCTCAGGAGAAAAAGTGTGAGGGTAATTTTTGTAAAGAACTAGAAAAATTTACAATTTTTGATTCAGCTTTTACTATCATAAAACTGACTGCTTCGCAAAAAAAATAAAAAAAACCATTTTTGTTAACTTTAACCTCACATGAAAATTTTTGCACTCACGAGATCGATATAGACTTTTGACAATTTTTTTATAATGATATCTCTAACGTTTATGTCAGATTTCAGCTTCATGGGAACTTATATTTTAACCGGACTGTTATGTTTCAAGATATTATATCAATAGAATGTAGATTGTATCGTTCTCTTGGGAATAATCTGATCTAAGATGCTTCTCTGCTGTCCACTTGCAGAAAAAATAGCACTGCACTCAACGTTAACTCGAAATACTGAAACAAAAAGTATATTTACTGTTTGTGAATTTTATTGACAGTAGGAATTATAGCACATATATCTATGAACTCAGCTTTTTGAGTAGTCAAAATACAGATCCACTTCACATCAGCACAGATATATATCTGGCCTTTTGTTAGTTCAAATCTTAGATAGTCTAATTCTGTATATTCTTTGATCACAAAAGAGATCATATTCTTACTTCACACTACAAAAATCATGATTTCCGAAGTTTGAGATTGAATATCGGAGTAAGAGAATTTAAAAGTGGACAAAGTGTTGCAGGTGAATTCAAAAATACTCAAGCAGATGTTTGAATCACTATCATTCATTCTAATAGGAGAAGCTACCTGAAGAACAATCATCACAATGTAACGTGCAAGAGTGTGGAGGCTCATAAAAGTGGAGTAGGCTTGGACTTGACCGCGAATTGAAAGAAAATTCTACAAGTTTGGAAGGAGATTTAGAATCAAAATTAGAATAAAACTCTACAAGTTTGAAAGAAGATTTTAAAACAAAATTATAACAAAATTCTAAAAGTTTCTAACAGAAATTGGAATTAAAATTGAAAGAAAATTCTACGAGTTTAAAAGTAGATTTATTAGGAAAATTCTAGAAACTTGAGAGAAGAATTGCATAGAAAGATACAAAGAAAGTGGAACAGCAACTGGGAAAATTCAGAGAAAATTCAAAGATATGGGAGGAAGGAACTGAAGAAAATTGTAAAAGGTTAAAAGAAGAATTGGATGCAAAATTAAATTCGAAATTGGATTAAAAAATTAGGATTTCTGAAGAAAAAATCAAATCTGGTGTTTCACCTCCGGAAAAAGCTTCAAAAGCTGAGATAATTGAATTATCCACACAAAATCTTGACTCAACAACAAAAATGCGTGTCAAACCTTCAACCTTTGATGGTCAAACATCTTGGATGAATAACAATGAAAAATTCGAGGCTGCTGCTCAGGCTAATGGCTGAAATGATACTAAAAGTCTCAGCGCTTACAGTTGCTCTCCGAGGAGATGCGGTAAATATTTTACTTGGATAAATTACAATGAAAAATTCGAGGCCGCTGCTCAGGCTAATGGCTGAAATGATACTAAAAGTCTCAGCGCTTACAGTTGCTCTCCGAGGAGATGCGGTAAATATTTTACAGGCTGCTCCATCGGAAGAAGACTACAATTATGAAGAATTGGTCAAGCGACTGGAGCTACGATACGGCCATGCCAACTTGGAGGAAGTGTATCACACGCAGCTCAAGAACCGATACCAACATTCCAGCGAGAGTCTACAGGAGTTTCAAGCTGATGTAGCACGCCTGTTTCGACTTGCATATTCAACTGGCCCGGATGATTTCTTGAAAATCTGGACTGTGAGAATATTCGTGGACGGCATCAGAGACCATGAAACGCAACAAGCCCTGCGTCTGGCGCGGCCGAAGAAGTTGGTGGAAGCATTGGCACATGCACTGGAATACGAAGCGGCAATACAGGCGTCCAGAAACAGTGCTCGAGTACAAGAGATTAACTGCGACTCTGATGCCACGGAAAGCTTGGAAGCCCATGTTCAGCGGCTGGTCCAGGAAGCAGTGAAAGATCCCAAGAATTCCAGACAACTCCGGTGCTGGAACTGTGGAGAACTTGGTCATCCAAAAAGTAGATGCAAAAAAGCCCTTGTATATGTGGCCCAAAAATAACTCTAGGCAGGAAAACCAAATCGAATCGATGTGTCGAGGAAAATATCAATCCAACCTAAAACTGCCCCACAGAATGCTGCAATTATCGCTTCGCTACGTCATCAGTTTGACGGTCTATTTGTGGATGAATATATAGACAACAAGCCATGTAGTATTTTGTTGGACACAGGCGCAACAAAACCATAGTGAGTCCCAATTTACTGCGTCCGAACAAGTCGTGCATGAGGACAAAATGGCAACTTTGGACAGCTACAGGTGACTTAGCTAACACACATGGAGAAGTTGACGTCGTCATCATGATTGGAAGAACAAAAATTGAACACCGTATCTTGGTGGCCGACATAGAAAAGGACTGTATCCTTGGGATGGATATAGTGAGAAGATACGGATTAATTCTCGATATGAAGAACGGCGTGATCAAAATCAATAATGAAGAGGTCGTCCTACATTATCAAGAAGATTATTCAGCTTGCTCAATGCTGGCAGAAAACTTTGCGATTCCTGAGCGATGCGGAGAAATTGTACCAGCTACAGTAGCTGGTGAGACTCAGGAAGAGAGCGTAGCAATGCTGGAACCAAACGACAATGTTCAGAAGGGGATTTTGGTTGCTAAGGCTTTCAATAATTCAGGAAAAATAGTACCGGAAAGAATAATAAACGCTATCTATTATGCAGAAAACTGCAAGCCGGTACTATTTTAGGACGCCGCGTGAGGGTGTCCACAATAAAAGCCATCGAACAAGACGTAGAGATAAAACCCAACTGCGACAAACTTTCGAGAGAACTATTTAATTCAGTACTTTCCAAAGGACAACAATTAAACAATCGGCAACGCGCACAAGCAAAAGATCTGATACGCCGGTTCCAAGAGGTGTTGGAAACCAGTGAGGTGCAAAAGGGAAGAACAAATATTGTCCATCACAAATTGACACTGGCGATGCACGACCAGTTCGACAAGCACCACGACGACTTCCAATTGCGAAGAGAGAGGCCGCTGAAGCAATCATCCGAAAAATGGAGCAAGACGGTATTATTGAACCCTCAAACAGTCCATGGGCCTCTCCGGTGGTACTTGTAAAGAAGAAAGATGGGTCTACACGATTTTGTGTCGACTATCGCCAGCTGAATAACGTTACCAAGAAGGACAGTTATCCTCTACCTAGGATTGATGACACCCTGGATACCCTGGTTGGATCAAAAATCTTCTCGGCCCTCAAGAGTGGATATTGGCGAGTAGCGATGGACAAGAAAGACCGAGAAAGAGCTTCATTCACAATCGGCAGTGGATTGTGGCAATTTACGGTCATGCCATTCGGCCTATGTAATGCTCCTGCTTCTTTCGAGCGACTTATAGAGACCGTACTGAAAGAACTATCATGGAAAACTTGCTTGGTATACCTGGACGATATAATTGTGATGGGAAAATCATTTGAAGACCATTTGAAGAATCTGAAACAGGTATTTCAACATTCAAAGAAAGCTGGTTTAAAACTTAGTCTGTAGAAATGCCACTTATTTCAAAAACGGGTGAACTATTTGAGACATGTGGTCTTTAAAGAAGGCGATACAGTTGATACAGCGAATATTAAGACAATTCAAGAATGGCCAGTACCTGCGGATAAACATCAGTTGCGTAGTTTCCTTGGGCTTTGTACTAGGGCTACATTTAGGCAGAAGATTGACGTAGAAAAAACATATTCATATATATATATATATAAATATAGAAGAAAAATATTATAAACAAAACAAACCGTGCCTAGGTGACAGAGTTTTCTTGAAGAGTTTATGGTCAGAGATATCAAACTTTCTCTAGGAAACATCTGATGCCAAGCATTAAAATATAAATGGTGCTTTCTATGATATAAATTTTGGGCTTATGATATCTAAAATAGTCCTCAAATCCAAGATTTTGCACAGTTTGTATTGGTTGGATCGGAAAGGAAAATGAAGTAGGAAAACGTTGCAGATGACTGTGTGACTCAGAGTAATTGCTGGTTGGATGATGCATGAGGGTCATATCGACTTCATATAAGAAAAAAGTCTTTGCTCATACGTATGCTTGTATACGGAATTGACGTTGAGTGAGATTCGTTGCTTCATCATTCTGCAGTGTGATATGTGGTAATAAATAATGCAGGTAAAACAAAATTGAGTCTTCTTTTCATGGTATATGACTTAAGTGAAATTGTATTTTGTACATACCTAATGAAGAGACATAATATATCGCGATGATATAAGAAGTTCGAGGTGAATATCTTTCACTAAGCTTCACGAGCTATTGTAAAATATATAATGGCATTCGATGTGATAATTTTTTTTCTAAATTGATGGTATACATTCCTGCGTATTTCAACTCGCGATAAGCCTCATTTTATATTCAAATATTATGTATTCAATCGCCTCAGAAAAAATAACTCACCAATATAACTATAGAGCTGTTGAGCGGAATTACGCCTCCTATGTGTAAATTAGGAGTTTGGTCTACCGACTGGATCAGTATTGAAGTGACCTTGTGAAATAAAAACCAACATTAATCTGTGTTTATTGGATCAACAGTAATTATATTGGATACCTCTGACCTCACATCATGGTCCGAGTAGCACATAGTCCATTCACATAATAATGCTAAAGTCTCTTTAAGCTGGAACATAAAATAAGAGTTGAAAATGCATGTCATCCAAAGAAAATAAATCAATGAGTTAGTTACATCTGATAGGTTCCCATAATTTTTCCAAACATGAAAGACCAGTCTTACTCATTTCAAAGTAAGTCAATTACTTTCAGTATTTTCAAATTAAGACATGAAAGAATAATGAAAACTATACTTGAAGTGGGATAGCTATCGTTTCAACTGATACCTGGTTTAATCAAGAAATAGGTCAAGAAATGTATCACAAAGTTGAGAGTTGATATTAAATTCTATATCTATCGCCTTGAGAGTACTCTTTTCGGTTGGCTATACACTTATCTAAACGTTGATGCCATAATTGGGAGTAATTATGGAAGGCTTCAGATGGAAGGCCCTTTAGTTGCTCTATCAAAGCCTTTCACTGAATGAATTGCTATCCTTACCACTTAGTTTTGACAGTCGACAATTTCATTTTTGGAAGAGCCAGAGCTTGCATGTTGATAGATTTGGAAAATAAAGTGGATATGGATGAACAGGGTTTTTTTTCAGGCAAAAAACTTGTGGATCAGAGACAGGTTGTGGCACGAGCTTTGCTCAGATAAATAAGGAAACCGTTGACTCCATTTTCTGGTCTCCTTCTCAATACATCATTTTGCAAACAATTTCAGTAGGCTCTTGTCATACTTGCAGCTTACAATTTCTATTTATAGAATGAATTTTGATCAAACCACGCCCTCACTATGGAAGAATAACAATGATGCTTGAATTTGATCAAAGGGCCTTTTTAGGGAGATGAGAGTCACTTGTTTTCCCTTGAGAACTCTCAATTCTCATCCTAATATTATATTCATAGATCCAATGTGCATATATTGGCTCTCCTGTATATGTTAGAGCAAAAGTACAGAAGTGAAATGTGATTTAAAATCAGTTTTTATCCATAAAAAGTCTTTATTTAATGCAGTACAATATCTGCAGCATTAGATATTCAGGAAATAATATATGACATTTTCATCTAGAATCAGATAGCCATGGAAATAAAGAACGGATAAAACAAGCTCCTATTCTACCAGTTTAATTCCATTTTATTACAACAATTCACAATGATGCAAAGCTGTTTAAAATCAGTTTTTACTTGTGGAAGGTCCTCATTTATTTCAGTAGAGTATCTTGAAAAATAATCTGACGTGGACATCACGTGACTAACTTGTATATCATTGGATAATATATATATATATATATATATATATATATATATATATATATATATATATATATATATATATATATATATATATATATATATATATATATATATATATATATATATATATATATATATATATATATATATATATAATCAAACACAACATCTCATTATTCCACAGCTAATCGGTTGCTATGGGAACAGTAGGTCAGCATTCTTATGCTACAATATTCCTAAATACTGATTTCCAGGATTCTACGGCTAACAGTTCTGAATTTATGCGCAATATTCCAAAATCGTCAAGTATAGTACACTTTCGACTCAGTCGATTTCAATGAGAATAATATATGTGCATCTATACAGTACCATCATCTTGAATACTGTATTTTATAATATTCCATGTTAAATCGTTATAGTCCGTGAGACAGCGCCTAAATTTTTTGTTGATTACCGCTCATTTGAAACTTTGTGAGTGGCTTCATTGTGATGAGTCCGACAACTTTTTCATTTAGCAAAATTCTAGATTTGGGGGCGTTTACCCGCGAGGGCTAATTAATTGAAAGAATATTACCGTAATACTGATCTTTACACTAATCGAAAGATTTTTTAATAATAAAATGAAGGAAAAATATTGTCCGACATGAATATTGAGGCTACCGGTGAATCCGACAAGCCGCACTTGTCATAAGTATGTTGGTACTAATGGTAAGTATGTTGGTACTTATGACAAGTCGGACTCACCGGTAGCCTCAATATTCATGTCGGACAATATTTTTCCTTCATTTTATTATCAAAAAATCTTTCGATTAGTGTAAAGATCAGTATTACGGTAATATTCTTTCAATTAATTAGCCCTCACGGGTAAACGCCCCCAAATCTAGAATTTTGCCAAATGAAAAAGTTGTCGGACTCATCACAATGAAGCCACTCACAAAGTTTCAAGTGAGCGGTAATCAACAAAAAATTTATGCGCTGTCTCACGGACTATTATGGATTTATGCGGAAAATTAAAAAATGTTCCGAGCAAACTGCACTCCCGGCTTAGCCGATCACAATCATAATGCAAGGTGTACAACTAGATGCTATAAAAGTGCTTAATACGAAATCTCAATATTCTGCGACTGATTATTTCAAATTTATGAGATAAATTCGAAAAGTCTGTAACATGAAGTGCACTTCTGGCTTAGTCGATTGGGACGAGAATAGGAGATGATCATTTGGATGCTACAGCAATTTCAAATACTGAATTCCAGTTTCCTACGACTAATCATTCTAGATTTATGTGGAAGATTCAAAAAAAGTATCAAGTGAAGGGCACTTCCAGTACAGACGATAGCAACCTTAATGCGAGGTGCACATCAAGATCCCAGATCCTATACCAGTTTTTTATACAAAATTTCAGCAGTATACGCTTGACGAATTCTGAGATCTGCGAGTTACGCACATACACACACACATACGTACATACGTACCGACATAAAGTCAAAAATAGTCAAAATGGATTCAGGGATGCTCAAAACGAATATATCCACCAAAATCTCGATATATGAATTTGGTCGGTTTCACGATATTCCCTTGTACTTTTAGACCGTCAGATAGTCGTAGATTTCAGTGCCTCATTTTGTTTTTCATGGCTTCAAGAGGTTTGATTAGTATGTATATTTTAAGTTCAATAATTCTGAAATTAAAACTGAACCGTTTGACCAATATAATGAAAATTGATTCTAAATTTGTATGAAAAAGCATATTTCGATTTAATTTTGTCGCTTCTGTCATGCTTACGGAATTACATTCAGGGAAAAATATTTTGACATGTAAAATGTCAAACGAAATTGAAAAATTGGCAAAAGATTATCATTGCCTACCTTTTCATTTCAAATAGACTGATTGTTCTATACCGCAAATTCTAGATGTCTCTTATACATAGTAACTGCACTTCCGGCTTGGCCGATTGATACAAAAATAGAAAATGACTATTTTGATGCTACAACAAGTTCAAACATTAAATTTAAATATGCTATGGCTGATAATTCCAGATTTATGATAAAAATTGAAAAAAGTTTTGAGTGAAGTATACTTCTGGCTTGGCCGATTCATACAAAAATAGCAGATAACCATTCTGATACCATATCAAGTTCAAATACTGAATTTCAACATCTTACAGTTGATCATTCGGGATTTATAAGAAAAATTCGGGAAAAGTTTCAAGTAAAGTGCACTTTCGGTTAAGACGATTGGAGCCAGAATAGGAGGTGCACAACTAGATCCTATACCAGTCTCAATACGAAATTTCAACATTATACGTTCAACAAGTTTTGAGATTTGCGAGTTACGCACGAATGCAAGAACGCACGCACGCACGAACATACGTACCGAAATCAAGCCAAAAATAGTAAAAATGGATTCAGGGATGTTCAAAACGGATATCTCCATCAAAATCTTGATAGGTGAATTTTGTTGGTTTCACATACTTTCTTGTACAAGTAAGTAAGAATCTTCATGGCTATCTGATTTTTGAAGAAAATGTCATATTTCATTTTCCAAATATCTCATGCTGCAGATATTCTACTGCATTAAATAGAGGCTTTTTACTAGTGTGAATTTATTTCAAACAACTTTGCATTCCTGTCTTTTTGCTCTAAAATATACAGGAAAGCCAATATACACACGATTTGAAGATCCCATGCTGACTCCTATGTTCCTCGTTTCGTTGCACACCTGGATATAGATATATATATATATATATATATATATATATATATATATATATATATATATATATATATATATATATATATATATATATATATATATATATATATATGTATAATAAGTATAGATTTTAGCAATCTATATATTATCAGTACCAACTGCATTTATTTGATTCATTGTACATATGGGCAAGTATCAATTTCAATTTAGAACTCTCTAGGACATGTATATCTCACCTGCCTTTTCAGAAGATCAATACCAATACCCACAATCACATATATGCCTGTTCCAGTTAGAACATATAGAATTCCATCGATTCGTATCGGATACTCTTTCAATGTATTATAAAATAACAAAGCATCACCATAAAATAGTATATGGAACATAATGAATAATGGGAAAGACCCTATTTGAATTGTTTCATTCGAGATGTGGGATATCTTGAAGTGAATATCTGTGATGATTCGTACGCTGATTCTTGGTTGATATCTAGGATATAATATTAGGTCAAATGGATTATTCATTATCAAATCGTCTGCATCATCATCACAAGTATCTCTTATCTCAATTTTGATAAGTTTGTTAATCACATATATCTTGTAATTGGTTATTATATTGAAGCTGAATATTCCATAAAATATCACAGTACTTGCTAGAATCCCTAAATTAGCATTGAAGCATTTACAGACTATCAGCATTAGATCTTCATCCGTTAAAATCAGGAACATATCACTAAGGAAAAGGACCAACAACACCAGAAATTGAATTGCTATTGTCGTGAGTGAGAAATATAAATAATCAATATTAATGCCCAATTGTCTCAAAGCATTATCGATCTCATCCTGGTTTAAAATCATATTGTTAATTATATGAATATTTTTATACAAGTACCATTGTGTGAGAATACTGTAGAAGCCTATAAGACCATATAAAATATCTAGATCAATCAACATCTCAGAAAAATTCATGCCCGAGAACAGATGATAATGAATGTATGCAGAACTGAGTGTAAAAGAAATCATGAATGCTGGAAGAGAAAAAAAAGTATTAGTTGTATTTGCAGTTATGTAGAATATTAGTTGTCATGCATTTACTGTTGTGGAATCTTTTGGTGCGTGTCTGTTTGCAATATTTACTCACCCATTTACTCTCATTCAAAGCATTTCCTTATGTGAATGAGTGAAAAATAAACGTATATAATTATATGTGATTGTATGGTCTGGGAGCTACTAGCATGGACATCATGAAATGATATTTTTGTTAGAGCAAATAGAAGAAAAAGAGTGTGTGAAGATGTGGAAGAAATAACGAGATATTCAAACCGCAGGTACTGTACAAGAGTGCGTCTTAGGAACATAAGAAATACTGGTCATAGCATTTCTCGACATTCCATAAGCCTGTGATGAATTATGGTATGTCCGCTTGTATGATTTACTTGCGGTTATTTTGATAGATAGCATATATCGTACTCACTCATGGACCCCAGCTCTCCGAAAGGATCTTTCAGGTGGAACATAATAACAATGAATACTCCCAAATATATCTAATCACATCACAAGTACCACAAAGTAGTTAATCCTGTTCACATGTGTCATTTTATGAAATTCCACTTCACCTTCTCAGAAAATTATGATCAAGGTATCATTCGATTCGTAAATTCATATAGAAAGTTTTTGAAAAAGTTGAAGCATAAAAAAATTGCAAGAGTCATGAGCAGTTCATTTAAAATAATAATTTAAAATAATATTCACATTTAATAGTTATAAAAAAAAAAATATTCCGTTCCACTGAGCGCGCGGGAGCGATATCACCTGTTTTAGTTAAATTTCCACCTGCAAAATAAAATTATTAATTGGTGGTAAATGCCGATATGTCGGACTTTTTTCAGGAAATTTTCAGCTCTTTATCCCCTTTTCTCGACTTCCGATATCTGGAATTATTCTTGAAATTTTTTTGGAAAACAGAGCACTCGCTTTTTTTCGATAAATTGATAATAATTTCTGCAATTTTTCCACGCGAGACTTCAACTTCTTCAAAAACTTTCTAGATGAAATGACGAATCGGATCTTGCTCATAGTTTTCTGAGAAGGCGAAATAGAATTGTTATAATACGGCACATGTGAACTAGACTAAGTGTCCTAGGGCCCATGCTTTATATCCTTTATGCAGCAAGCCTTTCAACGTATCCAAATAACATGATCATCTCTTCTACAGGCGATACAGAAATTCTAACAAGAGACCGTACCTCAAATCTCACATGTAAATAACAAATATAGTCCTCAAGCTGAAGACGTAAGATATCTGGAAAAGCAACTTGACAGACGTGGCAATCGGAGGAAACAAAAAACAGGAAAGTGAAGACAATTTAATGAGAAACTTCATATTGACTCTGAGTCAAAACCATTGATTTACAAAATAGATCTTCAAGCGATCTGAACTCACAGTTTCGGAATATGAGAAGAATCCAGCTTCTTCTACTTGAGAATGGATAGAAAGTTTCAATTGAGAGTACTCGAAGTGCTATATAAGAGAATGTGCTCTGGAATTCAACTTATCGTAACTAATGAACTGCCGAGAAAGCTATTCAAGCATGGCGCCTTTGAGAGAGATAAAATAAGAACAGATGTGATTGATGAAACCACTGTCCAAACAATTTAAAGCCTTCGCAAAAAGCTGGAGACTGAAAGGAGTTCTTGAATATTTCATAAACAATTTATCCTGTGGAGCAGAATGACTATCAATATTTGAATGAAGGCTAGAGCTGCATTGTAATCACAAACTCCTTACACATGTGTAACACTTGCATTGAAACAACAAACGTGAGAAAGCAAACAATATGAGTGATCACGGAATTATATTATTCCTTTTTAGTTGAGATCATTGAAAATTCTTTTGGGTATGAAACTGTGATAGGAATCTCAAAGAAAAAAAAAAACAACAAAAATGCTACAGTTTTAGAGTATAAGCTCTGTCAATGTGAAGAATTTGGATAAGATGTGATCTGTGACTCAAGAATTCAACTGCCTTATGTGCCATGATGAAATCTTCTAATTTCACCTTTGTACATGCAATATTGGTAGGGGAACATAGTTGAATATTTCTCCATACCTATCAACTTCAGATGGATCTTTAGTTTATCGATTTTTGGTACTAGTTTCAACTTTCCATTTACAAATGTTCTCTCGAATATATTGAAGCAAAGAATATCCAGAAAAATGGAATGCCAATCGAAAGTATCATGGAATGAGTCTGTTCCTTCTGAGCGCTTGAAAATTCTTGATAATTTTGATAAAATCACTTTTGAAAATTTGTCAATCCTTGCTTTCGAGAATCTGTCCATTTTGCTATAATACTGAAATAATATAAAATACATTAATATTTTTGATCAATGAGTTATTCAAATTAGGTGAGCATAGTGATACAATGATTACTTCATGCAATATAAACAGCTCTTCGTAATCATATTATATAAGTAAAGTGTTATGAGAAAATGACTTTCCCTTACTGAATTAATTGATATTGATCATGACATACAGGCATTTTACTGGAAACTTATATTATATATTGATAACAGATACAAACAATCATTGTCACATCAAGAGTAGGAATTTTGGTACAACATAGCTTGAAGGCTTGGATACATGAAGCTCGATATTGTTCATGTTCTTCCCATTTTTCCTAGTCAATATAAAAATAACACATGAAATTTATACACTCGCCGAATTGTTAGCTGAAAACTCAATTCACCAACCGGATTTATCCCTCTACAGAATCCGGGCTTCTCTACATGACGTATGCTTGTGATACCTAATTCTTATTGGCAGTATACAGATATAACTAATTTGACTGATGGAAATACTCCAGAGTCAGTCTCCTGAATTCTAGCTTTAGGCTCTGATTTCGCCTTTCGTAAATTAATCTCTGACTTGGAATACATGAATGGATAAACAAAGCTATCCTAGCACTGATATAAAAGATGAGCTACAATTTACTCCAATTAATTTAATCACTTATTATACACTCAAGCAACAACAGTTAAGAACTTAACAGATTTGATAAGGATTTCAAGGAGGCGAATAGATTTTCAAGAAATAATCCCTAGACTATAGTAACTCAGTCGGACAGAGGAAGTTCCACTGTATTTTTATATAGGACTCTTCATATTAAAAGTATGGATGAATTACTAAATGATACAAATTCTTATCAGATTTTATCAAAAGACCCTACAAACAATTGCTGATAAATTAGTAAGAGAAATTGAAGACAAACATCTAATTGATGATGTGACTTAAACGCTCAAGTTGATATAACTCCAGGACTCCGGAATTATATGCATTACCGAAAACACATAAAACAACGATTGAGTTTAGACCAAAATTTTCTTGCAATAACTGCCCAACTCATTTTCGGGCCAAATCTGTAGCAAGATTCTAGCGCTGATTCAAGATGAATTTAATTTTGATATAAGAAATTCCTTCGCCGCACATATGGATTTCGTTGGATGTTGAAACTCATTCCACCAATATTCAATATTGATTTAACAATGTGTTACGTGCCAATATGGCTTCTCATCCTTTTTGTTCGGGTTGAATTTTAGAATATAGTTTGGGTTGATGTAAGTTCAATTTAGTTTACTTCATAACTCACTTTGGTCAAAGATATTTTCAGTTTTTAATTCAATAATTTCATTCATATTTCAAACCTTCAGTTTCGTTTCTTCTGTTCAAGCTTAGTTCTTCTCATGGTTATATTCAACACGTGTTTATTGTTTACTTTTGTTAATTAGGTATTCTTTGTTCAAGATTTTTGCTTAAATATTCGCTGTTGCAATGCGCGCACTGCAGTCAGTGACGTCACGGTTTTTCTTGAATCTTAGTACTTGGGCGTTCGCTTTTTTTCTTAATGAAAAACGGTTTATTTTCATTCAAGTCAAATCGACCGGATTTGACTCAATTTAAGACAGTCAGCCTTAAGTCCTGCTGTAGAACAGATGTTGCATTTATTGCCACTTGTACCACTACAATTTTGTGGGTTTTTCCAAAGTTTTATTGCGTATACAATCACATGTTTGAGGATTCTTCTGAGGAAAATTTGTGCTCCATCCGAATATTTTGAGGCAATTTGGCTATTTGCGTTATTCAGCAAAGCAGCCCACGTGTTGGGTATTAGTAAAAATTGTGAGTGGTCGTTCCGTTTCTTTTCTACGCTACTATCCGCGATTCAACGTCGTCCGAACGGAGGCATAGTACTGTGGGAGTACCTAACTTCCACCCCGGATTTCCTGACCACCTGGAATCCAGTCCAATTAGACCTGAAGGCCAAGATCCAGATGCCAGGCAAACGGATCAGTTAAAGTGTCCAGTGACGTCACCAGCTAAGTGGTTCAGCTTTATTTATTTATTTGCCACTTGGACTTTTGTATGTTGGTGCTAATTTGTGTAATTAGATACCTCGTGGCCTTACCACGAATTTGGTCCATGTCTTTCTGTATAACTTTTTGTTGCGGTAGGCACTCGTTGTCGCCTTTCTTTTTCATGCTTTTTCTACGTTATAAACGCTACGTCCTGTTATGAACCAGGTCAATCGATCTCTGGCCTGATTTTTAATATTTTCTGGCGTAGGTTTATTAGCGTATTTGTTCGGATATAAATTTTGTTGAGACTTGCTGAAGTCTGCGTAGGGACCCGAATTGCCGCCATTTTGTTCACATTATATTAGTTAAACTTTTGCCGTTTTCATATTTTATTTATTCCACTTTTGGATGAACTCAATTGAATATCTATTATTTTGGTGAATTTGATTATCATTTATTTTGTGAAAAAGTACTAATCACTTGAATTTTCAGAGAGTGATTTTATTTTGTGTTTTTTTTTTTCACAGCTGGTGAGTGAGTATCGCTATTTGAGTGTTTTTTTTCATGTTCTGCGGTATCTTGATCAACGCCGACAGATCTAATTATCCTATGTTCCAATATTCTACCCGTCCATCCTATCCTCTTTTTCCACAGATACTTTCGCAGTTGTTGAGTACGGTAAAATTAGCAATTGCCTGGTGCCCTAGTTTTTTGTTTAATTTCAATTTGTTATGTAATGTCCAGTATACTTGTTTCAGTGCAGTTTGTATTTTTTTCGAAGCTTATCTCACAACAACCCAATTCGGCCCTGAGATTTATTAATTATTCTTGGGAATACTGAGCTAGGCCGTTTTAAAGATAAAGCTGATGGAAAATTTGAAATTAGCTTATTTAGTTCCGCGATCCAGTTTTAATTGTAATAAATTGGCGCCTAACGTGGGGCCGATTCATTTTGAATTGGTAAAGTCGCTACCCCAAATTTAATTGTTACAAATGACTGAATGGTGCGGAATATTATCACGAAGTACTGATGGAAATAATTTTGATAAGAAGGGAGTGGATGATACACTGAAATAGACTCTGGGGCTTGAATTATTTGACAACTCCTCCAATTTAGGGTCAACTGAGTTTTACAGATCGATCTTCAATTTGGAAAAAAGAGCATCAAGCTTTGAGAATAGATCATTCTGCATAGCATTGAATAACGAGACAAAGTTATTTTTATCACAAGAAGTTTATGGTTTGGACATATTAGAATGCAGATCTTATAAATTATTTCCAATATCAACAGTCTTTGACTTATCAACAATATCACAGATTCGCTTGCAAGTGTTTGAAGCAATTGTAGCATCCAACTTCATATCCTTATAGCAATCTACTGTGCTAAAGGTAAACTTTATTTGCCGAACTTTTCAAATCTTTCGCGTAAATTTGAAACTATTGGCCGTAGAAGGATCAAATTTATTATTTGAGACAGTTACAGCAGTTTAATGAATTGGAACATCTAAATGATCCACCTCGAATTTTGGTTGCAATCGATTTTACCTTATGTGGATGTCGGTGTTTATTGTCAATAATTCAGTCGAAAAGTGTACAAGTAAGTCAAGTCCACATCAGATTTTCCCAAAATAATATGGTCAATTTTTATTTCTTATTAACTGCTTCTGGAATTGATAATTATCGAAAAGTTCCTCATGCAAATCACTTACAACAAAATGTAATGGTACTCGAATTCAATTATATATGATAAGACCGTCTACTGGAAAATATCGATCATAGTCATTCGTGAATTAGTGATATCAATATTATTTCCTTTCACGAATTTATCAAGAGACTGGAGTGGAAGTTTATTGAGTATAAGATCACTTGAATAAGGTAGACTTCTGTATCGAAACATTGTTTGTCTTGAAGTCTTTTCACAGAATTCATACCAAATAAAACATTCACTCGAAATTATCATGGGAATGACGAATAAAACATACTTGCCGTGAATTGCGTTTTTTTTTTTTTTGTAATACTGTCGGAGATACTTGTATGATACACATTTGTTCGAACCTTTACTCGTGAATGTACATATTTTTCAGTGCTATATTTTTGATATGATATATCATGAATTGTAAATGTATACCTGTTATCATTTTCCATCTATTTATTGATGCCTTTGAAATCAGTATTTCATATTCTCTACATAACAATATGATAATATATATAAATATTTTGCTGAAATTCTGAAACGCATTATACGATCAATAAAAAATTATTAATTCAGTGCTACATATTTTTCGATGCCAATCTGTTCATCTGAAATATCTGAGTTGAGTCTTGTCTAAGATTCATAAAAAAGTTGTTTTCAAGAGTGTTCCAGCTGTCGAAAAAATTGGTGGACAGAATCTTCTCGTGTGAATTAAACAACAGTACCTGAATTTTTGGCCGATAGATTCAGGACTAAGTAAAATAGATCATAATTAGAAGAAAACTTCGTATGTCTCAAAACTTTCATAGAAGTGAAATTTCAAATAAAACTCTCCGTTTTGCAGTAAATAAGACTGTACGATCTTTTATATGTCTCAGGTCACCTGATTGCCCAGTTTTTTTTTTCAATATGATGCTTCCTATTATCAGTGAATTATGATATTACTCGTTATCCCCTTTCCATATCGCTTGAAAAGTATGTCTGAAAACATTGTAAGATTTCACCGTTACATTTGTCGGGATCGACAATATCGACATACATGAGTCTTTTGAATATTAATATAAAACTCGTGGGGAGAGGATTATGTAAAAAAGCTATGTATAAATACAGGGTGGCCAGTATTTGAGCTTCTTCAAATTTCCGGTTTTTTCCCGGTTTTCCCGGTTAATAATGTCGTTTTTCCCGGTCAATTTTGAATCATTTCTGTACCACAATTGTCATGATTTAGGTTCAATTCCTTGCGAACACGTGTATTAAAAATATATAAATATAATATCAATCATTTTACAAAATTTATATATATATATATATATATATATATATATATATATATATATATATATATATATATATATATATATATATATATATATATATATATATATATATATATATATATATATATATATATATATATATATATATACATACATATAGAGAGAGGAAAATCTTGCGTATTTGTTGGCGGAACTGACGCCAAATAAAGGTAGTATAAAGGCAGATTCAGGTAAATTTTTAAGTGAATTACACTTCTAGTCGGGTAAACGGAGTAAATACAGGTAAACATCGAAACTAATATTTCTATAACGTTGAAAATAAGATTAATTTGGTATAGATCAGACTTGATTTGGTAAAAACTAAGTTACAAAAATTTTTATTTCCAATTTTTGAAAAAATTCCCGGTTTCTTCCCGGTTTTTCCCGGTTGTTCTAATTTCCTGGTTATTTCCCGGTTTTCCCGGTTTCCCGGTCCGCTGGCCACCCTGAAATAGTACCAGTTATTATATCAGTTATCCATAGAATGATTATTTATCGCTACATATAATGCAACATTATTGACGTCACAACACAAACTTTGTAGAAGGGATTGAACTTGCCATGAATGTTTGCCTCTTCATTGTACTACTGTCGACTACGACCAAAGTTAGTCAAGATCCCCCAAAGTGCGACCGACAAATTTCGTTACACTAGTTTCCGCTCATTGTAAAGTGCTACATATGCGACTCTAAAAGTTTTACTTCAATAAAGTTATCACAATAATATTACTGAATAATAAAATTGAATGCTATTCACCGCAAATAGATATGTTGCGTTAATCATTCTCATGATCATCATCAATATAAGCATATACCCAGATAGCAAAGAAATATTCCAAGAATAAGCAGAGAATATTTTTTCCGAATATTCAGCTATTGTTGGAATATTCTATGTTTATCGGTATATATTTGTGGGATATTGATAGAATATTCCCATGTCCCGATATTGCATATCCTATAAATATCCCAGGAATCATCCTGAAATATGCTCTGAATATATGATGTTATATTCCTGGAATAATCTATGAATCTCTATTAAGTAAATGTTCAATATATGCTGAGAATACTATAAGGATAATTGAAATCATATTCTTGGAATATTCTGGGCTGGTGTATGACCATATTGAAGCTATATTTTTTTGGGAAATAAAATCATATCTGTGACAAGAAATTCAAGCAATAGGAAATATTTATTCTTATGTAAGTACAATTGAGAAAAAAAAATCACACTCATAAAACTCAAAAAAATGTAAAAATACATTGCGTATTGCACTTAACTTCCAGAGTTGAAGAAATATATATGATATGAAAAAAATAAAACCATATTTGAGATAACAACAAGATACAAATGTAGATATACATCATATAATCTATTGATTTCTAATTTTCATATATTCAGGAGCCTTGCTTAGCCGTTTGGCAATTTTTAATTCAATTTGTTTCCCTGTGACATTTCTGGCGGTATGGTTCCTCTTGGCAGATTACTAAATGAGAAATCATTTGAAACAGATAATATTAATTATGATAAAACAATGCTTTACCAATAATTGCAGTAGTCAATTTGAATTTTTTGTTCTCTTTATAGTAATAATAATAATAATAATTTATTTCAATTTGGCAAAGTTCAGCTTGAAAGCTGGTCTAACACTTAACCATCTCTTTGCATACAAACATATACATCGAGAAAGATACAGAAAAAACATACACAATTTTTCACATAGTAATTGCTATTATCATGACCATATATGTAGGAAAATTGGCACACACGGAAAATATAATATTAATGAAGAAAGAATAGTTCAAATGGGAGAAACTAGAAAAGAAGCATAAAAAATCGAGATTTTCATGGAGTAAAAGCATTCAGCAGAATGCAATTTTTCAGTTCTGCGGCAAAACTTTTTATTTCTAAATTTTTCAAATGAATTGGTATTTTGTTATATACTGATAAACACTGGTAACTGAAACTATGTTGATACAAGTTTGTTCTATGTTTGGGAATATGCAGCAGGGTTCTATCTCTGAGCCCACGATTATGTAGAGTATTTCTGTAATGAATTTTATTAAGCAGATAGGGAGGATTTTTAAGTCTTAATATGCGGTGTGTCATGCATGCGGAGTGTAGAAATCTCCGTTGTTGCATATTCAACCAACCCAATGAGTTAATATGCTCCGAAATATGTTCACGTCGTCTTAACTGCATAACAAATCTAACACAGGAGTTTTGCACCTTCTGTATTCTGTTACTACCTTTACTTGATAAAAATGGCCCGTAAACGGTATCGGAATAATTGAACACAGAAAGTACAAGGCTCTCTACAAACAGTATTCTGTTCTTTCTTGATAAAATGAATCTATTCATGAACAGATTTTTTTAAGCTAGGTACGCTTTCTTTATGAGGAGAGTAACATATTCTGTAAAGCGTAGCTTACAGTCTATGATCAGAGCCAAGTTCCTACAACTCTTCGAGATCTTAAGCCTTGTCTTATTTACAAAAATTTGAATTTCCCCATTTTCAATTAGAAAATCACGAGCTTTGTTGTTACCAAATAGCATAACGTTTGATTTATTTTCATTTAGAGTAAGGCAGTTCTCTTTAGCATACTTAAATATATTTTGTAAATCACAATTAATATTGTCAGCTGCATCATCAACATTAGCTGGATTGAATGAATAATAGATCTGGGTATCATCAGCGTAGATATGAATATTGCTGAAATGAACTTGTTTACATAAATCAAAGAGATATAAATTGAGAAAAGTAAAGGACCACAAACAGAGCCCTGCGGAACACCAGTCAGCAAGGGCAACGCTGTGGAAATTTCACCTTTGTAGCATACTTGTTGAAAACGGTTTGATAAATAATCAGCAAGCAATGCAGAACTGTTAGAATCAAAACCTAGATAATGTAGCTCAGCTAATAGTAGTTTGTGATTAATTGTATCAAAAGCTCTACTAAAATCCAAAAGAACCAAAAGTACAAGCTCACTTTTATCAATACTTGAAACAATGTTATCCAATATATTCTGTAAAGCAGTAGTAGTGCTTAACCCTTTCCTAAAGCCTGATTGAATATCAGGGAGAATTTCACATGAAGTCAAGTAGATATTCATTTGCTTCACCATAACCTTTTCCAAGATTTTTGAGAAAGTAGGAAGAATACTAATAGGCCGTAGATCACTAAAAGATGTTAAATTTTTGCATTTTGCTATCGGCTGAACAAGTGCTACCTTCCAAATATCTGGAACAATATTATAAAGTATACAACTGTTAATAATATGTGTTACGAGGTAAAATGTGAGGAAATATGAGTCTTAACATTTTAAGGTTTATTCCGTCAGCCCCAGTAGACTGAGATTTAAGTGATCTAAAGATGGATTCTATTTCTAATGGTGTCACAGTAGTGAAGTTGAACTTAGATGGATTAGTGAAATAATTACTTTCATAAAAATGCAATGTGCTAGGATCTACATTTGTTGCAGTTACTGCATTTATAAAATGATTATTTATCAAATTCACATTAGATAGTTTATCAGATAATGGTACCTGTGCTTTATTATTAATATTAAATTCCTTTAACACATTCCAGAAGTTTTCTTTTGAATGATTCAGTTTAAAATCAACATAAGTTTTCTTTTCCCTACGAATGGCATCTGTCACTAAATTTCTAAAGGATTTGTAATAGTTCCAGTGAGCCTGAAGCTTAGTTCTTCTGAATCTTCCCAAGGCATTATTTCTTTGATTAATCATTATCTTAATTACGTCAGTTACCCAAGGTTTTGATCTATTTTTTCTAACCGATAAAGTTTTAAATGGTATGTATTTATCAAAAAGTGATACAATCATGTGATTCAAATAAACTACCTTCTCATTTACATTGTTTAATCTATATAAATCATACCAATCAAACTAAGATAATTCAGTAAAAAAAGTATCATAATCAGCGTTTTTATAGTCTCTGAAATGCAGGATACGTGGACTATCAGCCTCCTTGAAAAGATTCATTTTACAAGAAATCATGCAACGGTCGGAAATGTTATGCATCGGAGCAACCCGTACTTCGGAGCAGAACTCATTGTCACTTGTGATGAGAACATCAATGAGACTATCAGAAATGTTAGTAGTTCTTGTGGGACTATCAATTAATTGAGTTAAATTGAATTCATCAAGAAGAGAGCAAAATGAACTAGCATTATACGATTCCAAATTTAGTAAATTTATGTTGATGTCACCTAAACAAAATATAACATCAGATTCAGGAAATAAAATACTAAATGTGGACTCAAGATTATCAAAAAAGTTAATCACGTTCCCACTCGGTGGTCTATAAATTGTACCAAAAGTGAAGATTGATCTATTTATTTTCAAAGATAACCACAATTGTTCAATGTCTGTAGATATAGTATTCAAATCATGGTGAATAGTCGTAATATTTTTAAACAATATATTTTTAACATAGAAACCTAAACCACCACCACGACTTTCTCTGTCGCTTCTTATAAGGGTGAAATCATCAATATCATAAGAAGTACCATCATCCGATTTTCTAAGCCAAGTTTCCGTTAATCCAAAAATATCGAAATCAGAATTAATGAATTCATCTTTGAATTTTGGAATGAAATCACCAATCACACGATTATTGACCAGCATACTTTCAAAAAACTGATAGCATTTTGTTTTGAGAGCAGTTACTTTAGCTTTGATGATAAATTTTACCAGCAGATTGAGGGAAGTGCGATGGAACATCCAACCTCTCCTATTCTATCAAATTGAGTGATGACCAAACTTCTTAACAATGTAATAGAAAATTTACCTTTTCATCTTCCATTCATTTATCTATATGTGGATGATATTGTCACAGCCATTCCATTTGATGCCGTGGATGTTACAATGAATAGTTTCAATCGATACCATGATAAAATTCAATTCACTATTGAAACAGAAAATAATAAATGTTTACCGTTTTTAGATATTTAGATAATAAAGAATGATGACGGATCTCTAAAGACAGATTGTTATGAGAAACCTACATCATCAGATAGAATGTTACATTTTAAATCAAATCACACTATTATACAGAAAAAATTGCAATTAAAAAAAGTAATATATTAAAGATTAAAAGACTGAGTAGTGTGGAATTCCATAATAAAAATTTAGAACAGTTAAAAATAGAATTGAAATCACATGATTATCCATCAAATTTAATAAATGAAATTCTTAATGAACATACTAGGGTGGCGAATGAGAGTGGAAGTAACAATAACGAGGAACGTAATGATGATGAAGAGATCGATAACAATAAAAAACAAGTCATGTATTTCAAGCTGCCTTTGATCTGGGGTCTGTCACACAACCTTGGCAAGTTACTGAGCAGCGACGGTGTCAACATAGTTTTCTACAATGACAAAAAAGTTAATTCAGTAAATTGAAAGATGAAGTTCCAGAAATGGACAGATCAAATGTGATTTATAGGGTCTCTTGTTCGGACTGCAGTGCGGTGTACATTGAGCAAACTAAGCAATACTTAAAAAATAGAATGAATAACCATAGAAATGACTGTAAGAATTTTAAATCTGAAAAAACAGCTTGAGCACAACATAGTATCGATAATCATCATCATTTTGACTTTAAATATGTAGAAATAGTAGATTCAGTAGTAGAATTCAGAGTTCGTAGTTTTTTGGAGATGATTCACATATTTATGAATGAAAAATGTATCAATTCAGACACTGAATACATGAGTAAATGCAATCAAAATATATTAGAAAACTTGCAGAAAAGCTCATAGTCCACGCCAAATGTGCACAGCACTGCGGAATAAAGAAGAGATTCAGCCAGGTCAGTTGAAGGAAGCGGATGTTGATATGGTCGCTGTTATCACTATCAGTCAGTGCCTGTATTGTAAGAGGAACATACACTGTTGATAATAAGTAACTTTTGTGATGTATTCTAATGATTTTTCATGGTAACTTTGAGTTTGAATCACTGGGTATGTAAACATAATATCAATAATTGTGAAATGGAAATGTATTTGATGTTTGTTGCATATTTAGGCACTGATAAAGAGTCAATAAGATTTTAAGATTCGAAACATTTGCTCAAGTGATGTGAATTGTTCTTCATTTACTGATCCTGAATTATCCAACATCCGACGATCCATCATTCAAATATATTAACTTCTGGATACAATCTACATCTCAATTATTATCATAATGTTTGTTATATTGAAGAAAATTGAAATCTATTTTCACACTTCAAATTGAATGAATGATTGTCAAATATTAATAAGTGAGGGTGCTTATCGCCGATTCTATAACCTATCTCTTGTTTTTACCGGATTATAACTCAATCTGTAGTCAAGATTTCGTTCTGTTATAAATCATATCATCATGAGTATTCCGTTTATTTTTCGGAGCTGAATATTTTCACCGACTGTGTCTGATATTCTATCCATGCTGCACTTTCTCTCTCAGTTTTTTATTCATTATTACATTTCAAAGTGAATTCGAATTTTTATTCGTCTTTCTCATTTTGTTATACTGACCAATCGTTCACTCACTTAAACCTAATGAAATAAACAGAAAATATGATAATCCTAGTGGATAATAACTGTCAAATGTCAATGCATATCAAAAACAAACTAAAGCCTGTGAGACATAATTCTTGAATCTGATTTGAACTCAGTTTTATTAGACCTAGTTAAGAATTGATCTTAAAATTTTTATGAATTGACTTATTTAGACTAGGTTCAAACTGTGTCTAGTAAACCAAGATCAAACCTGGTTTCATGTGTCTTACTATTATATACTATATACTATATACTAAGGCTGTATAAATTTGGAATAATCTCTGATCTTCATTATAAGGAACATGGTATCATATATTTTTTCAACTATACCTTGTCACTGGTGTTTGAATGGATAGTAAAACGTGAATAACTGCAGGTCAGAGTATTCATCTTATTTTTCTTGAGAAAAAAATAGAACTCCTCTTATATGAGCACTTGTTCACCTCAATTTGACATGGCATAACAAATAATGATTGCACGCTATGGATCTATGGTAATGAGTATGGAAAAAGACTTTTTACCAACATATCTCGATTACCGATTCAAACACATAATGAGAATAGCGGAAATAATTTTTGTCATAAATAGCACATTGATTGAAACTAGATCATCAAATAAAACTGCTATATCGATATTTTGAGAAAATACGACAACGTCTTTGTAGGTCTATAGAAGTAGTAAAAGTTCTAAACAAATTTTATCAACATTAAAAACTTGAGGTAAATGTAGAGCCAGAGAGTTAGCCGTCGAAAGTTTTTTCAAATATATATTACACAAAATCTTTTCATTTGAAATGTAAAACTTCAAAATACATACTTCAAGTTGAACCAAACAAATTATCACATATGAAATGAAAATGAAATCATACTCCGAGGGAAACTCAAAAACTCCAAAACATAAAATCTTCAATTTTTATTTATTTAAGTATTGCGAAGCCGACAAAATTCACCAATCGGTATTTTGATGAAAATATCCGTTTTGAGCATTCCTGTATCCATTTTGACTATTTTCGGCTTAATATCGGTACGCATGTTTCTTGCGTAGCTCGCAAATCTCAAAACATTGAACATATAATGTTGAAATTCTATATTTAAGACTGACATAGGGTCTAGATATATATATTATATATATATATATATATATATATATATATATATATATATATATATATATATATTGTGGTAGATGGCTGGCAGGAATACGTGGGATTTCTTAATAAAACACTCGTTGATTGATATTGTTTATTCACTTTCCTTCTTATTTATAGTGATACATGTGTCCTGCCACGTGCGTAAGCAAATAATTTAGATGTAGATGATATTAGAGGAAGCATCAAACTACCGTTATTTTGGCAGAAGAATCCCTCGCTCTGGTTCGCGCAGGTTGCGGCTCAATTCCACACAAACAAAGTCAGGTGAGATCTTTCAAAATATTATACCGTCATATCCGCGCTAGATTGTCATGTACTGCAACAGGTATCGGATATTGTAGCACATCCACCAGAATCAGACAAATACGAAACGATCAAGAATAAATTAATTACAGCTTATAGCGATTCTGAACAACGGCAACTACGGAAGCTTCTTAATGAGTTGGAGTTGGGTGATAGGAAACCCTCTCAACTCCTCCAAGAAATGAAAACACTTGATGGCAACGACGGCAAGATTGGGGAACAAGTGTTGGCAACATTATGGCTACAACGTTTGCCGCCTCACGTACAACTTGTACTATCAGCTAGTGAAGGGGTTGGCCTCGACAAAATGCCAGCTATCGCTGATAGACTGACAGAAATCCAAGTCTCGTCCGGTTTGCAAGTAGCATCGGTTGATGCTGTTGCTCGTAGCAACTGACCAACAAAAAGTGGCCTAAATACCCACAGCGATCAAGATCACGAGGTCTAAGCCAATCTCGTGAAAAAGACGGCATCAATCAAAGTCAAGAGCAATGCTACTATCATGCTACTTTTGGAGCAAAAGCACGAAAATGCAGGTCTCCATGCAGCTACAAGGCGGAAAACTATAGGACCCGTCGTCATTAGAGGCAGTGTATGACGGGATCCAGTCGAAACAGCATCGCCTCTTTATCACTGATCCGAAATCCAGCATTCGTTACCTAGTGGACACTGGCGCTGAAGTTTCAGTAATTCCCAGAAATTTTCCCCACAAATCAGTCTAAGCATCCACCACAAATACATTTTTCGCAGCCAACAATACCCCAATTCGAATCTACGGAGAAAAGTTAATGTTACTGGATCTCAAGCTTCGAAAGCAGTTCAAAAGGGTTTTCGTCGTGGCAGACGTAGCAAAACCTATCATCGGCGCTGACTTTTTAAGCTTCTACAACCTGTTACCAGACGTCAAAAGTAGAAGGCTTATCGACGCTCAGACATTGATTTCTGCTTCAGGTTTTGTTACTACCACTGTATCGTCTACCATTACTACCGTTGCCAAGGCGACAGAGTATCATGAACTCCTGGCACGCTACGCGGATATTACACGCTCACCTCCACCAGGAACCAGACCGAAGAGCAACATAGCGTACCATATACTTACGACTGGACCGCCAATCGCAGAAGGATCACGAAGGCTTTCCCCGGAGAAACTAAAAGTGGCGAAGGCTGAGTTTCAATTCATGATGGAACAGGGTTGGTGTAGTCCCTCCAGTAGTCCCTGGGCTAGTCCTCTTCATCTCGTTCCAAAAAAACAACCTGGGGAATGGCGCCCGTGTGATGATTACAGAAGATTAAACAGTGTCACCATTCCAGTCGCTTATCCCATACCACACATTCAAGATTTCTCGTTTAAGCTTGAGATCCACGGTAAGAGTATTTTCTCTGTGATCGATCTGGTGCGCGCATACCATCAAATTCCAGTGGCAGAAGAAGATATTCCAAAAACGACAGTGTGCACTTCATTCGGACTATTCGAGTTCACCGTAATGACTTACGGTTTACGCAACGCCGCGCAATCGTTTCAAAGACATTTAAATTCTATTTTATGTGATTTAGACTTTTGTTTCGCATATAGAGATGATATTTTAGTGCCGTCCGAGAATCCACAAGAGCATTTACGTCATCTTGAAATCATTTTTCAACGACTTCGTTCACATCGTGTTGTCGTAAACGCCGCGAAGTGTATTTTCGGAAAATCACAAGTCGACTACTTAGGCCATAAAGTAACTGCTGAAGGTACACATCCTTTGTCTATCAAGACAGACGTAATCCAAAATTTCCCTAAGCCTACAAATGTCAAGGCGCTGCGACGTTTCCTCGGTATACTAAATTTTCATCGTCGGTTCCTTAAAGGCGCCGCTGCTGAACAAGCACCACTTCTTGTTCATCTCAATGGTACGAAGAAAAACGACAAAAGGGAGATTGTATGGACTTCAGACACCGAAGCTAGTTTCAATCGCTGTAAAGAGTTTCTGGCGAACGCAACTTTACTTGCACACCCAGTCGAGAACGCTAAACTCAGACTTACCACTGATGCTTCAGATTTCGCTATTGGTGCTGCCCTGGAGCAACTCGTCAACGACAATTGGCAGCCCCTAGGTTTTTTTTTTCAAGGAAACTAACGGAAACTCAACGACGTTACAGCACCTATGATCGAGAACTTCTAGCCATGTATGAGGCAATCAAATTTTTTAGATACATGATAGAAGGGAACGATTTTGTGATAAGAACTGATCACAAGCCGCTCATGTACGCTTTCATGCAAAAATCTACAAAAGCTTCACCAAGACAACATCGTCGCTTGGATTACATTGGTCAATTCACGACTAACATTGTGCATCTGACCGGAGATGACAACATTGTGGCTGATGCTTTGTCACGTATTGAAGAAGTTACAATTCCGACCATAGTTAGCGCAGATGACTTGAGCAGAGAGCAACAAACAGATTTAGAGTTGAAACAACTACTTTCTTCAACGACGACATGTTTGCAACTTAAAAAACTCAAACCAGCTGATACCGACATACAGTTTTATTGTGATGTGTCGACTGGCACAATACGCTCTTACGTCCCGGCAAGCCTGCGTAAGAGAATTTTCAACATGTTTCATGAGCCATCACATTCAGGTGGTCGCGCAACGAGTGAAATGATAAAGAGAAAATTTGTTTGGCCATCAATGAACAAGGACATTAAACAGTGGTGTCGAATTTGTTCATCTTGCCAGAGATCAAAAGTTAGCAGACACACCAAACCGCCATTTAAAAATTTCGATATTTCAGAGCGTCGTTTTGAACATATCCACATAGACATTTTCGGTCCTCTGCCACCTCCTCAGGGCTATCGATACTGTTTGACAATGACAGATTGTTTCACCCGCTGGCCTGAAATTACTCTAATGGTGGATATATCAGCAGAAACGGTAGCAAAAACTTTTTACTCAACTTGGATTTCAAGATTTGGATGCCCCCGTAGAATAACCACAGACCAAGGAAGGCAGTTTGAAGCTTGGTTAACAACTTCTCTAACTCACCTATTAGGAATCAAACGCTGCAGTACTACTGCTTATAGACCCCAAAGTAATGGTATGATCGAACGCTGGCATAGGACGATGAAAGCGGCTCTGAAATGTCATGAAAGCAAAAATTGGTGTGAAATATTACCTACAGTACTTTTAGGACTCCGATCAGCAATTAAAGAGGATCTCAATTGTTCACCTGCTGAACTGAGTTATGGAGCGCAATAACGTCTCCCCGGAGAGTTTTTTTTCTCAGACGACAGCCTTAACATAGATCCTGCGTCATTTGTGCATCAATTGCAGCAGCAAATGAATAACCTTAGAGCAACTCCGGCAACAGATCATAGCACTCGAAATGTTTTCATTCATTCCGATCTCAGTAAATTTCTCATATATTTCTACGAGACGACACGATAAAAAAACCATTACAGCAACCGTATTTAAGGCCATATGCGGTTGCTAGTCGAGGAGAAAAGACAATGGTCATTATTCTAAATGGTAGACCCAGAACAGTGAACATTGATCGAGTTAAACCAGCATTTTTATCTAAAGACTCCATAAATGCATGTTCATCAAGTAAATGCAAGATCACTGAAACAGCTACCACCGCCAAGCCTACTCAAGACGCAAGACATCAGTAGTGAGAGATACCGCTTCCCAGACAGACTTAAAGTCATATTTAATTAGATGCGAGGGGTAATTAGATTTCAAAGGGTTGATTGATGGGGCGGCATTTGTGCCAAGGGGGATGTGATTAATGGTAGGCAGGTGTTCAACCGAAAAAAAAAGGTGTTTTGATTATAGGTATACTTTGATGATTGCGGCATGTGTAAGGCTAGCAGATGAAAGGGTTTTTATATGTAAGTGAGTCTATTGAAATGCGCGTCACTGAATAGATTTGATTTTTTTTGAGATAGAGCGTCTGGCGTGATTATATAATTAATCGAGATCTCATACAAAATGAATTGTTGGTGGATATTCGGAAGGGGTGAAGCAGGTGCAAGTATTTTGTATCTATTGGTGGGGGATATAAATATGTTCCGAACGAAGCGTGTTTCACATCCAAAGTAGCTGCAGCAAAACACGTTACAACGTCTGTGCCATCATCGTATTCTGAGGTAAGAAAATATTCGTCTCAGATAATTTTGAATCTCAATATTATTATTTTATGTTTAAAAAAATGGATTTCGACATGCTTTGCGCCATCGGTCAGTTGAAGAACATCGAGCCGAAAATTAGAGCCCAGGAGTTGGAGCTGAATAAAATGTATGAATTACGCGACATTAAAAGTGTAAAAACAAAGTTTGGTAGAAAAATTATTGTGGAGTGTGAAAAATTCATTCTGTACCTGCCCAGTCGATTCGATCCGTTAACAGAGGACCAGATTCAGAACTTACAACAGACTGTTCAGCAGTGGAGTATCAAATGCACAGGACTACAAGACATCGGCGCCGGAAACCAAACACCCTTATTAGAGTTTGTTAAAAACAAATAGTTATTCCTGTACATATTGTATCTATCATACTAATCTATAAATAAATTACTGGAAATATACCTATTCTACTTTATTCGAAAATCTTTCCCCCGACGTCAGTTGCTTTGTAAAGCGTTGTATTTAGTTCATGGCGTGGTGTTGAGAGGTAAAGATGTGTACAAAATTCAAACATCCGTTTTCTACATTAATTGCAGGCCCTTCAGGTTGTGGAAAGTCATATGACGTCAATAATTTCATTTCAAATATTAATAACATGTGCGATACGCCATTCCGGAAGATTTCTTGGCATTACGGCACCTGGCAAGATCTTTATAACAAGAGTTAGGGAGTTAGTTTTGTTGAAGGACTACCTGATGTGGAGAATTTAGATGGAAAAGATCCTCGGTTGATAATTATCGACGATCTTATGAGAGAGGCTGATGAGCGCGTTGTAGATATTTTTACTAAATGGTCTCACCATGAGAATTTATCCGTATTTTTCCTAACTCAAAATTTGTTCCATCAAGGGCGCGGACAGAGAGACATATCCTTGAATGCAAATTACATAATCTATTCCAAGAATCCTCGCGGCAGAGCTCAGATCTCGCATCTCTCGAGGCAAATCTGCCCGGAAAATACAAAATTTATTCGAGAAGCATATGGAGACGCTACATTCGAACCCCATGGCTACATAATATTTGATTTAAAACAGAATACACCTGATTGGCTGCGCTTTCGCACATGTCGCAAGGGGTTGACTTTTGTTTATTTACCTAACAAAAAGTATAAATACTGTAGTAAAAGCATTCCCGAAGTCATATCGTAAAAATGAGTTCAACTATCGGCAACAATGCAGAATTATTAAGAGCCCTACATAGAATGAAACCAAAATATATGTTAGCCATTTTGAAGAATGCAGATCCCGAATCAGTCAAATGTATCTGCGAGTGCGTATATAATATTTTACATGGTAATGTGCCTCTCAGTAGCAAGCAGCGTACAGCTCTTGGGCGACATAGAAAGGTATTAAGAAATTTTATTAAGCGTGGCGACACTTGGCAGAAAAGAAGCGCGTTTTAGTTCAATCTGGTGGTGCTTTCTTACCTTTACTGCCGGCCCCTTTATTAAGTAGAGTACTGGGCTCTCTATTTAGAAGCTAAGAATGGAGCATACTAAAAAGATGGTGTTAATATCACCAGAAAATCTGAGTCGACTGCGACAAAGCAATTCTCATGAAGATAATGTAACTACACAGCTCGATGAAGATATGAAAAAATCATAAGTTCAAAATTAACTGAATCTGAGAAATGGGCCTTGTATCAGGAAACCCTACAAATATATCTTTATTTTCAAAAAAGGAACAGAGAGCCTATTCAACTCCCTATAGAATCACAAGAAAATAGAGAACCGTCCGAGAGCAGCCCCACGATGGTGGACGAGGTTGACAATATCGTGAGAGTTCTGCCTAAAACACATCAAGATAAAGCTCGTATACTAGTGGATTGCTGAAGAGTGATAAAACAATCACATGGGATGCTAAAGGCTTAGTATCTATAAATGATAAGCAAATACCAAATTCGAATATATCAGATCTTATTGCCGATGCTGTCAGACATAGAAAATACAGTAATCCAACGGGGTGGGAGCATTTTATCAAAGCGGTCAAAACAGTCAATATACCTTTAGAATTGATAAATAATCCGCGACGGCGGAAATTTTTTCTTTCTCAACCTTACGCAGACACTCCACCAAAAAAAGAAAGACAATTGAGCGAAATCTCACAGCCGTTCATCAGAAAAACTCCTAAAAAATAAGAGACAGCTAGATTTCAGTACGGAGAACGATTCGGATAACGAGGAAGAGGGGCTTCCAAAAGTCAAAAAAATTCATTGGAAACGATTACACATTATAAAGAGAGAGAGAAAGGGAGAAAAAGAGATGGAAGAAAAATTAACTAAGATTTACTTTGATGCTTCACACCCAGCGGGTTTTTCGGGTGTTGATAAAGTAAGCAAAGCTGTGCAAGGTCTGTATAATAAGAAGGAAGTACGTAACTGGCTGAGCTCGCAAGATACGTACACACTACATTAACCAGCAAGAAAACGTTTCCCTAGAAACAAGTACAGAGTTTCTGAAATAAATGACCTTTTCCAAGCCGATCTGAATGATATGAGATCCCTCAGTCGTTATAATGATAGCTACAAATATATTCTGACAGTTATCGATGTGTTTAGCAGGTACGCTTGAGCGGTGCCTCTCCGAGACAAAAAAACCTTTGTCGGTCATCGCAGCGCTTAGAATTGTATTCAAGGATAGCACCTCAATTCATTTACAAACTGACAAAGGCGGGGAATTTCTTAACCGACCTGTTACGGCATTCTTGGAACAAAATGAGGTCAAACATTATGTGACACAAAATCCTGACATAAAAGCCAGCCTCGTTGAGAGACTCAATAGAACTCTGAAAAATAAAATGTATAAATATTTCACTCATTAAAACACATACAGATATATTGATGAACTTCAAGATCTTGTTGCTAGCTATAACAAAGCAAGACATCGTGTGATAAAATAAGCGCCTCGTGATGTGAATGACAAAAATGTTTTGCAGGTATGGAAGAATCAGTACGAAACTACGGCAAACTCAAGATACAGACAGCCAAAATATGCAATAAACGATTTGGTACGGATTTCAAAGTACAAACATATATTTGCTAAGGGATATGAAGCTAGCTGGAGCGAGGAAATGTTTAGAATTCATGCTATTGCAAAACGAAAGATTGTTGTTTATAGATTGAAAGATTTGAATGGCGGAATGATTGAAGAAACATTCTACGAGCACGACGCAAAAAGTGAATGCTACCCCCGATAAGACATATAAAATTGATAAAATTCTAGCTGGAAGAGGAAGAGGAAGCAGACGGGAATTGCTTGTCCGCTGGGTAGGTTATAACGACAAATTTAACTCCTGGATCAAAGCAAACGAAGTGAAATCAATAGAATAATGATGAATGAAAAAGAATTTTCTATTACATTACCGAGTAATAGCTCCATGGAGTACTTTGTTAATAATAAGACGTCTGATTTTTCTACTCAACTTCCTCAAAATGTTAAATTGGAGGGTATGTGGCAAGTTGCGCTAACTGAAATAATTTTTCCATGTACTTTCTACAATGTTAACGATCAAGAGAATGAAGTGAATATCGTAACAAATAGAGTGCAAACTACAAAAAAAAATGGAAGAATCATCTAGATGATGAAAGCGCATTTTTGACAGCTCATGAATGCTTGTTACTTCAGAGATTTCGCAAATTACCGTCTCTCACAGTTACTGAGTTTGAAACCAGTTTGGGCAAACTTACGAAACAGCAGCTTCCATTTAGTACTAGTTTCAAGTTGACTATTTGATAGGTACATAATTCATGCATGTACAAACTCAAAAATATCTTTTAATCTTCATTGTTTAGTTATTGACTGATGGGAGGTCAAGTTCTATACCTTAAAATAATAATTTGATCTTTATCAAAGCTATGTAAAAAAAATACACCAAAAGTAAACAAATTTTCATCTAATAATAATAATTCATTCTGATAAGCTTTAAATTTGCGTCAAACAAGTCATTGAATGAATCCCGGACAGATTTGACAACTGTACATAATGATAGTGACACCCGCGGCAAAAGTTGTAACTAAATTTTTATCTACTTCAATAAATTCTAGTTGCCATATCCCTAATGTCTTAAATATCTATGGGCATTGTTTCACTTGAAACAAGTAATTGAATAATTCAATCTTCCACAATCACTGAACTTGAATTAAAGCAATTTGTGCAAACCTACGAAACAGCAGCTTTTATTTAGTACCAGTTTCAAGTCAGTAAATAGTATAGCTGCTGAGAACTCAGCGTCACGCCAGCCAGCCAGCCAGCCAGCCAGCCAGACAGCCAAAGAGAATATAATAGCGCTTTTTTACAAAAAATGGAAGAATCATCTAGATGATGGAAGCGCATTTTTGACAGCTCATGAATGCTTGTTACTTCAGAAATTTCGCAGATTACCATCTCTTACAATTACTGAGCTTGAAATCAAGCAGTTTGGGCAAACTTACGAAACAGCAGCTTCCATTTAGTACTAGTTTCAAGTTGACTATTTGATAGGTACATAATTCATGCATGTACAAACTCAAAAATATCTTTTAATCTTCATTGTTTAGTTATTGACTGATGGGAGGTCAAGTTCTATACCTTAAAATAATAATTTGATCTTTATCAAAGCTATGTAGAAAAAAATACACCAAAAGTGAACAAATTTTCATCCAATAATAATAATTCATTCTAATAAGCTTCAAATTCGCGTCAAACAAGTCATTGAATGAGTCCCGGACAGATTTGACAACTGTACATAATAATAGTGACACCCGCGGCGAAAGTTGTAACTAAATTTTCATCCACTTTAATAAATTTTAGTTGCCATATCCCTAATGTCATAGATATCTATGGACATTGTTTCACTTGAAACAAGTAATTGAATAATTCAATTTTCCACAATCACTGAGCTTAAATTAAAGCAATTTGTGCAAGCCTACGAAACAGCAGCTTTTATTTAGTACCAGTTTCAAGTCTGTAAATAGTATAGTTGCTGAGATCTCAGCGTCACGCCAGCCAGCCAGCCAGCCAGCCAGACAGCCAAAGTGAATATAATAGCGCTTTTTTCGGAAAAATGCGCTAAAAACAGGCATACTACCATACAACATCAACGGGGAAAGATTCCAACTGAAAATTATGAAAATGTTGATCAAATTTTACATGAGATGAATAACGACTCTATAATGAATAAATTTACAGCTTTTACGTTCAACAAGGAGAAAAAGCGCGTAGAAGTGGAAATTAATGATACCAGCGTCTCATCTTTGAAACTGTCTCCGGAATTGGCGCTCCAGCTAGGATTCAACCCCTTTAACGATTCATACAGTGACAGAGTAGCGATTAACCTTCCAAATCTGCTGCTGAGCATACCTACTCAACTATATATCTATTGTGATATTATTGAACCACAAGTGATTGGAGATGTCTCTACACAATTATTAAGAATAGTCCCAATAAACACCGAGAAATATGTTTTTGGATCCATTCAGATGATTTCATTCCACCAACCACATTTTATCCCAGTTTTAAGAAGAGAGTTTACAAATATAGAAATTGATATAAGGGACAGCAGTGGTTTTGCTGCTCCATTCTTATTCGGCGTTTTATGTGTTAAACTTCACTTTAAACGGCTCGCATGATGAAGGCTTGTCCCTACCAGCAATATTATGACCTGCAAGCAGGCAGTGGTATCGGTGTTGTATATAGGGGGAGTCAATTTCAGAGGGGACACGGGATCGGGAGTTTTTTCAGCGGCCTGTTTCGAAATATTATGCCGTTGATTAGACGGGGTGTTGGAGCAGTTGATAAACAAGCACTTAACACAGGAATGCAATTTCTCGGTGATTTGAGTGAAAATCAACCTGTAAGGGAATCATTTTAACGGCGTGTAGTAGAGGCTGGAGAAAATCTGAAGCGAAAAGCCGAATTGAAAGTGGATCAATTGATAAATGGCGGCGGCTATAAAAAGAAACGTTTGGTATCTAAAACTACTCATTTGAAAGCGTCACCTGGTAGAGTGAACAAGAGGCAGAGGACTAGACGTTTGAAACAGTCAGATATTTTTGGTTGAAATGGCGTTCCTTCACTCTCAGTCGTGTGAATGCGTTAAAACAGAATTAGACTTATTCGCTCTACCTCCAACCCAAACAAGTATTGAGAACGGACAATGGATCAATTACAAGCCTCTATCATCAATCACTGAAGATGGTCCCATTGAATTCGTGGTTCCAGGAAACGGCGAAGAGTACATAGACTTATCTCAAACTATGTTATATATAAATGCAAAAATTATAAAATCTGACGGCACACAGCCAACCTATACGGATAATGTAGCCCCCATTAATAACTTGCTGCACTCACTATTCAGTCAAGTGGATGTATGCTTGAATCAAAAACTAGTATCGCCACCCAATAATACTTATGCTTATCGAGCTTATCTGGAAACATTACTGAATTACGGAAGTGATGTGAAAAAATCTCATCTTACCTCGTCGTTGTGGTATTCTGATGACGCTGGAAAAATGAACAATACAGATGTGGGTGGGAATTCAGGATATAACAAACGCCAGAAATATACTACCCGGAGTCAAAATATTGATAGGGCATTTACATGTGGATTTATTCAATCAAGAGAAATTCCTTCTAAATGGGGTGGAAATTCGTCTTCGTATGGTACGTTCTCGTGATAGTTCCAATCTTCTCTCAACCGTAAACACTTATAAAGTTCAAATAACTGAGGCTACCCTATATGTGCGTCGGGTAAAATTGAATCCTAGCATTCCGCTTGCCCATAGTAAGGCCTTGGAAATAAGTACTTCTAAATATCCAATAACACGCTCAGAAGTAAGAGCGATCACCATTCCTTCGGGGGTACAAGGAAAATCATCGGATAATATATTTTTGGGTCAGCTTCCAAAACGCTGTATCATAGGATTTGTATCAAATCAAGCCTTCAATAGAGATTATTCAAAAAATCCCTCTAATTTTGAGCATTTCAAAATAAATTATTTGTCTTTATTTGTGAATGGACAACAAATACCTACAAAACCTCTGCAGCCATCCTTCACTGACAAGAAGACCTATACACAGATGTTCAATACGCTGTTCTTAGGGACAGGTATAAATTTCGGTAACACAGATAATGAAATAAGCAGGGACGATTACTCAGGGGGCTACTGTCTATCAGCGTTCGACTTGACACCCGATCCAGCGGCAAATTCAATGCTTTCCTGGAATTTAACACGCCACGGTTAATTAAGAATTGAAGTAGGGCTCGAAACAGCTCTCGTGCAAACATTAAATTGTGTTATTTACGCTGAATTTGATAATATCATTGAAATAGATAAGAATAGAAATGTAATTGTAGACTATGGTAGTTGAGTATATATCTAGCTTTATGTATTGATGAAATAAATAAACTATCTTGTGAAATGATTATTTTTAATTTAAATCTTGAATAAATACCTGACTCCAAAGACACGACATAAATATATTATAAGAAAGAAGTAACTTCTAAGTTCATCAGTATTTTGCTAGCATTTGCTATGACAAGTTATATAATTGATGTTCAGGGTTTTTATGGAAATGCAGCGGAATATATCATCAAGGAACTTGCTGTTATTTCTTTGGATAGGTTATATTCGCAGCATTATGTATTCAAAGCACCAGTCCATTTGAGAGAATTGAGTGAGAAATTCCAAAAGCAGACTCATTGGTTGGGAAATGATCTTCATGGCTTCGCATGCGTGGATGGTTATACAGAATATGATCAAATATTCGGTATATTGAAGAACATTTTTGAGACCGCTGATAGAATTTATATTGAAGGAGGTGATAAAAAAAGCTTCATCGAGAGAGTCTTGGGTCGAGACGATCTAATTGACCTATCAGAGTTGAGGTGTCCTTCTTTAAAAGTGTTATCTAATGATTACAACGTCCCCAGCTGCATGATACCACAATCGCACGAAGGGAAAGTATGTGCCGTGAGGAATTTGAGTCTTCTCAAACAGTGGCTAGCTCAAAATAACCATGATGGACGCCGCTCAAATAGAAGCCGTATTTCACGAATATTTTCGAAATTTGGCCTACTATGGAGTTTATGCATCAAATAGACTACCGCAGCGAGTAAACTATCCATGCACGATAATTGCAAATACCGATCCTGACACCAAACCCGGGGCTCACTGGATTGGGATATTTATTGATCGCAAAGGCCACGGAACTTATTTCGACTCATACGGAAGACGGCCACTCGTTAAAAGTCATGAGAACTTTTTGAATCGAAATACCCGAACATGGACATACAACAGAACTATTTTGCAAGATTACGCTACAGACGTTTGTGGAAACTATTGTTTGTTGTATTTAATATCTAGAATAAATATTTATAATCATGATGACTTTATTGGATTATTCAGTAAATCTGATCCCTATGAAAATGATGTACTGATAAAATTTATGTTTGATTACTATTCCACGAAATATGTTTAATATGTAGGAGGTGAGACTAGAGGCACTAGTAAACAATAATAAAATCATAATTAGGAATTGGATATCTTTATTATTAAATATCATCGTAGCTTATTCTAACCTTCATCTTTTCAGACCGTACGGATATGATTTCGAATAATCAACTAATCTACGCTTCATAGCAATAATTCTAAATAATTCCTCTGCTGCTACAGCTGTACCGAGCTGGAGGCGGGCTGAAGTGGTGACGTCTTTCAAAATATTGACAAATGCTTTCAAACTACGTTTTTTTCGAAAAATTGTCCGTGCAACAAGAACACCCGGTATGTTGAGTTCTTTTGGTTCCAGTACGTACACCATATCAGGAACGCGCTTATCAAGCATAATTTCTACAACTGCCGTGTGCCGCCCTGGAATGTGACAAGTTTCTTTGGCGCGAATTGTAAAATTACTATCAGAATTGCGATTATAAGTGTCAGAACACTTTTCTGAATTAGGTTGGACCTCGCACTCATCGTTTTGATTTTTCTCTAACGGTACAGGATCCGAACGTTTAATATGATTCTGAGATTGTGCGTCCACTATTTCAAAATCCGAACAACTACTAGTTTGGTCCTGGATTCTAGACTCCAAATCACGGTTTACTGATACATCATTTTGACTTTTCACATTCGCACTAATTCGTGGGCTCAACGTCAGCAAAAACTACGGCTACATTATTTGTATTGTCGTTCCTAAAGATTTCTGACATAGATAGAACTTTTCCGTGAATTCTGAAAAAGTTATTTTCAAAATCTACTACTACTTTGTGCTTTATTAAGAAATCTACTCCCACCAGTCCATCAGTCGGCAAATACAGATTATCAGGACATACTACAAACTGATGCGTTAATTTTTCGAATCCAATATCAAACGATACATTGACTTTTCCGTCACTACTTAGTTGATTACCCGAAACATCGACCAACACATCGTCTGAAAGTGAAATGGATAGCTTATTCTTAGACACAATTTTTTGTTTTAATAGCGAAACAGCAGCACCAGAATCTACTAAAAACGTGTACTCCTCGTTATTGATCTGAAATTTAACAATTTTTGTTCTATCTTTATCAAAATCTGCGACCCTTGGAACAATACAAATACGTTTATTTACTGTGCTCGACGTGGGGTCTCCGTCGGGCCAGTTTGCGAGTTTAAAGGACACGCTGACTCATTTGCACGGTGTCCGACTACTACACAATTATAACAAAGCACCTGCTTTGCGATCGGGCACTTCTTACTTATGTGATCAGTGCTACCACAATTAAAGCAACGACCTCTCATGTTATGATAGCGCTGGTCAGTACGCAACGTTGCCTTTTTACTTTTATTTCGCTGAGAGTCATTAGTTTCTACAACCGAAGAAGAAGAAGCTCTTGTCAATGATCGTACATGGGCCTTATGGGCATCCGATCTAGTTTCCTTGAATAATCTAGCTAAAACTTCCTCGCAGTGCTCCGCATAGGGCAATGCTTCTTCAACCGTCTCAAACTGCCTGAGCCTACATACTTCGTTCGCTAACCTCGTATCAAGGCCTTCAAAAATTGTTTGATCATCAAAGTTTCACGCTTGATTTTATTACGTAGTCCTACCAATCCCGGACCATCCATCGAGGGAAATAATTTTGCAGCACAAATTTCTAAACGGATTGCAAATTTTCGTAGAGATTCGTTTTTTCGCCTATAAATTTTAGAAAATTCCCGCTCTGCAATTGCGAAATCTACTTTCTTCCCAAATAAATTTACCAGCCATTCACGCATGTCCGGAACCGTTATCGGCCTCTTATCCGACGGTAATGAAAAAAACATTCTTAAGCTTCGCCTTTAAGTTTTAATTTTATCGCTGTTACAACTTGACTATTATTCCATTTATAACATTCGGCTACGACAGCTACATTATCTAGAAATGCCTCTAAACCAGGACCTCCGGAGTAAGTATCGATAGTTTTAAGGGCGGACATAGAAGTTGGATCGTCAAAAACATTTACAGGTGGTGTGGAAGTTTGAGAATGATTATTATCCTTTGCTTGATTTTGGAAATTCGGTAAATGATACGAAAACGGAACAAAAGGGTCATGTATTGGAACGCGTGAGGGCCCAGGAGGAGACCAATAATTAAAAGAATACGGTGGCATGGCAATACTTGGAACGGGAGGGGCGTTCGGGACTCTGAGTCGGTTATCGTACTTGAAGTGGTTGGTAGGGGGGCGGTTGAGAGTGCTGTCGTGGTAGTCGTGATCGTCAGAGGGATAGTCACCTGAGCTGTGGTCTCAACCATTTTCAATCGTTACAGAACTTAAAGCGTTATGAATAATCCAGTCGAACAGTTCAACAAAATACTACCCTAGTCTACCGGGTAGAATTTAATCTATCCTACCGACTGCGCTAATTGTAACAAAAAGGTGCGGCAGTGTAGCACAACCCCTGTTGACGTACTGAATTATTGTGCGGAATGGTCTCAATATTTAAGTATAGAAAATTATACTTACCTGCGTCCACTGCACCGTTCCTCGTAGTTCTGTAATGGTGGCGAAAAGCGTCGAATAACAACACACATGAAATATGAATAACTGAATGATAACAATTTATTGATGTAATAAGTTAAACAAAAGTAAGATTATGTTACAAAGGAAAATTATCTAATCAATATGATACCCAAAATAAAACGTTCAAATAAAATTTAGCTAAGTTACATTAATATTATCGATTCTTTTGGATTCCCGATTATCGCGCGACCGACCACTTTCAAAGACGAACGATTACTCTCCTCAAAAATGCTCAGTCAATCATCGAACTAAACTGACTCCGTTGGCACTTTTTTCTGGAAAATTTCTACTAGCTTTTGCATAAAAATCAATTATTTTAAAAGGAAGTTGCCCGACCGCTTGTCAGCAGTTCACAACAGTCACAGAGCAACGTACTTAAACGGAAATTGAATCGCTAAATTTTGGTGACTGTTACATCTGCAATAGTAGCGGCTTCTTGATTAGGAGGGGCATACGCTTCCGCGTATTTACTAAAATAGTCCATGACGACAACAATATATTTATTTTCGACATCTGATTCAGGAAATGGCCCTGCTACGTCGATGGCTATCCTCTCGAATGGACTGCCGACATTATACTACCATAAAAATATTTGTAGAAATGCTCGATGGACTTCACTACTGCCAGCAGTTCCCGTCTTGTGACACAGTAGTTCCTTTCTGACTTTGACAAAACCTTACTGAATTACCCGATTACTCTTTCTTGACCCTCCTGCAATTGGGACAGGACGCCCCCAATACCGACGTCGCTGGCATCTGTGTCCAGAACAAAACGTCCTTCCATCTTCGGGTAGCTCAGAATTGGTGCTTGGACTAGGAGTAGTTTCAGTCGCTCGAAAGCGACCTGGCAGTCTTCATCCCAGCTGTATCTGCGATTATTTTCCATCAGTCTAGTCAATGGTTGGGCGATATTGGCGAATCCATGAACAAATCTTCTGTAATAGGTACAGAGCCCGAGGAGACTGCGCAGCTGATGTTTATCCGCAGGTACCGGCCATTCTTGAATTGTCCTAATCTTTTCTGCATCAACTGCTACGCCTTCTTCGGAGACCACATGCCCCAAATAGTTCACCAGTTCTTGAAATAAGTGGCATTTCTTTGGACTAAGTTTCAGACCAGCTTTCTTTAGTTGTTCAAATACCTGCTCCAGATTTTTCAAATGGTCTTCAAATGATTTTCCCATCACAATTATATCGTCCAGGTATACCAAGCAAGTTTTTCCTGATAGTCCTTTCATTACGGTCTCCATAAGTCGGTCGAAGGTAGCAGGAGCATATCACAGACCAAATGGCATGACTGTTGATTGCCACAATCCACTGCCGATGGTGATTGCAGTTTTTTCTCGGTCTTTCTCATCCATCGCTACTTGTCAGTATCCACTCTTGAGATCTAGGGTCGAGAAGATCTTTGACCCGGCCAGGGTATCTAAGGTGTCATCAATCCTGGGCAGAGGATAACTGTCAGCTGGCGATAGTCGACACAAAAGCGTGTAGATCCGTCTTTCTTCTTCACAAGTAGCACCGGAGAGGCCCATGGACTGTTCGAGGGTTCAATGATGCCGTCTTGCTCCATATCTTGAATGATGACTCCAGCGTCTTCTCTCTTCGCAATCGGAAGTCGTCGTGGTGCTTGCCGAATTGGTCGTGCATCGCCTGTGTCAATTTTGTGATGGACAATATTTGTTCTTCCTTTTCGCCCCTCATTGGTTCCAAACACCTCTTGGAATAGGCGTATCAGATCTTCTGCTTGTGCGCGTTGCCGATTGTTTGATTGTTGACCCTTGGATAGTAATAGGGTCGTTAATTCCTTCGAAAGTTTATCGCAGTTAGGCTCTATCTTTGTGTCTTGGTTGCTGGGTTTTATTCTTGCGAGGCGTTCTTCTTCATGTTTGGAGTTATCTTTGGGTAGCATCTTCAGAGGCTTCTTGCTTCGACTTTTTGGATGACCTAGTTCTTCACAGTTCCAGCACCGAAGTTTTCTTGAATTCTTGAGATCTTTTACTGATTCCTTGACCAACCGCTGAACCTGGGCTTCCAAGCTTTCCGTGGTATCGGAGTCGCAGGTAACCTCTCGCACTCGAGCACTGCTTCTGGACGCCTGCTTTTCCGCTTCGTATTCCAGTGCGTGAGCCAATGCTTCCACCAGCTTCTTCGGTCGCGCCAAACGCAAGGCTTGTTGCGTTTCATGGTCTCTGATGCCATCCACAAATATTCTCACAGCCCAGCTTTCCAAGAAATTCTCCGGGCCAGTTGGATATGCAAGTCGAACTAGGCTTGCCACATCAGCTTCGAACTCCTGTAGACTCTCGCTGGGACGTTGGTATCGGTTCTTGAGCTGCGTGTGATACACTTCCTCCAAGTGTGCATGGCCGTATCGCAGCTCCAGTCGCTTGACCAATTTTTCATAATTGTTGTCTTCTTCCGGTGGAATAGCCTGTAAAATGTTTACCGCATCTCCTCGGGGAGCAACTGTTAGTGCTGAAACTTTCTCAGTATCATTCCAGCCATTAGCCTTAGCAGCGGCTTCAAATTGCCTGTGGTAATTGATACAAGATGTTTGACCATCAAAGGTTGGAGGTTTGACACGCATTTTTGTAGTTGAGTCAAGATTTGGTGCGGATAATTCAATTATCCCAGCTTTTGAAGCTTTTTCCGGGGATGGAACACCAAGTTTGAATTTTTCTTCAAAAATCTTCATTCTTTCATCCAATTTTGCATCCAATTCTTCTTTTAACATTTTACAATTATCTTCAAATACTTCCTCCCATATCTTTGAATTTTCTCTAAATTTTTCTAGTTGCTGTTCAACTTTCTTTGTATTTTCTTCCATCTTTCCATGAAGTTCTTCTCTTAGGTTTCTTGAATTTTCTTCCAACTTTCCTAATTTTTCATTTAATTCTGTTTCTAATTCTTCTTCTAAACCTGTAGAATTTTCTTTTAATTTTGACTCTAAATCTTCTTTTAAACTTGTAGAATTTTCTTTTAATTTTGATTCTAAATCTTCTTTTGAAAGTGAACAATTTTCTTTCAATTTTGATTCTAAATTTATAGAATTCTCTCTTAATTTTGATTCTAAATCTTCTTTTAAACTTGTAGAATTTTCTTTCAATTTTTATTCCAAATTTGTACAATTTTCTTTTAAATTTATTGCCAAATCGGTTAAAGAAAGTTGAACCTTAAACAAATACGTATCATGGTCCTCACCATCTTCAGTCATAGCTTCCCGAAGTCGTTCCATTAAAACTTGTTTGCGGCCACTGGTTTCCAAATCCCGCTCTTCCAATTGATATTTCAACTCTGCGACCTTCAAATCTTTCAACAACTTCGTGGACGCCATTTTCCAGTTTCACAAAGCAGCAATGAACAAAATACCAAATTGTTTATAACAATCCCACTTCTGACACCACTGTAATGTTTATTGCTTGAAGAAATCAGTTTTTAATCAAATAAAAGTCACTATTTAATAATCTAAATGAAATAAAAGTTTTATTCTACTTATGTCACTAATAACACTATATTTATATATTAATCACTTAATTCTAATTTAAACAAGGTCACAGATATTTATATTTCACTATTTATATGCACTGTACACTTTACTGGTCACTGTTCATTATTTATTTCACCACTACTATTCTTACTACTGTATTGTCCTACACGTCTTTTGCTTGGCCTTATATAGAGAAATATTGTTCTCGAGTTTTCCATTTCTAGAAATCACTAGAGGCTTCCATTGAGAGGGGTGATGGGCTGCGACGCGGTGCGGCGTAAGCGGCGACAAGAAGCCCCTCCCCATACTATGTCATCTTTACGAGCTTCCCCCTCACTCTCGCACGTCACAATATGAATACCAGAATATAAATCTTCTATTCTACCTACCTTATCCATTATTTTCAAGGACGGCGCGAAATCAGAATATTATATGCGCAGATATATCACTGGCCAGTAAGAACATAACCTGAACATGACCAAATAAAAATTTTAAAATACAACATGACGTTTGTTCTGTATTGCCAACATAATCAAAAGTGACATAATCCAAAGTTTAGTTAATCTGCAGTTTAAATGGTACTGAAATACACGTATAATCATAAGCGACGATGAAATATAATCTGTAGTCTAATTAATCCATAGATTAAACGTGAAACTGAAATACTGGGCCTAAGAAGTAATGCGTAATAATTATAAAATACCCCTATTTATACATTTTTTTTATCTCATGTGACTAATGCACTTTGTTCTAGAATAATAGATGATAATTGTTTATAAATGTTGAGTCCGGATATATGATCCTCCATAACTCCTCCACCCTCAGATTGAAGCTTCTCCTGAAAGATTCATTTCATTTCTTTTGACTGCTTTTCTGCTCTTACGTTTACAATCGAATTTGAATTTATGTCTTAATTTATAGATAACAAGAAAAATTACAATAATCAAAATTATATAGAAGATTATATTATGAATATTCCAACTATGATATTTTGAATGTTCCAAAGTAATTTACTTTTGTTCTGGAACATGAATCTCTTGTAACGTTCTTGAATTTATTGTTTTATTTGTAATTTTTGAATGCTCTTTAAATATAAATGGTCAAAAATCATAATTTTACTTTCTTTATTAAATGTAATTTTTTATCATTAATTTCACAACCTTCATTTATATAGAATAAACCCCTCAATTTAGTATTTATCCTGTTTTCACATTTTATTTCATAAATGTCCTTATGTGGAGAAAATATAAATATCTGTTTTAAATTTGGGATCTGGAATATCTCATTATTATTCAGGATTTTATTATTCTCACAATCAACCACATTCCAAATAGCCTCGTCATATATTCTTCCTTTAAAATAATATATATTTTGCTGCGAATCTTCGCAATTTTCAATTTGATTCAATTTTTTATCATTTAATATATACCCTGGATTGAAAAGAGGCATAACATAACTTTCTGTTGAGTATCTTCTTTTGAAATATCTATAATAAATTTGAAAATATTTTTTTCTAATTTACAATATACTTCCACAATGCCATATTTCCCCAATTTTTGTTCAATATATCGCTAAAAATTCATTTTCTAAATCAGATATGATTTCTTCAAAATCTTGTCGGTTGATTGAACTAAAATAAAGAGTATTCATACCACAAAATGCATAAGTTTCTTCTACATTATTTATCAATATCAAAATATCATTAAATAATAAAATAATTTGGTTAAATATATCTTTAATGAATAAAATATCCACATATTCTGATTCTTTATCTAATAAAGCCTCTATGTGCATAATTCTTGAACTTAAAACCAGATCATTATGTTGCATGTCTCCTATTTGTTTATTAAATTTGGAAATAATTTGTTTATCAGTCAAAATATTCTCATTTGAACCTTCTTTTATAATATTTTGATTATCTTCTAACTTTTTGATTAATAAATCATATCTATTGCCATCTTCTGCATCTGAATTTCCAGAAATTTGTTTTATAATAGAGCCCAAGCCATTAATCAGACCTCTCTTATTTCTTCTATGTTCTGTTAATCTCGAAATTTTCATTGTAACTTGTCCAAAAATATAATTCATCAAATTAATATTTGTTTCTAACTCTCTTTGTATTATTTCTGGTTTTTTACTAATTTGAAATAAAAGATCCTGTTTTTCAATCTTTAAACTATCATACTATAATAATACAGATATCAAATTAAAATTAACATACAAATAATTTGAATGTGAATATATATATATATATATATATATATATATATATATATATATATATATATATATATATATATATATATATATATATATTTATATATATATATATATATATATATATATATATATATATATATATATATATATATATATATATATATATATATATATATAAGTTTTCCTAACTCTATAATATTTGCACCTGTATTAATTGTCATATTTTTTATGCCTACTCCGTCCGTACAGTTTTGTCTGTGTAGGATGAGGACAAGGATACATCTGTAAAAGAAAATCTTGGTTTTTTTATCTTGTCAATTTTTACCTTCTTATTGTTGTCTAATTCGATTACTCCTTTTTGTTTATCATAGGATTTACGCTTTTCTTCTTTATACTTTGCTTTTTCACATTTTCCAGAGTGTCTCTTATGTTGTTTAACATATATTTCCTCTGGTATTTTAGAAGGGTTCTCATTTTTAGTGATGTTTTTATGTTTTTTCACATCAATTTTATTTTGTATCTCCAAATAAAGGTTTTTCATTCTTTCCTTATGTTTATCAATATAATTTTTACGATTTAATTGCTCTTCAATTTCTGTGGGTCTAATTTCCTGAATATGTACAAATAGTAGATCATATGGTTTTTCATTCGTCACACTGTGTATAGAAGAGTTATACGCTAATATTGCGTAAATAACTTTTTGTTTCAAATCAAGATTCTTAAATTCTTCTCTCAAATTATAAATTCGCACATGTTCTAAAAGTGTACTATGGAATATTTCTATTACACCATTTGATTTTGGATTGTCAACACTTGTTATATGAATTTCTATTTTATTTAAAGCTAATAAATCTTTTATTGTGTTGTTGTTAAACTCACTACCGTTGTCTAAAATATTTTTTTGAGGTGCTCCGAAATGGGCGAAATATTCAATTAATTAGTCAACAATATTTACTGCATTCATTCCTTTCATTTTATAAGCTACTGCAAATTTTGAAAATCTATCAACAATGGTTGTGAATTAATAATAATCATAATAATAAGTTTTATTGTTTCTAAGCATCGCTTTATACAATAGGTTGATACAAAATAGATCTGTAAAGCACAATGGTGAGTTTGAACATGGTAATTGCCTACTTAAGACATGGCGAGTTAGTTTCAGAAAAGGTTACTCACAACAAAATATTATAAGATAAAGTAAAAAGTACAATTATGTTTCAATTAGGAGAAACTTTTCATTCAGAACTGAATTACATTGAGATAAGTAAGGTTATATTACCTACAGAATTCTATAATATAATTGGTAGATATGATTATATTTCAACTTGGAGGTACTTATGATTCAGAACTTAATTGCATTGACATATAAGATTACTTAACATACATAATTTTTTTTTTTTTTGACTACGTTATATGTAAAGGGTGAAATAGTGTTATATTTATTCGTTCATACAAAAACTACGGAGCTTCATAGCTGACATGGTATAGTAAAATATATGATCTATTTTTTCCTTAGTTAGATTAGTTAGTAAAAGGTGATAGTTATTTTCATTAATATTTGGATTGATATACCTGCCTAAGAAATGGTTTCTTGCTTGTGCAAAAATAGGACAAATAAAATAAAAATGATAAATATCATCTGGTTTTTGACAGTGACAAACAGAACACAGATTGTCAGAGTTTAATTCATATTTTATGTTTTTATAGAAAATTTTTAGACCCATTTTTGAGGAAGCTCGTATTTGGAAAATTACTTGTTGTTTTACAATTGGAATATTGAGGTTGATGTACTCCTCTGTGTTATAATTTGTTTTTATATTTTTATAAAATGAGCTATACGATGAATGTTGATTTTTGTCGAGGTCTTTATTGGTGAGTATATTTTCGAATGTAGCTATAATTGAATTAATTGTCGATGAGTTGATAGATTGACTGTTCCAAATGTCGTAAGAGTTATTTTCATATGGAAAAGTTTTCATTTGACTAGCCCAGTTAAATTCAAATTTATTACTGTCAAAGTTTTCATCTAATTTAACCAAGCGATTATATATTTGTTTAGAGTATCTGACGTTAGACATATATAAAATCTTTTTCCAAAAATTAAGAGCCCTCCTCCAGATGTTGCTTTCAATATTATGCTTTTGCCAATAACAGAAACAAAAGTATAATTACCCGGTACGTCACCAAGGGTCCTACCGTTTAGTGTGTATAGTTCCAAATTTTCCAATAGGTCTACTAATTTTCTTCCTCTGACATCGATGTTGTTTTGCAAGGATGTCCTGTGTTCCCAGACGGAATCAGATAAAAAGGAATTCTCTGGGGCTTGGTTAAGTTGTCCTATTTTTGCGTTCAGGTCGCCAATCAAAAGTAGTTTATAATCAGAATAAAGTTCTGTAAAAATAATTAAAGAGTCATTTAATAATCTTAGACAGATATCATGATCAAGATCAGGCTTAAGATATGTTACACAAATTAGAATTTTGTCTGTTTGAGTTACAGCCTTGAGAAAGATCCATAGATTTGTATTTTCTAATACTTGGAATTCAATATTGAGATTATTATTTGACATAACTAATAGGCCTCCACTACTTCTCCCTTTACTTTTTTCCTTTGTAGCTAAGCTTTGTGAGATAATTTTGAATCTACTTAAAAAAGGTGGCAAGGAGGTTATATCATTAGTTCTCCAAGTTTCACAAAAGCAAATTAAATCGCTGTGGGCTATTACGGTTTCAGTTTCTTTCTCTAAATTAAATATTGAATTAAACCCATGTATATTCCAAAATAGCACACAAAGATTGGAAGTAGAATTGATACGGTTATAGTTACGTGAGTCTTCTAAGATTATTGGGCTGGGCGTGGGTATTATGTCGTCATCTAGTCATCTCGTTTCTGAAAAGTTACCTTCCCTTTGAGTTGATCTGTGGGTGTATGTAGTATTATTGGGTTTTTTCGGTACTGGTTTAGTTGGCGTGTCTTCTGAGGACTGACTGTTTCTATCTCTTTTGGCTGGGTTTAGAGACGAGATATTTACTTGAACGTTATTCACAAACAATTTTAAGCCTTTGATTTTAACTTTTTTGCCTTCTTCAATGTATTGCTTACGAAGTTTCAGTAATTCCTTTTTCATGATTTGTTCTTGACAAGTTAAGTCGTCAGACATGTATACTTCGGTCCCTTTTGGACACGAAATTTTTGAGTACAACGTGCTTTTTGTCTCTTGGCAGACAAATGAAACTAGAACCGGTCCACTTTGATTATTTTTATTTCCAAATCTTCTAGCACTATTCAAATCTTGCGAGGTTAGATTAATTTGGAAAGTGTTATTTATGAATTCCGATACACTGTATTTTAACTGTTTACTTTTATCCACTTCTTTGAAGTTATAAAAAAATCACATTGTTCTTTTTTAATTGTTTTTCTAGATTATTAATTACTTTTTGTTGTGTAGTTGTAATCTCTTCTAATTGTGAAAGTTTGGTTTTAATCGTTTGAACTTCACTGTTAAAATTGGATATTTCCTCAAAATTCTTTTGCACGGCATTTTCTATATTGTCCAATTTTTCTAGTTTTTTTAAAATTTGATCAAGCGTGTCAGACGTTTTGTTTGACAGGCTGACCATTTCGGTTTCATTTCCTGTCATGTTGAACGGAAGTGTATCTAAAAGTTACACTATACGCTAAACATAAGTCACCAGAAGTAACTAGTTTTTTCGTTGTTAACTTTTAGCCTTGAAAGATTTTTTAAATCACTGAATTGTTAGTTCTTTTGAAGTATGCACGGATTATGTGCAAAATATTAATTGTTCGATGCAATCTGTCGCTTCAAAACCAGAGAATCCTGACTTCGATCTCTTGACCTTGAGTATCGTGGAGAATTTATTGGGTTGTTTAACACAGGATGGATGTTTCTTATAGAAACGAATGTTTAAAGATGCAGATATCACTATAACACTTTCGTTTAATAATATTTAGCTTATAATTCTGTATTATACACCAAAAAAATATGTTTTTCAGTACAGAGCACAAACTCACGTGGTGATCATTTCAAACACGGTAGTACCAACCAATGGTTGTAAATTCAGTTTTCTCTATTGATATTGTGTCAACATGAACTATCTCTGAAGGTACTTTTGCTGTTGGAGCTAAATTTATATTTGCTTTAAATGGTTGTCTCTCATATTTGGTTGCTAAACATATATCACAATGATTTATATAATTTTGGACTGATATTATTAAATTTGGCCAATAATAGGATTTCTTTAACGATTTATAAGTTTCTACAATTCCTCTGTGATTAGTTCTACCAACATGATATATATTGAAAATATGAATTTGTTCTTCCTCATCTTGTACATCTTCTAACAAATTTCTACACTTTATCAATCTAAAAGAATTCGCATTTTTTCAATTTCAATTTTTGTTTGCTCTTCAATACCTTTTATAACAATTTGATTTCCTACTATATTTATTGGACTGTCCGTGTAAGTAATTCCATTCACAGGATTTTCTTCCGCTGAATGTACTGTATTTAAATCAGAACTATCTCCATGTGTAGCTTGACTAGCGATTTCATTGTTATTTATTTCTAACGGAGTTTCTAGATTATAAACATGAATTTTTATATGAGTCTCTTCGAAAATTTCTTTTATCAAATTCTCGATCTCTGACCAATTATACTTGTCTAATTCACTGCATATTTTTGGCATACAAACTTCCTTAATTTCATTATTCACCAAAAATTGTTTTAAATTTATCAAAGTATTTTTAATATACTCTAATTCCGGTTTATCAAAATGATTCTGTTTTGTTATCAGATGAAATATCAAACGGGAGTTATATTCCTGCAATACGCAATTTCCAACCTCGACATTCTTTTTCTTTTCTAAATAATCTTTGCTCTGATAAAAATTATTGACTTGTTCTGCAAATTATTTTCCAAACTTGAATCCTTTTGAAATATATATATATATATATATATATATATATATATATATATATATATATATATATATATATATATATATATATATATATATATATATATATATATATATATATATATATATATATATATATATATATATATATATATATATATATATATATGATTCAGCTCTACAGGCCGTTCAGGCCTAGGGCTTGGTTAACTATGTTTCTTCACTGCACTCTGTCTTTTGCTTGTGCTGTCCAGTTTTGAACACCTAGTTTCGTTAGGTCTTCTTTTATCGCATCAATCCATTTTCTTCTGGGCCTTCCTCTCCTCCTAGTGCCTATCAAGCTCGCTCTCAGCATAATTTTAGTTGTCTTTTCCTTTCGGAGTCTCTGCACGTGTCCTATCCACCGTATTCTTTGAGCTTTAACTACTTGAGTTATGCTTGCGTCGTTGAACATGCTCTTTATGTCTTCATTGGTCCTTCTCTCCCATAGTTCTCCTACTTTGCGTCCACCATAGATTCTTCTCAATAATTTCCTCTCCCATCTATTAAGCTTTTCCTCTTCTTTATTGTTCATTATCCAGGTTTCACATCCATAGATGACCGCCGGGCGTATTGCAGTTTTGTATATCCTCACCTTAGTTTTTAATGATACTTGTTTCGCCGTCAAGATTCCTATCAAACTCTCTGCACTTTTGTTACCTCTTGCTATTCTTGCATCCACTTCTTTGCCACTGTCGAAGTCTTGTGTTATCAGGACACCAAGATACACAGAGCTGTTTACTCTTTCAAATTGTAGCTCTTTATTTCCTCCAACTTGTATCGTTATATAACTCGTATTATCTATGTTTGCCTCACCTCCCATCTCCACATATTTTGATTTCTCCACATTTATGTTTAATCCCACTTTTTCCGCTGCTTGATTCAGTTTTCGTGTCAGTCTTTTCAGCTCTTCTGGATTTCTTGCTATTATGACTACATCATCGGCATAAGCTAGAAGTTGATGATTACTGTTATATATAATACTTTTAGTATGTATTCCACAGTCTCTTACTACTTTTTCTAACGCCAAATTGAATAATAAAGTCGAAAGCGGGTCACCTTGTCTGAGTCCTGTTTGTACTTTGAACGCGCTACTGCTTGTACCTTGTACGTTTATAACATTGTCGGTATTTTTGAGGGTCATTTTCACCAACTTAATTACTTTCTGAGGTATTCCTAATTCTTCTAGTGCTTTATATAGTTTATTTCGGTCTACTGAATCATACGCCTGCTTAAAATCTACAAATAGTACATACAGTGCCATTTTACGCTCGTAGCAGTTTGCTTGGATTTGTTTTAGTATAAATATTTGATTTGTGACTGATCCATTGTTTCTGAAGCCGCACTGGTACTCTCCAATAATTTTTTCTGCGTGGACATTTAATTTCTCCCTTATGAGTGTTGCAAGAACCTTGTATGCTGTGTCTAGCAATGCTACTCCTCGATAATTGTTGCAGAGCGTTCTGTCTCCTTTTTTGTGAATTGGCTTTATTACTGCCCTTGACCACCTTTCTGGCATCCTTTCTTCTTCCCATATATCACTTATAAGATCAAATATTTCATCATGGAGTTTCTCCCCTCCAAATTTTATCATCTCAGTTTCAATACCGTTGTCGCCAGGACTTTTGTAGTTTTTTGCTGTTTGTAAAACTCTATATACTTCTTTTTTTGTAGGTGGTTCCACATTGCGTTCGTCCAAATATTCTGCGTCATTGTCTATAGCACCGCTCTTCCCTTCGGCCTCATTTATTTCGTTCCTGTTCAAGAGTTCTTGGGAGTATTCCTTCCATCTTTCAGCTTTTTCACTATCTCAACCTAACAAACTTCCTTCTTTACTCTTGATCACTGTAGCATTTCTCTGATAGCCTGTTCTTACTCTTTTCATGTCTTGATAAAAGTTTCTAATTTCCTTATTTTTTAGTTTTTCTTCCATTACCCTCAGATTATTTTCATTGCATAACCTCTTCTTGCTCCTACATACTTGTTTTGATCTATTTCTTTTATCGTTATATCTTCTTCTGTTCTCTTCTGTGTTATCTTTCAACAGTGCTTCCCTGGCTTTTCTCCTTTCGCTAACCGCCTTCGCACATTCTTCATCAAACCAGTCTTTTCCTCTCTGTCTTTTCTTCTCTTTAAGTTTGATTTTTGCAGCCTCTTTAATATCATCTTCTATGCGATTCCACTTATTGCTTATGTCATCGGAGTTCATCTTGCCATTATGTTGCCTTTCAATTTCTTCCTTGTATTTGGACCTTTTGCCTTCTTCTTGTAATTCGTTATAATCATATCTTAACCTTTTATTTCCTTTGCGTTGCCTTTTTGTATTTAAGTCTTGTTTTAGCGTTGCTCGCACAAGAAAATGGTCAGAGTCGGCATCCGCTCCTCTATAACTTCTTATCTTAGTGATTTGTCTGGCATGTTGCTCTTCTATTAGGATGTGATCTATTTGGTTTATCGTTTTCCCGTTTGGTGCCATCCAGGTTCCCTTATATATGTCTTTGTGCTCAAATTGAGTACTTCTTACAACCATATTTTTTTCCATTGCAAGATCAATAAGCCTGCTGCCATTATTGTTGGTTTCTTCATGTTTGCTGTATTGCCCAATAGTCGGTCTGAATATTTCCTCCCTTCGAATTTTCGCGTTACAATCTCCTAATATAATTTTGATGTCGTATTCGGAATGCTGTCAAAGATGTGATCTATTTGTTCGTAATATTTGTTTCTTTCTTCTTCGTCTTTTTCTTCCGATGGTGCATGCATATTTATCAGACCTAACTTCCTGTATTTACCTCTAATTCTGATATAACATGCTCTGTCTGACAATGGCTTAAATTCAATTACCGCTTGCTTTATTTTTTTACTAATGAGAAATCCTGCTCCCAGTCTCCTATCTACACCTCCACTTTTAAAGAGGGTATAATCTTCAATGTCTATAATGTTGTTTCCACTTTGCATTGTCTCTTGTAAGGCTACAATATCTAATTTATAATTCCTTGCTTCTTTTACCAGCTGTTTGAGTGCGCCTTCTGAGTAGGTTCCTCTGACATTCCATGTACCAATATAAATGTTTTCCGTCCTTTCCCCTTTTCTATACATATCCATTTTGTTTGCCTTTGTCGTCTTATTAGTGCTTTTGTTACCTTTGGCTTTTATAATTAGTTTTTTGGAACCATCTTTGGGTTTTCACAGGCAGTCAGTCCTTGTCTTTCTTTGCTCCATCTATAGGTTGCCTCATTTATAATAATTTTTTGATAACCGATTTTCACATAATTGTCCTTTCCTCTTTCCTCTCTGACTATGCTTCGTATCTCCTTTTGTATCTTTCTTTCCTCAGCTGTTAGATCGTTATTAATATAAACTCGTGTATTCTTCAGCTTACTTTTGTTGTTCATTATCTCTTGTTTCTTCGTTCATGATTCTACTTCAGCTACTATCATATCTGACTGCTTACCTACTTGATACGCTGTTGTTATTTTTGCATTTACCAGTAACTTGACAGTTAATAAGTCTTCTAGTTCCTCTTTTTCCTTTCCTTTTGTAGCTTTTATTCCATTTATTACAATAATATTCATTCTTTTGTTTTTGTCTTCATTCTGTGCTCTGTTTTCCAGATTTTCTATTCTACTTAATAGCTGTTTCTTCTCTTCTTCCCATTTTTCTTCCTTTTCAATCATTTCCTTTCTGACTTCTTTAATTTCTTCTTTCAACTCCGCTGTGTTCTTTTTCATCTCTCTCATCATATCCTCCATCATTTCTTTCAATTCTTCCATCTTATCTGCTTTGTTTGTTTTATTTTCCTTCATTCCACTACTCTGAGGATTATCTATTTTTTCTTTCCTTTGCTGCTCTGCTTTTCTTTGTTCTGGGGATCTAATTACTTTTTTGCTACACTTGAAAATTGCGAAATAATTCTTTTGAAATACAATGTACTAATGGTTTTTTGGTCTCAAAAATATTCCCATTTTCATAAATTATTTGGAATGCAGGTTTTATTCGAGACAAGGCATCTGCATTTTTGTTCTGAGTACCTTTTTATAACAAATTTCATAATTAAATTCTTCTAAACGTAATTTCCATCTAAGTAATTTTGAATTTGGTTCTTTTAACAAAAATAACCATGGTAATGGTTCATGATCTGTAACAATTTTAAATTTAACATCGTAAAGATAGGGTTTGAAGCATTGTGTTGTCCAAACGATAGAAAGTAACTCTTTTTCAATCGTAGAATATTTCACTTCATGATCATTCAATGTTCGACTTGCATAGGCTACTGGCAAATCTTTTCCTTTAATTTTTTGAGATAAAACGGCACCTAGAGCATATTCGCTCCCATCGGTTGTTGATATGAATTCTTGCGTAAAATCTGGATATTGTAATATCGGATCATTCATTAATAATGTTTTACAATTTTCAAAACATTTAATATAATCTGAATCTTTTGTATTTATAGTTTTTTCTTTCTTTGAACAATTTGTCAATGGTTTTGTTAATTTTGCAAAATCAGGAATAGATCTTCGATAATATCCAATTAAACCTAGAAAACCTTTAATTTCCTTTACTGTTTGAGGCAATGGATAATTTTCAATTGCTTTTATCTTATCAGGGTTCGGTTTAACTCCATTTTGTGTTAAAATGTGACCTAAATAAGCCACTTCTTTTCTTGAAAACTCACTTTTGTCTATTTGTATTTTCAAATTTGCTTCTTTCAATTTCTCAAAAACTCGTCTTAAATTTTGAATGTGTTCTTCTAAACTTGTTCCTAAAATAATTATGTCATCTAGATGAACTAAATATATTTTTCCAATTAAATCTTGTAAAACATAATTCATTAATCTTTGAAAAGTAATTGGTGCATTTTTTAATGCAAACGACATTCTTTTAAATTCAAAATTTCCATGCTCTGTACTAAAAGCTGTTTTAGGAATGTCTTTTCCATTAACTTCAATTTGATGAAATCCTGATGCTAAATCCAATGTTGTAAAATAAATACTTTTTCCTAGCTTATCCAAAATTTCGATAATATTTGGTATTGGGAATTTATCGTCAATAGTCTTATCATTTAATTTACGGTATTCAATAACCATACGATATTTTTTCTCACCGGAGGCATCCATTTTTTCTGGAACAATCCAAATAGGGGCTGACCACGGAGAATAAGATTTTTGAATTATATCATCATTTAATAATTTTTCTATTTGTTTATCCACTTCATGCTTATGAATTTGTGGATAGCGATAACTTTTTGTGTAAATTGGTATATCGTCAGTAGTATTAATAGAATGTTTAATTTTAATAGTAAATGTCAATTTATTCTCTTTATTAGGGTAAATATCTCGAAAATTTAAAATTAATTTTTTCAATCTCTTAACTTCTATTTCATTCAAATGGTCAATTCTTAAATTTTGAAAATCAATTTTCGAATTTATTTCACTATTAAAAGTTTCAAATTTATTCTGCTCATTGAAATAATTTAACTTGTATTTCTTATTGAAAATTCGTATCTCATCCTTAGCTACATTTATTTTTGCTTTTATTGATTTCAAAGTTTCTAATCCAATTAAAATATCGAAACTTTCATGAAAGTTACACAAATATAATTTTACTAGTTTCTTCTGGAATGTGATAACTACATATTCATTACCTTCTGAACTACCATTTGCTGTATGTAAAACAAAATTTCCTCTATATACTTTATATTTATTCAAATTATTATAAACCAAATTTTTATTTATCAATGATTTTGTTGACCCTGTATCTATTAAACAATTAAAATCTTTCAATTTTAAATATGGCAGACGACTAGTTATAATACATTTCATTATTTCTCCAAAATTTCCAGACTGGTATATTCTAGGAAATTATGATCTTCTGTCTCTTGTTGCATATTAGTGAATTCATTTTCGGCTTCTTCATCAACTTCAAAATTCTGCTCTTTGTTAATTTGATCGTATTCTTGTTCATACTCTTGATTAAACAATTCTTCAGCAATATAATTATTCTGCGAATCATTTAGATTTCTCTGAAAATAGTTTTGCGGTCTTTGTGGTGTTTGATTTTTCGGTTGAAATGTTTGTCTTGTAGGAATACTCATTGAAGTTGGCTTGTATTGTATAGATTTATCATTTGGAAACTTAGTCATTGGAGACTTATGCATTTGGGAAGGTTGCATCATTGGTCTAGGAATAAATGTTGGTTGTGATAATGGTTGATGCAATGGTTGCATTGTTGGTTTGAAGAAGGGTTTATTCTGTCTAGTCACAGGTCTTGTGTTTTGTTTTTGGAAGGTGCTTTTTTGAGCATCTACTTGGAAAATATTTACGAGCATATTGTATGCTTCTATTAAAGAAGACGGATTCCTAGTTCTTATTAAAGGACCAACTGGTTCTCTTAAATTCAATATTAACGTGCGTAACGTTAATCTATTTGCCAAATTTTTTAAATGTGCAATCTGTTTTGGATCGCTTGAATGTGTATCGACATAAGCGGCATGTGAATTTAATAAATTATATAATTTCTCATAGTATTCAAGACAATTTAAGTTGTTTTGTTTTAAATTTGTTATTTCGATAATTATGTTTAAATCATCGCGTTTGTCTGAGTATGCTTCTACTAAAGCATGTTTCAATTCATTCCAGTTACGGATTGTGTAACTGCTTATACGTTCGGCTGCTTGGGTAGTTATTTTAGAAGAAATGTGAGTTAATAATAACTCATTTAGAAAGTCATTAATATCACTATCATTGTAAAATCTGTTAATTAGCTTTTCGCTAACAGTAATAGATTTCTGTAATAATTTCGGATTTCCATTAAATTCTGGAATCACTTTGAGATGATTTTCTTTTAATTCTGGTGGAGCCATTGCTACCAGTTAATTATTAATGCAATTTACTTTACAAATAATTGTTACAAATTATTATTTTCTTTTTCAAATATAACAGTATATAAAATTTAGATAAACTCACAACAATTTCTTGAACATATCCCCTGTTGCTTATTGTTGTGTGGTGATTACTTCCCGTCCCTTAACTTGGAAAAAACTCGGCTCTTGACTTGCGGGCTCTGTGGATCTGCCGTTGACAGCTTTGTTGTCACAGGATAGAAGATTTCGAGCTCTAGACTTACTGGCACTGTGAATTTCTTGTATTGCTGGTTACGTTGTTGAACTCGTACGGAAATCTCTGGCACTAGCTCTGCTGGTTCGACGAGGATGTTCTGATTTCAAAAATTTGAATCCGGACTAATTACTGAATCAAACGTTGAATGATTTTTAACAAATTGCACTTTTTTGATGTTTGAATCAAATCAACTTCCGGATCCTACCGACTGCGCCAATTATAAAATATGATTCAACAACTTTATTTTTAAAAACCAACTTTATTTGTTCAGAGACTAATAAGTAATGCGTAATAATTATAAAATACCCCTATTTATACATTTCCATTATCTTATGTGACTAATGCACTTTGTTCTAGAATAATAGATAATAATTGTTTATAAATGTGGAATTTGGATATATGATCCTCCAGAGAGTGATGGCTCGTCTGATACATGCCACTTTTTCACTGTGCTACACGCGTGCACAGAGCCTATAGTGATATTGATCACTTCCCTTCTTATTTTATTAATGAAGGTCGGTCCATTGCCCTTATTCACTACCTCTAGATTATTAGTGATTGACTAGTCTAATAGACGGAGAGCTGGCTACATAAAAAACCTTGTTATCGCTACATGGCTAATTCCTTTTGTAAAAGGATCTTTTCGTGGGGCCAAGTTCGAATCGTCTTGTCTGCCAGCGCGAATCCGTGGCTCTTGGATATTTTGAACTTGATATTCTTATTCAAATTGCCAAAAAAAAAATCTGTCAATTTTGACGAAAACAATGCCATTCACAATATCGTTTCCTCAGTTACCAACTACTACTGTCGTCAAACTGACATTTACAAAAGAAAAATTTCACATCTATGAGGTAACACGTCAAACTTATCAAACGTCATATTTATTTGGTGAACATTAAAAAGAATGTAATCATTCAAAAAGAAAATATTTTGTGTTCGGGTGTAAATGCTTTAGCACAAGCGCATTTTTTATATCTGTCAGCCGTGAATTTAGCCATGATTCTTCGTTTGCCATTTTGCATATGACAATTCTAATATACAGAGTGATCAAAAATGATTGTCCGTGCCGCTTTGTTCTGATTTTTTCTTTGCCGCCTGCTTGAGATAGTGACCTTCAAGTGACAGATGACAGCTCCTCTGAAAACACTATTCTAACCTAATAATTTGGTAGAATAATTATAAATTCTCAATAATCAGTCACTAATACAGCTATTTACTTACTTTTTTGTTTATTGAATCAGATTATGGATGAATTTGTCATAAAAGATGCAAAATATACGCCATTGTATTCTTGAAATGTCGGTAAAATAGTTTTCAAAATAAATAAATTTATATTAACTTTATTCCATGAAGATAGTTTTGATCATAATGCGAACTTTTGCCTGTCACCTGTCAGACAATCATTATTGATCACTCTGTATAAATATAATATTTATACAATCGGCATGCGTTTATGTGATAATTTTTCCATTTGAAATTTTACTCCAATTTCGCGCAGTCAGCTAGCACTTTAGCTACAAGCAAACAGCCAACAATTTACCGTGCTTCTCAAGAATAAATAGTAGCTATTTTCATAATTATAATGTATCTTTAATTTGAAAAATTTAATATCGAAATCTCACTTATTTCACCATCCATCCCTACTATAAACTACGGGATCCCGCTAGCAGACAAGATGATTTGAACATGCCTACACAAAAGGATCCTTTTATAATAGGAATCAGTCAAGTAGCGATGACAAGCTTTTTTATGTAGCCAGCTCTCAGATTAAGTGCACATGAGTACATCAAAGAATTTTTACAAGTGTGTCTTACAATGTTTTATTTTCGATCGTATCAATTTCAGTGAAATATAGTGAATTTTTCATGAATACTTTTTCTTTTGTGAATGTCAGTTTGACGGCAGTAGTAGTTGGTAATCAAGGAAACTATGATGTAAATGGCATTGTTTTCGTCAAAATTGACAGAAAATTTCTTGGCCATTTGAATTAGAACATCAAGTTCAAAATGTACAAAAGTCACGGATTCGGGCTGGCAGACAAGGCGATTCTAACTTGGCTCCACAAAAAGATCCTTTTACAGAAGGAATTAACCATGTAGCGATAACAAGGTTTTTTATGTAGTCAGCTCTTAGACTATAAAAGAGACTCACCCCGTTTGTTGGTCCCGGTACTGCCCCAAACAAGATGGTGAGAGTTGGCGTCGCACCCAACAAGGATATGACAGCCCTTGCGCCAGCTTTGTTCTACCAGTTTGCGGAGGCCCACTGGTGGTGGGTTTCCTAGTTGGTCGTTGGGTAGGTATGCTGATCCAAGTAAAAACTCCCTCGCGCTCCCTGCCTTTGACACAACCACTTTGATGGCTACTAGGTCCCTGCAACATAAGTCCCATAGTTGTATCGCATTCAAATCTTGTTTGATAAGTATACAGGCTCTGGGTATAGGTTCCGAAGTATCAAAAATGATCCTTCTTCCACTTCCCTTCAGGCCTTCAATTTCGCCTTTGTATGTCCAAGGTTCTTGGACTAAGGCCACGTCACTGTCGTGTTTCATCATGGAAGCACTAAGGGCAAATGATGCTGCCCTACAGTGCTGAAAGTTAATTTGTACTATACATAAGAAGGCTTACCTAATTGGTACTGGTGGAAGGTGAAGGGTCCTCCGACGTCCCCTCTACCTCCATTTTGTCGCTGACTTCAGCTACCTCCCTCTTCTTGTTAACCAAAACCTTGAATTGAACCCTTGTGAAGTTCACGTATGGCCTATGACCATACGTACTCATGGAGTCCCAGGAAGTTTGGTCCATTAGGACAACGAGTTGTTGTCCTAATGGACCTTGGGGTCCTCCTTCCTGTCTACTACCCTCCAGTCCTTGGTCTCTAGGCCCTTGTTCTGGAGGTAAAGTCTACTAAGTACTTTGTTCGGTTCCATTGCTGGCCCCGGCACCCATACCATTGCCCGTACCAGCTTGAGAAGGTTCCCAGCCTCAATAAATTGAAGCTTTGTTCCTTCCAATGGTGTCTCCTTCTGCAACAGCCCACTGAGCCAGTCCCTTGTGAAGTGGTCGGAGCAGTTGATGCGCAGAGTCCCGTCCCGATACCTGCAGTCCGTGAACCTTGGATGGATCTCCTCGGTTGTAACCGTGTCGATCTTCTCCAAGATCCAGCCTTTTATTTTTCCTGCTTCTTCCTCGTCTAGGGACTTTCCAAGCTCGGGATGCCCAATGGCCATCTTGAAACCCTCCATCGCATCCTTGAAGGAAAGTGCCTTTGGAGCGGCTCCGACTGGGAACCCGTCCTGTAGGTCGTCGGTTGCAGTCGGAAAACTTTTACCTCTTCCCGCATCCGACTTCTTACTTACCCCCCACGAAGTTCCAAGTAAGCGGTAATCAACGAAAAATTTACGCCCTATCTCACAGACTATTACTGTGAAATATTCTTATATACCATTCTTCGTTTACTTCTCAAATAGTTGAGCTTCCTCAAACCAAAACTGAGAAACACAAACTGTATAGATCACAAATGTATCTAAAATTCATTTTTGTAACACGTGCACCGAAAGTACTCTATTACTGAGCTAAATTATACTCCCAAAGTTCTCAATTCCAAACCATGGTAACAATTTTCATAAGTTCTCAGTTGACAGGGAATTAAGGTTGCTAGGAAGAGGAGTGGGTCAAGCTGTGGTGGGAACACTGCTCTACGCTAAAAACATAGGATAAACATTCATTGCCAACTTCAAATAAACAAAATTTCAATGATTAAAGCTAATGTAAATGTTTGTTTTTGGTTGAAAATACATGATTTTGAATAATTTGGTTCCATATTCTACTCTTTTGAGGAGCTTCCATCCGTTGAAATATTCTCTTTTCATATTTTAACAAAGCTACAATATGATATGTGTAGTATGCAACGCTGTAGACTTTCGGAAGGATTTTTGACATCTGACGTTTAGTAGTGGTACTGCGTTTCATAACCAAACAAACTTATTGATGATAAATCTACATCAAGAAAATAATATCGATGGAAGAATAAATGGGTTACTCAATCAGTGTACCGTCGAGTCAGGGTGATGATAAAAAATCTTGTTTATTCTAATCACACACTCTCTTCCCATTTCATCTCATGCGGCGACGTTGCCAAGCGTATGATAACTTAACCAATTTTAGTAGCTTTTGTACAATTTTTTTGAGTAATAATTCAATTTTCTCTGAAACCATAAACAAGAATTTTTCGAAACTTGGTACATATGTTTATTAGACTTTCGTAGATATTTTGACAATTTTATGTAATGTTTTCATTTCAGGTAGTCGAGATAATGACGTATAAATCAATGGGAAACACATCGCGTGCATTAACACAATATAATAACATGTCACCGAACAGCAAATTTGACATTTTTTATCTCGATAACTAGAAACAAGATTGAGTTCAAACTTTGCCAGAATATTCTTCACTAAACAAATAATATACTGTAAAAATTTAAATAAATTCTCATATACTTTGATTTCTTTCTCAACAACCTTAATGGCTATTGATGTCTACTGGGTAAGAATGAAAATGAATTGTGGATCATGGATGCCGTTGGATTTTTTTATTTCATAATGATATGTAAAATTATTATTTGGAAGAAATTTGTAGTACAGGAGGTGTTTGTTACAGTGTGTACATTGATTGTGAACGGGATAGCACAGAAAATGTGAGAAATATCAATAAATAATATGAATTATGTAGGTTACGTTTCATTGAATTAGTTTACTGTAATGTGATCGCAATTGCAAAAATTTGTTTGTCAAACTGATAGGATAGTTTCAATACATCTAAATTTATTCGAAAAGCTCAGAAATGGGAATACTTCGGTGCACTTATTACAAAAAGTATCGTATGCAACACTGACACTGAATGACTGTCATTATTGTCACGGACAAATTTGGCTGCACGAGGATACGCCTTGGGCTTTGCTCTCGTCCTCGCCTCAGGCTTTGCCCTCGTTTTCTCCGAGTACAGCCAAATTTATCCTGGATAAAAATGACAGTCGTTCGGTCCTTGTTACATAATATATTATTAACTGAATTCAAGCTCCTACGCACACTCAAAAAGAAAATCAATATAGGTACAATGTGATAGATACTAAGAGAAGATAGAGAATACTATGTCCCTCGATCCTAGCTAATTTTAGGCATATATTGATAATTATGAGCTTTTTGTATTCCTTAATCCGTGCGTTCTTAGCATGAAACGTTCGAATCCATTTTCTGCTGGTGTTTTTGTTGCTCCCAATCCTATTGAGACATTGTTCAAGTAATTCAGAATTTTCATGATATGATACTGTTGACATAATGATAGGGATTCTAGAACCGAGCGTTAAGTCACGCCAGCGTTACTTAACGTCAATAGTTTTCACGCCCTAACGCTGAGATGGTTTTCTGAAATGTCAACGTGAAAGTCAAACGTAAATTTACACTGACGTTGGATTAACGTTAGCGTTATATAATTCATTCTAAATTCTATGAAATGCGTGAAATTCAGGCAATCAAATAACAAGGAATTGAACAATTTGTTGTCATATTTCATTTTGACATTTCATACTTTTTAATCTTTTGTGTGAAAAATATACTGTGTAATCTGGTTATAATGAAGAAATTAGAGAAGAGAGAGGAGTGTCATTTAGTTTCGTAGATATCAAGGAAATTATGTGACATATTCATTCAACCAATTAATGCTTCAAAAAACTATTCCCAATTTATATAGAATGTTATACAAGCTTCCAAACTGTAAATCATTTATTTTGCAGCATATAATCCAGCATGTTCTCATAAACGAAAATAGTAGAGAAAAAAAGCAAGATTTATATCAAGGACGCGGTAGTGTATGCTGACTTTTCAGTAATGGTTCAAGTAGAAGCTCAACTAAATCTTGGTCCAATCTAGAAAACTAGATCAACAAAAGTTGAGTTCATCGGTTATAAAAACTTACTTGAAGCTGTTAATAAAAATAGTAGTACCTACGTTTGTATATGTGTAGAGAATTAATTTCAGTGGAACCATAACAAAGCGAAGAAATTGAAGTTTGAAGATTTCGAATTTTTATTTCAACAATCAATCTTTTGATTACAACAGTGAATATCTTCATTGGAAAGTAAAATTTTATTACAATAACAGATAGACTGGAATCAATGGTGTGGGGAATATACGTTAAGATGTCTACATTTGAAATTTTTATTTCAGCAATCAACCTCTTGATGAAATTAAGAAATATCTTGATTGAAAAATAAAATTTCATTTTTATTTTATTAAGACTTCAGTCATATCTGCACGATGACAAATTTAGTTGTCTCCTTAGAATATATACTGTTCAATTAATAAGATAGACTCATATAATTATCTGATCGTTTCAACGATTCAAATAGAAATGCTAGACACTTTAAATATCGAGCTACGTTCAAACTCGCACTGGAAAATTTGGAATACTTCTTGATTTTGTAAATTTGGTCTTAAAGTAATTGTTGAATCTTGAATCTAGGGAAATTTCTTAATTTTTGAGATTTGATCTTGTAACGATATCCTTGGCTGATGACGGAGTTGTTAACTTTGGTGTCGCTGTTGAAAACTGCTGACGGTGTGCCAATACGGTCGGAGACGCAGTTTCTAAGGCAGACGGCTTGATAGCTCAGAAGGAAAGGGTTAGAGTTGTCAAAAATAATCATCAGGAGGTAGATATCACAATGAGATTTATTCACACATAGACACGATGACGATGAACAGAGAACATATATTTCACAGGAACTTGTACGGTGATAACTTGGTCAAGTTCACGTTAACGCTCGACATGTATTAACGCTTGGTTACAGAATCCCTATGAATATATATTTCAGATCAAAATATTTTAGACAGCATTGAAAACCTGGAAAAAACTAGCAATCCTGGTTCGCGCCAGTTTTCATTTTATTATTCAATGAATGTGGCCATTTATTATTAAAAACTTTGTGATTGTTATTCATTCCATTCTTAAGGACTGATGACTTTCCTATCATTTTCAAATCCTTCTATATCTCCCCTATAGTCAAATCCGACGATGTGACAGATATCTACAATTATCGTCCTATGGTTATTCTTTTTTTGTAAAACACTTAAATTCTGAACTGACGTTATCTTTATTGACATAAAAACAATGAAATTTACACAAAGTTTCGAGAGCTTATGACCTGCTATCATCATCAAATGAGCTGATAATACTAAATTACAGCAAGAAACATTGGGGTATTTTCACAAAAAACACAAAGACATTCGACGCTGGTCTCTGATTGAGTGTTTTTGTGATTAACAAGAGGGTGACACAAGAACCACGAGCTTTGTTTACAATTGTTGAACAATATACGTTAAGCTGCCTGAATCAACACGTGCAGATCGAGAAGTTCTTCAGATTGTCAGCTAGTAGACTGGGAGCTGGTGACAGGTGGATTTCTCCGATTTTATACCGCTTGCCTTTTTAAGAGTTGATAATTTACCCCATGATAAGAAAGATAAAATTTGTCATTAAGCGATGCACGCTTTCAAATCCGAATATAGATCTAAAAAAAATTGGTTTTTCCGTGACATCATATTTCATAGAATAATTAATATTGATCCGAAGCCAAATACTGGAAGGCATGCAATTCGCAACATCCTAAAAAGCTCGGATGGTCACATGAACTTGTACAGAAAAGAATTGTGAAATGCCATATTTCCAAAATGCATGTCAATAGGGTCTTCCTGAAAAAAATTAATATGATCTTTTTGTGTCTCAACGTAAAGTTTATAGCTTGTAATTGACAATACTGTGGGTGAAACTTTTTTTTCCATTGCGTTGTCTCAACAAACCACATACAAAATTGTAAAATTTTCAAATTTTGTCACGTGATCGACGAAACGCTGTTATTGGCCAAGCGCCGCTGTGACGTCATCACGCACTAGACCGATCAGCAGTTATTGCTTGAGAGAAGGGGACCATGGATTAATTCGACTTGAAATAAAATAAGTTCTGATGTGTTTATAAAGGGACAGTTAGATAATTTGCCAGAGGTTCACGAGTTAATTATTGCCGAATTTTTCTCGAAATGTGTATTTTTCAACGCAGCTGAAATGAATGTTATCAAAGCTCAGAGAATCAGAGATGGTTTTTTTTTTTGACAGTACAACGTCGTTTTTTGTGTACGAAGTGTAGTAAAATACTATTTTAGTGATTTATTGATTTTAGCATGTTATATTGAGCAACTGAAACGTCTTAGTTATTATACAGTGTTAACCTATAAAATTTTCTTGACACAGCATTTGATTATGTCACGTCGAAGAAAATATTAATAATAGTTCATTATTCATTTGATGAAATTTGGTAAGTACCATTTTTATTGAGTAAATTTGCAATTGTCATGTTACAAGAAACTAACCCAATATTTCAAATGCATACAAAATAATGAATGAAAATTTATCTTAATGGATGCCAAGTTCGTTACCTGTCACTTCTTTCCAGAGGTTCATATAGCTCAACGTTTTTTGGAATCTCACAGTACTTTAAAAACGTGATAACTACATAAGAGGTATTTTGTTTTAGTCGTGAGCCCTGACTAGAGCTCCTAAAGCTATTTTGAGGTTATCGTATTAATTCCGATGACAGCTAATTATGCATATCGATTTTTGTTGATAGATAATTGGAAATTTTCATTTACATTGTAATGGTCTTCAGGTTCTCACAACAAGATAAGTGAGAAGACAAATACGACACGCGGTATCACGCCTCGGATTTGTTGTAACCTCTTTTTCCGTATCTCCTCTGTTGAGACTTCTATAAACAACTTACTTGGTTCGCGATGACTGCTGTTATCACACCCAGGTTCCATACAATACTATTTTGACGGTTTTTATTTAGAACTGACGTTTTCTTTTGCTGACTTTATAGAAAGTGATACTACAGCTGAGCGTCAGAGGTGCGGAGTGACGTCACAACAACATGGCGGTTTTTCGTAACTTTTTCAAACGTCGTTGACTCTGGAATCGTGTTTACTAATCACAGCGATTTCCCTTGGCGAAAAAATTAGTATCAATAGTTTTTCTGATGTACTTAGAGTTTATCTTCGACATTTTTGAAAAATCGTGGAAGACCCTATTAAAAAATGGAAGTTTTACTCATAAAACCCTTGAAAAAAAGTTGGCATGCACTGCTCGTTGGCACAAGGGTGTGAAATTTGGGAAAAGTCTTGCATAAATATTGAACCAATTGGCCATTTCTACCTTGGGTAATTTGTTGAATGGATAGTCACTGAAAAAATTGGCATGCACCCTGGAACATCCCAAAACATAGACATGTATTGGGAAATTTCCGTCATTTTATTTTGCATGCCATTGTGTATTTCATTTGAAATTACTTTTTTTCAGGCGACACAATAAATAGCATGCATATTGCTTAGGCTCATCATTGATGAGTTTTGAGAATGAGTTGAGAAATAGTGCTCGAAAATTAAAAAAGTAAATTTATTCATTCAAATTTTTTGACTGACTAAAGACATTATTTATCGTCTTGTGGATGGGGCCTTATTGAAATCTTGCAGAGAGCTACAATTTAGTTCATTCATAATATTTTCATAGCAACAATTTTTTGAATAAAGAATTTTTGATCGAAATCACTAAAACCTGAACATTTTGCCATGGGTTATAGTATTGGCTCTAATGAGTGGGTATAAAATTGTAAGGCAAACAATTAGGCAATATAATAATACTATACTGAAAAATCCTAATAAGGACAACATACGAGTGTACAAATGACATCCTGCCAATTAAAGTCTACTCCTAAATTTGTGATCTTGTGGAACATTTAGGTTTTGAATTTTGCTTTTAATTAATAATATAATAATCACACACACACACTAATAACGAAAAAAATAATTATTATATTCTTACTTTTCCTTTGGAATATGGATAAGTTATGTGAATTGAATATTGTTATTGTATCAAAATACATTTTTGAAAATTAAAATGCTCTAATCTGAAGCTTTGAGACGTTTATTATCCTAAAAGTAGGTATATCTCCATTATCGTATATAATATCACAAGAAACTGAGATTTTATCAATGAAAACATTTTTCACCTAGCAACATTGTGAGAGTCATCTGTTCGACTAAATCACGAGAGCGTAGCTCGACGGTTTCTTATGCAACTTTCATTATTATGTAAAAATGCAGGGCTTAAGCAGCATGCATGCCATTTCAAATTTATATCTATCTTACTATGAAACGAAGTTTTTGCTCCATTTGAGGTAATTTGGAATCAGAGCCAATTGGTTGAACATGACCGGCTAGCGTGCATCGCTTAACAACATTTTTATCTTTCTCATCAAGGGGTAAATTATCAGCTTTCAAAAAGGAAAGCGGTATGAAATCGGAGAAATCCACCTGTCACTAGCTCCCAGTCTATAGTGCAATTTGAAGATGGGTCAGTTGCGAAGTGATCATGATATTTGTCGATCCTTTACGATTCGCAAGAATCATCAAGGAGTACGTGTAGATTGAGGCATTGTTTTTCCTATATAACAGATTTTAAGTCGATATTCAGTGAATTTTTATTCCTAACTAGTGATATTCGTGACAAGTTTTGTATCAAATAAATATTTCTATTCAAGTTTTCTCTCTTATTGTGCATATTTCCTCTATTCCAAGTGCATGTGAGTATGAGCAATTGTCACTCATTAAAGGCTGGTCAAGTTGACCCTGAAAATAGGGATACCCTTGCATGAACTCCCATGAAGCTGAAAACTGACATAAAAGTTGGGGATACCATTGTAATGGAGTTGTAAGAGGTCCTCATCGATTCCGGGTGTGCAAGAAAATTTACGCGAGGGCAAATCTCGCAGGATTGAGGTCTTTGGATTTTTCAGCGGACCGGTTAGTTTAATGATGAAAATAGTTCGGATAATGATTATTGATCTTTCAATTGTTTGGCCGGATAACGTATACCGAATATCCGGCAAGCTGTAAGGCCGGATGGCCAGATATTCGGCGGCCGAATATTTGTTCTGTTGTTACATTACTTTTTGCGACAAATTTTGCGCCGCGTAAGTACTGTGTATACGATTGTAAGAATTTGAGTGTCATCGTGATTGAGTGATCACTTTGAAGCGTCATTTATATGAAATCATATGATTATTTATCTGTCGATTCAATAAGAACGTGAAGAAGCGCTGAGACAAAGAAACAACATGTCATCAGTGAAGAAAGAGTCGCCAATTTAGGAATATTTTGAATAAGTCAACTCCGTATTATCTGCCTCACAAATATTTTTTTCTTGCAATTCATTGAAAAAATCGTATAATCGATAAAACCGATATCTGGCTGGGTGTAAAAATGAGGCCGGATATGCCGGATATCGGATAGTTATCGGATATCCGTCCCATCTCTAATTATTATTGAATGATATTCTTAGAATATGAAATAAAAAAAAGTCTGTTCCTCATTTCATGTAACCTTGTGGCCTTGAGGAACATCTGCCTAAGGTTTAATTGTCAACGTGGCAGTGTTCGTCTATTACTTACTTTAAATTATTTGCATAGATAAGTTACGTTACGTATCTTTTGCAATACATGCACGTAGTAAAAAACGTGTTCGATTAACTTGTCTTTTTTCAGCCTTGGCTTCTGCTCATCAACATTCTCATCAAGTATATTACCAAATTCAAGTGTTCAACTATTTTTTGTAACTGCAAAAAGAGGTGTAATTCGAAATGCGGCTACAAAAAAATCTCCAACAGAAGGTGATCCTTACATCAACGACGAAACAATTGATGTATTAATGTTTGAACAAATTATGTCAACTCAGGAGGATAAAGATGAAGGAAAAGAAAAAGGTGGAAGAAGAGAAGAAGAAGAAGAAAACGAAGAAGTAGAAACAGAAGGAGAGAAGAAAGTTGAATGGGATGACCCAATATTGAATTAAACTCCAATAAAAAGACCGTGAAGTAGACCTACCGGGAAAACCACGTTGAAAAATATTCGGCAAGTATACTATCTCATAGGTGGCGTGGTAACATGTACATATTATCGGGAATATAACTTTAGAATGACCTTTTCTTGGAAATGGTGAATCTTAAGAGAAAAAGTGTGAGGATCATTCTTGTAAGGAACTAGAAAAATCTACAATATTTGATTGGGCTTTTACCATCATAAAACTGACTGATTCGCAAATACAATCGAAAGATCCATTTTTGTCAACTTTGACCTCACCTCAATTTTTACGGGATCTATAGAGACTTTTTGCAAATTTATTGTAATGGTATCTCTAACGTTTATGTCAACTTTCAGCTCCTTGGGAATTCATATTTTGACCGGACTATTATGTTTCAAGATATTGTATCAATAGAATATAGATTGTATCGTTCTCCTGAGAATAATCTGATCTAAGATGCTTCTCTGTTGTCCACTTGCAGAAAGAATAACACTACACTCAACGTTAACTCGAAATACCGAAACAAAAAGCATATTTATTATTTGTGAATCTTATAGAGAGTAGAAATTATAGCACATATATCTATGAACTCAGCTTCTTGAGTGGTCAAAATACAAATCCACTTCACATCAGCACGAATATATTCTAGCCTTTTGTCAGCTCAAATTTTAAATAGTCTAATTTTGTATATTCTGTGGTCACAAAAGAGATGATATTCTGACTTCACACTACAAAAATCATTATTTCCGAAGTATGAGGTTGAACATCGGAATAAGAGGATTTGAAAGTGGACAAAGTGATGCAGGTGAATTGAAAAATACTCCAGGAGATGTTTGAATTACTATTATTCATCCTAATAGGAGAAGCCAACTGAAGAACAAGCATCATTGTGTAACGTGCGAGAGTGTGGAGGCTCATAAAAGTGGAGTAGGCTTGGACTTGACCACGCCGGGGCGAAGCCTTTCGTCCTCCCTGCATTGCACTGCACCGCATCACATCACCCCTCCCGAAGGAAGCCTCTAGCAATATTCTAGAAATGTGGTAGAACTTCCGAGAAATGGATATTTCTATATATAAAGTCAAGAAAACGACTTGAGTGGAATAGTGTAACGGTGAAGCTAGAGCAATGAATATCGAACAGTGAAGTGATCAGTGGATTTAAATAGTTAAATATAGATACCTGCGACTGTTCAAGTTTGTATCAAGTGATTTATGGATAATATGGTGTTGTTAGTGATATTCAGAAGAGTAAAACTTTTATTTTATTTTAAATTATTAAATAGTGACTCTTAATTCAATTATAAACTATTTCTTTAAGCAATAAACATTACAATACTGACGAATCAGCCTGCTCCCAATATTATCAAAAGTATTCGAGAAAATATTGCTCCAGCAGCTTGAACCAATTCTGGAAAGTAATAAATAAATTCCGCAGTTTTGGTATGAATTCAGAGAAAAACATGGCATGATTGAACAAATTTGCAAACAACAAGCAAAATTCTGAGCGATCTGGAAGAAAAGCGATACTGCTCAGCTACATTTTTAGGCATAAAGCAAGCTTTTGATGAAGTGTGGGAATAAGGCCTCTCATATAAAATCGGAAAGAATCTGTCCAGCGCAAACTACGAACTCTTTGAATCTCATCTAAGCGTTAGATTTTTTCAAAATAAATTCCAAAACAAATATTCGAAATTGAGCCCAATTACTTCAGGTGAAACCCAGGGAAGGGTCCTAGGCCCAATAATAATAATAATAATCAGCTTCATAACCCTAGTCGAGTTTTAGCCCCCTCCAGCTTCTTCCCCAATCCTACTCTGTTGAGCGCTTCATTCCTCCAATTTACGATGCCAGCCATTTTCAAGTCTTTGATTATATTATCGTCCCAACGAGTCTTAGGCCTGCCGTTAAGTCTTGTGTAGTGCAATTTTTGCTCATAAATTCTCTTGGGTACTCTATTCTCATCTATTCTCCATATGTGGCCCAGCCACCAGAGTCTATCAACTGTTATTATAGCAACAATATCTGGTTCTTCATATAGTTCCTGTAATTTGTGGTTCATTCGTATCCGATATCCATCTCTGTCACGAATCGGGCCATAAATTCTGCGTGAGATTTTCCGTTTAATAACTCCCAGATTATTTTCATCGTGCTGGGTGAGAGTCCAAGTCTCTGAAGCGTAGGTAAGGACAAACCTGACAATAGATTTGTATACTCTCAGTTTTGTGGTGATGCTAGCTTGCCAGCTTTTTAATAGGCCAGAGTATGCATAACAGCATCTATAGGCCAGGATGATCCTTATGATCACTTCATTCGAAGTGTCATTTTTACTGGTTATTATACTGCCCAGATATATAAATTCTGGTACTATTTTGGAATTTAAGTTTTGGACTTGTAAGTATTCCTGGTTTTGTTCTCGTCTCGATAGTATCATGACTTTGGTCTTATCTTGATTAATTTGAAGTCCTATTCCCCTAGCGGAGTTGATAATTGCCTCGCATGTTTCTTGAAGTGTATGCCGATATCTGCTAGCTATAACTATATCGTCCGCGTATGCCATAACTTGATACCCGTGAAGAAAATCATTTCCATCCACTCTTATGTGGGAGTCTCTTATGATTTTTCTCAGGACAACATCGAATAGGAGACAAGCTAATGCATCTCCCTGCCTAGGGTCCCTGTTGATGATGAATTTATCCAACATTCCATTTTGTATTCATACTGTACTGTACGTGTTGCTCATTGTGCTTTTGCACAGCCTGATAAGTTCATTTGGATATCCAAACTCAGCCATTGCTTGCCATATTTAAGCTCTGTTGATGCTGTCATAGGCTGTCTCGAAGTCTATAAATAAACAATGCATGTCTATGTCGTGTTCCTAGCTCCTTTCAAGTATCAAGTGCATCTATTTTGCCTAAGCCCTGCCTGATATTCTCCGATTATATTCTTGCTTTCGACAAACTCTAGTAATTGATCGTATAGTATGGTGAAGAAGATTTTTGATTGAGTTACTTTGTTTGAAATGCTGTTTGGTATCTTTTATATTTCGGTACAGACTCCAAGCCATGTTTAATTCTCTAGATTCTTCAATCTCTTCAAACTTTTTATTCAGCAGAGTCCTTTTGTTCCTCCTACATACTTGAGACGCTTCTTTTCTCTTCGCTCTGTAATCACTCTCGCTTTGCCTTGTTGTTCTTTGTATTAACTTTGCGTAAGCATGATTTCTTACTTCTATAGGTTCCTTACATTCGTCATTATACCACTTCTTCCGCACTATGTTCGTATTTTCTCCAAGTATTTTGTTTGCTTAATAAGCTAGTCCTTCTTTTGAGACCTCCCAAAGTCTTACATCGGGCTGATCTTCTTCATCTGAAGCTGTTTAGTTGAGCTACTATGCAATCTTTATTATTTTTCTTATATATTTTTTCTGTTTAATTACGATACTTTTAAGCTTTATAATATGTTTGTTGCCGACTAAAAGTTTGTAACCCTCAGTTACATTTTTATATTTTAGAAAGTTTTCTCGCCGTAAAGGAATTTATTGCCTTACATCTGTTGACCAGGCTTGAGCCTGTCGTGTTTCTTTGCAATTTGTTCTGGGTTGCGTTTTCCCCGCGCCCTTCTTTTTCACCCCATTTTCTTTCAAGATAGTTTTGTTAGTCATGTTTTGGAATAGTTACTTATTTGCGGTCAACAGAGGAGCATCTTGACCACTGCATCTTTATGCATGTTGGTGTCTAGTTTTAAATTTATATTCGTTGTATGTTTTATTGCAGTGTGTAAATAGTAGTTTATTTTTTTTTCATGTTGGTTGTGTTGTATATATATCTGTAAATTCGAGCGAGTGAAATATATAAAACAAAAAATTAGCTCTCTTGTTCTTATTCACGCCATCTTGAGAAAACGCCACAACACGTTTGCTACCCCAACATATGGTCCTTCGAGCGCGGATTATTCTGCCAGAATCTACACAACATCCTGCAATAATCAACATCCACCAAAGAAGTGTCGATAAAGGTCTAACGTCGGTAAGTCTCCAATCAATCCTATTCTTTATCGTATTTGTATAATTCCGAACATCGAAAATGATCTTAAACCACTACGCATCAAACGCGGAGCTATCAAAGCTCGAATCACAAACTTTCACAAATATTTAACAACTTTGAACGTAACTGCCAGCTCTGCAATCAGCGAGTTAAAAACTCGTAGAAACAAATGCGAAGCGTTGTGGGATGACTTTCAAGATATACAGTTAAAAATAGAAATGTTGGAAAATGAATCTGCCGTGGAGTATACTGCATCTGTTGAACGCGAAAAAATTGAAGATCAATATTTTGAAACTATGTCGCTTGCTGATGAGCTATTGTCTAGTCATCTAGACAACCAATCAAATCAAACAATGTCTCTGTCCTCAAATCCAAATGTATCAATGCGATCGAATGTACGGCTACCGGAAATAAATTTGCCAAGGTTTTCTGGGCCCACAGAAAACTGGTATGATTTTTATAATTCGTTTGATTCTCTAATTCATTCTAACAATCAGCTATCAAAGATACAGAAGATGCAATATCAAAAATCCTCGTTGTATGGTGAAGCGGCTGAAACTCTTTCTGCAATGGAAATATCAGAAGAAAATTATAATAACGCTTGGCAATTACTTAAAGATCGCTATGACAACAAACGTTTAATTATTACTGAGCACATACAAGCGATTCTGGACATCCCATCGCTACAAAAAGAAAATGGCAATGCATTACGTCAAATACTAGACAACTTAAATAAGCACACGCGTATCCTCAAATCACTGGAATGCAATGTAGATGACTGGAATGATATTCTTATCGTTTTAATAAGCAATAAATTTGATAGCACCACTTTAAAGGAATGGGAATCAATTCAAGATTGTAACAAAATGCCAACTATTAAACAATTAATGGAATTTCTTACAAATAAATGTCAAATTTTAGATGCAATGAATCGTAAATCATCGGCTGCCTTCGTGAGTAATAGGAAACATCCGATTAATAACACAAAGGCTTCGAATAGAAACTGTTCATTTCCTCATGCGTCTACATCTCACAAATCAGCATGCGGCTTTTGCAATGAAGGTGGTCACATCATTTATGACTGTAAAAAACTTGAGGGTCTACCCGTCGATCAACGAATCAAGCAAGTGAAGGAAAAAGGTTTTTGCATTAATTGTCTTCGTAAGTGGCACAATACCTATAAATGTACAGCTAGTTCATGCCGTAAGTGTAGAAAACGACATCATTCTTTGCTGCACCTCGAAGTCTCATCTACAGCAAACAATAATTATTCGAGAACCGAAACTCAGAATAATGACACTTCTGCGAAATCTACCTCTTCTCCTGATACAACAGTATCCGCCATTTGTAGTCCATCAGAGGACAATCCTACTAGCACTCAGTGCCTTCTAGCAACCGCTATTATTCAAGTTTTTGATAATGATGGTTTAGCACATAAATGCAGAGTTGACTCCGGAAGTCAATCCTGTTTTATAACGGAAGATCTTATTAATAAATTACGCGTACCAATTGACAATATAAATATGTCAGTCGCAGGTATCAACAACTCCTGTTCTACAATCAAAAATGCGCGAGGGTCAAGATACAATCTTCATTGAATGACTTTCAAGCTCATATTCAATGCTGCGTTCTCCAAAAAACTACTGGCCAATTGCTTCTTATGTCAAAGAAGCGGTAAAGATTCCCGGAAATATAAAATTGGCGGATCCCTCATTCAACATATCGAGCAAAATTAATATGCTCCTCGGCGCAGATATATTTTGGAAAATTCTTTGCATCGGCCAAATTAAAGCATCTGCTAACCAACCATACTTACAAAAAACTCATTTTGGCTGGATAATTACAGGTCCCATTGTAACAAATAATTTTATTGAAAACAACACGACTTCCTGTCAATTATCTGTCAACAAACAATTAGATTCCAATATAAAACGTTTCTGGGAAATAGAAGAGTTATCGTTAAAGCCGGCCCTGTCTGGGCAAGGAATAGAATGTGAAAATTATTTTAAGTCAACTGTCAGTCCCAACGATACCGGAAATTTTGTTGTCAAATTGCCGATTAAAACCGAAACTATTAATAAGTTAGGAGACACAAAACTATTAGCTTTGAAACGGTTTTATTCCTTAGAAAGAAAGTTCGGAAAGCAACCAGATTTGCACAAACAATACAAGCAGTTTATTGAAGAATATATTGAACTAGGTCATATGACGCTATCTCCGAATCTAACAAAATCGGCTGATCTCCCAATTATCTATTTACCCCACCACGCCGTCCTCAAGGAATCTAGTACGACAACCAAACTTAGGGTAGTCTTTGATGGTTCCGCTGAATCATCAACAGGATATTCATTAAATGACGCGTTATTGAAAGGTCCAACAATTCAACAAGATTTAATTTCAATATTCATCAGATTTAGGACTCATAAATACGTCTTAACAGCTGATATCACCAAAATGTACCGTCAAGTATTGGTAGATAGTAATCACACTCAGTTACAACGAATATTTTGGAGAAATTCAACTGAGGATAAAATTAAATCTTACGACTTGCAAACTGTCACATACGGGACCAAACCTGCATCGTTTCTGGCTACACGAGCTATCCATGAGCTCGCGGACACCGAAAGCAACAACTTTCCTATAGCTTCGAAAATAGCGACACGTGATTTTTATGTAGACGATTTGCTCACGGGCGCAGTATCTAAAGAAGAATGTGTGCAAATTCGTGATCAGATGATTGCTATGTTGAAAACCGCAGGTTTTGAACTTAGAAAATGGATTTCAAATTGCCCACAACTAACTGATGATTTACGTTCCGAACAAAATCAAGATCACTTAGTTGTAGATTTAGACAAAAACGAAAGTGTAAAAACGCTGGGATTGTCTTGGAATGCGAAAGATGACACTCTCTACTATACATTATTGTCTCCATTAAACGGATCTCGAATCACTAAATGCACCATTTTGTCAACTATTGCTAGGCTTTTTGACCCGCTTGGTCTTCTTGGACCTGTCATTGTCGTAGCAAAGGTATTTATGCAGAATCTTTGGCAACTTGCTTTAGCGTGGGACGAATCCGTATCGGCCGAAATGCATACAAGTTGGCTGCAATATTCCAATGATCTTTCTAAATTGAATTCCTTATCTATCCCAAGATGTGTGATAAAAATGAACAATGCATCGAAAATAGAATTACACGGATTCTGCGATAGTAGCGAAATCGCATATGGCGCTTGCGTATATATAAAAGTCATTAACAATGAAGAATATTCGGTAGAACTAATTTGCTCAAAGTCACGCGTTGCACCACTGAAAGCTGTATCACTGCCCAAGCTCGAACTGTGTGGCGCACTGCTATTAGCTCATCTTTTAAAAAAGGTGCAACAATCGATAACCTTTACGAATTATAACGTTTATTGCTGGACTGATTCCACAATTGCATTGACTTGGATCAAGACGACCTCTAAGACTTGGAAAATCGAGTTAGCGAAATTCAAGACCTAACCAATGGCCATATTTGGCAGCATATAAAGTCCAAAGAAAATCCAGCCGATATTCTCTCTCGGGGCTGTACAAGCAATTTATTGTTGGAATCAACACTTTGGTGGAATGGTCCAAAATGGTTACAGAGCAACAAAAATTTGATAATCGATCCCATAAACATGAAAATATCAACAGCAATACCAGAACAACGTTCAATAGTATCTTATATTACAACAACTGTAAATTGTGATATTTTAAATAAATTTTCCTCGTTTGATCGACTGATTCGCGTAATAGCTTATTGTTTACGTTTCGTGAATAATTCAAGGAAACAAGGCCATTCTGCTACAAAAAACGTAGTGCTAACCACGTTAGAATTAAATTCAGCGCACAATATCATAATCAAACTCATTCAACTAGAAAACTTCAGCGACGATATACAGAAAATCAAAGATGTCGGTCAGGTACATCATAAGAGTAAGCTTTCAGCGCTGAAACCATTTATTGATAGTGATGGCCTTCTGCGGGTAGGCGGTCGTCTACACCATTCTGATTTGAAATTTGATCAAAAACATCAGTTAATCTTACCCCGATCACATCATGTAACAAAACTAATATATGAACAAAAGCATATCAATTCATTTCATGCCGGAATTCAAACAACTTATCTGCGGTAAGAGAGCAATATTGGCCAATTAATGCTAAAGGCTCAATATGCCATGTCATCCGGAATTGCGTTAAATGTTTCAAGACCAAACCGGAAACGAAGTTTCAAATAATGGGCAGCTTACCTGCGAGCCGTTCTGAGGGTCTACGCCCATTTTATAATTGTGGGGTGGATTATTTTGGACCTTTATACGTTCGTGAGGGGAAACGAAGAAATTCAAAAACAGTAAAAACTTACGGTGTCATCTTTGTATGTTTCGCCGTTAAGGCAGTTCACTTAGAATTGGTAAGTGATCTCACTAGTGAAACCTTTATTGAAGCGTTGAAAAGATTCGTAGCTCGCAGAGGACGTCCTGCCAATATGTACTCTGATAATGGGACAAATTTTGTTGGTGCGAGCAGAGAACTCTTAGCTTTACTCAAGCAAGCGCTAACCGATGAAACAAGACAACATTTGTGTGAAAAAATGGCGAACGAAAAGATTAACTGGCATTTTATTCCTCCCAAGGCGCCGCATTTTGGAGGGCTCTGGGAGGCGGCTGTTAAATCTGCGAGGCATCATCTTCGCCGAACAGTTGGAAATGCTGCATTGACTTTCGAAGAAATGAATACTTATTTGATGCAAATTGAATGTATATTAAATTCTCGACCTATCACCCCAATTTCATCTGATCCGTCTGATTTATCAGCATTAACTCCTGCCCACTTCCTGATTGGAGATACTTCTAACTCTGTAACAGAAGCCGATGTGACGCTGGTAGCCAGCAATCGACTGTCTCGCTGGCAGCATATCCAGCAGCTCCGACATTTCTGGGAAAGGTGGAGGAAGGAATATCTCCACCTTCTACAGATGCGTACCAAGTGGAAGCAACCAGGGAGGATGCTACATCAGGGGCAACTGGTCATCATCCAAGAGGACAACCTTCCCCCGTTGGCCTGGAGGCGGGCTCGCGTCAAGGAACTACATCCGGGACATGATGGCGTCGTACGTGCCGCGACAGTCAAAACAGCCAATGGGGACATCAAGCGCCCTGTCAATAAACTATGTATTGTTCCTGTGGACAATTAACAGTGTTTTGTGGGTGCTAAAATTTTGTAAGGTCAATATGGTGTTGTATCGTGATAGGCAAAAGGTACTAACATTTTATTGAAGGGCTTTCCTTCAAGGTGGCCGGTGTGTTTAGTCGAGCTACTATGCAATTTTTATTATTTTTCTTATATATTTTTTCTGTTTAATTAAGATATTTTTAAGCTTTATAATATGTTTGTTGCCGACTAAAAGTTTGTAACCCTCAGTTACATTTTTATATTTTAGAAAGTTTTCTCGCCGTAAAGGAATTTATTGCCTTACATCTGTTGACCAGGCTTGAGCCTGTCGTCTTTCTTTGCAATTTGTTTTGGGTTGCGTTTTCCCCACGCCCTTCTTTTTCACCCCATTTTCTTTCAAGATAGTTTTGTTAGTCATGTTTTGGAATAGTTACTTATTTGCGGTCAACAGAAGAGCATCTTGACCACTGCATCTTCATGCATGTTGGTGTCTAGTTTTAAATTTATATTCGTTGTATGTTTTATTGCAGTGTGTAAATAGTAGTTTATTTTTTTTCCATGTTGGTTGTGCTGTATATATATATCTGTAAATTCGAGCGAGTGAAATATATAAAACAAAAAATTAGCGCTCTTGTTCTTATTTACGCCATCTTGAGAAAACGCCACAACACGTTTGCTACCCCAACAGAAGCTTTATCAGTAAATTTTTTCGTTGAGCTTTCATATCGGATCCTGATTTCCCCATCTTCTAGTTTATCTAGATTCTGTCTTATTTTGCTCGATTCTTGAATACTTCTGGTTACAGTTATCTTTTGCTTCAGTTTGACTCTTACCAAAAAGTGGTCTGAGTCTAGGTCCAGCCCTCGCATACTTCGAATATCCATTATGTTGGATGCATGCTTTGCACTTTTCAGGACATGGTCAATTTGATTGGTTGTGGTGCCATCTGCTGAGGTACACGTTCCTTTGTGAGTTATCTTGTGAGGCTGGTAGGTACTGCTTACTACGCTATGTGTACTATAGTTGCAAAATTCACAGCTCTTTGCCCATTATCATTGCATTCCGAGTAAGGACTGTGTTTACCTATTGTATGTAGGTATAAAACTAATTTCATGTCCTAATTTCGCGTTAAAGTCTCCTATGAAGATTTTCATACCATGCTTAGGAATTTTTGCGGCTACTTTTTCCAGCTTGACATAGAAATCGTCTTCTATGCTATCCTAGACCCAATACTTCTCTTAGTTCACACAGCTGACCTGTCCACGTTCACACACGTTATGACCGAATGGTTACAAAAAATCAAAATCAAAGTTAACACAACAAAATCAGCACATATCACTCTTACAACCAGAAGGGAAACGTGACCGCCCGTACATCTTAACAACCCCCCACTACCACAAGTCGACGAAGTCAGATATCTAGGGCTACATATAGGCGAAAGATTGACGTAGAAAAAACATATTCATACCAAAAGAAAACAATGGATCTGAAAACAAAGCAAATTTACTGGATATTAGACAGATATTCAAAACTATCTACGGACAATAAACTACTATTATACGAAACAATGCTAAAGTTAGTTTGGACATACGGCATATAGATATGGGCCTCTGCAAGCAACTCTAATTTAGATACAATGACAAAGACATGAATCTTAAACATCAAAAACAATACTAAATGCCCCATGGTATGTGAAAAATACAAACATATACAAAGACCTCTACATGAATTCATCAAGAGGTGAAGTGAAAAATATCAGCGAGAAATACCCAAATTGTTCGACAAAACACCCTAATTACACTGAAGTGAATCTTCTGGATAACAGCCTTGATAGCCATAGATTGAAACGCTTCATCCAACTTGATCGATCACACAAATTTGAATGAAAGAAAGAAAAAATAAGTCAACTATAGTATTAATTAGTTCACAACAGGAATACTTGTCATTGGGCATGATTTTCTTCATTATATAATTATATGTATATTCATTAATATTTACTCATTGTTAACTGTAACAGATTGTGATGAAAGGCCAAATATATATATATTCATTTATATATATATATATATATATATATATATATATATATATATATATATATATATATATATATATATATATATATAATAGCAAAATACTATAAACAACACAAACCGCGCCTAGGTGGCAGAATTTTCTTGAAGAGTTTATGGTCAGAGATATCAGACTTTCTCTAGCAAACATCTGATGTCATGCTTTAAAATATAAATGGTGCTCCCTATAATATTATTTATGGGTTTATAATATCTAAAATAGTCCTCAAATCCAAGATATTGCACAGTTTGTATTGATAGGATCAGAAAGGTGAATGAAGTAGGAGAACGTCGCAGATGAATGTGTGGCTCAGTGCTCAGAGTAATTGCTGGTTCGATGATGCATGAGGCTCATATCGACTTCATATTAAAAAATGGTCTGAGCTCATACGTGTGCTTGTATACGGAATTGACGTTGAGTGAGACTCGTTGTTTCATCATTCTGCAGTGTGATATGTCGTGTAATGAATAATGCAGGTAAAACATGATTGAATCTTTTTTTAATGGAGTATGACTCAAATTAAATTGTATTTTGTACATACCCAATAAGAAGACATAAGAAATCGCAATGATATGAGAAGTTTGAGGAGAATATCTCTCAATGAGCTCTACAGGGTATTGTAAAAAATATAATTGCATTCGATGTAATCATCTTCGTTTTCGAAATGAATGGTAAACATTCCTGTGTATTTCAATTCGCCTCAGAAAAAATAACTCACCAATATAACTATAGAGCTGTTGAGTGGAATAACGCCTCCTATGAGTGAATTAGGAGTCTGGTCTATCGACTGAATCAGTATTGAAGTGAACTTGTGAAATAAAAACAAACATTAATTTGTATTTCTTGGATCAACAATAATTATATTGGATACCTCTGACCTCACATCATGGTCCGAGTAGCACATAGTCCATTCACATAATAATGATAAAGTCTCTTCAAGCTAGAACATAAAATAAAAGTTGAAAATGCATGTCATCCAACAGAAAATAGATCAATGAGTTAGTTACGTCTGATAGGTTCTCATGATTTTTCCAAACATGAAGGACCAGTCTCACTCACTTCAAATTAGGTCAATTACTTTCAGTATTTTCAAATTGATACCATGAAAGAATGATGGAAACTATACTCAACGTGGGATAGCTATCTTTCCAACTAATACCTGGTTTAATAGAAAAAATAGGTCAAGAAATGTATCACAAAGTTGAGAGTTGATATTAAATTTGGATCTATCGCCTTGAGAGTACTCTTTTTGGCTAACTATGCACTTATCTAAACGTTGCTCCATCAAAGCCCTTCCACTCAAATTGCTATCCTTACAACTTAGTTTTAACAGTGTACAATTTTATTTTTGAGAGAGCCAGAGCTTGCATGTTGATAGATTTGGAAAATAAAGTGGATATGGATGAACAGGGTTTTTTTCAGGCAAAAAACTTGTGGATCAGAGACAGGTTGTGACACGAGCTTTGTTCTGATAAATAAGGAAATCGTTGACTCAATGTTTTGGTCTCCTTCTCTATACATCATTTTGCAAACATTTTAGTAGGCTCTTGTCATACTTTTGAAGCTCACAATTTCTATTCACGAAATAGATTTTGATCAAACCATGCCCTCACTATGGAAAAAAAAAATGATGCTTGATTTTGATCAAAGTGCCTTCTCAGGGCTATGAGAGTCACTTGTTTTTTTTTGAGAACTCTTAATTCTCATCCTAGGATTATATTCATAGATCCAATGTGCGTATATTGGCTCTCCTGTATATGTTAGAGCAAAAGTACAGAAGTGAAATGTGATTTAAAATCAATTTTTATTCATAAAAAGTCTTTATTTAATACAGTACAATATCTGTAGCATTAGATATTTAGGAAATTAAACATGAAATTTTCGTCTAAAATCAGATAACCATGGAAATAAAGAACGAGTGGAACAAGCTTCCATTCTAACAGTTCAATTCCGTGTTATTACAACAATTAACAATGGTGGAAAGCTGTTTGAAATCAGTTTTTACTTGTGAAAGGTTTTCATATAATTCAGTAGAGTATCTGTAGCACCTTCAAAAAAATCTGACGTGGACATCATGTGACTTACTTGTATATCATTGGATATATATAATCAAACACAACATCTCACTATTCTACGGCTATTCGGTTGCTATGGAAGCAGTAGATCATCATTCTTATGCTACAACATTCCTAAATACTAATTTCCAGGATTCTACGGCAAAAAGCTCCGAATTTATGCGCAAAATTCCCAGATCGTCAAGAATAGTGCCACTTTCGACTCAGTCGAACTCAACAAAAATAGGATATGAGCCTTTAGACAGTACTATCATCTTGAATACTGTATTCCAATATTCTACGTTAAATCGTTTTAGATTTATGCGGAAAATTGAGAAATGTTTCGAGTAAACTGCACTCTCGGCTAAGCCGATCACAATAATAATGCAAGGTGTACAACTAGATGCTATAAAAGTAATTTATACAAAATCTCAATATTTTGCGGCTGATTATTTTGAATTTATGAGAAAAATTCGAAAAGTCTGTAATATGAAGTGCACTTCCGGCTTAGTCGATTGGGACAAAAATAGGAGATGATCATTTAGATGCTACAGTAATTTCAAATACTGAATTCCAGTATCCTATGGCTAATCATTCTAGATTTATGCGGAAAATTCAAAAAAAGGATCAGGTAAAGTGCACTTCCAGTACATACGATTGCAACCATAATGCGAGATGCACATCAGATCCTAGAACCTATACCAGTCTTCTATACAAAATTTCAGCATTATAACATTTGACGAATTCTGAGATCTGCGAGTTACGCACATACACACATATATATGTACCGACATCAAGCCAAAAATAGTCAAAATGGATTCAGGGATGCTTAAAATGGATATATCCATAAAAATATCGATATGTGAGTTCTGTCGGTTTCACAATATTCCCTTGTACTTTTAGACCGTCAGATAATCGTAGATTTCACTGCGTCATTTTGTTTTTCATGCCTTCAAGAGGTTTGATAAGTATGTATATTTGGAGTTCAATAATGCTGAAATTAAAGATGGACCGTGTGACCAACATGATGAAATTTAATTTACATAATTAATTTTGAAAAGTGCCATATTGTTTGACGAAACGTAATATTTGCCAAAACGAGCGAAGCGAGTTGTGCAAATTACGTGAGTCAAACAATATGGCTTTTCATAACGTATTCTGTACAAAATTTTATCTAATTCCGTCAGAATAATTTTATCTATATTTTTGAATGAGAACATCTCTCACGTTACATCACAAAATTCAGATGACTGTGATTCATGACCATCTATTTTTACTACAGAAACAAAAGTGCGCTGGAATAAACAAATATCGTATTTTCACAAAACGTCTAAATAATTTTTAAAAATGTACCCAAGCAGTGATATCCTGAGTGCTATAGTACTCTTTGATATTAAAGACTCTGCCAATGCTGCATATTGTAAATAATAAATAATTCTTTTAATTGTACGCAGATAGGTATAATTGATTAGCTCTGAAACATGGCCAGTTATGTAAAGTCATTACGTAACTACTTTACGCAACTGTTGCAGGACAGTTATGAAAAATGGGACGTTTCATAACGTCAGAAATTGATGTAAAATTTGACTTTTCAAAACGGAATTGGATAAATAACTATTCAAATTTGTATGAAAGAGCATGTTCTGATCCAATTTTGTCGCTTTTGTCATGGTTACGAAATTAAATTCAGGGAAAAATATTTTGATATTTAAAATGTCAAACAAAATTGAAAAATTGATTACAAATTACCATTGCCTACCTTATAATTTCAATTTAACTGATTGTTTTATACCGGCAAATTCTGAATGTCTGTTATACTCATAAACTGCACTTCCGGCTTGGCCGATTGATACAAAAATAGTAGATAACAATTTGATGCTACAACAAGTTCAAACACTAAATTTCAATATGCTATGGCTGATCATTCTAGATTTATGTAAAAAATTTGGGTAAAGTTTCAAGTAAAATGCACTTCCGGTAAAGACGATGGGAACCATAATGCGAGGTGCACAACTAGACCCTATACCAGTCTCAATACAAAATTTCAATTATACGTTCAACTAGTTTTGAGATTTGCGAGTTACGCACAAACGCAAGAATGCACGCACGCACGAACATACGTACCGACATCAAGCCAAAAATAGTCAAAATGGATTCAGAAATGCTCAAAACGGATATTTCCATGAAAATATTGATAGGTGAATTTTGTCGGTTTCACAATACTTACTTGTACAAGTAAGTAAAAATCTCCATGGCTATCTGATACAACAGGTCTGATCGGATAGCCAGATTTGTGAAGTTTCGGGAGCCCATACAGAACTGGAGTACGCGGATTCATAGGTATGATGTATATTTTATGCAAGAGAAAATCACTGTGTAGTTTCAATTCCTTTCTTAGGGAAGTGACGGAAGAATTAGTTGGATTGGAATTTATTTTGAGAAAAGTGTCACACTTGATGAAGGTTTCAACTCTTCCAATGTAGTCTGCTCTATAAAGGATGCTTATGCAATTTAATTTAATTCGCGGTTTACGAAACCAGTTCTTACGAGATTTTTTGAATAGTTTCCGAGTTTTTTCAGTTTTTTTCAGTTGTAGTTTGGATTTTGTTGAACAGATTGGATATATCTTTATATATAATTTTACATTTTTTCAGTGCTTTATAACCGCTTTTTCACATTTTTTCATTAACATGACACTAGCGGGCTACTTGACGCCGTTTTCTTTTGTGAAGATCCTGTAATTTTATTGTGTAAGCTACCATTTTGTATTTTTTGATTTGTTAAAATTTCTACCTGCTTGTATGTTTGTTTGTTTTACATTTTATTTTCTCTCATTGTAGTCTCTCCGGTAGTCTGAGGATGATCACCCAGTGATCGGAACCGGTAACTAAATCAAAATTAGAGAACAGTGTGATTGAGAATTTTATGGTTTTTTCATTGAAAAAAGCCCTTACCAATTCCTAATATCAGTCACACTTGGGTTTCCCTATTCCCTTATAATAAAAATATAGATTCTATCAAATTTTAAGTTTCTTTTATTATAAATAACTATCAATACACACACATAAATTCATGTTTTATAGACATTTACAACAAGATTTTAACAATTAGATATGTTTTTTTTTCTTTATAAATTTGACAGCTGTCAAACAAACAAATAGTTGCCATAAGAATGAATAAAATGCTATTTGATCAAGCTATGTATTTTACATTAAAATGTTTTTCGAATGTCAAACATCAAATAAAAAAATCTAATTTAGCAGCAATTAAGGCTGTCGTAGATAAAATATTGAATGATACACGTTTGATACAGCTAGTGTAATGAAACTTGAGTGATAAAAACACTCGGCTAATCGCCTCGTGATTTAACATCGCACACGTTTCATTACAACGGCTATATCAAACTTGTATCATTAATATCTATTATGACACCCAAATAGAAAAAGTAATAATCAGTTTTAGTCTTTTAGCAATTTCAATTTATTTTCAAGATATTTAGAGCCCGCGAAAAATATTTTCTATTATCGTATTACGAGGGGAAGTCTGGTATCTGAAAGCCAAAGAAGGGATAGATAGCCTCGCGTCATTTGTTCAGTTTCAACGAGGGTGTTGATCCGACGGAAGTTCGGGGCCGATTACGAACACAGTTTGGGAAGAGAACACTTTCATGAACGCGAATTCAATGAAAAATAAGCTTGTAAATCGGTAAGATGATGGCGTCAATTTTCTGATATTCTCAGTGAGTTTCGTTGATTGATTTTCTTCATTATTGTCAGAAAATAAATGCTTCCTACTACAGGTGTACATATCGTTCAAACCATACATATTTTACTTACCTAGGGAGGTCATATAAATAGCTCACTCAATCCTCAGAATTCTTTCATCTTTCGTTGCGAAATTAATGCGTTCTAAACTTGAGATAGGTACCAAACTGACTCGATCAACTTCAACTGTTCTCTTTTTATCGTCTGTAGTTTTTGATGAGTATTTTTTCAAATTGCTAGTATAATATGAAAGAAGCGAATAACTTTCAATAATTGAGAATTAGCTTGAACTGTTTTATTCAATAAAATGTATACCAACTCACACAACTCAATCTCAAAACAATTATATCTATTTTTCTTTTCTATTCTTGAATGAAGTACTTGTTTGGGTATCTCAATGGTCATATTGCCCTGCTTTTTATTATCTTTTACACAGTGGCTGCCAACATTGTTATGAACGAGTAAAATAGTATATGACGTTATTTTCTACTTCCGTAGGTTATCATTAGGTTGATAATAATTCTATTTACTTATTCCAATTAGAGTAATAATCATAATTAATGTTGTACTGACTGATTTATCCAAGTGGAATTACGTCTTCTCTGTTTTCCTCACAATCAAACAGAATTGAACAATAACTTTTTTTTTCTACGCTTCTAAATAGCCCTGGATCGTCAATCAATAAGAGTGCCCAAGTAACGATGAACGATGACCGACCGTCGATCAAAATGTGACGTCAGATTTTGGACATATTAAAATCATAAACTGACCATCATAATTCGACGACATATGACGTTGAATTGACATCACATGTTGAGTCAAATTGTGGTCATAAATTGACGTCAGGAAATGAGGTCAGAAAGTACTGAAGTAACGTTATAATTTGATGTAGTTTCAGCGTTACAGAAAATCATACTTATTCTTTTCAAGCTCTGTAGTCATATTTTTTCAGTCAGTGTAGGTACTTCTCAAATAAACTTGACTGAAAATCTGACGTGAACATCACGGGACTTACTTGTACATCATTGGATATATATATATATATATATATATATATATATATATATATATATATATATATATATATATATATATATATATATATATATATATATATATTCGTTCCACAGTTATTCGTTTTGGATTAACCCAGAGATTCTAAGAATCTGTCAAGTAGAATGCGCTTTCAGCCAAATCGGTTGCTATGGAAACAGTAGGCCATTATTCTAATTCTACAACATTCCTTAATACAGATTTCCAAAATTCTAAGACTACCAACATAACTGATTTTATGCGCAAAATTAAAAAATAAACTCCTACTGAAGTGCACTTCTGGCTAAGTCTATTGTTATGAAAATAGTAGGCAATCATTCAGATGCTACAGCAGACTAAAATACTAAATTTCAATATTCTACACCTGATCGTTCCGAATTTATGCGAAAAATTTCAAAAGACTGTCAAGTAAAGTGCACTTCCGACTCGGTTGATCTCAATAAAAATAGGATATGAGCTCCTCCGGTTCAGTCGATAGCAATAATAATGCAGGACGTACAACTAGATATTTTTAAAGTGCCTAATACCAAATTTAAATATTCTACGACTAATTGTTTAGAATTCATGCGGAAAATTCAAAAAGTCTGTCATATGAAGTGCACTTCCGGCTCAGCCGATTGTAACAAAAATAGAAGATGACCAATGAGATGCCACAGCAATTTCAAATGCTAAATTCCAGTATCCTACGGCTGATCACTCTGGATTTAAAAATTAAAAAAAAAAGTCTCAATTAAAGTGCACTTTCGGCTTAGCCGATCGCAATCATAATGCAAGATGTACAATAAGATGTTATAGAAGTTCTTTATACGAAATTTCAATATGCTATGGCGGATCATTTTATATTTATGCAAAAAATTCGAAAAATGTTTCAAGTAAAATGCGCTTCTGGCCTGGCCGATTCTTACAAAAATAGCAGATAACTATTCTGATACAATATCTAGCTGAAATACTGAATTTTAACATCCCACGGTCGATCATCCAGGATATATTAGAGAAATTGTTTTCTATGCCGTGATAGGTCAAATCGATCCTATTATAATAGTCCAAAGATTGCAATGGATTGAAGCTATCAAAATATTAAACATTGGAAACAGGAAAAGTACACGTGTATGTGGAATACATTTACAGAATGGTTTTCATTAGAAGTATTTAAATTTCGCGTGTTCCATTAGAATGTACTTGTTTCGGCATTTGTTGTATAATTTAATCTTTTTTAAAGTATTTTCACTTGGTAAATGTTAAAAATTGTCGTTATAAGGCGATAAAATAATGATATTAGTCATTAGATTGTTATGTAGGTATCGAATGACATTATGACATTGATTATGGAATATTTTCGAAACTTGGCATGCGTTGACTCCACTATATATTTTTGGTCTATATTCATAAACTATCTCTCACCTTGAATATTTTCTCCTGTATTTCCAATGATTTTTTTCTATAATTTTGAAACCCCATTTGGAAGCACATACATACAACTAGGGAATGCAAGGGGCTGACACATATGAAGCTATTCCGTTCATACAAATATGAATCGTTAAAACCATAGCAAAAAATATTTAATTAGGTGTAAAGAAGTAAAAAGTGGATGAACAATGATTCGATATTTATCGACATGAGTACCACAAGTTTATTCTTCAAAAAACGTTATCCACACAAGCAATATAGTACAGATTATCAACTCACTGCAACATAGTGTTTTTTTTTTTTTAAATATGTCCTAAGGAATGGTTACTGATGATGTATTGTTATTATATCTTATTTTGAAATAGTGTAAAGACAGATTGATTGTATTTGATTTGAAACTGTGCAATGAGATCTTTTACATTACTCTGTACACTGAAAACTACATAAGTCTTGATACTATAAGTGAAGAATATTGCTCTTAAGTCTCCAAATAAGAATGTGTAGTGTTGAAGATGCTGATAGCAGAGTTATCTACTGGATAAAATCAAATTTATTCTCATATTGGCCCATTTATGTTGTGATTTGTTTCTATGTCTGCAGGAAAAAAAGATTGCACCAACAGTCATGTCGAACATCTATAAGAAATATTTAATCATATAATTTGAGTTTCATTAATCGATAGTAAGTGCTCTCACCAATATGACTATGGTACTATCCATAGAAATCACGCCTCCAACTTTGAAATCCAGAGTGTGATCAATTGATTGAATCAATAACGAGTTGAACTTGAAACAAAAGAATTAGATGAACCTATTCTCACAAAGAGATAAGTGAGCCTTCTTGCATTACCTCTGGTACCACATCTGATTCCAAGTAACAAATGCTCCAATCACATAACATTGGCCACGTTTCTTCAAGCTAAATGAGAAAACAATGTTTTGAATATATCTTTCTGAGTTTAATAACTGTAAATTGACCGAAGTGACGAAAGGTCAACTAAAAGATAGTCGGGGAACTAGCGACATTTCTTGGTGACGCATTTGCTCGTCGATGGAAGTACATTAGAGTGTTCTATTAGTTCACGAATATAACGAAAACAGATCAGTTAGCGGGACAACGCTTGTCGAGACTGTTAACAACATGTCATACGCAATCAGAAAATCTCCTTATATGCTCGTCGTTGACCTTTTGAGAGGATGTTAAACTTGTTCAGCGGGACAATAGACCGCTTACAAACGCGCAAAAGTATCAAAAATCTTTCAAAAATTAGCTTATTTGCTCGTGTTTGGAATTTTACAGGCTCCAAATGATCCATATCGTACATGTAAAAACATTGTGCTTACAACTGATCCGTGAAACAAACTTAGTGTAAAGTCCACTGCACACGAGGCAATTTCTCAAAGAATTTTGTTCACTTGGAGCCGCGCTGACAGCTACGCTGGCTCCGATGCTAGAAGCTTGGTTTGCTACTGGGTGCTGGGCTTGCCAAGAGACTTGTTTTACAAAAAAGATCTAGTGATACTTTTCGCACTTGCTTTACTACTGGCTGCTATTCATGGCCTATCAGAACGGGTCTCAGAAATACGTGACATCAGCTTTATCTTATATTTACCATACCATGCTGAATTGTATTTCGTAAGATTTGGAGATATTGTCACTCTGAAGACCTGCATATTCGGTTATTTATGATTAATCACTTGATCGTGAAGATCTATCTAAACCATGGTTTCCAACTTATTTTCTACAATTAACTAAACGTCGCAAATAACTCAATCAAACAATGAAAACAATTTAGTGTGAAGAATTAGTTGAAAATATGGCTTACAAATACCATATAGATGTTCGGAAAAAAATTAAATCACATGAAATAGATTTTAAACTGGAAGTCTATACCGAGAATAGTCATATTTTGAATACATAAGTGTAATTTGTCGAATATAGTAAAAGCCTCGCGTCCTTGAAATCCTTTCAGCAGCCACTCTTTTAGACACAGTTTTCTCTATCCTTTTGTGCCCGCATTCTAATTTATTCGCAAGCTATGATTGCCCATTACAACGATTATTTCCGGCAACATCCATATTTGAAATGAGCAAATCCACGTTCTAGAGTCACGTTACTTCGACTGCGATAACAAGAGTCACACCAAGCGCAGCTTGAAGCGGTCCAGAGCGTAGGAAAACTTTCGGACTTGAGTGATCTTCAAGAAAATAGTTAAATAAGATACAATAGATGGCGTAGCATGCGGTGAGAGATGTTGGAAAGTAATTTTGGGAGAGTACCGAATTATCTTAGAAGCAGCTAGCATCAAAAATCACTTCTGAGTCTGCACGCTGTAGCTCTAACATGAGCTATTAGGAAGCAAGTTTAAGATATTACACAATGAGAGTTGACAGAAAATGAGGAGGAGGAAATATATGCAGAAATACAAATTCTTGTATGAAATTTTGGTCGTAGTGTTCTTTGTCATTTGCAATCGATTGTTCTGTTGTTTTCTCATTGATATTTTGTTTAACAATTAATTAAATTTAAATTGATTTAAATCAATTCAATCATGTCAAAACCACGTGGAAATAAATGTTAGACGAGTGGATGTGAAAAATCAGACACGAATTCTTCTCTTACTCTGTTTCATTTTCTGAAGAACGATAATCAACAAGAAAAGTGGATTGAGTATTGCGATAACATAGAGCTAGTTGGCCTTAACTATGAAAAGTGCAGAAGTAAAGTAATTGTGTGAATTACATTTTAGTGACAGTATGTACACGTGTGGAAATGTTTCGGAAAAAAAAAAAAATTATTAGAGGTGCATTTCCAACAATAATTGGTGATTGGAACAACAGTCATGTCAGTATTCCTGAACAAATATCGGAAAATCTTAAAGTCATTATCCAACGAAAGTTTATCAGCCCGCTATTGGAAATAATGTAATTTGTTCTCCTACAACCGCCACTTCATGGAAACTGCAAATTTCACCATTCAATTCGCCCAGCAAATCAGGATCACCCCTTTCTTTTCATATTTCTACTAAAAGTACCAATAATACTACAAACCATAAAATTTCAGCACGAGGAAAGTTATTTTGTAAAGCAATTCCTTCCAAAATTAGAAGAGTTAGCAATAACAATTGCAGAATAAAAATGTTCAAAGAACAGTTACGGAGAAAAAATTTGCAAATTAGAAAATTAAAAGAAAAATCGAAATCAAAAACAACATTGAGCGAGATGATTCAAAATTCAGATAATGCATCAGATGACGCCAAAATATTTTGTAACATGCAACTTATGCATAAAAAGGGGACATAAAAAGGGGACAAAGTGGACCTCTGCAGAAAAACAATTAGCATTGAATTTCCATTATAGATCACCAGGCGGATATAGGTATCTAAAAGATCATAAAAAGTTTAACTTGCCCAGCGAGTCAATAATCAAATCTTGGTCGAACATTCTTGATCTTGTACCTGGATTTGATTCAAATATTATCAAAGCTCTTCAATATAAAGCCCAGTTTCTTTCAGAAGAAGATAAATTATGTGAACTAATTTTTGATGAAATAGCATTAAAAAAAAAATTTACAATATTGTCCATATCTAGATATACTAGAGGGATATGAAGATTTGGGGGAATTTGGTAGGAATCCAAATATTTGTACGCAATTTATATTATTCATGGTTCGAGGAATAAAAGCCAATTATAAATTACCATTTTTTTATTTTTTATCACAAAATTCGGTGAAAGTCAAAATTCTGGAAACATTGCTTAAAAAATGCATAACCATAATAAATCAAAGTGGATTCAAAGTAGGACCAATAAATCAAAGTTTATCTAAAAAGTTAGGTGTAACGACAGAAGAACCATATTTTCCAATCGAATGTATGTTTGTATATATGTGTTCTTCAAACTACCTAACCAGGCATTGAAATCTATAAATCCCTTCATTATTTGATCTACCATTAAAAAGTGATCTAGTGAGAAATTTGAACACTTCAAGTAGCTATTATTTTGACAGTATCGGAAGAGACTCATTGGAGTTCTAGGATTGTGGGAAATGATCCAGGAATCGTTTTTATTTTATGGAAAAATAAGAATTATCAATTTTCATCTGATATCCATTCCAATTTATTTCATGTTGCCGTATCTCTTCATTAACCAAGAGAGTGTACCTGGGCTAGTGTAAAAAAAAAATATAGCATATTCCTAACATCAATTTTAGTAAAAAATGTCGTATAAAAATATGTCCTATCTCATTTAATTCCCAAAATTCAAGAGACCAACATTTTATAGATGGCAGCATATTTTAGGATGAAGATACTTTTGAAATAAGTAAAATTGATTTCAAATTCACAAATAAATACAGACTGCCAATTACTAGGGAGAATAATAAATGCCTCTGCTAACATTCGGAACCACCCAAACACTATTAATTTTGTTTATAACTCCATGATTCGTCGATATCAAACTTGCATGCAAGTTTAAAAGGCACATTTTGAACACTTACTATAAGACATAAAATGAATATATTCGATGTTTCCAATGTTCATTTCTCTGTTTTAATTTCAAATCTGCTGCTATCTATAAAATATCGATCTCTTGTATCTCTATAACCAAAAGGGATAGGACCAATGTTTATATGATATTCTTTACTCAAAATAATGTTAGGAGTATGCTATTTTTTTTTTTTGACTAGTCGTGATACATCCTGTATATCAAAAGAGAAGTTTGATCACAACTACATATGTTCAAAATTTGAAATTAAATGAAAAAAAACTGGGAATCAACTCTGTTCACGTTCACAGTAGCGCATTGATTTTAATATGCACTATGGGAACAGAAAGTTATTGAAGGATAATGATCGAATTTGAAAGAAGATCTATGGTATTTGACATCTCTAACAATTTCGCATTTATTTATAGTTGTTCCATGAATGAACTTATCAAAGCGCTTTCCATAACTTATGATACAAATTGAGTCAAACCAACTCATGAAAAAAGAGTTTTGCTTTTTGCTTCTCAGAAATCCATCATTCATTTGAATGAATGAATGCATGTGGTGTGGTCCGTTCTCTATGATATTAAAATTTCAAATTGATGGAGCTACTATACATGATATAATCATAACCAAATTGGAATCAATCGGCTGGTGAATATTCAAAATGGAAAGTGAATGAAATTTTAGTTACAGCATTAAATAATCTAGTGAACTTTCTTGTCGAACTTATACTTTTGCTATCTATACAAAATACTAGATTTTCTAGTAATTTGATGATTAAGGAAAGTAAATAAATCATTATTTCAAGCATGAGCTCTCCATTTCTCCGAACTTACGTTCTACAACGCGATATGCCAGGCTCAATGTTTATCAAACCGCTAGTACAGTCATTTATTCTCAACGGACACTCACACAAAGCGGTAGTGGGGGTAAATTCGCCGCAGTGGGCATTCGACGCTGTGGACTTTCGGCACAACGGACATTCGACAACATGGGCTATCGATAGCGCGGTACGCACTCAAATCAGTCAGTTCTTGAAAGATTTTTGAAACTTTTATGCGCTTTAAGCGATCCATTGTTGCGCTAAACAAAGTGTAAGTCGTCATTCTTTGACATCGTCGAATGTGAATTGACAACCTCTTGAAAGAACAAGAGGTCTCTAGCTTTTGAATGACCGATTTTAGTGAATACCATGATTAAAATGACTAAGACTATTTTTTGACAGATTCGAACAATTTGGTTAGTCAATTACCACACGAAAAATATAGAGGCTCATACTGTATTTAATATGGCCTAGCTCAATTCCTGAAGCTGGATAAAAGTGAAACAAATTAAATTTGTGATCTTTCAATATGACTGAACAAATATCTATACTATATATATATATATATATATATATATATATATATATATATATATATATATATATATATATATATATATATATATATATATATATGTATATATATATATATGGTTCAATTCCCTATTATCGTTAAGTCTAGAGATTTTAATCTTTATTCTATTTTCGTGCATAAACTTTGCCCACTGTTTCCTGTCTTTTGCAGTCTGCTTGGCTTCGCGTAGTGAGATTCCTTTCTTCTCGAGGAATTTCTCTATGATGTTATCCCAATTCTCTCTTGGTCTTCCTCGGCTTCTCTTTGATATATTTCTTGATGTCTAAGTCCTCTTTACAGGTCTATTTTCTCCTTCCTGACCAAGTGTCCCCCCCAGCTCAGTTGTCTTTGCTCAATAAACTCTACTATAGGTATCACTGAAAGTTCTGATCTTATATCTTGATTTCCTATTCTATCCATTCTCGTTACTCCTTTGACCCTTCTCAAATATTTCATTTACAATATCTTGATTTTATTTTTGGTTCTTCTCGGTACAATGCACGACTCAACCATATGTTAGAACTGATCTAAATATTGTATTGTGAACTGTCACTTTTTCTTCCTGCTAATTATTTCTTACTCATGCTGTTATTCATGCTGTAAAATAATTTCACTGTTTTATCTAATCTTTTGTTTATGTTTTCGTCCTGTTTCCCCATCATTCACATTCCGTGCGTATTCAGTTTATTATTCCAAATATTCAAATTTCTTTGCAGTTGTATTTCGTTTCTTGCGAATATTACAACATCATCCGCAAACGCGCATTCTCCAATTTAGATACGTAGCATATTTCTGTGGCATAATAATAGCTTTGTTGCTTCTTGCTTGCATTTTCTTGTAGTATCGTCCATGAATACTGTGAACAGAACCAGACTCATAACTCCTCCTTGGCGAAGGCCATCTTTCGTTTCAAATATTTCTGATTTTCGGTTTCTTTTAATAATATAGCTCAAATTTTCTCATACAAACTTTTGATCGCATTCACTAATTTCCCACTCACACCTCTCTTTGTTAAACTGTTCCGGATTCTTTGGTCCGTATTCTCACCTCTCAAGAGTTCGCTACTTCAGCAAAAATTCTAATAAAAGAAGATAGCGCTATATGATAAAACTTAAGATGGTAAGAGAAAGTGCATGAGTTTTCGGGAAGTAGTGCGATTTTAAGAGGTGAGAATATGGACCTTTGTCTTTGCATTCTGTCAAATGCTTTTTCCAGATCTATGAAGGCCATGCATGCTTTGCTTTTAGTCAATAAGGTTTTCTGGACTATTTGTTTTATGGTAAAAGTATGATCTTGTTCACTTCTTCCTTTCCTGAATCCGCTTTGAGCTCCTTTTAGGACTGGTTCTCTTATTACTTCCAGTCTTTCTCCCAGTACTCTTTTATATGATCTTAGTGCTGTGCTTAATAGTGAAATTCCTCTATAATTGTTACAGTCATGGATATTTCTTTTTTTGTGTATCGGTAAGGTTACTGCCATTTCCCAGTCCTTTGGTATTGTATCTTCCTGCCACACTTGATTGAATATCTTTAATAGCAACATATCACCTTCATCACCCATATATTTTAGCATTTCTGTAGTTATTCTGTCACGGCCAGGTAATTTTCCGCATTATTGCTTTTGAATGGCTTCTTTTACTTCTTCAATATTCATTTCTTCTGTAGATGTTGCTGTCAATTCCCCTCTTCGACTGTTGTATCTAATAATTCTGCGAAGTACTCTTTCCATCGGTCCATTACTTAGTCTTATGCTGTTATAAGGGATCCCGTCTTGTCTTTTACTGGAAAATAGTCTGTTGTCTTTCCCTTTTCTGAAGTTCTCATTGCTTTGTGAAATAGTTTTTGATTTGCTTTGCTATTTGCTTCTATTTGATTTCCGGATGTGATTCAACTTTTCTTCTTCTCTATTTTTACTAGATTTTCAACATCTTTGCGCTGCTCTTTGTAAATGTTGTAGTTTTCTTGAGTTCTGTTGCTAAGGTATATTATCCAGATTCTCTTTTTGCATTTTATTTCTTCTTCAATTTTTTTGTTCCATCATGGTGTTTGTTTCTTATTACTTTTTACTTTAAAAGTTCCGCAAACTTCTCTTGCCACGTTTGTTAGGAGTGTTTTGAGCGTTAACCAATTTTGTTGAATATCAGTTTCACTATCAATTGTGAGTTCTTTTATTAGTCTGATAGTTTCTTCCCAATTCTGGAGAATTATTTCACAGTTTGGTGATAAATTGTTGGAATTTGTTCATCTATTGAAGAATATGTTCAAGAGATAATTAGTTTTAATTCATATCATTATTGACCATTTGAAATTTTAGCAAAGATATAGAATGAATGTGCTCTTAAATCAGCAGTTCAGTGTTCTCCTAGAAATCTTATGAATGTCAATCAAATAATTGAAGTTTCTTCTAAATATATATCATGATCGTTTGATTCTTGTTGTTATTTTGTTCTGCGATAGAAATATATCTAAATCTACTGGAAAAAACTGAACGATTTGATTCAAAGATTTGATTGAAAAAAAGTCACACTTATTCAATTCATGATTTGATTCAAATGATCTGACTCATATTGTATTCTTCGAAATTAAACCTAGAAAGATTAAAAGAATACTTGTGAACATACTAAAATCATCTGTGGTATCACACATTAATTATATACTTGACTACTGAAATTGATCTTAAAGATATATGATGATTTACTCTCAGTGACCTTGGTAGGAAATTAGAGACTACTACATCTGCATTAAAACACATCTATCATCGACGACCAAATTTAAGAAAACACACACGAATTGGCATGATTATCTGGCTTTAAATCTTTGGTGATAATGTATAATGTCAATCGTCTACCGCATTTGAAGACTATACCTTGTTAATTGATTGAAGCCGCATTTAGTCAGAAAATTTGCTTACTTGTCGTTTTAAAAGATCGGCACATACTCCTACACAAATGTATGAGACTGTTCCAAAGCCGCAAAAGCTGAGTTCATCGAATCTCCAATATTTATCTCCGTTGCTGAAGATATTATACGTGAGCACAGCATTGCCATAGAATAGCAGATGGAACAAGATGAATGTTGGTACAGAGGCTACGGTAAAAGCATGATTTGTGTTTTGACATACATTGAAGTGAGTGTCTGTAATGATTCGAATATTTATTCTTGGTTGATGCCCATGATACAGTTTAGAGTCACATAGATCTTTGAGTTCTAGAGTATTGTCAAACGTATCTTCAATCTCCTGTTCGAGAAGTTTGTTGATCAATACAGTCTGCGATTATTGATATAGATCACCTCAGATATATCATTGTATATTATGAAAAATACTAGCATACCAAAATTACTGCTTACGCATTTGCTGAATTTTAGCAGTCTGTCTTCTTCCGAGAGCATCACATATATATCAGCAATCAAAATGACATTTACTATAAAAAGTTTGAAAATTATTGTCATCAGATTGTAATACAAATAATTGTTATCAAGTCTCCTTTGTTTCAAAGCCTTATCAATTTCCATATGATCTTGGACTGTCTTTTAAAGAAAAGGGGGCTTTGTAGAATAAGACCTTAGAGAAATAGTGCCAGATATGCCAATGAAACTATAAACAATATTCGAGTCCATTAACATCTTGGAGAATTCCATATTATTGTGAAGATCGATGAGAATATAACCCGAACAAGAAAATACCAGGATGGTTGATACTAAAAACACCAGATCAAAATTATAATTGGCAGAGATATTGGATACCCCAGAGTTCATATTTTGAATCGAAATTTGTTGAGATTTTTTTCTTCTATCTACCTACAACCTGTTCATTCAATTTTTCATATTTAGCTATATACAAGAGGAACAGAATAATTTCAAGAGTTTCCTGATATTTCCAAAATAGAGAATACAAACAAAAATTGGATCAAGAATTATGCGTTACTACGTTTTAAATCGCCTGCTACCACCTTGATACGTTCAACATAGTGCCGGTTGATTTTTAGCGATCAACTGGAGTAAAATTGCTGCTTGTTTTTTTGAAGATGATGTAACGTTTTTCGCTCTTAATCTCAGGGAGATCATAGGTGGAGTGAGGCGTCGTGAAATTAGGCTCCGGGCATACCCGGGGCGCCCCGATATCGTCTTTTTGTCCACAGGGCACACAACAACGAATGTATCTGCAGTAAAGGGGTGTTTTGTCGTACAAAGGGTTACACGAATGGGTGACAGCGTAATGGCCTTCAGCATCCACGAAGGGGGTCGGCTATAGCTGCTGCATGGTTCTGGTAGGTGGTTTTTGAATATCTTGTCGTTTTTAATGAAAGCTGCCTTTACTTTGTTTCCAATTTTTTATGCATCGGTGTATACAAAATGGTTTACATCGTATTCTTCTCTAATGTTGTTGAAGTGGTTTTTGATTGTATTACTGTTTGATATAGGTCTTTCAAATATTACTTTAGTACCTATATTGGAGGAAATTGTCATTCATCCTTTCTGTTTTGAACCATTGAATTGGAATTTTTCCATATTATTGAAATGATAGTTATCAAAGATGCATCTAGTTGATTAAATGGTGATACCTCATAACGTCAGAACAGAAGATGACAATACCAGTTGGAGAACAGGACGAAGATTGTTGACAAGTAAAAAATCCATAAAATTGGATGCGTCTCATCATGGAAGTCGATAGATACTTCACCAAATTGAATAAATACGTTCGAAATATATTGAACAAATCTTTCGGAAAGATAATGCCAAATTTGAGGCTGGAAAACAGAACTCCACTTTCAAAATGGATATTCAGCAGTCCAGATCACTTTCCAATTGAGTCCTTGTAGCATATTATGGAAAAGAATTTCCGATCACAGTGCGCATGTGAAGCTCCAAAGATGCGTACTCGTCTCCAAAAAATAAGAAGCGAACCCACTCCAGATGATTGCTAAAGATTGTTTGACACTATGTTTAACGTATCAAAGTGGTGAACAGTCAATTGAAAACGATATAACACATAGATAATTTTCTTCTTGATTTTCGTTGGTTTTCTGTATTTTGGCAATATTAAGAAATGCTAATGGCCAGTTGCACCACCGTCATTGAACTTCAAGTGGAGTTTAATATCTATGGCAACTATTGTATAGAAAATTGTTACAACGGTCATTATTCCTCCCTTAAAGTCAAATGACGGTGATGCAACTGACCAAAAGAGTTATCCAATTTTTGTTTTTCGAAATATACATTGATATAATGAAAACTTAATAAAAAGTCTCTTGATTCCTAAGTAGAATGATTTGATTCTATAAATTGCCCAGAAACTGGCTGAATTTAGGTCAGAAACCTATTTTTATTGACTGTACCAATTCCACTGAAGTGGGACTTGTATATAGGCATATCAGAAAATGTGGACTCATATTGGTAGCACTATGTATAGCACGTGTAACATTTCCAATCTTTGAGAGACTTATACTGCTGTCAAGATGTGAAATTATTTGATATACATGTACAAAATGTCAAAAAATTTCTATTTCCAATCTTGAGAGTTGAATTAAACCTAGAATATGGCACATTATATGGTAATTTCGTCTCACGTCTTTTTTGTACAATTTTTCCCTCATTCAATACCTATGTCGCCATCTGTATGATAAATTTACACTAGTCTTGTAAATTAGTACTTGCTAATGACACTTGATTGATGGTGCGCTAATCTGGGGAGCATGCGCGTCTTCTTCGCCCTCTTTCGTTCTTGAGCTGTTGTTGCAGACTTACTTGTCTTGAGTAGTTTTGTGATGGTTCCAGCTGCTCTAAGTTTTATGGTTATTTTATTCTTTTAAAATCAGTGTTTTGATTTCGTAAGTATTTTGTTTATTATTTGTTCACGTTATTCCATATTTAGTATAATTTTTGCTAGTGATTTCGTTTGAAGGCGACCCGCGTGGTTGAACCCTTGATTTCCAAATTCATCTCTTTCATCCTGAATTTTTTGTTATTTTTTTTGTGTTCAGAACCTATTTATAACATCAAAATTTTTATTCTAAATTAATATTTTTGTTCTAGATCTAATTTTTCTCAAATTTCCGGTCGAAAGAGCTGGCTTTTTTTTTTCTTGTAGGTACTCGTTTGTGGGTACTTATTCGTTTCTTTCTCTTCGGGAGGTTATTATCATTTGTTGTCCTTCCTTGGGACGCTTCGTTCAATTATTTCCGATTTTTTTTTTTTATATTCAGATTCGTTTTGATAATTATTACACTTGACAGTGTTTCGTACACACGATCTAGTTGCTACCTGCCCTAGGTTATCATACTATTCTGTCTACAAGTGTAGACATTCCTTTTTTGTGATCTACCGGCTTTTTGTATTTCTGTTTTAAATTTTTGTTTACTACCAAACGCGATCAGGTGGATACCGATTCGGTGATACACGATTTTTTTTATATATACACTCGAAGTGAAAAACCCACGAGATCTGTGGCTATCTTCGCTCCCCCTTTACTTTTCCTCAACTAAGTATGTTTGATGTATCAATGATTAGTGAAATTGGTTGATAATACATAATTTAACTATATTTTGGATTCTATGCGTTGCGGACTTGTCTTTCAACAACTCGTAGTTCAGTTTATCACGTTGTTTATGTAGTTTTTGATTTCCAAAGCTTGAAATATTTTGTGTGGGCTTTAGTTCCCGTTTTTAAGCTGGAAAATCTTACGAGTTTGTGAAGATTGATCCAATTTTTTTGGTAACGAACCACGTTCGTAAATTTATCGACTCGTCGCTAATAATTTTTTTCTTGTCTTGCTAGACTTTGTACTTTCTTTGTTTTTCCTCTCTTTAATGCTCAGCGTAGTTCTTTTTTTACTTTGTAAATTTTTAGTTCAGAATCCAAAATTAGTCAAATAAATAACTTTACTGATTATTTTATGCAATTTTTACTAAATTTACAGTTTATTCGTTTTCCAATTTGAATCTACATTTATTTATTCAAGTTTAACGCTTCACGTTTGAAGAGAGCTCTCCAATTTTTTCATAGGAACCTCCTGTTTGAGTTGAATTGGATACTGGTTGGGTTGTTTGTTTTCAGTGTAAACTGCTAGGAATCTTAGGAACCCGTGGCCACTTGAGACTAGTTTTTGGGCAACTTTACGTTAAGAAGAACATTAATACGTCTTCGAGACTAAGAAGAACATTTGTACTTCCCGAAGTTGACTACTAGGCGCACGGCCAACCTTAACACCTTCAAGAACCGTTGGGGTATTCATCAGAGCCCTATAATACGCAAGATCAACTGTACCTAATTAAGGAGACGTTCTCGTCTGACGTTGTTTATGTGGCTAACAATTCGTCATTTGAGTTCCACCTGAAGATGATATTTAGTTAGTTTTGGTAACATAATTTTGAACGTCTGTGACGTGCTCTCCAGTTCCCTTCTGGCTGTTGCAGTAAAAATTTTTTGTATTATAGCTTCAACCATTTTCTTGAGTTACCAAATTTTTTTTAATTATAAATTTCGGAATTATTTGCTCTAAATTAATAATAATTTTGTTCATAATCGATTTCAATTTTTATGCTTCATTTTTTTTTGCTGTCGCTATTGTCTCCCAGAAAAGCACCTTTTTCCTTTGATCATTTCCTATTCTTCAGGTGAAATATTTCCGTTGCCTTTATTAAAAACTAGCTTGGGTCTTCGCTTTCAAGGTAAGATATTCCAATATTTAAATTTAGTGTCAATCAGAAGTACATTGAGTTCTTGCTATCAAATAGTGAAAAAACATTACCTTTTTCAATTTCCTACTGCCACCTTGGAAATAGGAAAAGGTATAATGGATACCTTCCTTTCCGTTAGACAACATCCAATTTATAGTTAGTTTTAGGGCTAGGTACTAGTATGACAAAATTGCTCTTGCAACTTGTTCCATGTTAGCAGGAATACTCAATTATTAAATCATATGTTCTTGCTGAAGATTATAAGTGAAATTTCTCGAGAGTGATACGTGTTTTTTGGTGCAGCCGATATAAAATTCGATTTTTCGGAACATATCGCTTTGCCGGAAAGCAAATTAATACTTTTGGGTAAATAAGGAACGTGCGGTGCAGTGAAAGTGAAGCGAGACCTATCCAAGTGATAATAATCATAAAAATAGATAAACAAAAGTTACGGTCATAGTAATATTTGACAGCAAGTTGAGTGACAGTACTCCAAGGTAGCAGCGCGTTGAGCAAGTGCGATACAGGTGGGAGGAACATTGAACCAAGGACTAAGTGTTGCCAACGATAGCAAAAATAAATTTGTCACCGGAACGAAGAAAAAGGGAAGAAGAAGAAAGAACTAAAACAGAAACTATTGAAGAGGTTTAAGTAGACAAACAAAATATGGATGAATTAAAAAAGATGATGCAAACTATAATGGCAAAAATGGAACAAAACACAAATTATTTAAAACAGGAGATAAGAGATATAAAATCAGAAATGAAGAGGAAAGAAGCTGTATGGGAAAAAGAAAAGAAAACTTTGGTTGATAGAGTTGGAAGTTTAGAGACCAAATGTGAATTAGAAGAAAGGCGGAAGAAGAAAAATAATCTAGTCATAAAAGGATTAAGACCAACGCACAATCTGAAAGAGGGAGTGGAAAAACTATTCTCTGAACAGTTGCAAACTCAAGCAGAAACTAAAAACGTATATATGCGGAATGAAGGAAAAAAAATGAAATTATAATAGTAGAAATGGCAAACTGTGAGTAAAAGCAAAAAATCATGGCAGTAACAAATTACAAGGAACAAGAATAAGCATCGAAAACGACTTAACATGGGAAGAAAGAAAAATTCAATGTGAAATAAGAAGTATCGCCAGAGAAATGAAGGCGACCGGAAAAAAAGTCAAAATTGGATATCAAAAATTAACAAGTGATGGAGAAGTATTCGAATGGGCAAAAAACGAGAGAGGACTTGTACGAAAAGGGAGAGAAATGATATCAAAAAACGGTTAAAAAATAAGAAAACAGAAAAATGCAACACGGAGACGAGCAAGCAAACAAAACGGACTATACGACTAGGAACATAGGATATTAGAAGCATAAATGGAAAGGAAATGGAATTAGTAGATGAATTTGAAAAAGCGAAGTTAGATATACTAGCCATCACCGAAACGAAAAAGAAAGGTAAAGGAATAACAAAATTGAAGAATGATCACATACTGATATATAGCGGAGTGGAAAACATGGATAGAGCTAGAGCGGGAGTTGGATGTATAATAAATGAAAAACTGGAACAATCAATAACAAACTGGAAATGCGTAAACGAAAGATTACTAATAATTCAAGTAGAAGACAGAACAAATTTAAAGGCAAATATAATGATAGTGCATGCAATAAATGGTGATGAAAATAAAGAAAAAAAGATGAGTTTTGAGACAAAATGCAAACTGAATACGAAAAAATCGGTTGTCTGTAAAGTCGGTTTACTGACGATAGTTTAACGTGACAACGTCATGAGGAAATACTGATGGAGTGGTTTCATTTTTGGAAAGAAAATTCAAATTTTATCGGTTTGATAGATATTTTGTATGGATATAGAGAAGGAAGTAAATGGAAATCAGGAATTGAATTGATCAAGTTACATTTATTAGAACGCATAAATACAATTATGTCCATTTTTTTAATTTTTTGTTCTGTCTCAACATTATTTCTTTCAGCAAGTAAACTGAATAAAAGCTGTTGTTCAATTAGTTACTCAATTATTTTCGCAAATTTGATCGTAACTTGTTGTGAAAAAGTGATTATCTTGAATAATTTATTATAAGAATAAACTGTGATTAAATTATTGTTCATAAATCCTGAATTTAAAATTTCAAATCTAGAAACATCATTAATATTTTTGTAACTCTAGCTTTGAAAAGCCCGCCTCAATGTGTTTGTATTGGGAGAAAATTGTTCCTTTTGACGGCTGGCTGATCCACACTTTCATTTCAGACACGTTGTTATGATATGTGGAAGATTTAACATATATGTTTTAATTATCTGAAATCATAGCTACGCTCGATGATTATTTCGATCGAATAGTGAAGATATTGATCCTTTACTCATCGTGAAATAGTTCTAGGTAAGAGTGACTGATAGGTCACTATGACATTTCGCACAATTTTAAAGAGATGGCGATACTGGTGTATAAAATCAGATTCAAACCTCTGCTTCTATTTGTTTTTATACTCTGACAATCATATTTAACAAGTGTTTTTGGATTGGTGATCTGCACAGGCCTAAATTTTGAAGTTTGGCTCTCCTGAGCCCAACCATTTTCAAGCCTTATCCGTTCAAGCCTCTTATTATTGGTGGATCCTTACGACCTGACCTATTTCCTGAGATAGCAAATGACTGTCAGTGGCACTAAAACAGTGTTCATGTGTAACAATGGTTGTAGGTTAGCTCGCTACGCTCGCGGCTCGAACAAACATTCCTGAATATTACCGCACTTGCGCTGCGCGCGCCTGTGGGACTGAACTTGAGAGGAAACCACCTCAAAGGGTGAACCAAACTTCTCCATGTTGGACCGAAATAATGAAACTTTCACATGTCATGTTTGAGGACGACTGCTCAGCTACCACTTACTCTGTATACATGTATTTAGAGCGTAAGCGCATTATCATAGTGACCTATCATACACTTTATCCTAGTTCTGTTAATTTATTGTTATAGTTTTGTCAACTATTGCATAACCTACAATCGCTGCACTAGCGGACCGATGCTATTTATTTTATTGATGAAAGCACGAATATTCGACAATATATCACTGAACATATATCTAATATCACAAGAATTATTACCTTTATCGCCGCAATTATCTTTGCTATAAACAATTGACACCACATTCACACTTCACTGCACTTCTACTTGACGAAAACATGTAAATGTATTATTGTATAGCAGCTGTCCACGCGGACCCATCGCTCACTCAAGTAGGAGAGAGACAGATGTCAAACGCTGCCGAACGCGTAGGCCGATTGTGCCTCTTTGTCGCTCGTTCCGCGCTCTCGCTTGCACTTCAAGCCTTAAATAGAACGCCTCAGAGCAAGGTCACGCCGCATGAATCATGTTTTTTCGTGCGTGCAGCCGGCTTCATTAAATTATAAGACGTTGTCACATCAAAAACAAATACATCCCAATTGAATGAATCTTTTCATTACTTCGTTGCACCTGAAATTGTGTTTCACGTCCGTCCCATATAAAATCTTCAACACAACTGTCGTCTCTTAACATATTACAGAAGTACATCATAATCTTATTAATAACTTATTTAATTTATTCTTATTGATAAATAATCATTGGCATTTGTGATGACGTAATGGAACGCCTCAAAGCGAGCGAGGTAACGCCGTATGAGTCATGTTTTTTTGTGCGTGCAGCCAGCTCTATCGAATTATAAGACGTTATCACGTCAAAACTGAAAGAACCAATATATGCTATGGGAGATTTTAACGCAAGAGTGGGAAATAAAAATAAGGGTGTCGAAGAAATAATGGGAAGACATGGGGAGCCGACTATAAATAACAATGGAAAGAGGCTCATCGATTTTTGCATCATAAATGGATTAATTATATTAAACACTTTATTTGAGCATGAAGAAATCCACAAGGGAAGAAAAAAGCAGAGAAGAAAAGTCAATAATAGACTATTTCTCAACTAATACGCAACAAAGAAAAAAAGTGAAGGATGTAAGAGTGAAACGGGGTAGTGAAATTGGTAGCGACCATTACCTGGTAATAGCGGTAGTCATAGCGTTAGGAAACGAGACAAAACATAATCAAGAGATCAATTCTAACAAGAAACAAACAGTAAAATTTAGAGTAGAAAAACTGAAAGATGGACAGATAAAAGCAGAATATCAAAATTGCATTAACGAATTGATAAAAGATACACCCAAGCCAGATTCAAACAATATAGAAGAAATGTGGAATACATTCAAATACATACTAACAGAAGCAACAAAAAGATTATGCGGAATAGTCAAAAATTCACACAAGAGAAGACAAACACACTGGTGAAATGAAAAAATAGAAGAAGAAGTCAAGAAAAAAAAAACAAAAATGGAAAAAATATATCAATACCAAAAAAGAGGAGGATTATGAAGATTATAAAAGATAAAGGAAGATAACGAAAACAGAGATGAAAAAGTCAAAAGAGAGAACCTGGGAAGAATTTGGAAACAAAATTGAGGAAAACTTTAAGGAGAATCAAAAACTATTCTACAGAACAATTAAGAACTGCAAGAAAGAAAAACACATTACATTGAAACAGCTAGTAAACCAGCAAGGAGTCATAATAAAAGAAGACAAAGAAATCACGGAAAGATGGAAAGAACATTTTGGAGAATTATTGGAAGAAATACACATTAACAATGTCAGTAGAGAAAAAGAAAGTACAGAACTGAAAAACACAGGAATAGTGAATCAAGAAAATATTACAGAGGAAGAAATAAAGACAGTAATAAAAAAAATTAAAAACGGCAAAGCACCAGGTCATGACGGAATAAGAGCGGAACAATTGAAATATATGGGAGAGGAAGGAGAACAAATATTATTAATAATAATGTAAGATATATATTCTTGGGATTTCAGTCAATATTTTAATTTTATTTCTTTTCTGCTCTACAGTTTCGGCTGCACCTCAGCCATCCTCAAAAGCGAAATGAATTATTGTTTAAAAAATTGAAGTTATACATATGTTAAAACTGTTATTAATATTAATAAGCGGAAAAAAGAGAAATTTTCTCTTGTCCTTTGCCACACCCGACATCTATGGAAGGCGTTGGCTAACTTAGCTAAGTTAGCCAACGCCTTCCATAGATGTCGGGTGTGGCAAAGGACAAGAGAAAATTTCTCTTTTTTCCGCTTATTAATATTAATAACAGTTTTAACATATGTATAACTTCAATTTTTTAAACAATAATTCATTTCGCTTTTGAGGATGGCTGAGGTGCAGCCGAAACTGTAGAGCAGAAAAGAAATAAAATTAAAATATTGACTGAAATCCCAAGAATATATATCTTACATTATTTACATATCCAGTCAGCGTCAACCATTTTATCCATTATTAATAATGCTGAATAAAATATGGGAAATAGGGCAAATACCAAAAGACTGGGAAATGGCAGTGATATTCCCAATACACAAGAAAGGAGACAATAGAATAGGCAGTATTTACCGATGAATATCACTGCTATGTACAGCTGCAAAAATTTATGAGGCAATATTAGAAAATAAACTAAGAAAATTAATAGAGACAAAGATGGAGAAAGCACAAAGTGGTTCTAGAAAAGGACACTCGACACAGGATCACATTTTTACCATAAGAAAACTAACAGGAGAGACCATAAGAGAAGACAGCAAACTGTACATAGCATTTCTGGACCTGGAAAAAGCTTTTGACAGGGTGCCGAGGGAAAAGATGTGGGAAATCTTAAAAATAAGACAGATTGGCAAACAGCTAACGCAAGCAATGAAAAGTATCTATAAAATGACATCCAACCATGTTAGAACAGGAAATGAAATTTCAAAGGAATTCATCACAACACAGGGACTAAGGCAAGGAGGAGCATTAAGCCCACTATTATTCATTATATACCTGGACAACATCTTAAAGAATATAAAAGACAAAACTAAAAAAATTGAAGTAGGACACCATAACTTAGAAAGGATTATGATAGCGGAATGCGCCTCTGCAGATGACCTTGCAATACTTGCAAAAAGTGAGAAAGACTTACAACATAACATTAACTTGTGGAATAAGGAATTAAAAAAGCACAATATGACCATAAACATAGACAAAACAAAAATAATGGTAATAGCGAAAGAAGAAATAGCAATGGAGATAAAAATAAATCAAAGAGAAATCGAACAGGTAAAAATATTCACATATTTAGGACATACATTGAACAACAAAGGTAACTTGGAGCAAGAAATAAACAACAGAATTTTGACAGCAAACTAAAGTTACTACGCAATCAACAAAACTATCCTAATCAATAAACAAGTTAAGAAAAAGACAAAAATGACACTATTCAAAGTATTATACAGACCAATACTGTTATATGGGAGTGAAACATGGACGACGAACCAGAGAATAAAGAATAGAATACAAGCTGCGGAAATGAGATACCTGAGAAAAGTAGAAGGGGTAACAAGACTAGATAGAATAAGGAACGAAGATATACGAAAAAGGTTACAAATAGAGAGTATACATACTACCATGGAGAAAAAACAGCTTGCTTGGTACGGCCATCTTATAAGAATGCCAGATGATAGCCAAACAAAAATGGTATGGAAGGCTAAGACGACAAAAAAGAAGAGTAGAGGAAGACCACAGAAGACATGGGAAAATAATATACAAGGAATACTGAAAAAGAACAATATCAGCTGCCAAGAAGCAAAAAGAATAGCATCAAACAGGAAAGAATAGAAAAATTTCACAAATAACATAGAATAACAAAAGATAGAAAAACTAATCTCGACACCCGAAAGGGTAAAATGAGATTTAAATAGATTATATATATATATATATATATATATATATATATATATATATATATATATATATATATATATATATTTCTGCTACGGAATTCTATGTGTACGTTTATCAATAGAGCTTTGAATTTCATATCATAAAAATTAAGTATTAATTGTCCCAATCTTTTATGCCATTTGATCTTGATAGGTACGACCGGAACAACTGTAAAAAATCTGAGTGAATATCAATAAGATATCAATAATAGATGAAATAAGTGGGATTATGTACCCATTAAACTTGAATTCAGAAGGAAGTTTGAATATGAATGTATCAAAACAGAATATCCAATTATGATTGCTGGGAATGCTTATGTGTCACTATGATTTGATTTTGAACCTGAATGCTTAGGAACATGAGACCAATAATAGCATAACATACACAAAACTTTTTTCGACAACATTTACTGGCTTCATCTATAATTTGTAAACTTCAAAAATTTATAATACACAAGATGAACAACTTTTGAATACTGATACGACTTCAATCTTGTTGAAATAAAGGCTCCAAAAAGCGAAAATTTATAGGCGAATTATTTAAACAATTTTTGTTGTGAGGTTCGAAAAATTTTTGTTAACAATAGCCTCACTTGTTTAAAGATTAATTTATAATTTTCTCTCTAACAGAACTTTATCCCATCAAGTGTATAAAGAAATTATTTTATGTGCTGTACTCTCTCAACAGTGCACCGCTCGTGCTGTAACGGCCGCACGGAACCCTGTTTTCAACATTAAATTGAAATTAGGAACAATAGAGATAGAACTTAGGGGTACAAGACTTTTATATTGGGAATTTTCTCCTCTTTGAGATTTTTTTTCTAGCTTCTAGTATCACTGATAGTTTTTAAGTTATTGCTTAAAAAAGTAGACGATTTTTTTGTTTTCATTTTTGAATTGTAATTCTTGTTGGCAAAAAAGAATCCTGAAAATATTATCACAATTTTTTTGTGTATAATTTATTTACACAGGTTACAGTGCCAATATTCACTTTATACACTTGTATGGTCTGTAACGATACCCTTTGCTGATGGCGAGGTGGTTACTTTTGGCGTCGCTGTTGAAAACTGCTAACGGTGTGCTTGGGCGCCAATACTGTTGGTGAGGCAGTTTTTCTATGGCGGACGGCTGGATAGCTCAGACGGGAAGGGTTAGGGTTGTCAGAAATAATTATCAGGAGGTAGGTGTCACAATGAGAATTATTACACAAAACGATGACGATGAACATAGAACATTATTTTACAGAACACTTGCACGGAGATACTTTGGCTGACGGCGACGGAACGGCTGAACATGACACTTGACCCAGGCGGTCGCAGTACGGACCCAGGCGGTCGCAGATGACGAGAAACTTTCTATGCGGGTGGAACCAAACTTACTCCCTCGCAGTGATTCTACGTTAAGGCGGTTCGATACTGTGAAGTCACCAGGTGACTCCTCCAGCAGTGCTTCTACGATAAATCAATCAAACGCTTCGAAGTCACGAAGACTTCTTCAGCGGTGCTTCTACGTTGAATACTCAAACGCTTCGAAATCACGAGGACTTCTTCAGCGGTGCTTCTACGTTAAATACCCAAACGCTTCGAAATCACGAAGACTTCTTCAGCGGTGCTTCTACGTTGAATAATCAAAAGCTTCGAAATCACGAAGACTTCTTCAGCAGTGCTTCTTTGTTAAATAATCCAAAAAATATTCTAAGTTCAAAAACAGCAAAAATATTCTAAGTTCATAACAGCAAAAATATTCAAAGTTCAAAACAGCAAAAGTATTTTAAGTTCCTTTTGCGGACTTAGAAAAAAAAACAAAACAAACTCACAAATTGTGTCGGACAGTTGTGCTAACGGACTTAGCACAAAAACTTCACTTGGACAGTACACACTCTGAAGATGACGCTCGGTATCGGAACTGGTAGCGTACTTGGAACGGCTGCTCAGAAGACTTGACTAACAAAGAAGTGACTTAAGTCGACCAGAAGGCCTTATTTATACCCATATTTTAATCAAACATTACCTAACATGTTTTTAAAATTAAATTCATATTAGCGCTAGCAATAATATAAAGAAGACATACAGAAAAAAAGAAGAAGTAATTTTACAAATACAAATTTCATTACAATAATAAATTTCCTATTACTCTCCTGTCGAATACATCCTTTTCTGATTTTATTTCCTTAATATTAAAATTATTCTAAGTTCTTGATCGGTCGGTAATATAGAAACTGTCACGTGTCGGATCTAGTTTGTGTATAGTCAAAGGTCGCGCAGAACGTCAAACAACAAAAAATATACAATATACAACATATTTACAAGACAACGGTGGATTACATTCAGACTTTATTACGGTAAGACATAAATACAGATCATACGATCTCCATTTCTTCTAATTTCAGGTGTTTTTGAAACCTAACCACATGTGAAATATAGTAAACGTATTTGAAGCAGTTGAAAACTGATGAGCGAATGGTAAGTGACGTTGTATGTTGAAGCAGAATTACTGAATTTAAAGTTTACAGGGTGCGCAAGAAGTGGATTAATTGTGATGGACTAAAAAATTATTGACGGTAGCAGAAGGTTCTGGGATGTGCAGCAGTGACGGATTTTGGGGCCTAATTCGTCACAGGTCACTATTTCACTTGCAGTTACTCGTACTGAATTTTTGAATCTCGTAGCTCACGCTCTTATATGGGCCAGCATTTAATTGTCTAACAGTTGATGCCTGGCAACCAGCGAACATCTACTAACCGTAGGCTGTCAATCACATCCGACAATTGAACATCGACTTGGTCAATACTAACTAGGATTACAGTTATAGCGAATCAAAATAAATAATTATGTGAACTAATTACTTAAAATATTTCACATTTGTGACAAAATCTTCTTTTGAATGTTATTTGGAATCGAATGAGCTAGTGCTCATATTTTTTGAATTTATATCTGCTTTTTTTTTATTTTAAAAGAAATTTATTGTGTATAAAACAAAATGAGGAATGCATTATTCTGAGAACTCTATTATTATAACAATTTTTTCACTTTCATACCAGGAACAGCCTTATGAGATGCTAAGGGCTAGAAAATATAATGTGTAAACTGATGTCCACTCTGAAGGAAATAACCATACGCTTATCGGCCATTAGTGGATAGTGCAATAATGTCTTAACAAATGTCAACTTTGTCTTTGACTTATGCACGATATAACAAGTAATAAATTTATTTTAATTCGATGCTACATCAATTACTAGATCAAATTGATTAATTTTTCTTCATAAGAGTAATATTATTACGGTCAAAATTTCGACTATCATTTGAAAAATTATATTTCATTTAGTTTAGAGATTTATTTGTCGTTGGTGATTCAACAAATCACAGCAATTTGAAGTTCCGCTTAGGTGTGTTCGTTGCATTTTTTTTCTTCATTTATTCATTTATTCATGGTACAAGCAATAATTACTTCAAAGAAAACAAAATATATTTTACAAGCGATTAATTACTCTATTATACCAATAGTGCAACAGTTCTCATTTTCAGTCCTAGATGTCATTTTTGGGAATATGCAATGGTAGTAAATATGTCCAGTACCAGATGTCACCCATATCGAATTTGAAGCGACGCGTAGCGTTGAACATAATTTTCAAGTTTAAAGATCTTCCATATCTCTTCTTTATATAATTATATATTCAGTGACTTTGGTCCAAGGTCCGTAAACTATACAGGTTACCTCAATGGGCCAATTCTGCTCCAATTAGTTAGTCGAGAATATGTCACCGCTAGCCTTGCGAGGCCGCGCTTACCGCTGTCTTTGCATTGCTACAGCAGTATTCTTCCATCTTCCTTTTTTTGACAAATTTGTTCTTATTTTATCAAAACCCGAAACTATTTTTATAATGAAAAATTACTGACTCCTAGGCACGAAATTATAAACTGCCTAAATAGTAGATCATATTATAAGGAGCAAAAATCAGGCTTTATGTGCTGAAGTTTGCAGTTTGACTGCCTCATTACGTTCGGCAGTCAAAGTAATCGAAGCACATAAAGCTATTTTTGCTCCGAATGATATATACTATTTTTTTCTTCAAACGAGTACCTAAATTGTGACACATGAGGTTGATATATTGATTTTTAGTGCGATATAGTTAGCTCTTAGATCAAGCTGAATCATAATACCTAATACAATTTTGTCATTGTTACGATATGAACAAACACATTTAAATTGGAAAAGAAATTAGAAGTATCATCTGTGTCATCATCAGCTGATATTAATAATCTCCCAAGTGCGAATGATCTAGTTCAAAACTCAATTTTTCAATAACTGGAGGTACATTCACAATGAATATCACTGAATTATTTTGCTGAAATATTAGATTATTTGGAAATAATCAGACAAAATATAGACGTTATCTATGCGTCGAAAATAAGATCTCGAATGTATCTCACCTTTATTTTAAGGGATGATAAATTTGTGTTTAGAAAAAAAGCACAGTAGAAAAAAGTAACACAGGATTTGAAGAGCGAAACTCCAATAGTTCTAGATTACGAAATGTCACTCTTGCATTCGAGGATATAAGATTTTTTTCACTCGGTACGCTCACTAAAAAATTGTTCGAGAATGTAAAAGAATTTCGCAATCATGAATCTAAGAGCGTTCTCTCAAAAACCTGGTATCAAAATTGATGGAAATGTAAAAACAAAGATTAATCAATGTCACTTTGAAAGTTGCTATGATACCAATACATGATACTAATACAGTTTATAATACTTCGCGTACTGACTGCAAAAAATTTCGCGTCATGTAAACAAAATAATTATTTTCAATGTTTTTAGTTGCCTTGTATGCTTACTTCTGATGAAAGTTCTCGAAGAATTAACATTTCAGATATATAATAACGTTTACAAAAACATAGTGTTCAGCAAAATAAAAATCTGAAGATGGTGGCGAAAAGTAGTCAAGTGATATTAAGCAAAACACTAGAAAAATTCGATTCGAACTTATATTATATCACGCGACAAACGCTGAAGTAAGATATGGACTAAAGCCCGCCGCACACGAGGCAATTTTTTATGCAATTTTGTTCACTCAATTTGCAGCAAGTTTTCTTGTGCACTAAGCCGCTTTGAGCTGCACTTAGTGTGACACCCATTTTCGCATCACACGATGCAAGCTGCGCCACTCATTCTGACTCAAGAACGTAGACTTTGTAGACTTGTTTATTACAAATATGGATGTTGCCGAAAATACTCGTCGGAGGAGAGCAGGAGCATCTGCTGCAGTTATAGCTTGCGAATTAATTAGAATTACGAGATAGAGGAGAAAGAAGAAGAAACTTTGGTCAAGAGAGTGACTTTTGTGAATGAATCAAGGCCGCAGAGTTTTCAACATGTTGCTTAACTAGCTAGTAGGGTGTATACCAAACGTGGAAAACCTGAAAATGCCAGTGAATTCAGATAAACTGGAAATGTCATGGAATCGTCAGTGAATTTCTGATATTTGCCTGGAAAAAATAGATTACAGGATATTCATGCATTATTACTCATAAAAGTATATTTTCACTCTTTAAGATACTAAGGCCATCTGTGCAAGTCTATAAGTCTTCCAGATCCATAAATTGATGAGAAAAAATTTATTGAAGTATATTTACTTTTGTCGATCAATGTAAACTCGTTCATAAGGATATCAAATTCGTTGCGATTTTGTTTTTAATTTACAGATTTATAGGATCCACACAGAATTGCAACATTAATCTGTAATTAAATGTAAGCTTGTATCAAACTTTTGTTTTTTACTATCTGGAATCTTCTCGAAAATAACCTGAAAAACCTGGAAGTCAGGGAATTTTAATTTAATTTTTTGGTATATACCCTGAGCTAGGGTACGTGAACATAACCTTATTTCCACCAGCCATAATTTTCACTTATTTGTATCTTAAAACACCACAAAACACAATGCACTAATGTGGCACAGCATTCTGATGCGACATACAACTCAGTGATGTAGTCACGTGATTTCGTCGTCTGCTTTGATTGGCTGTGGACAGCAGCCAGCGGTGCAGCAAGTGCGAAAAATAGTACCGAACCTATCTAGTAAAACAAGTCTCGTGGTAAGTCTAGTACCCCGCATCGCACCTAATTTCTAGCATTGGAGCAAGCGTGGCAGCTAGCGCGGCGCCAAGTGAACAAAATTGCTTGAAAAATTGCATCGTGTGCGGCGAGCTTAAGAGAAGTCGTGGTGTTCAGACAGGGTTAGCAGTGACGTAGTGCTCCCTTTGTACATCGCTCAGCGATACCCACAAGCTAACTGATTGAGGTAACCTGTATAGTCTACGGACCATGACTTTGGTCGGCGTATGCGGACGGCAGCAGTCAAATCTAACGGGAACAAAATGAGTTGTTCAAAACAGTAAATCTGCTATCTGACAAAAGAGCTCATATTACTTACCCATTTCGTCTCGGCAGTATCAAAGATGTCTCCAAATTTTTTTTAGTCGTAGTTGTCCTCGAATCGAATTGTATGTTTGATTTTCAAGTCATTTTCGTAGCGACAGACTCTTGCGGTTAATGCGTGTTGTAAAAACACAACGACGAAAGTACCTGCAATAAAGATGTGTTTGGTCGGACGAAGGAGTTACAGGAATAGACGACCGCGTAATGGCCTTCAGCATCCACCAGAGGGTCGATTTAAACGACACTGTACTCGCCACAAGCCACACTCTCAAATGGAGATTGTGGCAGCTAAGCTACCTGAAAGAAACGGGCAGATCCACTCTTTCGCACAATAAAACAAAGATCTTAAACGGAACTACTGACTTTAATCAGTGGCGTAGCGTGACAGGGCGAGGGGGGTGGTCCGCCACGAGTAGCACACTTAGGGAGCGGCAAAATTTCACAATCAATAATAATAATATTTGAGTTTTGCAGTTTAGGAAATCAAAAATATTATTTTACTGTGTAAACCCACTTATAGAGAACTAAATTATTGCAGAGTGCAAATTAGGCAACAAAACTTGACTTCAAGATTAAATATCGCAATTCAACGCTGTGAAATAATATTTTACTATGCAATCCAGTGGCAGATTATCCCTAGGCACGTGCCTAGGGGTGCAAAATTACAGAGGGGCTCAAGCGAAAATTTTTAAACAAAGAAAAATCAATTTGAATAATAGTAATATAAGTAAAAAATAGTTCACATGAAAATGAAGGAAAAAACTTTTCAGAACTCATTTTTACACACAACGTTTCAACAGCAAAGTGCTGCCTTTTTCAAGTGAAAAATGCAGCACTTTGCTGTTGAAACGTTGTGTTTCTAATAAATTACAGAACTTATACCCAATAAAACATATTTATTTAGTTCACATGAAATTAATTGTATAAGTAGGCTTTTTAGGTAAAGTGCACTTCCGGCTTGACCGATTTATGCAAAAATAGCAGGTAACTATTCTGATATTAGATCAAGTTTAAATACTGAATTCAATCATCATACGGCTGATCATTCAGGATTTATGCAAAAAATTCAAAAAAAGCTCATGTGAAGTGCACTTCGGGTACTGGCGATTGCAACCATAATGCGAGGTGCAAATCAACACCCTATACCAGTCCCTAATATGAAATTTCAACATTATACGTTCAACCAGTTTTGAGATTTGCGAGTTACCCACGCACGCACGCACGTACGAACATACGTACCGACATCAAGCCAAAAATAGTCAAAATGGATTCAGGGATGCTCAAAACGGATATATTCATCAAAATCTCGATAGGTGAATTTTGTTGGTTTCACAATACTTACTTGTTACTTTGTACAAGCAAGTAAAAATGCTTTCAGCAAACATATTCAAAAATCAGGCAACAAGAGTAAGGATTGCTGGCGTATAATTAACTTTGAACGCAATAAAGTAAATACTCCTAAAATTCTCCCAGATTCAACTCTGGATAATTTTAATAGCTACTTCACAACAGTGGCAGTAGATAAGCAGGGGGGCTACGGGACCAATTTTAAAATGGCCGCCATCACCGCACTTTTGCTGTTCGGCTAGTCGGCAATCTCGATGGCTCTCGCGGACAACGAGACCGTCAGATCACCGGGCTTTTGCCGCCGCCCCCGCCGCCGCCACCGTGTGCCATAACCCCAGGGTGCATTCAACCCTGACCCAGCGATGGGGTGCATAATTAACATGTGGTCATATGCGGGTGCGATCAATATTTTGCAGATCTTGAAGTTAAATTTTATTCTTGATCCTCTTTGCCGCTGAGCATACTATACCTGAAGCTGCGGCTGTAGGTCACACGTACCGCTGCTCGGCTAGCCCGTCACCGCAGCCACGACAAAATTTCAAGACGGTAGTGTGTGTTTGAACATACTATACCTAGCGCTAGTCTATTCACAATGGTGTTCAACTTAGGATATTTGAAATGGGATAAATAATACAAACAATATGATTCAATGCATTTATTTTCAGTATTTACAAGTTATACTTATGAACTAAAAGTGTAGCCATGGGGGTATGTCTCAGGAAAAATGTAATTTACTATTCGTTTATCGTCAAAAGAACTTAAAGCTAATTTATTCTGTTTTATGGTATATACATTATGTTTTTGGGATCTAATTAATATTTGTGGTTTGACAATTGATGCGTTATTAAATAAGCTGTTGCAATAATCGTCATATGAGATGGACCGCATGGTAGCTTTTGCAACACCTTTGGCTTTCATACATTCTTTGGTTGAAGTTTTGTATGCATACATTTTGGCTCGCAATCCGATGAAGTGCGTCATAATGATACCGTTGTTCTCATCTTTCATCAGTCCTGGAACTTTCTTGTTTGCTAAAGGTATATCAAAAATATTATTGGGTAAATAATCTGAGGTATCAAATTTGTGTATGTCCTGTTTAATAATTTTGTAGATATTAGTATTTCGGAAATAGTAAATAAGACTGTCGGTGTCAGTATAGCCGAGCTCTGCTTTTGAACCCAAATTCTGTTTAATATAATTTTAATGAAAGTCGTAGATATATGTTTTTGAAATGTCCAACACACAGAATCCAACGTAAATAGGTTTAGTGAAGACAATAGCTTTTTTACTCATTTCTATCAATATAATGTCTTTGTCTAGTACTGTGCAACTGTGAAAATTTGGTTTAGCAATCAACGCTTTCGCACCGTACCGACCATGCCATTTAGTTGCCAATCTCACGTCTTTATGCTGTCTGAGGTTTTCCATTGTTTTACCAAATATTGCGTTATTCAATAATTTGAAATAATTTTTCTGAAATTCATTATTCGATTTCTTCCTCAAATCTGTATTTAAATCGATATATGACTTTAACCATGGACTCTGTTTGAACTTGAGGATTCTATGAATTTGTGTTATTTGTAGACCTAACGATACGCACTGCTGTAAATTTTGATAGTGAATGACATAATTTGTTTTATCATAAAGGTTTGCAATTAATTTTGATTGCTTGGATCCGGGTGGAATGAGATTTTCTGGACAAAGAGGTAGATCTCTATGTAATTCTTGGAGGCTTTGTGGATATTTTAAATCAACTTCGAAAATATACCCCGTGTCAGCGTTTTTTGGAATATCCATCAAATTTATTTTATAGAAATCAGATTCATCAACCCACTCGAAGCTCCCGTACGGTAAAAAATGACTCATCGCTGCGCCATACAAGTTATTTACATCGAAGTACATGAGATAAGATTCGTCTTTATCCGGATCGTAAGATTCATTCATGTACTCATTATTGGCCTCAGCATAACGTTTTGAACATTGAACAAGACCACCACGAATCCCTTTCTCAATGAACAGCAATTTTTCAGCATCGGTTAATAGCTCGAGAGTAACGTTTGTGTATTTCAACATCGCATCGAAAGATAAGCCCGGAGCCGTGTAGTAGTGAAGTGCATCTAATTTATATGTTTCCAGACAATTTTTCCGGAAATTTTCGAAAATGTCAGCTAATAAATGTACATCTGTTGCAAGATACAAATCCGAGTACTCGCCAAGTGAATTTAAATTGAAAGTTTGCCACACGTTTATTGCGTGACTATAATCATTCTCGCTTATATTTTCATTTCTCAAAGAACTGTAGAACTGACTGTGATCTGGCAGACATTTATTTTCAAATTTATCCCAGCTATCAACAAATTCGTACGGGAAAATGCCCTTTGTCGTAAGTAATTTGAATTGCTCGTCATTTTTACAAAAACTTCTTGTGATAGATTTATCATTGTCACCTAAATAGGACGCTAATTTTTCAATGCTCGAAGCCATAAACCGAAATGAATCTATGAATCTAAAGTTAATTCTTGTATCTTCGATATATTTTGTGAATGATATGTACCGTTCTTTGTTTATAGGACGTAATGACATTCGTCCTGGAATTTTTTTAGCTATAGTCTTTATAATCAGATGACCATCATAGTTGCTGAGATTATGAAAAACGAGTGGAATAGTATGTGATCTTCTTAATTTTAAATTACAAGACTGGTGTGCTGGTCCACGGTACAAGCTAGTCCAGTGATCGTGATCTCTGACTTTAATATCATCAAGAGTAAACCTATTTCCGCATATATAACAAACTGTCGCTCGTGCAAAATTTTGCTTATCTTCCTCTGTCATATTTATGGATATTGAATTTTTGAATTTTTCATCAATGAATTGAGAGATCAAATAAAGTTCCTGTGCAAACCAATCAATGCAATTTTCACCTCTATATAATTGGAAATATGACAATGTATCATCATACGAGCATTTTAAATAAAAAGCAACACTTGAAGGAATATGTTCATTGATTTTGATAGAATCTTCAGTTTTCTTCAGAATAGACTCAATATCGCTATAAATTACAAACGGTACGATGTCCTGATGGTGAATATTTTTAAACTTTAAAAACTTGTTCTCACCGTTTGGAAACTCAATACGACACTTATTTATTAATTTACAGTCAGCTGTATGTCTGTGAAATGCATTTTCCGAAACAAAATGATTTAAACACCGATCACAAAGCAAATGTTTAACTTTTTTCTTTGAAATTTGTCTGCTCAAGAGTCTAGAAATATCCTTTATCCACATGAAATGATAATTTGTGCAGCTTTTCACAGTTTTGATATTTTCACTGTCAATTTCCATATCATCATCATCATCGACATCGTCCGTTTCATGTGTCATCAGGAGATGCACAAACCTACTACATTCAAATTTGGATAAATATAATGGTACAACTTGATTTTTCACTCCGCTTAATTTTTCTAAATTATAAACATTTATAGCCAAATTATTCATCACCTCAAATTTTGGGATATCCTTCAACTGCATTGGAAAACTAATACCATCATATTTCAGAACTTCACTAAAATGTGGGTATGACGATACACGATCAGAATGTTTGCTCACAGGATATAGAGCTGAAACTACTGCCCACAAAAAACAATATTCATCATTATTCTTCACATTGATTATAGCTTGCTTGTTTCTTATATCGAGTGGCAGACTAATGTATGATCCTCCAGAAATAGGATTGTACTCATTAATATTGAGTTTTAAATGCAAAATTTCATACAAGCTCCAGCCTGAATCACGTAGTTGGTACTCGGACAATTTAGCCATTATCTTATCGACACCATCACTGAACCACTCGCTTATATTCGTTGTTCTATCGATAATATTATTAGCAATGTTAAATGATTTTAGTTCAATTGCACCAGTGTTTGGCATTATAAAATTTGCACTTAACACAATATTCACTTTGAGGTTAGATAATTTTAGCGCTTCCCTAACTTTGTTTGAAAATATGCGATATCATTTCTTTAAAAATAACAATGGATCTTTATAACTCAAATTTATAATAATTCCAGTACGAATGCGTGACTCAAAGCATGACTCTAGATCTTGCCAAAGTAATTTTTTAGATTGTTTAACTCCCGCACCATAAACACCACGTTTGAATTGTTTCAATTGTTCACGATAGAATTTAAATAGCGCCAAATTTGATTCTAGCTGGAATAAATTACCGTTCGTATCTTTGTTTTGTTTAATAGCTTTATTTATCAACAATTTAAATTTATTGACTTGTTTCAACCAGCGAGAACATTCATCTTGCGTTTTTAAAATTTTGAAACCGGCGGCCACCGTCTTAAGAACTTTAGAACTCAATTTAGCAACAGTTACCATCGTGAATGGAGCGCGACTGACTGATTAGCAAATTACATGTTATATTTAAAATATTTAGGAATGACTTGCGCATGCGCAGAAGACACGTTTGAGTCATGCATTCTAACGGACAAGTTCATACATGCATGACAACCCTTGCGCACGTGTTCAACCCGCATTCTTCAAGCTGTCACATAATCCAAAGATGAGTCATATGATCGTGCTAATTAAATTTGCACCCTAACCCATATGACTTTGCATTGCAAAACGTTTGAGTCACGCATCTTAACAGACATGTTCACGCACGCATGAATTTTGCTATACTTAACACTTGACCATATGTCACAACTCTGAATTTTAATGTACATATTAGCATTCACATATGTTCACAAGGGCAATTATAAATTAAACTCTGAGCTTTGTAAAAATATTTATTCTCAGAAGCAAATACAATTTATTGAAATAAAGCTTACATACTAGTAGATTATAACTTACATACTACTGATAATATTTGTTAATGGATTATAACTTATTAACTTATCATGTATGATTAGGCAATAGGCAGCTGTATTATCCGGTATGTTTTCATTTGTTTCAAATTCAAGTCGAATATCAACATTTCCAGATTTTAATGTTTCACTTTGATGTGAACAATCTATTACAACCAAAGGCGCTGTTTTAAGGAACTCATGCGGCGAAAATACTGGCTCGCACGGCCGCTCATAGAAAGAGAGCTGGAATTGCGTGTACATCTCATACAACATTGCCCAATGATTATTCTTAATGTTTAAATTAAGGTTATCATACGGAAACATCTCCGAATTTAGATATAACTTGATATTCGTTAGATGACAATGATCAAATTTACTCATATCTTTATTAAATTTATTTTTTCTATCCGTCTGTAGACCAAAAATTATGAAACGCGGTGTCTCTAGTTGTGTACTAGTCTTAATAGGCCAAGAATGTCGTTGAGTCTTCTGAAGCATTGGAAATTCATGTAGTTCTCAGCTGCGGAACGCCATTTCCAAATTGACACTTTTTTCCATATACTTCATTAGAATAAGTCGCTCAGCGTCAGCCACGGAAATGTGTGGAATCTTCCAATGAACTTTGCTCAGCTCAATTTTCATATTCTCATTCTCAACACTGTTTTCAATAGCATTCAAATCGGAACCACCTCTTATCAGCACTAATTCTTGTTGTACATGCAGGATGATTTTCTTGAAGTCCTCGCAGAATCCCAAAAGCATACTCAGAGGAATACACACATTGAAATTTCCTTGATCATCGACAATTTGTTTTGTATTATCTGCTGATGGTGACCATCCAGCGTTTTGCAAACGTTTACTTTCATTTGTGTTATACGAAACGTAAGCTTTCATCGTAGAAGTTATTCCAGGATTTCGAACCCGATCTATTTCTATACCTCCAATTTCATATCGAATTTCACTGAATATGAAGGCAAATGCATTGTTAACTAATTTAGCTGTCTTTGAAACTTTGTTGTCATGTGTGAGGAGTTTACCCTCAATATATAATAAACTGTTCCAGGGCAAAGTGTACAGATCCTGTTGTTGAATAGGAATGCGAATTTCATCGTTATTATTCAAAGTTGTAGAGGCATAAGGCTGGTGCGTATGTTTCTCAGCATGGCTGATTGAGTCGTCAAATAGAGCTTTTTCAGTTACATTCAGTATATTAACATTCATTTTGATGGACACAAAGTATGAAATTAGCAGATTTCTTGAACTGTACTCCAAACCACACGACAATAGCTTTAATTCGCTTCTTCTTCTTATCCAGTTCGAGTATTGAATCCTAATGATTCCAGGAACTGTTTATTAATAGATGTTAATCCTCTGGCAACTGTCCTATTAATGGAGCTATGAGGATTGCTCGGATTATTTATATGTTTACCAATTGAATTATTGAATTTGATCCCCATTTTGTCTCTTAAGGTGTAGTCTGACCGTTAAGACTTCTCCTCTGAAATTGATCAAGTTACCGTCCTGGTCGACTATTTTAAGAGTTAAGGAGTTTATTATACGAGTGTTGATTGGTAGATAGATCATCTGACTGGGAATTTCAATGATTTTGAAGCCTGGTGGAACTTGGGGGAAGAATTCATGTATAATATGCACATTCTTGCTATTTGAATACGAGTTTGTAGTTATGCTGCACTCAATACATATAGCATTAACCCTTATGATTGATACTGGATTGTCAGATTCATGAGGGTGATTGGCCTGAAGTTTTTGCGATTTAAAACCCAATATATCACGAGGTGAATCATCTAAGGTAAAATCTATCACATTATTACTCTCAATTTCACATTTAAGCGTGTTGTTGTTAGCTTCGATGTTTAACTTGGTACCTGCATCCAATTTTTCATTCAAATATTTGTTTATATCGGCCAGCTCATAAGAACCTTCTGGAATTGTTATGATCTTATCGCCAATACTGAACTTATTGTTTTTTTCATCGATATTTGGGATCGCATTATAAACTTCGAAGCTTATCAGGCCAAGAAGATATTCTGATTCATCATCGAGTATAATTGGTGGATAAAAAGATTGATTGATGATTGAGTTATCCCCGAAGAATGTGAATGTGTAAGACATGACGGCTAACTGAACACTGAACTATAATTGCACTTGCTCATATAGAAATGCTAAGCACAAATGTCCGCATTTTACACTATTAAAGGACTGATATCTACTATAATTATAAAGGATAGTACTACACTTTCCGAAATAATCAACAAGTTCTTTCGGTGGCTCTAGGTTTCCAAAACTGTCAAAGTATTTTATTAAATCATTACGCTTTATATAGGCCACCCAGTGTGTACCTGACCTATAGCTATCATCTAAATTGACAATTGCACATTCGTTACAATTTATTTTCTTGGGTAATTTATCTCTCATAAAAACACCTCTGAAACATGGGATTTTTAGTTGTTTAGCATATTTCTCAATATCAATGTTACTCAGGGCACGCAATGGTAATTTCAATGGTAGTTTTTTGACTGATTCAGATACAGACCAAGACCTTTGCGATATGGTTTCAAGTAGAGACCCTTTCCCAACGCGATGGATTCCATGATCTTATTGTGACGTTCAGATTCTTCCAAATGCTCAGCTGCTGCTCGTGCATCATTCACAGCCTTAGCGATGCCCGCTGCTCCACCACTAAGCGCACCTAAAGCGCTCAGACCGGCAAAAATTGGTATTAACGGTAAGAAACCTCCCGATTTTGGAACGGGTATTACCCTAGGACTTTTGATTCGCCTCTTGATTCTCTTAACAGTTCGCAAAGCAATTTTAGCTGACTTGTTCAGATCAGACTTGGAGTTTTTAGATTTTATGGCTTTTCGCACGCGACTTATAGCATTACGAAACGACAGACTTGATGATTTTCTCACCATTTTTATGATTATTTAAAGCAGACACGTCTAGCTGTGACAACAGTCAACGATAGACTGTGTAAGAGTCATGTTCTATGCTTAATTTATACAATCATGCAAACGGTGAAACAAAACTGTAACATTGAAGTGAAAAATTATGATTTCAATGATATCGTTGTTGAACGGCGTCATAGCACATTGCTGCCAAATATAATTCGGTGCATTATAGCTGGTCCAAGTGGTGCTGGCAAGACAAATATAATGATTGCACTGCTAGAGGATGAGAATGGATTATGTTTCTCAAATGTCTATATCTATTCAAAATCATTGTTCCAGCCGAAATATGTGTACTTGAGGATGTTATTGGAACCGATTGAAGAAATTGGATTCAACGCATATAATGAGAACTCAGAAATTATCAGACCTGATGATGCAAAATGTGATTCTGTATTTATATTTGACGATGTTGCTTGTGATGACCAAAATGTGATCAGAGAGTTCTTCAGCATGGGTCGACATAAAAAAATAGACTGCTTCTATCTCTGTCAGAGCTACACTAGGATTCCGAAACATCTAATACGTGATAACGTGAATTTTATAATATTATTCAAGCAAGATGATTTGAATCTACGACATGTATATATGGATCATGTTAATACAGATTTTACGTATGAGCAATTCAAAAACTTGTGTTCGTTTTGCTGGCTCGATAAGTACGGTTTTCTTGTGATTGACAAGGACAGTAATATTGACAGAGGGCGCTATCGCAAAGGATTTGATCAGTTCATAATATATAGCAAAGATCTTAGCTAACATTATCATTTACGTGGTGACTATCATCAGAGCTGTCTATCAGTTCATCAGAGCTGTTCATCAGTTCATCAGAGCTGTTCAAAGCGGTTCAAAAGCTGTTTATCAGTTCATCAGACCTGTTCAAGAGCTGTTTATCAGTTCAACAGACCTGTTCAAAGCGGTTCAAAAGCTGTTTATCAGTTCATCAGACCTGTTCAAAGCGGTTCAAGAGCTGTTTATCAGTTAATCAGAGCTGTTCAACGGTTCATCAGAGCTGTTCAAAGCGGTTCAAAAGCTGTTGGAACTGGCTATGTTAAATTCTTCAGTTTTCATCGTTATTGCTGAGCTGGTTATTCTCATAATATCTATTATTCAAACACTCTTAATTTGTGTGGTTTAGTCATGGATCCACGTTTGACGAGAGATATCATAAAAACTAGGAACATTGTGAGACAGAAGCTCAAAAATCTTAAACTTGGTGCCTTGCAAACAGAAGCTAAATTACAAACTCAGTATAAGCCAATAATCAAATCTTTACAGAATATTGTAGATAACTTGCCCGTGATAAAACAGGAAATTAAAAGTGAGCCTAAAGTGGAGAAGGAAGAAGAAGAAGAAGTAGGTGAAACTGTGAAAGAAGACCTGACCGGCCCTAAATTCTTGGAAACAAATGTCATAGCCGAGACAGGCAATGAAGATGAAGTGTTTGAAGAACCATCCATAACTAGAGAAGATATATTAAATTTAACACAGGAACCCTCATTCCGGGAGTATTTAGATCAATATGATCCATTACCCAGGCAATATGTTGAAGAAATGTTAACTGACCAAAGTGATTCATTTGATCATAGATATGGTGTACGCCATGATGTTGAGAGCGACAAGTTTTTCATTGGTAACTCTGAGATTAAAATTGATGGTAAAGATTTAATCGTAAATAATATAAAATATACGGGAACACCGGGTCTCTACGAATTAGTATTCAAAAAACAGCCACTGGGTTATACTCAAACCGATCGCGAGAATTACGTTGATATTGTTAAAAGGACTAACGCTGCACGCCGCCATTATAGTGAATCAGAACAAGTTGCTGGCTCAAAATCATATAAATATACAAATATAATTGGACCTCTGCTGGAAACGCGTAAAAGGATTGTCTCAGCCCCCAAACGGTTTGGTCTAAAGTATGCCAAAGGCTATTTTAAAAAATTCAATGACAAACCTGTTGACTACGTATATTGGAACGATATCAATGAGTTGGTTGATAGACTACGTCTGTTAATAGCGTCACGAGATGCCGGCCATTCTGGACATGATAATGAAATTATTTCAATAATTGAAGAATTAAAAGAGGCTGACGTTATCGAATAGTGTCATTCTAACAATGTCTCTGGACAAGTTTGGTTCTCATATTGAGCATTATAAAACTAGAAAATATATTGATAGAAGAATTACTGGCTTCAGTAAGGAGTTACTTGCGTATAGAATCAGAATTGATGAGCTCAAGCCTCAGCTGGAGAAAAATATCAAAGGCCACACTCAAATTGAGATATCCAATTTCATTAAGAGTTTAAGAACCATCACCCTGATCAATTTGACGCTGGCTCTCAAAAAAGACATCTATGAGGTTCTAAATAGCCCTGATCATTCACACTATAATTTGCCAGTTTCTGGGAGAATTCTCCAAATCAAAGTGGATAATTCAAAAGCATTTCTCAACTATCGTATTAATGATACTACTCGTGTCTCAGATCTCACTAAGCGAGATATCGTTAGTGGTGATAAATTGAAAATTTATCCTACTTCTGTAGGCACTCAGTTTCCTGAATTACATTTGGAATTGATAATAGAAACTCCGGTATATAATGTCAAAAATTAAACGACAAGTTGTGGATGAACTACACAAACCAGCTCGCATCAATTTCCCAAGACGGAGTGTAATTGTTAAAGGACTAAATGATCTATTCCAAGCAGATTTAGTTGAAATGATTCCTTATTCTAGAGTCAATAAAGGGTACCGATACATTCTAATTGTAATTGATGCGTTCTCCAAGTATCTGTGGACGAAGCCTGTAAAAAGCAAATCGGGCTTAGATGTCACAAAAGCTATGCTAAGTATATTGCAGAAACAGGCGCCAAAAAATTTACAAACAGACATGGGAGGAGAATTTTATAATAAAAGCTTCCAAAGTTTGATGGAAAAATACAAAATAAATCACTATTCAACATTTAGCACCACAAAAGCATCAATGGCTGAACGAGTAATTCGCACATTGAAATCAATGATTTGGAAGGGATTTAGTCTACAGGGAAATCATAAGTGGTTGAATCTATTACCAAAATTAACTGAGAAATACAACTCGACAAAACATCGGACTATCCAAATGCGACCGAATGATGTGAATAAAAAGAATGCAAAATCACTTCTTGATACTATTTATAACCGGATAAAAATGACAGGCACCGCAAAGTTTAATGAGGGTGATTATGTACGCATCAGTAAACATAGACAAGCTTTTGTGAAGGGTTACACACCAAACTGGTCCAATGAAATTTTTGTTATTGATAAAGTTCAATTCACGAATCCTGTAACCTACATTCTCAAAGATCACGCTGGTCGAATCATAAAAGGCGGATTTTATAGTTATGAATTACAAAGGGTTGCGTATCCAGACGTTTATCTTGTGGAGAAAGTGTTGAAACGGAGAGGGGATGAATTATATATAAAATGGTTGGGTTTTGACAATAGGCACAATAGTTGGATTCATAAGGACAATGTTGAATGAAGCTGAATCTCATTTTTCAATAGTCACTTGAATGATCAACATGTCTGCGATAATTGTAGACCTACAAGGCTTTCAAGTCTATGATGATGATAAGATTAAATTTATTTGTAAGGAAATTGCTGCCTTAGACATGCATACTGACCTCTGCAGATCGAAAATATTCCTACCCCCTTATTCATGGTCTAAATTGGATACTAAAAGCAAAAAGACAGTTTTGTGGTTGTCCAGTAAACACCACAGTCTGGACTGGCAATCCGGCAATACAGATTATTGCCTTTTGGAGAATATTGTTCAGGATATGCTGAGAAACGCTTCTAAGGTATACGTTGAAGGAAATGAAAAATTAAAGTGGTTGAAAGAGATATTGGGATCGAAGACAATAGATATTGTCAATATAGAGCAGTTAGGCTGTCCATCTCTAAAGGAGCTCTGTGAACCCTCAAAATTAAGTTCCTGTGACTCTCATAGCAAAAATTGCGCCTTAAAAAGTGTTCATATATTGAAAGATTGGTATAAACAACGATTTACAGCTCTTAATTCATTCCAAAAGTTCTATGGATGTGGTATACTACACTTCATGCTAGAGGAAGAAATTGCGTGTATGCCGATGGAATTCATAATCGCATTTGCATCAGGTCAAATTGATGATCTATGGAACAAGTTTCCTCAGGAATGGCGAGCTAATAGAAAATTCCAAGAGTATCGACGCTGCACCGAACATTGTTTGACGACCTCTGAGGATCAAGTTGGCAATTCATTCCCATTGAAGAAAAATTGTTTTAAATGTAATATTGTATTGTAATATTTGATACTTGAGAATAAACTGTTTTAATAAATTTGATGTGTTTCATTCAGACCCCTGAATAAGTAAAACAGGAAGTTTGCATTAATTATTTTATTTCATTAGACCAATACAGAACCTTCAAATTCTTGACTTATAAACAGGTTTCATACAATTAATTTTATAGTTTAACATCTAACATCAACTACAGAGCATCAGAACTATTCGTATTCCAAAAGATAAATCAACCAAATGATGCAATATTTAATACTTAAAAATAAACTCCTTCAAGAATTTGATGTGTTTTATTCACACCCCTGGGGATTTTCACATAAATAAAACAGGAAGTTTGCATTAATTATTTTATTTCATTAAACCAATGGTATGACATAACATTCAAATTCTCAATTAATGTACAAGTTTCGTTCGTTTAATTCTATTTTGTAATACAGACATTAATATTGGTTCATAAAAATTCTTAATTTTAAATTGAAAGCGAACTCTGTCTATGGCTACTTGCATCCAAACATTCTTTCTTGCTGCCCTGTATGCAAATGTCCAGGTGTGCATGTGATAAATTTGAATACTGTCACTGAACCGCACTTTCATTTTTTCAAGTCTAAAACTTCGACACTTTTAATTAATCCTCGCATTACACAATAATTGTTGATATCATTTTTCAACAGCTGAAGCTTTAACAAATACTTATTGATTTCACTTCTTATATTGTTTTTGTTGACTTTTCTGCGCACTGAAGGCTTATAAATCACCATCTTCATTGTCCGTCTTTGTATTCGATCGTCATTCAGAGTGAGCTGTTAGTTGAATGTTCTAAATTGCCATCTGCACCATCTTTTTAAGCGGAAGTGAATTCGATATCGACAACTTTTCCAATTTTCCCTTTGGATGTGATGTACAGTTTTCCAGCGGTTGCTTGCTTGTTCAAATCAATTATATCTTCATCGGTCAGTTGGTTGAATCTTGCACCAAGGAAAAGGATGTTAGTTGCCAACTCCAGAACTATCTTCTCTCCAAATGTTGTTGACACGCGCCGACAGTTATTGACTTTGTATTTTTTACCCTTCTTCAGGTTACTTAGTGAAATTGGTTCTTTCACCTGAGCGATTTGATTCATCTTTTGGAATAGAGCCATTTTGATGCTTTGTAGTTGAAGTCAGATATTAAACTAATCTGCAAAGAGCAAAGTGATCTTTTTATACTAAAATAATTTCTCCCACTCTAGAAAAACTTTGAATACGGGTTAACGGTTTTACTCTGATGAAACTGTACTTTCAACCCCAAAATTAAAATTTGCAAAGATGTTGGCACGGCTGTTTGTTTGTGTTGCTATAATAAAATTTATTCGTATCATGTGCTATGACATTCTAACTCGCGAGCTTGAACTCAATTGTACTTTCAACCGCAAGATAAAAATTTGCAAAGATGCTGGTATCGCAATGGCCATATGTTTGCGTTCTGATGTTTATTGAAGTGCAAAATTTATTCATATGTTACAAACAATACAACAGAAATATGAAAAAGGGGGCTTACATATCAACCGCAAGATAGAAATTTGCAAGGATGTTTGAATAACTGCTGCTATTTAGCGTAATTATTAAAGTGCAAAATTCATTCAGAAGCTATATATGAACCATCATACTGCAATATGACATCGTTTTGAGCTTAGTATGAAAAAGGGAATTGTGCACCTAAGCTGCATCAGTCTAAAATGAATACCATTGAAGTGATGAAGAGCAGATTTAATAATTTGCGGGACCAATTTTAAAGATGGCGGCCTGGTCGGCGGTTACTAGATGACGTCATAGTTTGCACGTGTAAATGAGTCATAAGTTCAGGTGGGCAATGACATGTGTCCGCTAATAGCTCAGGAATGCACCTGATTAATTATTACACCTGAGGAGGCACGCGTCCAACACGTGTCCGAGGATGTTTAACCCGCATTAACCCCAAGTGCTCGTGTCTTAACACCTGCTAACTAGGAACGCGTCTTAAGTTCAATGCACGTGTCTCATTATCACCTGAAGATGAGTCATACCCAATATTAACCCCCAGTGACAGCAGATGTGTAATTGTAACACCAGGAATGTGTCTTAAGTTCACTGTACTTTTGTGCTAGGAGGGCAATGACTGAGGGTATGTTCAGGTGTGCAATATTGCTGTTAGAATGCAGCTGGGGATGAGTCACATTAACATTGAGCTCTATTAGGTTTTATGTATTAGTTGAATTACAATAATTTTGTTCACACTTTGTGCTAATGATAAGCGTCTGTGACCTTGCCAAGCTAGCGCTAGGTATAGTATGTTCAAACACACACTACCGTCTTGAAATTTTGTCGTGGCTGCGGTGACGGGCTAGCCGAGCAGCGGTACGTGTGACCTACAGCCGCAGCTTCAGGTATAGTATGCTCAGCGGCAAAGAGGATCAAGAATAAAATTTAACTTCAAGATCTGCAAAATATTGATCGCACCCGCATATGACCACATGTTAATTATGCACCCCATCGCTGGGTCAGGGTTGAATGCACCCTGGGGTTATGGCACACGGCGGCGGCGGCGGGGGCGGCGGCAAAAGCCCGGTGATCTGACGGTCTCGTTGTCCGCGAGAGCCATCGCGATTGCCGACTAGCCGAACAGCAAAAGTGCGGTGATGGCGGCCATTTTTAAATTGGTCCCGTAGCCCCCCTGCTTATCCACTAGTGGCAATCAATATTTTTTTAAAAATTGAAATTTGAGCCTACAGATATTGTTGAGGTTTGTTATTCCATCAAATCTTCAAATAATTCAAACTGTTCAGATTTTTACAATATAAGTAATAACCTTTTGAAGTCAATACTTGAATATGTTGCTGAACCATTAACGCTCCTAATTAATAAGTGTCTTGTGGAAGGCAATTATCCAGAGGCTTAAAAAAATCGAAAGTTTTTCCACTTTTCAAAAATGGTGATGCCAGTAGAGTAGAGAACTACAGGCCCATTTCTATTATTCCTACCTTTTCAAAAGTTTTTGAAATTGTAATTAGGAAAGAGGTGAACATATGGCTATCACTTTAAATGACCTTTCAATAGCATTTGACTATGTATCTCATAATATTCTTATATCCAAGCTTGAATATTATGGCGCTGATGGATTAGCTCGCAAACTGTTATCATCATATTTACCAAATCGAATACAATGTACAACTGTTGATGATGTTCTTTCTGAGTTCAAATTAATTAAACATGGAGTCCCTCAACGCTCAATATTAGGTCCTTTTTTTCTTTCTAATTTACATCAACGATTTCAGTAACTTTATGATTCCTTGTACTAGTATTCTGTTCGCAAACGATACTACTCTCATTCAAAGTAACAAAGATCATGAAACACTTTTAAATATGATTAGTATGTACCTTCAAAAAGCTTAATTTTGGTTTGCTGCAGGGAGTACCGGGAGTGATCACTCAATGTTAAGAATTATGTTCATGGACATAGTTGCGGCCGTTGCCAGCGAGGTCTCTAATAGCTATGTAACCATGGTTTTACATCTAAATTAGTTTTTTGTGGTTAGTTACTATGAACAGAAAAGTCAAAGAAATTTTTCAAAAATACGTGTATTATGAATATTTGTACATGTGAATCAATGTTATCAACAAAATATTTGTGCAAATACAGGTTTTGAGATAAAAAATAAAGTTACTTTATGCTTAAACTGTGATCCAATTGTAGTAAATGAATCCGCAGTTGTTAAATTCATTCAAAATTTGTGTTAAAAACGCAATCAATGAATTTGAATAATCTATTTTTGTAAAATGTCTTCTCCAACTGTGGATCATACCTTTTACAATATTGCAATACATTCAATATCTCACATACTCTAAATTAAATAAAGTAATTTCATATGCCCAAAGTTTGATCCAACTCTGTAGTTATTATGTAAATTGGTAATTTGAGTTAAAATGCCATAAGTCAATTACTTTAGAGTGTCTATTCTCAAGAAATGTTCTAATTTTTCCTCAATTCTTTCAATTGTAGGTCATACTTCATGTTGATATTATTTTCCACAGTATTTAAGCTACATTGTGGAAAAAAGTAGGAAGACATTGGATACAAATGTTCAAAAAAAGTTAATCCATTAAAGCATGAAAATCAGTAGTCATATTTTCAAAAGAGTTCATACTAACCCACAATTTTGGATTAGTGAGTTTTCTTCTAATTAAGGTTTCTTAAATTCAATCTTGAATCACTTGTGGTGATAAATAGGCAGTATAGATAGAAACTACAATGAGTTACAACAAAATTGAAACAAAAAATTGGACGAAAATCACTAATTCAAGACTGTAGACAGTTTAAATGGTTTTGAGATGTGATTAATTGAGGAAATAAATGAAATTGAAAGATTGATAGATTCGAAGTATTTTTATAAGATAATTACTGAATTTTTCGAATATAGTTTGAGCAAAAGTGACGTTTTCCATTGCCTTTACTTCATTTGAACTTAAATGCATCTTACTGTCTCAGCAAAGTCACTTTTACTGTATTCAAGATTTTTTTTTCACAAATATTCCATTTTTTCTTCATTCTACCTCCTATATAACGACTGAAAAATCTTTTAGTACTTTTGAGAAGCGTAGACACAATGTGAATATGAACTTATTGCACTTTCTTCGACTGCCTGAATTCTAAAGTAACGTCATGACTGAAGAGTATTACTTTTTCTTGGTTTTATATGATATAGAGAAATTGACGCATCTTCCGTTACAAATATTCATTTTCAGTTCTAGCACCAAGTTATTATTGCAGCTGGCAAATCCTCACCAGCCCAAATGCTTCTTATTCATGTATTGTTTGAAACTCCAGGTATTTGTGAGGTCCAGAAAATAGCTCAACCCAATATTTATAATTGTGCTCGAACTACATCATGTATAATTGCATTTGTACTGATATAAAAACTGCAGGTCGCGGAATGGAGCCAGCAGATGTGCTTCTGGAATAATTATATTTTGTAACATGCGAACAGAAAAATATAGTACAAACTTACAATTGACTTGCAGTACTTGCTTTTTAATAACTTCTTGTAGCGTTTAACTACTAAAATCAATACACAAACACAACTGGAAATTGGAAAAATTATAAATTGATATTGACAAACAATCTTATTTACTTACGTCGACATTTGTCTAAATTTTTTCAATGGTAACTAAGATTTAAAATTCAAATTAAATTAAAAAATAGGTGCGGCCGCTCCCGTTAGATAGTAGTAGCTAAGCGCCAAATTCTTCCATTTGAGTGATCTCTCCCGGTACTCCCTGGTTTGCTGCAAATAATTTACTATTAAATAAAAAGAAAACACAAAATCTAGTCATTTCAAATAATCATTGTTTTAATAATGGAAAGCCAATTTTGATACTTGGTATGTTTATACAGAGTGATCAATAATGTTTGTCTGTCACGTGACTATCAAAAGTTCGCATTATGATCAAGACTATCTTTATGGAATAAAGTTAGTATAATTTATTTATTCTGATAACTATGTTACCGACATTTCAAGAACACAGTGGCGTTTATTTTGCATATTTCATGACGCATTTATCCATAATCTGATTTAAAAAACAAGGAAGTGAGTGAATAGCTGTATTATTGAATGTTTATTGAAAATTTATTATTATTCTGCCAAATTTTTAGATTAGAATAGTGTTTTCAGAGGAGCTGTCATCTGTCACTTGAAGCCTTAGATCATAAATAATATCTAGATGGAAGAAACTGCAAACGGCTACAACGGAAAGAGATGGAAGATATATTGTACGCAAACTGGAGAACTGAACTGCGCAAGCGTGACAATATTCAAATTTCGGTTTATCAAGCCCACAAAATAACAAACACATGATGTAATGAGCTTTTATTTCTGTGAAAAATATCTATATTCATTCGCTATTTCCTAGTTGCAAAGTATATCTTCTTCACATTACTTTTATAAATATCAAATGAAATTCGATAGACATGCGCAGTTCGTTTCACTTCATTTTTCTTCCATTATATTTTATTTCCTTGTCCCTCTGACGTAACCTATGTTTTCCTCTCTTTCTGGCATAACCGTTCGCAAAAATGTATTGTGTGATATAAGACTCCTTCCATCTAGATATTATTTATGATTTAAGCTTGAAGCTCACTATCTCAAGCAGGTGGCAAAAAAAAATCAGAACTGTTGAGAAAATAAAATTTAAATAAATGATTCCAACCTATTAGGGAATTTTTAGAAGTAAGATTTGTTATGTTGGCGGAGGAGTAGTTAGATTGGTAGAGTATGAGAAAGGTTGATATGTGATGTTGTTGTTTTGCTTTTAGAAACAATACCGTGGTTTTTATTAAGTTCTTGATTAAGTTTCTCAACATGGTAGCAGAGCGTAGTTCGAGGTAAATAATCTAGAGAAATTCAAAATATAATTTAACACAACATCTCATCATTCCATGGCTAGTCGGTTGCTATGGAAACAGTAGGTCATCATTCTTATGCTACAACATTCCTAAATACTGATTTCCAGGATTCTACGGTTAACAGTTCTGAATTTATGCGCAAAATTCCAAGATCATCAAGTATAGTGCACTTTCAACTCAGTCGATCTCAATGAAAATAGGATATGACCATCTAGACAGTACTATCATCTTGAATACTGTATTCTAATATTCTACGTTCAATCGTATTGGATTTATGCGAAAAATAAAAAAATGTTTCGAGTAAACTGCACTCCCGGCTTAGCCGATCGCAATCATAATGCAAGGTGTAAAACTAGATGCTATAAAAGTGCTTCATACGAAATCTCAATATTCTGCGACTGATTATTTTAAATTTATGATGAGAAAAATTCGAAAAGTCTGTAATATGAATTGCACCTCCGGCTTAGTCAATTGTGACGAAAATAAGAGATGATAATTTGGATGCTACAGCAATTTCAAATACTGAATTCCAGTATCCTACGGCTGATCATTCTAGATTTATGCGAAAAATTCAAAAAAAGTATCAGGTAAAGTACACTTCCAGTACAGACGATTGCAACCATAATGCGAGGTGCACATCAAGATCCTAGATCCTATACCACTCTTTTATACAATATTTTAGTATTATACGTTTGACGAATTCTGAGATTTGCGAGTTACGCACATACACACATACATACGTACATACGTACCGACATCAAGCCAAAAATAGCCAAAATGGATTCAGGGATGCTCAAAACGGATATATCCTTCCTTGTACTTTCAGACCATCAGATAGTCGTAGATTTCAGTGCCTCATTTTGTTCTTCATGCTTTCAAGTTTGATAAGTATGTATATTTGGAGTCCAATAATGCAGAAATTGAAGCTAGACCGTGTGACCATCATAATGAAAATTAATTTTGAATTTGATGAGAATGATTCATTCCTACTGTGATATGAATAATATTGAAAGTTAGAAGAAAATCAAAGTCTTGTAGCACACTGTTCAAAAATTATTTTTATATTTTGTTGACCGGTTTCGACTACTGAGTAGCCATCTTCAGAACCGGGAGACTATAGGTTTGTTCCTACAGCAGTACAAAACTGTCCGAGACTGTCCGGAGTCTGCGCAGTCTGATTTTAGGTGTTCCAACAGCAGCTGTGTCAAATCCCTGACTAGAAAGTTTTCTGTTCCAACAGTCCATGAACCAGTTTGCTGATAGTCAGAAAAGTTTTCTGACTATCCACAAATTCTAAATCCCCGCATGCGCATTGTGACGTTGTTGACAGTTATCAACTTAAAGTAGAGTAATGTTCTGAAATTTCCACAAACCTATTAAATATGAGTGATAGTGAGTTTAGTGGTGTTTACGATATTACTTCGTCTTCATTAATTGAATCTGACGATGATTATTTTGAAGAACTTTTACAAGAAAGAATAGGACCTAAAAAGCAGAATTACTTGAACTTAATTGAAATTTATAATGATGTGGAGTTCATTGAGCACTTTAGAATAAGTAAAAATGTAATTGGATCTGTTGTGATTCTTCTGACTGTTGAACATGTGCTCCAACAAATAATCACTGACTAGTTTGAAATCAGTCATAGTTCGCGCATGCGTGCAAAAATTCAGTACGGGACTGTCAGTACCTAGTCAGGGATTTTCTGTAGGGACAAACCTAATAACAAGAGGATACATGAAAACTTGAAATTCTAATTTGGAAAAAACACAAACACAAATGTAATTTAATGATTATACTCACACTATATAACTACAGGATTCAAAATATGGTTCAAAGTTTTAACTTAGATAAAAGGTTGAACGTATAACTTGTATGAATAAAATAAAATATAAATGAATTCGTAGGAAATAGAAGTGTATATCTTGAAAAATTTCTTGAAATAATCAAAATATGTCAATAAAAAACAAATTACGTTCAACCATTTATCTACGTTAAAACTTTGAACCATATTTTGAATCCTGTAGTTATATAGTGTGAGTATAATCATTAAATTACATTTGTATTTGTGTTTGTTCCAAATTAGAATTTTAAGTTTTCATGTATTTTCATGTTATAGTCTCCCGGTTCTGAAGATGGCTAGTCAGTAGTCGAAACTAGTCAACAAAATATAAAAATAATTTTTGAACAGTGTGATACAAGACTTTGATTTTCTTCTAACTTTCAATATAATTTTAAATTTGTATGAAAAAGCATGTTCTGATCCAATTTTGTCGTTTTTGCCATGCTTACGAAATGAAATTTAGGAGAAAATATTTTGACATGTCAAACAAAATTAAGAAATTGACAAAAGATCATCATTGCGTACCTTACTTATTTTCTGAGAAACAAAATTTGTGGATTAGAATAGTGTTAGTCGGTACTTTGATCATACACATATTTACTAGTTTGTGCCGACGGCCAATTTATAGATACGAGGTGTTATAGGTACATCAAGACAATACTCACTTTTCTTGAAGTCTGAGTGCTGATTTCATGTATGTTCTAGAGAATATTGTTGAAAACTGATAATCAGCACTGCCAGACACTTTTCATCGGAAGTAATTCCTGCTAGAAGCTTTGAAGCTCGCAAAAAAATATTGTTATTTTACTTATAGCCTGAGTCCTAATTTTTATATATAATACTCAGTGAGCAATTTCAAGACTTTTTATAAATAGACAGACCAAGGAAGAGTTGGATGCCCATAGATACTCCATTTACTATCAAGCCTACAAGTAGTGATCTCGCGCTTTTACTCACAGCGATATTTTAGATGTGTCTGAGGGATGTTTAGCCCTACGATCAATCTAGCTGTCAACAAAAAGTATTGAAATTGTACCCTGAGTGTCATATATGAAAATTAGCACTCAAACTATAAGCAAGATCACGTTATTCTTTGTAAGCTTTGAAGAGTCTTGCAGAAATTACCACCGATGGAAAGTGTCTAGCAGTGTTGATTATTGATTTTTAACAATATTCTCTAAAACATACCTCAAAATCAGCACTCAAGATCTTAAGAAAAGTGAGTAATGTCTTATTGTACCGCTAGCTTCTTATATCTGTAAATTGGCCGTCGCCACAAGCTAGCTAGTATGCGTATGATCAAAGTACATACTAACACTACTCTATTCCACACATTTTGTTTCTCAGAAAATAAGTGAGGTTTGGCGGGCCTGGGATCTTGCTCTATTATCATTCCAATTAAACTGATTGTTTTATATCGCAAATTCTAAATGTCTGTTAAGTATACTCATAAACTGCACTTCCGGCTCGGCCAATTGATACAAAAATAGTAGATAACTATTTTGATGCTACAACAAGTTCAAACACTAAATTTCAGTATTCTATGGCTGATAATTCTAGATTTATGTAAGAAATTCAAAAATTTTTTCAAGTAAAGTGCATTTCTGGTTTGGCCGATCCATACAAAAATAGCAGATAACCATTCTGATACAACCTCAAGTTCAAATACTGAATTTCAACATCCTACGGTCGATCATTCTAGATTTATTAGCAAAATTCGAAAACAGTTCCGAGTAAAGTGCACTTTCGGTACAGACGATTATAATCATAATGCGAGGTGCACAACAAGACCCCCATACTAGTCTTAAATTGAAAATTTCACCATTTGACGTTCAACCAGTTCTGAGATTTGCCAGTTACGAACGCATGAACGAACGCATGCACGCACATACGTACCGACATCAAGCCGAGAATAGTCAAAATTGATTCAGGGATGCTCAAAACGGATATTTCCATCAAAATCTCGATAGGTGAATTTGGTCCGTTCCATAATACTTCCTTGTACTTAGTACAAGTAAGTAAAAATGTTGGAACAGATGACATTCCACACGTCGTGTAAGAATAATATTCTGTTGAGTCATTTCGACGAATCAGAAGCTGTTAGTTTTGGTAACTATAGCTGTATTCTTTCGTTCACGGAGTACTGATCTAACTGATCTAGATCACTTTGTGCTTGTTCTTTCGTTTACGGACTAGTCACCCCCATTCTAAATTTCAACTACTCTAGATCACCAACAACTCCTCTAACGAAAAGCTAGAGAAGTTCATGTAGTCCATATGTATTTAAAAAACGGCGGAGTACGTAACATTTGAATCCTAAGAAATAAATGAAATTGCCTTGAAGTAGCTTTAGTTGGGCGAAATGAAAAATTGTGATAATTTATTCTGAAATTGAATTATAATTATTAAAAAGATGGAATAACTACATGTATTTATGTTTTGTACATTTAAAAAATACTTTCTATTGAAAATTTTTGAATATTCATGATTAAACGAAGTTAAAACAAATTTTAGGTAATGATCCCAGACAAACGCACACTCAACAAATGTTTGGCGTTCTTTCGAATACAACAGATCATATGATCTCGACGCCATTTTAAACTGATCTTTAGATTCAGTTGGATCAGTAATTCGTTAACGAAAGAATACAGCTTATGATTACGTCTCAATAATTCAGTTACTCAAATTTACTTTCAACATTGACTGCACCTAGCGACTCATATGGGATAGTCTGTAACTACAAAATTAGCTTACGGTCCTATCAACAGAGGGCAGCATAAAGCAATTTATTTGAAAAACTATTATTTTCCAAGTATTCATCTGTCATTTCACATTTGTGTCTCGAAGGGTATGTCTCTAGTACGAATTGTTTTTTTTTTATATTTGTGAATGTTTCTATCGTATGCCACGTGCTCATACTATTAAATCAATGCCGACAGAGATAATAAAGTGCTGTATAGTAGGATGCGAAACAACCGGTAAGTTATTTTTTCTTATTTTTCATGTATAAGTATATTTAAAACTCCTGTATTATTTTCAATTCATGATGCATGTTCTGGTATATTTTGATGGATTCAATAAATACTCACTGAACAGCAGTCAGTCAAGATCAATTGAATTTTTTGGGGCTTCAAACATAAAGAAATGTTCTGTTAAGGGTGCGTTTCAAGCCCTCTACAAATAAATGCGGTCAATGTTGAAAGTAAATTTGAGTAGCTGACTTATTTTCGGTCAATAGATGGCTCTTACCAAAGTAATAAATTGGTAGAAATCTGTAAATTTGAATACTTCTTTTCACCCCTCAACATCTCGCAGGAAGCCCGTAGTCGATTTTATGACTTTGACCTCAAACCGTAGAGCAGGTAGATTTTGTGAAAGAGACAATTTTGTAAGATATGATAATCTGACGGGTGTTTGACTAATTCTGATCTGTAGAAGTAATAGAAGACCAATGACAATGACATGTTATGAATAGATTAATTTGATTAAAAAAAAATAGCACACACACAGAAGTAACAAACTCTCAACTATAAATTACGTGGAAAAATTTGAAGATTTTATAGTTCAGTGTTTATTCAATTTTAAATATAATTATATGATGGACATTTCGGATGATGACCATAAAATTATTTTCGAAATTGAATAAATAATGGATTATAATACCTTCAAATTATGTTTCAACATATTTCCTAGGTCCTTCAAATTTAACAGAAAACTATACATTACAAATTAATAAACCTATCATGAATTAGAACAGCTTTATTTATATTACAACAGAAATATACAATTTTCAATAAGTATAATATAGTATGAGTAATTGTAGATTCGCTGAACCGATTAATGTAACATAGGTTAACTTGGGATCTACAGGCTGGAAATTAATACATCATCGACATTATACCAATTTTTATTTCCGTATGGACGTTTCGGAAGCCTCAACCTGCAATCATCTTCAGTAATATTTAGTCTAGACTTAAAAATACAAGAAATGATTAAGATAACATACCAGATCAATAAAATTGCAAACTGCATATCAAATGGCTGCTTTACAAAGATATTTAACAAAAATATCATCTAGGCTCGTGAATCAGGGATGTACTGGGTCAATCAAAACATAAAAAACACGGTATCTCTCTGATACACGAGCCTCGATGATATTTCTGTGAAAGCAGACTTTTGGTTTGCTGCTTGCAATTTTATTGATCTAGAATGTTGTCTTAATCATTTATTGTATTTTCATTCTAGACTATATATTGCTAAAGATGGTTGCCGGTTGAGGCCTCCGAAACATCCATATGTAAATAAGAATTGGTATAATGTCGATAATGTATTAATTTTCAACCTGATGATCCTTAAGCCAACATATGTTAAATTAGAGTATTGAATAAGTATTTTATGGACTAAGATCTTTATCTCGGCATATCATACTCCTTGCTATTCTGCTATCTATTATTTCCGGAAGCATGAAATTTAGATAAAAATTCTGAAGCTTTGGTAGCATGGTTTGCTCCCAGATTATAGTGTCCCTCTCAATTTTCTCAATGGAAACATCAATGTTGTCATTTATGTAAATGATAAAATAAAAATATTTATGGTTGGAAATATTCAATTGCCCCTGTATCTGTAAGATCAGAACAAGATTGAAAACATTCCAACGATAATTATAACTTGATTTCAAACCTGATAATGATAATGATGTGTTCTTCTTAGTGATAGTACTCCATTTTGTAAAGATAAACAAAAATTTTGTTCAGTTGCGGCTGCTTCTGTTAGACTCATTGAACTGTTATTCAAACTGTATAAACATTTCACTTCAACGATATGATTTTTATCTATAATTCCTGGAGAAAAAATAAGTTGTGATTACAAATACAAATTGAATAAAGGTAGTTTATTACCATCAGGAGAAGCGCCTAGATATCCAAAATTGGTATTCACAAAAAGACCACTGGGGGAAACATGCAAACCAGTTTTATCTTCAAATTTTTTTATGGCTACTGGCTCCTTCATTTTCTCATATCGTGTGGCATTAGTGCGCAAATTGGATGAAAATAATAGTCTTTTTAACAAATTATGGCATGGGGTGTTTTTGCGTCGTCTAACAACTGCACCAAAATTAGAAGCAGTCAATCTATTTTTTTTTCATACTCGTACCTATTATTTCCAACTTGTCCAATTGTTTTCAATAATATTTCTTCCTGGTCTTTTTTGATACTTGAAATTTAGTTGATAATCTTTTTCTCTCGGAGTCCAATTCTTCATCTGAAAGATCAGGCCTAATTGAATTTGGCCCATAATCCAAATCGGGAATTGTAGATTTTGTGGTTTCTGCTTTTCTGAAAGCTAAATTCAAATTTCGCCTCGCTTTTGAGATTTTTCACCGTTGTGAAATAAACTTTTTGAAATGTTTGCCAGGACATCTTTTGGCTATTTTTTTCCATGGTTTGGAATACCAGTTACAGCTATTATTATACTGAAGCCCAGAAAGACAGGTTCTCATTTGGTAAGAGCCTCGTTGAATTAGATTGAGCCTTTTTCCGGCAAACTTTGGCCAAAATTGACATGAAGCATTCCGATTTATTATTGCTCTCATTTGCAATTAATTTAGAACTGTGCTTTAACAAAGAATTCAGTGCACTATTCACGTGAATGAACAATGGATTACTTTGAATTTCGTCGTTTCTGTCTGTTTGACCAACTTGGCTACAGAAATAAGTCTGACAATTCTTATGATCACCAAATATATGTATTTGACCATTTTGCAGATCATTTTCAAGAATCTCAACGTTTCCATTTTTATTGAAACTTAAGGATAATATAGCTATTTTCTGGAACTCTTTTATATGGTTTGTAGTTAACCATTTACGATCAGAAACAGATATATTCTTATCATCTTTAATTTTATATAAATGTTTACCATAGTTTTTCACTGCATGATTCACGCAGTCAATTTTATTTACATTTCTGCCATAACTGACATTTTCCCTGATTTTGGAGAATACACCGGAATCTCCATCGCCAATAAACTCCAGATATCGCAGACCATGTATTTCTTCACTATTATTAAAACCCTCGACAATAATATCAGCTTCAAATTCAGGAAAATTAGAAATTATTGAAGTAATATTCATTGAATTTAAATTAAAATCTATTTAGAGAATTCTAATTGAAATTAATCGCATTCTTTGCGTTGCTACTATTTATTCAAACTAGTTCACAATTATTTTAAGAATTTCTTAAAAATATCTTTACAAGCGTATTGATTAAGTAATTGAGTATTCTGGAGTCATTAATTAATTATAGCTCTCAAATAAACATTAAAACTTTAAAATGATAATCATAGTGAGTAAAAGTGTCAATAATAATTTTCAGAAGAGTTTTAAAAAGAGTAATTCCAATTTCATAAGAAAGATAAGCACATATATTTAATTTGGCAAATAAATTACGATCAGTCAGCAATCCCTAGTTCAAAATATATCTATTTTGTTCTCTCTTTAAGCCTCTGCCCTAAACCATAAATCAATTACCTAAGCTTCTTCCGCTCCTAGCCCCTACAATCTTTGAAGTACCACTACTACGCCGAGATAATCGAGCGGAGACTAGTCGAACTATTTCGCTATTTTTGTACGTGAAAAATTCAATTTTTTTGTCGAAATACATTCAAATTGAGGTAATGATATTCAAATTTTTCTTCCGCCAAGTGAAAATTAATATTATTACCTAGTAGAATAGCTATTTAATTGGGTGAATAGCAAAAAAATAAATAATCTCTCCAATATTTATCTTTTAATAGAGATTTGTTAGCAATAAAAAATAGTCATTCTACTAGGACATTATATAAGCTGTCTTTTCAGTCAAAATTTATATTGATAAACTTAATCATATTTGAGTTAATTTTGACAAAAAATTATTACTGCTGGCAGACTACCTGCACTACTTTGAACGCATCCTTAAAAGTCAGTTTGTATTCTCACCTATTTTTGAAGTGCTACTTAAATAAAAAAATGAAATGAATAAAGAAGTGCTTCTGTAAGAGTTGAGAATACAGGCTAGTATGATTTCAAATTTATAATGTATCATGTGTAAGTCTACTTATAGGCATCTTTTGATTAAATTATATTAGAATACTTTAGATCTCATGTATCACGTGGAGTTTTATTTCAAGGCATCATGTATTTAAAATCTTTTCTTTTTATAGATGTACATATCGTCGATTTCCGAATCCTGATCGGCAACCGGACCGTTTTCATCACAATTATATTTGTTAAAGCAAGGCTCATTAAAAATTAATTTTATTTTATTTTCACGAAAAAGAAAAAAAAGAATGTTCTTCCCATACTCATAATTATCTATTGAAAAATAAGATCCCAGCAAAACAAATGACAAATTTCAAAAATTATGCTTAGAAAAGTTTATAAAAAGTTGTTAAGTGCTTAGTAAATAAAATTATTTGAATATTCAGCAGAGTATTTCATTCCAATATTTCTCTCAATTCGTATCTCTGATAATCACTGCTTTGTATCTGTGTCCAATAATAATAATCATTATTATTTATGAAACAGATACAATGCAGAGATTATCCACGGTGGACTCTATTTACCAGGCGGGAGTGTGATGGAGGGGAGCGTGACGTCGTTAGGCTTTGTGAGCGAGCCAGCGATAGTAGTAGACTTGATGACTTCGTGATTCGAAGTAGATTTTCTTCTAATATTTTGAATACCTACCTAAATATATACATATTATTCAATTTAAACATACCTCGCAAATGTTGTGTCCCAGCTTGTAAAAGCAATTATGATAGTACAGAAGAAAATGTAACTACATTTGAATTTCCGAATGAAACAGATTTATTGAATAAATGGATAAAATGAATTCCGCGTAAAAGCTGGACACTAACCGCAACGTCAGAGATTCGCATTAAATATTTTTCTGAAGATTGCATTGCAACTAGCTATACAAATACATACAATTATTCAGGAGAAATTAGGACTTGTTATTACGATAAACCGCATTTGAAACCTAATCCGTTTCAAACTATCTTTCCTGGACTTCCTCATTATTTAAATATAAAATCAAATACTAAAAAAAATCTTAGACGAACGAAATTTTGAAATAAAAAAAAAAGAACAAGAAAAAACTGATAAGATATTAGAAATACAACAAATGGAAAATAGAGTTCAAAATTTTGACTTACTGCTTGAAAAAGTACCTGAATTTGTCAAAACTATGAATGGCGATATTTTTGTGAAAGTAAATGATGACGGTATTATTATTTACAAAATGGATTCCAAAGCAGTGTGTCGTTCCTTTTATATCGAAATAGATAGAAATCTGAGCCCAAAGTATTTCTGTGAAAATAAACTGGTAAGTTTGAGTGAATTACAGCATAATAACACTCCATTACCTACTAATGAACTTGATACATTATCCAAATTGAGAGATATTTCAGAATGTATGTTAAATGAAACTGGTTTTGTCAATACTTATTCTATTATTTAGAATTTAAATAATGATGTCTGAGAACGAAGGCGATGAAGAGAGAATTGGGCAATTATTGTACTCAAGTGAACAAATAAGTCTCCTTTTCTTAAATCACAAGCACTACACTTCAAAAATGATTATGCGGTCTTATATGATCAATATGCAATCACATCCTGAATATTTACAACAACTTACAGCTTCTTTTCATATATCTTCAAGTTCTAAAATAGGAAATGATCATTTCTTAAGAGTAATTGCAAATAGATTTACAAAAGAAGAGGACAAGTGGGTGATTTTGCAACTTGATAAAATATATGTTAATGAAAGCATTGATAGCGAAATGTTATTTTGGATTACATTGATCGCATTAAAGCGTTTTACTCTAAAAATATATTCAGAGACAAGAGAATTACCGTTATTATTGTTGTTAGTAAGTCAATAATCATTCTGCATAAACATTATAGTTCTAAAATACAAATTTAATACTATTACATCGTGTGAAACTGTGTAAAATCCAGCCTATTGACGTCATGCGAATGCTGTGGTAGTGGGGGTCACACTAGAGTCCGCCGTGGATTATCACTTTTGAAATAAACTCCTCCCACTTTCGTTTAGTTTCTCGTTTCTATCACCAGGTGGTGCGATGATCGTTGTTACAGCTTCAACTAAGACACTAAATACATGAGTATTATCATCCGCCATTCTGTGTCCTAAGAAAGCGCTTTAGCATATATGAACAGTGCAGGAAACGCGATGATTGAGTCGAAATAGTTTAATCTTCAGGTAAAAAATGTGATAAAATAATATCGGAATCTATCAGATTATTTATTTTTGGCATGATGTATTATTTGTAACCAAATTACATGCTTCAATTTAGAATTTTCAGTTATCAAATGTTGAATCAAATTATTCGGTTTCCAATCATATATAATTAGAGTAATATTAAATACTCAGAATATCATTATGGAATTTTAATTTATATTGTGTAATACAATTTTTGCAAACAATCTGACAAATTTATTGCACTTCAGGATCTCTAAATATGTAAAACTTTATTGCTTATCTTCAAATTTTGTAATCTTTAAATTTCCTAGAAAAAATTTTGATGCATATTTATTGGAGGATTCATTATTCTACTGCTCTCACCCAAGGGATAAAAAATATGGAATATTTGCAATTTTTTATATCGCATGTCTTCATAAAAAATTGTAAGTTCGTAATATTTTACTTATCAAAGAAATAATAATTGATTATATATTATTTATACTCATGATATATTTATGTATGTAAATATATAATATATATTCTATATAATAGGTACCTATGTATAATACATAAATCTATTGATCAATTATTGCTTGAAATTGAGGTTAGATTCTATGATCGTGTCTAAAAATTTAGATAAAAATATATATTAAAATGAACTGAGATAACTTCAATCAAAATTTTAATCTGATCATAACTTTAAATGGAAATTTTGACTGAATATACGTACTTTTATATGAAATACTTATAATTCGTCTGTGAATCACACAGCCACAATTGCCACTAATAATGATGATAAATCATTCGGCACATTAATGAGTCACTCCGATACTATTTTCTTTAGTTCTTCAAGTTATTATAACATTTTATTCTCGTCAAACAACGCATTTCCTGTAATGTTTACATTGCTTTACATATGCTTTCTTTTATTGACAGGACACGGAATGGCGGATGATTATACCTATGTTTTTAGTGCTCTACTTCAACTACAGCAGTCGCCAATTTCTATAGTCATATTGTTGGAAAGTCAATTTTTCATACGACGGCAGTACTCATACCCTTGACTAAATAACTATTACTGTTTTTTCCAGACTGTATATTTATTGTTAATTTATTTTGATTGAAATATGTTTTGGCTGCTAACATAATTATTGATTTTGTTGTTCTGAGTTTTGACATTTAAAAAAAGAATAGTTTTTTACGTTGTATTCAATATATAAAATAAATACTAGTGTTTGGAGTATATTTAATTATTATTTATCAATAATAGGATTATAATATATAGAAATAATATCAGGTTATGGGCCCAGAACACGCCGTTAAAGGTTTTAACGTTTCATTTAATTATATCTGAAATGGCTGAAGAAGATAAATATAAAGTTCCTCTTTTCGATGGAACCAATTATGATAATTGGAAGTATAGAGTTGAAGTGCTCCTTGATGAGAAAGAGTTATTAGATTTTGTTAGAACTCCACTAAATGGATTGCTACGAGTTTATAGTTTTTCACCATAAGATAAACCAGAGGACAGAGTAGATAAAGAAAAGCAAATAAGTTTTTTGAATAAAAATAATAAAAGATGTAAATCACTAATTGTGCAGCGAATAGCTGATGGTCATTTGGAGTACATAAAGGAGAAGCGTAGTGCGTATGATGTATGGAAAATACTTCAAGATACATTTGGAAGAGAAAGTATGGCTAGTCAGCTACGTATCAGAAGGAAATTATTAACTATGAAATTTGAACCTAGTAATGAAACGATGGAGTGCCATTTTCTGAAATTTGATGCAAACATAAGAGAGCTCAAAGCGACTGGTGCAAATTTAGAAGAAAATGATATCGTATGTCATTTGCTGCTCACAATGCCTGCTGAATATAAAATAGTGGTTACAGCATTAGAGACGTTATCTTCAAAAAAATTAATATTGAGCTTTGTAAAGAATAGACTTCTTGATGAATCAATTAAAAGGCAAGATCAAAAAGTTGCTAAATATAAATTAAAGAAAGAACCACAACCTCCTATGGCATTTGTTGGTCAACAAAGGCCTCGTAATAATTTCAGAAGTACATTTAGAAATTTTGGAAACAGATCTTCCTCAGGATCCTTTCACATAAAAATTCAATCTCCAGGTGGAAATAATGCCGAATTGTACAGAAATAGGGAAGGTTGGTTTTCTTACAATGTTCAATGCGTATGTAATGCAAATTTAGAATTTTTGGACATTATTGCGAGATGGCCTGGTAGCGTACATGATGCCACAATTTTTTATGATTCCCCTATTAGAATTGATTTTGAAAATAATATATATCCTGACTGTATTCTACTGGGAGATTCAGGATACGCGCTTAAAAAATATTTATTAACACCAGTGTTGAACCCGGTAACGGAGAATCAGGAAAGATACAATGAAGCACACATACATACAAGAAATGTGATTGAAAGAGCATTTGGGGTGTGGAAAAGGCGCTTTCCTTGTTTATCAATAGGCATGAGAGTGAAAAAACAAACTGTTCTACACATTATTGTAGCAACTGCAGTATTGCATAATTTGTGTATCACTTTAAAAGACAATTTTCAAGACCAAGAACTGAATGATCATATTGAACATATTGGTGATGGAATAAATGAACGAATTGCGGAAAACAATGTGAATAACAATAGATTTAGGGATAATTTTATTAATAACTATTTTTGATAGAATAAATTTGTGATTATTAATTATTTTTATAATTTTTCCTTTCTAATTCTAATTGTATTCTTCCTTTTTCTATTTGTATTTCTTGTAATATAATTTCATTTTCTAATTTTCTTTTTTGGAGCAGAGAAAGCTGCTTCGATTGCTCTTTTTCTTCCTTTGATTTCTCTAACTTCAATTTTTCATATTCTATTCTCAGTTTCCAATGCTCTTTTTCTTCATTGTTTTTGTTTCGTTTGCTTTCAGTGAGTTTTTCCAGAGCACCATATACATCTGATGCTTTTGCTTTTTTTTCTCTGATATTTTTTTTTGCTCTGGTACTTTTTTCAGCTTCTGTTACTTGAATTTCATTTATCTGAATTAGATCATTGTCCTAATATTTGGAGAATAATATTTGTTAATGCTTCTCTAAAATATTACTGATATAAATATAAATTAAATGTCTGATAACTAACCACATTAGGCGAAACTAAAATATTGGATATATCTTCATTCCCACAAGTATCACTAATTTCAACATGAGAAATATTTTCTATATCAAGAATTTGATATTGGTCCTAAAAAGTAAAGGCAAAGTTGACTGACATTATGTATTTTAAGAATATAATAGAAATTTACTTGTCTAGAAGTAATGGATGAATCTACATTATTTGAAAGATGACTATCATGATAACTAGAAGCGCTATCATAAACGTTTGCATCTGGCTTGAATTGTTCTTTGATTAAACCAATGAGCCGTTCTCCATTTGGATCCAATTTTTTTTAAACGTTCCACCGCCTGTTCTATAAATTTCAGCCTGAAATTGGCAAAAAGAAAATTATTTATCTCTATAAAATTTGTTTTTCACATATATTTGCCTTGTCATCGGCGTTATCTTTACGTTTCTTTCGTTTGAAATTATCATAAAAGGTCTTAAGTTGTAATACAGTCCTAGGACCGGCAGCAGTACAAGAATTAAATTCTTCCGTGATCTTTTGCCAGGTGTAATTTTTCTGTTTCATATTCACCGCATCTGTTTTTTTATTTTCAATAATTTGAATGAAGTTTTTGGCTTCCAATAGATCCATGAGAAGCTCTATTTCTTTTTCATTGAAATTTTTGCCTTTCATTTTCTTCATTATATTAGTATTTACGCGACTTTTTAAGAGAAGAAGCAATTGACAGATGACACTTGATACAAATTATTTCAATTTTTTATTTATAATTGTAATGTGAAATCAGCTTTTGATACGAAAAGTTACTAGAAATTTTAACCATCGTTATAAATAAACGGATCATTAAATATTTCATTTTTTGTTTGTGAATATCATTGAATATTTTACGATCATTAAATTATAACAAATCGTTACGTAACGAATCATTAAAATATGTTTTATGAATACGGGCAGTAGTCCAACAACAGCCCTAAATGATATAATACTGGCTAAGATTTGGCATGGTAATAAACAAAATCTTGGGAAATTAAAAGTATTTGATTCCAACGCTCATCTTCGACTTCCAAATGAATTAATTCATAGTGAAATAGAGCCAAGAACAGTGTGATACAAGATTTTATTTTTTTTCTAACTTTCAAGAACTAAAAAATGTATTATGGTTGGATACTGTACAAATGGATACCGTCTGTGGTGTTCAGAAGAGAAAAAGATTATTTCAGGCAGAGATATAGTATTTGATGAAGCTAAAAAAACAAATAGACAAGAAGCTGAACCAGATAGTTGGTCAAGTTATGATGAACTTATGAACCAAAGTGAAAGGAATGAAAATATTATCAATGAAGCTCCTAATATAGAAGTTAAAAGGTACCAAACGGTTTCAAATGGCAATTCTCAAGATGAGAATCAGGATTTGGATGAAAATATTAATTCAAGAAGAGGAACTCAAGTCAGATCAAGACCAAAATCTTTAGAAGATTATACAGTTTTTGCGTTAAATGTAGAGACTTATATAGAAGATGTATCTGAAAATTTTGAGGATATACAGTCAAGAGATGATAAACAATTATGGTTGAACGCTGTTGATGAAGAAATAAAATCCTTAAACGAAAATAAAACCTGGACTATGGTTGATTGCCCAGTTGGAAGGAAACTAATTGATAGTAAGTGGGTTTTCAAGATTAAAAGAGATGAGAATGGAGACATTGATAGATATAAAGTTAGACTCGTAGCAAAAGGATGTGCACAGAAGAAAGGGTATGATTATAACGAGACTTATGCTCCAGTGGCGAGTCTCACTACACTGAGAGTTCATATTTCTATAATTCATAAAGAAGGAATGATAGCGCACCAAATGGATGTGAAAAATGCATTTTTACACGGTGATTTGAAAGAAGAAATATTCATGAAATTACCTCAAGGCTTTCCCATTAAAGACAATTGTGTGTGCAAGTTGAACAAGACTATAAACGGACTTAAACAAGCTCCGCGAGAATGGAACTATCGATTTGACAAATTTGTTAAAGATATCAAATTCCATCAATCAACAGCAGATAAATGTCTATACATTAAGGTTGATGGAAAAAGTACTACATACCTACTTCTATATGTAGATGATTTTATTATTGCTGGGAATGATATAGAAATTATTAACTCGATCAAAGAAGCACTAAAAAATGGATTTCTTGGAGAATTAAGTTTCTTTCTTGGCATAGAGATTCAACGCACTAAAGATTGTATAATTCTAAGTCAATCTACTTATGTGAAAAAGTTATTGGAGAGATTTGGAATGGAAGAATGCAATCCGAGTAAAACACCAATGGAATTCAAACCAGCTGGACAACCCCCTGAAAACGAGGTATGAATAATAGAATCTAAACCTTATAGAGAACTTATAGGATGCCTCATGTATGTGATGATAAAAACTAAACCTGACTTGAGTGCAGCAGTAAACTATTTCAGTCGTTTCCAAAGTAATGCTTGTGAAGCTCACTGGCAAGGACTCAAACGAGTACTAAGATATATTCGAGGAAGTATTGATCTAGGACTTAAGTTCTTGAATAAATCTCATGAAATTTTGACTGGATACGCTGATGCTGACTGGGCGCAGGAAGAAAGTAGGAAATCAACTACTGGATACCTGTTTGAAGTTTTTGGATCTACAGTATCATGGGCTACTAAGAAACAATCAACTGTAGCTCTATCATCTACAGAAGCGGAATATGTAGCTTTAGCTACAGCAGCAACTGAAGTTGTGTGGCTCAAATATTTGTTAGAAGATCTAGGATATAATTTAGACAGTCCAGTTGTCATTTATGAAGATAATCAGCCATATATTCATTTGATGAAGAGATGGGAACATCGTAAACTTAAGCACATAGATGTTAAAAACAATTACATAAGAGATCTTTGCAGTGACAAGATACTGTCTATTAAATATATTGAACAAAGGAATAACAGGCGAAAAGTTCATCTAACTTCGTTCCAAATTAGGAATGGAATAAATCTAACTTTCAAGTGCCACCAATTCTTTTACTTATGCAAAATTGAGGCGGAGTGTTGGAAAGTCAATTTTTCATACGACGGCAGTACTTATACCTCTGACTAAATAACTATTACTGTTTTTTCCAGACTGTATATTTATTGTTTGTTTATTTTGATTGAAATATGTTTTGGTTGCTAACATAATTATTGATTTTGTTGTTTTGAGTTTTGACATTTGAAAAAAAAATAGTTTTTCACGTTGTATTTAATATATAAAATAAATACCAGTGTTTGGAGTATATTGAATTATTATTTATCAATAAAAGGTTTATAGTATATAGAAATAATATCATATATATATATATATATATATATATATATATATATATATATATATATATATATATATATATATATATATATATATGTATATATATATATATATATATATATATATATATATATATATATATATATATATATATATATATATATATATATATATATATATATAGATATATATATAGTCTGTGGCACTTATCTGTAGATGGCTTGAAACTAGTGGTGGGAACCAGTATCGTTGCTATTCGATACCGGTTTTTGTAAGAACCGGGTGCCCGGTTATTTGAATATGCAACTAACCGGTTCTTGGTTCCGAGTTCGGTTCCGATTCCAGAATCGGTCTTTGATTCTGATTCCGATTCCAGAATCGGTTTTCGATTCCGATTCCAGAATCGGTTTTCGGTTCCAATTCCAGAATCGGTTTTTGATTCTGATTTCGATTCTCAGTTCACTTCGACTCGATTCCAGAGCCGAGAAAAGAAATTCCGATTTTAGACACAGTTATTTTAAGTACCCATTGAAAAATAATGTGTTCGGTACCTAACAGATGTTCTGTTTCGAATTAATAGATTCGAAACGAACTGAAAAAATGCATTTTTTTTTTTACGTTAAATTAATTTTTTGTAACGTATACTGGTTTTATGTTATGAATACTATAATTTTGGCCTTTCGAATCATTCATTGAACATATGAACTATCACTTGTATTCAGTATGTGTGAAATATTTCAACATCTGCTACGCCCCTAAAGGGCGATCCCGTGCAAGGCCGGTTGAACCGTGGCTAGCTCTAGTGGAGTAAGAATGTGAGTGTAGGATTCTCCAAAGCAAAAAAAATTTATAAAAATGTGGGCGCCAGCTGACCAAAAGCCGGCGGTCAACGAAAGGGTTGATCAGCGAACCAATTACGGATTACGGGAAGGAAACGAAGCAGGGAATTTCGACAAAAAAAAAAAAAACAATAGGCCCGGCTAATCTTAACTAGTTGAATATATTATCAATATAATAATAATAATAATATTTCTTGATTATTGAGAATAGCGTTGAGCAAATCAACTTTTGACCAAACACAGAAATCTGTAGGTAATATGAAATAAATAGTTATTGATAATCCGATCACACAGTGCTGTGAAAAAGATTAACACTAGTGAGCTGATATCCGCGAGGAAAGGTAATGACATTCCCCCTGTCAGCGTCGAGGGCCGCGTTTGAGTAAATGTAGCTGAATACTAGCGCAGCAATGACGCACGACATTCACGGTGGTACCAGCGCGATGAAATGCAAGGGCTCAAACCGAAATACGTATCCTACAGCCAGCCCTATAAACTAGACGGTTGCAATAAACAAATTATCTAAGCACGTTGTGAGATCGGACTTCACAAATGTTAAGTTAATTACGATGCGAACATAAAGTACTATACACTTAACTGAAAATATGCCCAATGGACCAATGAATAATCAATGATTTTGAGAGTAATTAACAATTTTGAGACTAGTTATAACAGTTTTTGAGAATAGTGGTGCAAGGGCTTATCTGCATAGAATGGTGAGCAATGTTCCCCCAGCAGCTCCAATCCAATATTTTACACTTAGGTCCAATAATTAAACTCAGCTGGGCTGGTAACTTTCGCATGCCAAGTGGTACCCAATTCCCGCAACAGACAGAACTCGATCAAACAGCGGCGTCACATTAGAAATTTACCCGTGGGTGGCGAAAGGACAAACATATAGCAGATTTTCCAAGATGAATTCCTTCACCACTAAATTCTCCTCAGCTTCCTTTGCTGGGTTGCAAAATTCCAAGTAATAAGCCTACAGGACGTTAAGAAATGAATATAGAGTTATACCAATTGCCAGGTGGCGTGAGTACGCCCATGGCGCATAAGAAATACTCACCAATTGATAAGTAAATCATAGATATGAATAAATATGTGTATCATTTAACATTTCGATACACCTGATGTAAATAATTAAGTCAGAATAGACATAAAATTGGATTGGTTTTACCTTAGTTTGCGGGCGGCTTGAAAGTGATTCTGACGAATCTTTCAGTTCAAATCCGGGGTTCTCCCGAGGAAAATAATCTCCAAACAATTGATGGTCGCGAAAATCCAAATAAATTTGAGCAGCACTCCAACAATCTACAAATAGAGGGATGCACATTCGACCAACAACTCCAAAAGATCGTTACTGACCTTTTGCGTCAATAGACGAGCAGAAACCAAGGCATTTAATTGAATCATGAATCGTGAAGATTCGACTCCGTAAACCAATGTATGTAGAAGAAGATCGTACATTTATGAGAGAAGGGTTGCTTAAAGATGGTGCAACATTTGTAAGAATTGAAACCGTAACACATCTTAGATAAAAATATATAGTGTATGATGTAGTTATTTACTATTCATAGAATACATTTTATAATCGATGACAAAGTGTAATGAAAATTTAGGGATATTATGACAATAATAATTGAGTGTATTGACAAAATCAGGTAGTTTTAGTATCAAAGACTACTTATGATGCCGCTTGCTATTTCTAGTTTTGGGTAAGATCAATTTTATGGCCGGATCAAGAGCAGATGGTATATTACCATTTTCAGCCTCTTTCAGTTCATTTTAATGTCATTGGCAAATGGGAGTATTTGATATTCGGGATAATTTGCAATCCTCTTTGATGTTCAGAATTTTACGTTCATTCATGTTTCTATGTCTGCAGTGTCACCGACAGAATAAAAGTAAAAATAAGTAAACGTAGTTATGTGTGGCAACTGTAATGTACAAAATATAATTCTTAAAAACTCTAAATGCTCTGTTTGTTATGGGACGAGTCACTATAATAAAGTAAAACGCTCAACCAAATGTCCAGAAGGTGTTTATAACTTAAATGCAGTAGAGAAATGATATTTGCCAGGAAAGGTTTTCGGTATTATGATTCGAACCGGAATCGAGATTTGGATCAGAATCGAGATTCGAACCAAAATCGAGACTCGAACCGGAATCAAATTCGGACCGAAATCGAGACTCGAGCCGGAATAAAATTTGGACTCGATAACAGGGTACCCGGGTACAACAAATTGCTGTATTTCAAATCCAATTTTACGCGATACTGAGAATCAATTTCAAATTTCTATTTCTGAGCCCGTGTATAGAGTATAGTGAACTTCAAACACTGTTTTTTTTTTGAAAAAATTGAAGAATCATCTAGATGATGAAAGCACATTTTTGACAGCTCATGAATGCTTCTTACTTCAGAGATTTCGCAAATTACCATCTCTCACAGTTACGGAGCTTGAAATCAAACAGTTTGGGAAAACTTACGAAACAGCAGCTTCCATTTAGTACTAGTTTGAAGCTGACTATTTGATAGGTACATAATTTATGCATGGACAAACTCAAAAATACCTTTCAATCTTCATTGTTCAGTTATTGACTGACGGGAGGTCAAGTGCTGTACCTTAAAATGATAATTTGATCTTTATTAAAGCTATATGGAAAAAAATACACCAAAAGTAAACAAATTTTCATCCAATAATAATAATTCATTCTAATAAGCTTCAAATTCGCGTCAAACAAGTCATTGAATGAATCCCGGACAGATTTGACAACTGTACATAATAATAGTGACACCCACGGCTAAAGTTGTAACTAAATTTTTATCTACTTGAATAAACTTTAGCTGCCATATCCCTAATGTCATATATATCTATGGGCATTGTTTCATTTGAAACAAGTAATTGAATAACTTGATCTTCCACAATCACTGAGCATGAATTAAAGCAATTTGTGCAAACCTACGAAACAGTAGCTCTTATTTAGTACCAGTTTCAAGTCTGTGAATAGTGTAGTTGCTGAGAACTCAGCGTCACGCCAGCCAGCCAGCCAGCCAGCCAGACAGCCAAAGTGAATAAAATTGAAGAATCATCTAGATGATAAAAGCGCATTTTGACAGCTCATGAATGCTTGTTACTTCAGATATCTCGCAAATTACCACCTTCCACAATTACTGAGCTTTAAACCAAGCAGTTTGGGCGGACTTGCGAAACAGCAGCTTCCATTTAGTACTAGTTTCAAGTTGACTATTTGATAGGTACATAATTTATGCATGTACAAACTCAAAAATACCTTTTAATCTTCATTGTTTAGTTATTGATTGACGGGAGATCAAGTGCTGTACCTTAAAATGATAATTTGATCTTTATCAAAGCTATATAAAAAAAATACATCAAAAGTAAACAAATTTTCATCCAATAATAATAATTCATTCTAATAAGCTTCAAATTCGCGTCAAACAAGTCATTGAATGAATCCCGAACAGATTTGACAACTGTACATAATAATAGTGACACCAGCGGCTAAAGTTGTAACTAAATTTTTATCTACTTCAATAAATTTTAGTTGCCATATCCCTAATGTCATATATATCTATGGGCATTGTTTCACTTGAAATAAGTAATTGAATAATTTAAGCTTCCACAATCACTGAGCTTAAATTAAAGCAATTTGTGCAAACCTACGAAACAGTAGCTTTTATTTAGTACCAGTTTCAAGTCTGTGAATAGTATAGTTGCTGAGAACTCAGCATCACGCCAGCCAGCCAGCCAGCCAGCCAGCCAGCCAGCCGGCCAGCCAGACAGCCAAAGTGAATATAATAGCTCTTTTTTCCAAAAAATGCGCTAATAATAGCGCTTTTTTCAAAAAATGCGCTAAAAATCTGTAGTTTAGATTTTGAGTAAATTTCATAATAGTTTTAGTGAAAATATGAATATTTCGTTGAAATTTGACCAAAGCGAGTGGCGACACTAAGGGCGAGTTTCACCAAAGTCAGTTAAATTTATCCAGAGGTTATTTTATACGAAAACTATTGTTGATACAATTGTGGCTATAGTTACTAACTCAAAATAACCTCTGGATAAATTTAACGGACTTTGGTGAAACCGGGCCTAAGTGAGAGAATTAAGAGTTAAATATAACTCCGCCTTTGGGTTTATGACACTACCTGCAAGCAGTTCAGATTCACGAAATCCTTTGCTTCAAAAGTAAAAATTCAATATTGAACGAGAAATTCAAGCATAGCATTGTGCTATCAGAAATTTTTATTTATTCAAGGGAGAAATATTTGAATTGAGATGAAATTATGGTACTATTTGGCGTTTTGAAATATCACAAAACTTTTCAACTTGAAGTTTTGTTAGGACAGATATAAATTAGTTAATAGAGCATTGTTTTCAAGAATTATTCTTGGTTACAGTTATAGCAATTATAGCAAGACAAAGGGAATTAAAGATTAATATTTTCGAAGTTTCAGGAAGTTTTCTCAGGGATTATACAAATCTGTTAATACAGCATTGTTTTTCTGAAAAGTATCATAGTTTAAGTTATAGAATTAGAGTTAGAAAAAGAGGATTAGTTAGAGAAGAGAAGAAGAGATGATCAGTGTGCTTTACATATATCATACTGTGAGGTTGTTTTGCCCTTTTGATAAGTGCTGGTGAGAATAAATAAGTAATATAAATACAGATACAAATTGCACAAGTTATACTGCATGTCACATTTATATTGTTCGCAGTTTTGCTTTGCTCAATATTCACTGCGATCAATTTATTACTAATGATAATAAATAAATCAAATTGCATAATTGTTTGTAATTGGAAGAGATTTCAAATCCAGACAGTCTCCTTTTTTTATCCTCTTCACATTCATCGGCCGTACCTTCTTCCACGTTGTTGATAAAATAAACATTCATTTCACAAATACGTAGCATAGCACAAACTAATCTTCGCTTCATTCTAGTTGTCCAAATTATTTGCGTGATTATAAAATAGCATTTTTTTACGGTTGTGCGAAATGTCAAATTATGCTCTTGACTTTCTTGCTCTGCGCTCAATAGTTGTCAAAATATGGCAGTTGAGGATCGTAGAAAAAGTTTCATATACAATACAAGCGTTATGACATTCGGCCAACAATTTAATACTTGGCCTCATGTCATAATGCTCAATTTCAAAATTCTGTTTTTGCTTTCAGTAAAGGATTCTGAGACGAATTCATATGACTGTTCAGTCAATTAAGAAACTTATCTAAGTGGTATTTATTGAGTTTATTTACAATTATAATATTTAACTTCTCTTAAAGATGGTTGACACTGAGAATTGAATGATATCTAATACATTTTCATAGATTTTTGCATAAAATCACACTCGTTTTAACTACTGTTATCTACATTTCTCTTTGTTTCGCTTCATAATCTCTTCCCGGAGACCTATAATAGTATATTGTACAACAAGTATGGAAAATTACCTATTTCACACGAGGTGTGTAATTTTTAGCACGAGACGGAGTCGAGTGCTGGAATCACACAAGTGTGAAATAGGTGATTCTATACGTGTTGTACACTATACTTTTTCTACGATCACAATTTTTAATGAAATATGTAGGTAAATCATTCGTATAACTGAGATTTTGAATCTATTTTCACAAATATAAAATAATTTAGGCATTTTAATTGTTTGCTCTGCTTATTTATTGTGATAATAATTTTAATTATGATTTGGATCATTATTGATATATTTTCTATCAATTGATTGACATTTCATTGTTGTGTAATCTAATTGTTGCAAACTACGGAGAGATTGTATCTGATTGGCTCACTCTCACCAAGCGACCTTTTGATTGGTTCATTAGTTAGAGTTTTCTGTGATCTGGGGTAGTGTGTGTTCTAAATCTTCGTCACTAACCATTTTCCATCTGCAGTAATGATATTTGTGGATATCTAATTTTGGTTATGATACAATAATTACATACATAATTTCTCGATTTCAACAGAATGTGATGGAACGTGTTTTGTCTGCTTCAATTTGACAGTTGTGATTCGTAGTGTTACCAACCTTCGGAATATATATTACAAGAATAAGAAAATAATTCCAACAGAACTTAGTGCAATTTTGTTATTTAAATGTAGCTTATAAAAGAGCAAACAGAGATTTATATCAAGTCCGTGATATTTATCAATAATCTTGCTAAATATATCATATATATCACCTAAAGAATCTTCAAAATGAATTATTAATATATAAGTTAGTCAAACTGGTGTGAGAAATGATTTCTCACGACTTTTCGCTAGTGTTGCCGCAAGACTCAAGACTAGTCTTGGTCTCGTCTCGTCTTGTCTTGGTCTTGCCAAGACAAGACCTTTATTTAGTCTTGCCTCAAGACCACAAGACGAGACAAGACGCACCTTGAGTCTTGACAAGAAAGTCTTGAAGTCTTGTACAAGACTCTTGACTAAAATTGCCTGCTTTATTTCCACAAAGTTCTTATTTCTAATTTGAATTTTTTATTCTGGTTTTCGATGGGATAAATTTCTGTACATAGCCAATCACATCATATTGGAACTTGAGATATTTGTCATATTTTCTTGTATACTTTGAATTGAAAATAGAAAAAATTGCAACTTTTGATTTTAAATTCTGTATATTTTATTTGAAACTATGATGTTTCGATCCTTTGGCTAAGGATCGTCTTCAGAAAACAATGATACAAAAATTAAATAAGGCAAGTAACTAGATACTAAAAATATACTGAAAAAATAAATTAATAGAAATAAATTGACTCCATTTGATTCGACTACCAGTATTGATTTAGTGTACTGTTTGCAATCCTCAATTTCCATTGGAATTTGGAAATTGTTAGCAATACTTTATTCTTTTTTATGAATTTGAGTGAAATATATTTGATACGTTCAGCTATATCTGATTGCATCGTAGCTGTAATGAATTGTGTTTGACGTTTATTCAAGATAAGTCTAGAATTTTTTTAATATATCATTATTTGTGCAATAAGACATTAAACCTTGTTTATTTTGCAAATGACTAAATATAATTGAGCTTCGATATGATGCTCTTGACATATGTTGAATACAATACACATCAACTTAAGCTTTTAAAATATTTTCAGTGTTTTCTTGAAACTTATTAGCATCTTGGTGGGTCTTAAATCACCTACTTAAGAAGATTCTTGGAAAAACTTCAACTACAGCCTCTAAAACGAGATCATATAGCAATATTCAGTCTCATGTCTTTAAACACTAAAATCACACCAATCCTTGTACTGCCTACATTGAGTATAATCTCGAAACACAAAGTTAAACTTTAATCACAACAAATAAAATAATGTAGACATCCACCCAACTAGTCAATCTATTATTGAACTTTTCTTATTTATAAATAGATGTTTCTTTATATGTATATATAAATTTAGGTTTTACACATTTTTGTATGCTGTGAAAGTTAAGACATCTGCAATACATTAGTTCTCGTCCCTATTGTTCATCGCAAAAAAGGTATAAGAAGTATGCGACCTTGACCATGGGACAGCAAATGTTTGTCTATATATTTCAAACGTTTGCTTCTTTATGAATTTGTTCGAAATTACGTCCCTCCGTTTCTTCAAATCTCCTACGGCTTGGTCAGGGGTGTTTGCCGAGATTGGCTTTTCTCTAACCCTCTCCAAAAAAAATGTACTTGGAAGTGGAATGGCTGCTTTTCTTTAAGACTTTTTAAACATTTGTAACTAACTCTCACATATATTGCATTATTTCTTCAATGTTTCAACATCATTTATTCTTCATTTCAGTAACATTTCTTCAGATTCAGTTGAGTATTCCTGAAATATTTTGCTCTTATTGATAGCGAAACAATAACTTGAAATTCAAGTTATGATATACTTGCAATTCTTATAAGAGTTGATTCAATATCCTAACTATGATTTATGATGCTGGGTAATTTGTTGAGGAAACCCTATGATTGATAACTCTTTTATCATAATATCCAGACATGGGCATCTGAAATATGTCACGTGAAGAACCCTTTTTTAGGATTCCGTACGCAAAGGGTGTCAAACTGATCCTATTACTGGAGCTCTGCTGTCTGTCCGTTCGTCTATCCGTACCGTAGTAGGTAGACTCTTGAGATTTCACAGAATATGTATGACTATGACCACTGTGGCAACAAGTAATAAACATGAGGTAAATATATGGGATCACCATACAGATCTTAACGAATAATAACATATTGCTTCAGCGCTTCTCTTTTTTTTATCAACTGGATGATTTCAAAAAAGAATTGGTAATATAAATATTGCTCGGTGGTATAGAACCTTTCGCGTGCTAGTTCGATTCGGACTTGGCCGACTTTTCACATTATATAATAATATAATTTTAACGTGGAATATGTAACATGTTCAAACAAAAGCTAGAGAAAACTTTTTCTTTAACACTATTTTAGAATTTGCATATTCCATAACCAGAGATTATGTTGGAATAGGGTACATTCCTCACTTGTGCAAGAATATTTATTCTGTTACCGTGTAGAATCATTTCGACGAATCAGAAGCTGTTAGTTTTGGTGACTATGGTTACGTGTCAACAATTCAATTATTTTTATTTGGCTTTACGTTTGACATTTCATAATTCTCAAACTCTCTTCTGAAATATTGGTGAGTTTCCAAAACCTTGTTAAAGAAAGTATAGTCTACAACAGGGGTCGGAAACCTTTTACGGACGGCGGGCCATTTTCACAATAAATTTTTCATGCGAGCCGTACATTAAGATGTGAAATGTAACTTGAATAGTGCTATTATATCATATACGAGTATAAATATTATTAAAAATAAATATTCGTGCTTTGGCGGGCCGCACAAAAAGTTGCAAAGGGTCGCAGGTTGCCGACCCCTGGTCTACAACATGTATTAGAATGGTGTATTCCACACTCGCGAACCGTAATCCTCGCCTTGGCCTTTCGCTCGTGTGGAATTAGGGCCATTGTAATACTTGTTGTAGAATATACTATTCTATGATGTTTTTACAATCATTTTGAATCCAGATATGAGAAATTAATTCTTTGGACATATATCAAAATCAAAATTTTTCGCGTAAATGCCAATTTCTAATGATATTATCTCGAATTTCGATTTAATTGATGCTATCAGTTTTCAATGCACTATATCAATTAGAGAAAATTATTTTAAAAAATTCAAAGACAAGACTCTTGTCAAGACTCTCGACCAAGACAAGACTCGCTTCAAGTCTTGTCTTGTCAAGACCAAGACAAGACTATGTCCTGCAAGACTTGCTCAAGACCAAGACAAGACTCAACTGAAGTCTTGTCTTGTCTTGTCTTGTGGCAACACTACTTTTCGCACAGTTGTGTGAAATTGTAAGTTTTCTAGTTGTGTTTTGTATGAGAAATATGTTGTTTTCTATAGTGATCGTAGAAAAAAATTATTTCTAAACTGTTTGCTTTAGTATTAGTACATCCAACAACTCAACAACTTCTAAGTTAATGATTTATACTCATGATTATCGAGTAATATGACATACAAAAATGACGTTTGACAGTTTGACGTTTTTGACGGCAAACCTCGTAGATGTAAAATTCAACCGATAGAGCGGAGCCACTGAGGATACGCAATAGGCGTATATCTGAAAGTATAACATTGCTTCAATAAATTATTTAGTAGCCAATAATGTCTTTTTTATGTTTTGTAGATTACAAAGTTTAGAAATAAGAAGTTCTTTTGTAACACATGCACTGAAAGTATCCTATTACTGAACTGCTATCAGCTTCGAAAGCTCTCAATTCTAAATCATAGAATTGTCATTAATTGGTATTTTTTTTAATTTTATAGCTATCTGTCAAGTTGACAGATGAAAAAAATATACATTTGTTGTGAACGTGAAAGCATAGAAACTGTGAAAAACAGAATATAATATCAATCAACAAAATAAGTCGTGCAAGCTATTTTCCCCAGTATGAGTTTGCGAGAAATGTCATCGCAATTGCAAATGAAATTTGTAAAATCAAAAATAGTATATAGTATGTACACTTTGAGCTCCAAAGTTCTTCTGACTCGATATAAATTTGGATATAATAATATAATTTATTGTCTTGAGAAACTCATACAATGTCTTTACATTGATTAGCAACAATTAATTAATAATGGTGAAATATACTAACATTTTTAATTACAACGCTTATTTACATTTGCTTTTAAATCACATACAATGTATATAAATATATTGTTGGTCTTTTCAGTATTTAGGTTATCAAATATAATATGAACTTGTAGTTCATTGAGGCCAATAAAATCATTATTTTTTCATTCATTAACAGTGAAACTTCTTGATTTCAGAACACTTATAGTGTATAAAAATATATTGTTGGTCTTTTCAGTATTTAGGTTGTCAAATATAGCATGAACTTGTAGATCATTGAGGCCAATAGAATCATTGTTTCTTTATTCATTTATAATAAAACTTCTTGATTTCAGGACATTTATAGTGTATAAAGATATATTGTTGATCTTTTCAGCATTTAGGTTATCAAATATAGTATGAACTTGAGGCCAATGAAATCATTAAGATAAACAGAGTGGTATGGAGTATAAATTGGACACTGTGTAAAAATATGGAAAATATTTTCTAGTTCTTGTTTGTTGCACAACGAGCAAAATTTGGATATAGATATACCTAGTTGATATTAAAGATACTGTCACGTGGAATATTGGAGAAATTTGAAGAATGGTAACTCAATTTCTCGCAAATAACTTGAAAACTAAGGATTTTTACGGTATTTGTAATATTGAGGAAAATTCTTTTCTTTTGATTGCATTTTTACTTTCGCGAACTATAAATTAATAGGGGAAGTATTGAAATCGTGATTTATTGACAGTTTAAGATTCTGATGAATCTTCACGTTTTAGACCCTACTGAAACCGAAAAACATAATTTTAATAAAAGTCGGTCTGTGTGGAAGCACAATAACTTGAAACGCCAGAAATGCCAACGAATTTTCGACGGAAGTTTTATATTTAAATTCTTGATCAAAAAGAACTTTTTTCAACCAGTGGTACTTGAACTTAATTGATAGAACTTTTTAGTTTTTTGCGTTTATTTTATAAACGGTAGTATTTATCATAAAATTTGAAATAACTAAAACTAATCTTTACATAATTTGGCACAACATTCATTAGCAACATTTTTCAAATTATCGGAGATTCATTTGTTATTATCGAAATGTCAATTATTATAGAATTCGTTATATTTTTCTGAACCAAAGAAACAATGAGAATTATTACTACTCATATTTTGACATCTCATGCAAGCGTTCGTCAATTGTTTTTTCAAATAAGTAATTTTGATCTATCGTATTTGGTATCAAAATAAAGCTCTTGTAGAGATATGCTAGCAGAAAAAGGATATTCAAACGATTATTAATTGTTTCTATCACAAATCATTTACATAATGTCTAGTTTGATAAAAATTTTGAGCTCTCGGGAAGATAATCTTAGTAAATATCAAAAATTAATAATCCACGTTACCATCTTCAAATTACGCTTACGGCGGTCAAATGTCGAAACTGTATATTCCAATTAATTGCGAGAATCCCAAAAATCTACAAAAGAACTTTTTATTCACAAAAATACTTATTTTATGTGAGGACTAAAAAATAGCCGCCATCTGTTACTGCTGTCACTTCAACGACAGCTGTCACTCCAACAACGACAGCTGTCACTTTAACAACGATTGCTGTCACTTTAACGATGGCAGCTGTCAATGTCACTTCGAAATACTCAATTGATTAACGTGACACTCTAAATTTCTGAAACTTCAGCGATGAAACCGGACATGAAATTTATGGTCGGGGAAGTACTGTGATGGACACAGCAGATTTTATGGGCGTACACGAACTCAGGCACCAAGAACATGAACTCGGCACCAATGCTAATCCGATTAGCGCGGGGCGCACACGAACTCGGCACTATCAATTTTCAAATATAGCCACGATCTACCTGCAATATTTGGTTTCATAAGTCTCTATATTCTATTTTAGAATTAATTTATATTAAAAATAATACTGCAAAAAATATTTAAGGCTTGATAAAAACTCTCATTTCATTTTGTTATTTACTTCCCTATCATACAACTTGGCAGTGCCGTAACTAGGGCGGTGCCAGCGGTGCCCAGGCACAGGGCGCAGACCTTTGAGGGGCGCAGACCTTTGAGGGGCGCAGAAATGACCAGACCAGAAACACAAACAATACCTTTTATATATAGCATAATACGGATGAAGTCGCGTCCTACTATCAGCAGTATATGCTGCTGATAGTAGGATTATATTCTTCTTACAAGTAAATGAAGTAAGAATTTTTCAAGGGCGCAGTTATAGAAGCTCGCACCGGGCGCATAAAAGACTAGTTACGGCACTGCAACTTGGAAACCTAATTCAAAAATATTTTGAAAGAAATAGAGTGTTTACACACAAATCTCACCTTACTTTTTTGATACAATTATCCATTTGTTAAATAATTGTTGTAAAAGTTACAACAAATTGCTGTATTTCAAATCCAGTTTTACGCGATACTGAGAATCAATTTAAAATTTCTACTTCTGAGCCCGTGTACAGAATTTCGTGAGCTTCAAACACTGTTTTTTTGAAAAAAATTTGTAGTGTATATTTTGAGTAAATTCCATAATAGTTTTAGTGAAAATTCGAATATTTTGTTAAAATTTGTCCACAGCGAGTGGCGACACTAAGTGAGAGAATAAAAGGCGATTTCGGGCGACATACCCATTCATCTCCGTTCACTTGGTTGCGGTAAGCTGCGGTATGCTTCGGTCAGAGATGTCGCCAAAAATTTAAATTTCATGTCTTGAGGTAAGCAATACCCGCGTAATTCAAAATTTATGTTGAATGAATATGGGATATCTAGTGGTCTTCTTGAAATATTATAATGAAGAAGATAACATTATTATAAATACAAGTGTAAATTTGAAAATTTTTGTAATCCATTTGTCTTATTTGAACTACTTTTTTTCTGTGAAAAAGATGCATGTGAGTCAGAAAATTAAATTGTGTATGTACTTGGCATTTGAGGACGAGTTTAGTACTACAGTAGTTAATAACAGTGCTTCATTTACATTTCTTTGTAAAAAAAAAATAGCTCATCTTAGAAAAGAAAACAAAAATAACCTAATAAACTTCACACTTTTGATATTTACTACATTTGACATTTCTTAAAAGAGGACAGAAAGAAGATTAAAAAAGATAGAGATAGTGAACGCTCATCTAACCCTCATAACAAGACCGTTCAACTTGAAGCACTAATCCAAGCTTACCGGGTTATCTTTTTGGCCGCCCGAATGAGTGAACGCAAGTGAACGCAACATACCGCAACTGAACGATTGTCGCCAGAAATCGCCTAAAGAGTTGAATAGAACTCCGCCTTAGGGTTTATGACACTACCTGCAAGCAGTTCAGATTCACGAAATCGTTAGCTTCAACACTAAAAATCAATGACGTATTATTAAAGTAGACCCAGCGCGTCCTATGGCAGTCCACAGTTTGTTGTGATGTTGGCACTTACATGGTGAGGGGTTCTGAGAAGCGAAGGGAGTAAACATGCTTGCTATGCGGTTTGCCTGCTTTTATTTATGTTTGAGAAGTGCGCGCCTTTATTCTGTACTGTATATAAATATTTGTTAAAATAGAAGTAATAATATATTAATTGATTCAAAATTCCATCATCTCACAATCGATATTTTTTCAAATGAAAATATGTAAGTACGCAACCTGCGATACAACGATGTTTACCCTCCTCACCCCACTGTTTACTCCGGCATCAAAACAAACGCCGCGTGCTGGGTCTACTGTTAATACGTCATTACTAAAAATTCAATATTGAACAAGAAATTCAGTCATATTGTGCTATCAGAAATTTTCGTTTATTCAAGGGAAAAATATTTGAATTGAAATGGGAATATGGTACTATTTGGCTTTTTAAAATCTCACGAAGCTTTGCAACTTGAAGTTTTGTTAAGACTTAAACAAATTAGTCAATAAAGCATTGTTTTCAAAAATTATTCTTGTTTACAGTTATAGCAATTATAGTAAGACAAAAGGGATTAAAGATTAAGATTTTTGAAATTTCAGGAAGTTTTCTTAGGGATTATACAAATCTATTAATACAGCATTGTTTTTCTGAAAAGTATTATAGTTTATAGTTATAGAATTATAGTTAGAAGAAGAGGATTAGAGATTTGTTATTCTCAGAAGAAGAGATGATCAATGTGCTTTACATAAATCACATTGTGAGATTAGTTTGCCCTTTTGACAAGTGCTGGTGAGAGTAAATACATAATATAAATACAGATACAAATTGCACAAGTTATACTGCATCTGAAATTTAGTGTTTCATCAAGACTTATGATCATTTATTGTCTTGTTTTGATTTTCAAGACAAGAAAATAAAAATTTCTTGTCATGCCCATTTCTTGTCCTGTTTCAAAAATTCTTGATAGTATATATTTTTTCAAAAAATAAAAAGTTCTAATATCTCTGTACATACAACCCCTATTTCTTGTGAACTTCCTGGCTAATACTGTAGAGAAAAGAACTCATAATCCATAGACATTTGTCAAATATCAGAGTCGTATAGTTGGGCCAGCCTACCTGTTAGAAATTTTTTTATCTCAAGGGTCAACTAATTTTACAGTATAGTTGGACTAAATGCCAGCATCTGATCATTAAGCAAGGTTATAAAATAAAATACCGTATGACAGAAGTAGATATTTTTATTTCATAATTGCTTTGTACATTTGGTTCATATAAGTACAATCAAACACATACATATAACATATACATTGATATATACATTTATATAGGTACAGTCATAAATACTTTTATATAGGTACAGCCATATATACATTTATATAGGTACAGTCAAATACATACATATACATTTGTTAATAAATTGGAGCATGCTTGTGTGCCACACTTTTATGCCCTTTGAAATAGCTGGATTTGTTCTGAATGTCGTGTGCAATAATTTTGCCGGTTTTTCATATAGGTTTTTCAAAGCTTTCCTTTTGAAATTGTTACTCAAGATTTGTCATAGTAGGGATGTGTCTTCTCCGTGATTATGGTTTAACTTGAATTGTAGAACTTCTGCAATATTTTCAGCCGTCGTATAAAGTTTTTGAAGGATACTTCAATTTTTTATTCACACATCTCCAGTGTACAGTTCTATTTTGCAAAGAATTTGCTACACAAAACTTGAAATTATTCACAATTAACAACTCATTGCCTTTTTCACTCAACATACGATACTCACATCTCCCATGTTTGAAATATGGGTAAAAACTAGATAACTTTATACAAGATTCAAAATTTATAGAAAATATATCCTACACATCCCAAAAGTACCAGCTACCACTACCGAAAATTGCTTTAATCCCTCGGTTGCATGATGTTGGCCCAACTACAAGGTAGGATTAGTACCTGTGGATTAATTTGGCCCAACTATATAACGCGCCCGTCAAATATGAATATTTGTAGTTTCTTTGTAGGTGAAAAATTATAATTTTTTTTGTCTGTGTTTTATAATTATTACATAGGTTCCCTTCAAAATGCTTGAACATTTCATTTTTCACATTAATTTCCACAACTATAACATTCGAAGAAAAAAACTAATTTCAAATTGTGAAGTGAGAATCGCGCGAATAAATGAATGAAACAGAGCCGAGATTAAAAATAAATTGTAAGCATTGGGAAATGTGGGGAATCTTCACATAATAATTGACTGTCACTCCAAGTAAATAAATTACTTATTCATTTTTACTTACTTATACAAAGTACAAGGAAGTATTGTGAAACGGACAAAATTCACATATCGAGATTTTGATGGATATATCCGTTTTGAGCATCCCTGAATCCATTTTGACTATTTTTGGCTTGATGTCGGTACGTATGTTCGTGCGTGCGTGCGTTCGTGCGTGCGTAACTCGCAAATCTCAAAACTAGTTGAATGTATGATGTTGAAATTTTGTATTTAAGACTGGTATAGAGTCTAGTTGTGCACTTCGCATTATGGTTCCAATCGTCTGTACCGTAAGTGCACTTTACTTGAAACTTTTTTCGAATTTTCCTGATAAATCTTGAATGATCAACCGAAGGATGTTGAAATTCAGCGTTTGAAATTGCTGTGGCATCCAAATGGACATCTTCTATTCTCGTACCTGAGGCCGGAAGTGCACTTTATATAACATCTAGTTGTACATCTTGCATTATGATTGCGATCGGCTGAACCGGAAGTGCAGTTGACTCGAAACATTTTTTGAATTTGCCGCATAAATCCAAAACGATTGAACGTAGAATGTTAGAATACAGTATTCATGATGATAGTACAGTCATATTCTATTTTCATTGAGATCGACTGGGCCGGCGGTGCACTATACTCGACAATCTTTTTGAATTTTTCGCATAAATTCAGAACGATCATCTGTAGAATAGTCACTTTGACAATGACAACTGTCACTTTGACAATGACAATTGGCACTGACATTTTGACAATTGGTACGACACTCTAAATTCTTGAAACAGTGATGAAACTTACCATGAAATTTATGGTCAGAGAAACTGTGATGGCCACAGCAAATTTTGATATTTTCATAATAGATTGATAAATGCGGATTTAAAAAACTGATTGTCAAGATATCAATATTTCTGGATAAGAGATCTTGAGTCTTGATAATACTTTCTTGTCTTGTCTTGGGAAATAGAAAATACTTCTTGTCTCTCAATTTCAGGACAAGATCAAGATTATTTCCTGATTCTTGTGTAACACTAGAAATAATTGACATTTTATCTTTCAAAAGATTTATGACTTTTGAGAACGTCCCTTTTCGTCATAAAATGACCAATTGTGGGGTACGTTCAAAACTCTTGAAGCTGCGACATACGTATTAGATAGTTAGCATTGCTCACTGCAATGACGTATATCGAATGCTTATTACTTACTAGGGAACGCCCTAACACACCTACTTTTCTTCTCCCCACTTTACACTTGCAAAACCGGAGATGGTACAGGATTGCAGGACACTCGCCTTAAAGCGATTCTCTTACTAGGGAATGCCCTAACACACCTACTTTTCTTCTCTCCCCTTTACACTTGCAAAACCGTAGATGCTATAGGATTGCAAGAAACTCGCCTTGAGCGGCTTCACGCGCTAGTCGAATGGTGAACAATTCATGAATCATAATTGTTTTGAATGTTAATCATCCAATCTTGATCAAGCAGAAACAAAAGATAAAAAACGAGGGAAATAAAACAGCCTGTTTCTTGAATATACTTAACTAAGGATTTGCCGCTCTTGGTAATAGCTTTTAGATTACATACTTATGGGGCTATTCTGTAACATTCTATAGCGGTACAGTACTGAAATTATTGACAAATTTACTTCCTTAAAAATGAATGTATTTGAAAACTAAATTTATTTGATGTGTTTATACTTTGTTTTATAGTGTTACAGAAAGCTGAAGAATAGTACCATCAATTTCACGATAATTTATATTAAAGTGAGTCTCTTTGTTAGAAACAGCTGATGAGATAGCAGATACTGCAGAACTTTGCATACATTGTTGTTTACTTTTGAAAGATTGCTCTGGTGAGTGTTTGATAAATGTTATGACAACAAACCCCTATTTTTAAGTATGTTTTGTGAGTTCAATATTCATTTTGAAATAAATTAGCATCTGGTAGTATGTAAATGATCGAAAAATTATTTAAAGAATTCGTACATAACCCTATTTAGAAATATTGCCTGTTAAAAATGATTGTTGTATTGTAATATGTGAAATTGAGAGAAATTTAGCTGCGAAGAATGAGAAATGTTTTCACCAAAAATTGAATAATCAAAGATGGACGAATTTTAATGATTCTTATCAAATATTATACTCTAAATCCACAAATTATAAAAATTATCATTAAGGGCCGGTTGTTCCATCTATAGTTAAGTATTCAGATGAAATTCAATCTATTGATAACTTCAGTTTCTGTTGCTTCATGTTCAGTTGAAATTTATCAGTAGGATAAATATTCGTTAACAGCAAGTTAGCTATCAGTCAGTCAGACCAGCCGTTGGGAAGTTTATTCCAAGAATTTGTCTGTGTGGAAGCACGATAACTTGAGAACGCGCACGAATTTTCGAATGAAATTTCATATTCAAGTTTTTCATCATAAAGCTAGGTTCAAGTTCATAGATGAGCTTTTTCAACCGGTGGTACCAAAACATTATTGACGGAACTTTTTAATTTTTACTTACTTGTACAAAGTAACAAGTATTGTGAAACTGACAAAATTCACCTGTCGAGATTTTGATGGAATTATCCGTTTTGAGCATCCCTGAATCCATTTTGACTATTTTTGGCTTGATGTCAATACGTATGTTCGTGCGTGTGTGCGTTCGTACGTGGGTGCGTTCGTGCATAACTCGCAAATCTCGAAACTGGTTGAACGTATAATGTTGAAATTTTGTATTTAAGACTGGTATAGGGTCTGGTTCTGCACCTCGCATTATGGTTCCAATCGTCTGTACCGGAAGTGCACTTTACTTGAGACCTTTTTCGAATTTCTCTAATAAATCAAGAATGATCAACCGTAGGATGTTGAAATTCAGTACTTGAACTTAATGTTGTATCAGAATGGTTATCCGCTATTTTTGTAAAAATCGGCCTGGCCAGAAGTGCACTTTACTTGAAACTTTTTTTGAATTTTTTGCATAAATATAGAATGATCCGCCATAGCATATTGAAATTTCGTATGAAGAACTTCTATAACATCCTATTGTACATCTTGCATTATGATTGCGATCAGCTAAACCAAAAGTGCACTTTACTTGAGACTTTTTGTTTAATTTTCCGCATAAATCCAGAATGATCAGCCGTAGGATACAGGTATTCAGAATTTAAAATTGCTGTAGCATCTCAACGGTCATCTTCTATTTTTGTAACAATCGGCTGAGCCAGAAGTGCACTTTATATGACAGACTTTTTGAATTTTCCTCATGAATTCTAAAGAATCAGCCGTAGAATATTTAAATTTAGTATTAGGCACTTTTATGATATCTAGTTGTACACCCTGCATTATGATAGCTATCGACTAAACCGGAAGAGCACTTTATTCGAAACATTCTTTGAATTTTCCGCATAAATCCAAAATGATTCAACATAGATTGTTAGAATTCAGAGTATTTAGGACGATTATACCGTCTAGATGCTCATATCCTATTTTTGTTGGGATCCACAAAGCCAGAAGTGGAATTTTTCGCATAAATTCGAGACGATCAGGTGTAGAATATTGAAATTTGGTATTTCAGTCTGCTGTAGCATCTAAATGAATGCCTACTATTTTCATTACAATAGACTGAATCGGAAGTGCTCTTCAGTAAGAATTTATTTTTTAATTTTGCGCATAAATTCAGATCTGTTGGTAGTCGTATAATTTTGGAAATCAGTATTAAGGAATGTTGTAGTATAAGAATAATGGCCTACTGTTTGCATAGCAACCGACTTGGCTCAAAGCGCATTTTACTTGACAGATTTTTAGAATCTCTTGAGAAAATCCAAAACGATTAACTGTGGAACGATAAGATTTTGTGTTTGATTTTATATATCTAATGATATATATATATATATATATATATATATATATATATATATATATATATATATATATATATATATATATATATATTTATATATATATATATATCTATATATACATATATATATATATATATATATATATATATATATATATATATATATATATATAATCAAACACAAAATCACATCGTATTATATATATATATATATATATATTATATATATATATATTATATATATATATATATATATATATATATATATATATATATATATGTATATATATATATATATATATCCATTATGTACAAGTAAGTCACGTGGTTTTTACGTCAGATTTTTTAGTTTATTTTAGAAACGGTAGTATTTATCAGAGAATATAAATTGACTAGAATTGATCCTAGAATAATTTGGCACAACATTTATCCTAAACATTTTTCGCAATTATCAGCGGTTTATTTGTCATTATTAACATTTGAATTATTATGGAATTTGATGTTTTTCTAAAGCAAAGAAATGATAAGAATCATAATGTGGAATAAGGATTATTATCACTTATATTCGGACATCACATGCAAACGTTCGTCAATTGTTCTATATGCACTTTATTTGACAGTCTTTTGGAATTTTTTGCATAAATTCGAAACGATCAAGTGTAGAATATTGAAATTTGGTATTACAGTCTGCTGTAGCATCTGAATGATTGCCTAATATTTTCAGAACAATAGACTGAACCGGAAGTGCACTTCAGTAGGAATTAATCTATTAGTTTTGCGGCTAAAATCAGATCTGTTGGTAGTCGTAGAATTTTGTAAATCAGTATTAAGGAATGTTGTTGTATGAGAAAGCGCATTTTAATTGGCAGATTCTCAGAATCTCTTGGGTAAATCCAAAACGATTAACTTCGGAACGATGAGAAGTTATAGTGTTGATTCTTAGTGATTCAGTAACTATTTTGATGATACCACAGAACGTGACATTTCCCCCTTCATAGTTTATATAAGACCATTGCACTAGAGAATAAGACATTCTGTATTCACATTTGTTAGAATTAGTAACAAAGCTTCATATTATACACATAGCAACCATATTGTACTTGTACTTGCAAGAAATAAAGTTTTTAAAAACGCGATCGATCAATCAAGAAATCTAAGTGGCGCAGTCGGTAGGATAGCCGAAACAATTTAACGAATATAAGTTGTTTCACTTCGTGATTAATTTGGCTATTCGAACATCTTGCATCGATCATCGCATCCCGTATCCTGCACCTGAGAGGACATCAGAGGTAAGATAAAACACTCGACGACGTAGAGCCCAGCTGAACGAACATCAGCAGAACTCCAGCGACTTCGAGAAGACCGTAAAGCGACTTCAGGGCACATGAAGCCGGCACTACTATTTTTGTGAGTACACATATGTCATTCAGAGAATCAGATAATACATCAGAATAATAATCCAAAATTCCATAACTAAAATACAATTAAGTAGACCTAAATTAAACATGGCTACTCCCCCAGTTCCTGTTTTAAAGAAAGAATATCTGGACATGTTGCCAGAGTTCCATGGGGAACGTGAATTACTCCCCCGATTTATTAGCGTTAGCGAAAAATTAGTGAAATCTTTTTATAATACAGTAAATTCAAATGATTCCCAAAATGAATATCTAATGAATAGCATAGTAAGTAAGATTAAAGGCGAAGCAGCCATTAATATAGCAAGCTGCACCATTACAAAATGGGAAGACTTGAAAGAGGCATTAAAAAATGCCTACAGCGATAAACGTGATTGGTTCACATTGAATATGGAAATTACAGAACTAAAACAAAATTTTAATGAAAATGTATTCGATTTTTATTTGCAAATAGCTTATATTTCTACCAATGCTACAGAAATTGTAGCCAAAATCATGATTGATTATTTCCAAAGTTATGCTCTTCGCGTATTATTGAAAGGACTAAAAGAGTCGATAGGTCAATTAATGAGGGCTAAAAACCCTACCGATCTAAATTCAGCGTTAAGCATGTTAGCTAACGATTTTCAATTCGAATATTATTCAATATCTAAGCCCGTTAATCAAAATCACAAAGTAAATGCAAAACCACAAATACAACAGCCTAGATACAATATTCCAAGACCAATGGGTTACATGAATTTTGGTAACTCCTTGCCAAATAAAAATCAACAACAATTACCCCAAAGACAGTTCACACCTCAACAATTTCCTCAAAGACAATTTACAACACAATATTACTCAAAACCTAGTACATCCCAACAAATACGACCAAATCCTTCTACTAGTCAAAATCTACCCAAACCTACTCCTATGAGTATCTCAACAAGAAACTCTACGGCACAATATCGCCCTAGAGCAGGCCCATACAGACCGGTACAAAACCTATTCGGACAAAACCGCGAAGAATTGTTGAACATAAATGAAACTGATGCACCTGTAGATGAATCACACAATTACGAGTTCTATGACATTGCAGAACAGGCAGATCAAGTTTCAGATGAGACATCTGCATCAAATATTCCAGAAAACATTCACAATGCAGACGATATTAATTTTTTAGACATGATAGCCTCGGAGACAATGCAAAATACTTACCCCGAATCGAATTGATGAACTTGACGAATAAAAGTAAATTACCATATATTGTATTTCCTGAAAACCATTTAAAAGTTTTAATAGATACAGGAAGCACAAAATCCTTTATTAGACCTGCAATTGCTCATAAATATTATAATCATGCCATTATTGAAGATCCTTTACAAATTTCAACCGCGCATGGTACTTCGGTAGAAAATTATAGCACATTGGTACCCGTTTCAAAATTATTTGATTTGAAAAAAAAAGAAAATTTGAAATATCATATTTTTGACTTTCATGACGAATTCGATTTACTATTAGGTTTAGATAATTTGAGAATATTGAAAGTAATTATAGATTTGAACAAGAACTTAGTAATAACACCTACTTGTCAGATACAAATTTTTCATAAGAACTCTGAAATTAATATAAATAATATAGGCCATGCAGATAATATTATAACATTGGATCCAAAAACGGAACGAGTTATAAAAATCCGAGTTAATCAACAAAATGGAACAATTTTAATACCATCACAAAAAATTAATAATGTAATTATTCCTGAATGCGTTACTGTAGTAAAAGATTATCATGCATTCTGCACCGCCATCAATAGTTCTAAAACAAATGCTAAATTCAAGCAAATAAACCCAATATCCGTCGAAAATATTAATAATTACGAGACGTACAGTTCCCCAAATTTCAATTTTATTCAGTCAGACAAAATTAAATTTGATATAACAAAAATTCGGGCCGACCATATGAATGACGAAGAGAAAAGTGCAATCTTCAAATTGATTCGCGAATATTCTGATATTTTTCATACAGAGGATACAAAATTAATTTTTACAAATCAAATTAAACATTCTATACGAACGAAAGATGAGATTCCTATTTATACAAAATCCTATAGGTATCCTGAAATCCATCGACAGGAAGTACGCACTCAGATACAAAAAATGCTTGATCAAAATATCATACGACCATCCCATTCACCGTGGTCATCACCTATTCGGGTTGTCCCCAAAAAACTTGATGCGTCCGGCAAACGCAAATGGCATATAGTTGTTGACTATAGAAAATTAAATGAAAAAACGATCGACGACAAATACCCATTACCAAACATTACAGACTTATTGGACAAACTTGGACGTTGCCACTATTTTACTACATTAGACTTAGCTTCTGGTTTTCACCAGATTGAAATGGATACGCAAGACATACAAAAAACTGCATTCAATACGGAAGACGGACATTACGAGTTCACTCGTATGCCCTTTGGATTAAAAAACGCGCCTGCAACTTTCCAGCGTGTTATGGATAATGTTTTAAGAGGACTAGTAAATGATAAATGTCTTGTATACCTAGACGACATCATCATTTTCAGCACAAGTTTGCAACAACATATTCAAAATTTAAAGTTAGTATTCGATCGTTTGAAAATTTCAAATTTCAAAGTGCAATTAGATAAAAATGAATTTCTCAGGAAAGAAGTAGCATATCTTGGGCACATTGTAACACCCAACGGCGTGAAGCCAAATCCTGACAAGATATCAGCTATTTTAAATTACCCTTTACCGAAAACAACCAAACAAATTGAAGGTTTTCTTGGACTTTTGGGCTATTATCGTAAATTTATTAAAGATTTTGCCAAGATAACCAAACCAATGACAAAATTATTGAAAAAAGATGCAGTTATTGACATTAATGACCCCGACTACAGACAATGTTTTGAAACATGCAAAAACTTGTTGACTAATGAACCACTTCTCCAGTATCCTGACTTTAACAAAGAATTCAGTTTAACATGCGACGCAAGTCACGTAGCAATAGGAGCCGTGCTATCTCAAGGTAGCCTAGGCAACGACCTACCAATAGCTTACGCTAGCAGGACACTAAACGAGACCGAAACAAACTATTCTACCATAGAAAAAGAACTCTTAGCTATTGTTTGGGCGACTCGATACTTTAGACCGTACTTATTTGGACGCAAATTCAAGATTTACACAGACCATAGACCTTTACAGTGGCTATTCTCGTTGAAACAATGTAGTCAGAAGCTGATACGTTGGCGCCTCAAGTTAGAGGAATTTGATTACGAGATCATTTATAAAAAAGGCAAACTTAACACTAATGCCGACGCCCTAAGTCGTATCCCGCCTGAGTGCAACAATAAAATTCAAAACATTTCTTCATCACCTTTAGAAAACGATTCACCCCTTATTATTTATCAAGATTATTTAGATCAGAAACAATGTTTAAATTCTAATAGTAATAATATTTTCGAGGTATCTGGTAATATATTTGACGCACCCTCCACTTCTAGTCTAGCTCATTGCGTGAGTAAAGATTTAGAGATGTCAGCAGGTATAGCGAAACAATTCAAAATTAAATTTAACAATATAGATGAATTGAAAAATCAAAATCCAAAAATTCATAATTTAGTTTATTTGAGAACTCCAAATAGATATTGACTTTATTTAATAACAGAAGAAAGATATTTTAATAAGCCTTCTAAGCAACATATTTTTTACACGTTATTGAATTTAAAGAAATTTTGTCTATCTAATGATATTAAAAATTTAAGTATACCAAAATTAGGGTGTGGTTTGGATAATCAAAATTGGAACGAAATCAATTTGATGTTAAAATATATTTTCAATAATACCGATATATTAATAACCGTGTACAAATTACCCGAGAATGAAATTAATCAAATTGAACTTAATATTAATGAATCAGAAAAACAGTATTTCAACATTATTGATTTTCTCGATTTTAGCTTGTATTCGCGCTAATTCTATCCGACTATTTGTCAAAGCTTTTACATTGTAGAAACTTCTCAACCCATACAAATACAATACTGAATCTAAAAATATCTATACCATAGTGTTTTCACAAAACACACTTTAGGTTCGTTCTAACAAGCAGTTCTGGACTGGTTCTGAATCGGTTTCAGATTTGACTCATTCGAATGCGCGTCGAATGAATCAGTTTCGGACTGAGTCGAACGTGGCGCGTGTTGGAACGCATTTCTGACAAGATTTGACTTTTAACTGTCAAACATATAACTTTAGGTTATAACTATTTAGTTATAGTAAACATGGAAGGTAAAATCAGAAGAAAACTAAAAATATGAAATAGCCTTTATAACCATGTAATTTCAATTCCTATTGCATTAATGGTGACTTAGTACACCTAAGTTTCGATGGAGAGTCTTCCATAATATCCAAAGTGCTCTTTGTCCTGATCATTTCTCTTAAATTTTCTGCTATATACTCGGAAATTTCTCTGCTCAGGCGAAAGTATTCAAAAATCATGTTAAAGAATTAGAGAGAAACTATTTCTTCTAAAATAAAATTCAAAAACCACACAAAATAAAGTTTCAATTAATAATCTATACATTTTTCAAAATTTTAATTAATAATGAATTACTTTTGATTTCAAATTCTGTATATTTTATCTGAAACTTTCATATCAAAATATCAAATAAAAAATCCTAGTTTCTTATAGTTCTACATGCCTATATAATTATTATCATTAATTTGATGTATTTCCACAGTTGAATCAAATTCATCATCGCTAGAATGTGACAAATATTCATTTTCAGCACTTAAATCACTCATTTTTATTTGAGGTTATCTTATTTGACGAATAGTACAAGCATTGGTCCATGGACTGTTTTGACTGTCCACAAACTGGTTTGCGGATTGAGTCGCACGTTGTTGGAACGCTTGACTAATAGTCAAAATACACGTTTGAAATCTGTTGGAACGCTTATTTGTAAGTGCGCATGCGTCGAACAGTTCCGGACCGGTTTCTGTTCTTGTTGGAACAAACCTTTTAGAAACCGGTAGTAAATACATGATTCTAATGACAAACTTGTCTTGTTTTCTACAGTAGAATAATTTAGAGATGTTGTTGAAAATGGTGATCCCATTTAAGAATATGTATATATATATATATATATATATATATATATATATATATATATATATATATATATATATATATATATATATATATATATAATATATATATATATATATATATATATATATATATATATATATATATATATATATATATATATATATATATATATATATATATATATATATATATATATATATATATATTTCAAAATTTTTGTTCTCAAATTTGGAAGCCACTTTGTATACATCCTGCATAATATTTAGAAAAATCATTGATCAGTGTTAGCCATAATTCGCAATGGGCGTAAGCATAAGAAGTACATAACATAATTCACAATACGCATAGCATAAGCATAGCATAAAAATTATCTTATAGGGATATTGCGGCCTGAGTTGGTATGAAAATGTAGGTACTTTTAGTTTTTAGTATCTCTTACAATTTAAATCACTTGTCCTAAAGGACTCTCTGCTTTATTTTTATTTTGATTTGATTATTTTATCAAAACAGTCTTTTTAAATCAAATATAAGAAAAGTAAATTTTCATAAATAGACTTTTTTGGTTTTAACTCTGTATATTTATTTCTATTTTTGACGTTTCTACTCTCTATCCGAAAGTCTTCTTCAGAAAAAATCATTTTTTCTGAAGAAGACTTTCGGTTAGAGAGTCGAAACGTCAAAAATAAAAATAAATATACAGAATTAAAACCAAAAATGTCTATTTATTATAATATAATTCTGAAAGCATGTATAGATCATTGAAGTAAATTTTATTCAATCAACAAGTAAATTAATTTCTCCTTTACAAAATTAAGCATGATTATTATGAATAGCTTTAGATAAATTTTATTGATAACAATGCTAATTCTCAATCAATAAACGATCAAAAAATATGTATAAAATGATAAAAGTTAAGAATTGGAATTGTATATTTTATATTTTCGCGGCACTACAGACAAAACGCTAGCGCCGCTATTTCCTCTGTAAACCTGTTGCTTGAATTGCATATTTTCATTGTGAATGTGAACTCGTAAGCTGTTCAATGTTGCTGCGTCACTGGGAGTGGTTATTAAACTTTTGTTAGTGCTGTGTTTGATTATTGTTCAATAAAATTGTATTATCAACAATTAATACATTCTGTGTATCTAGATAAATGTTTGATAAAATACTGTAAGTATTTTTTTATTTTGCATGGAACAAGATACATCTGTCCTGATGTCTACACATTTCATAACTTTTATTTGAATAGATTAGCTACTAACAAATGATTATATTGTTTCAAATCAATAATAATAGCGTACTATCAATACCTCTGATATGCTTTAAGAGAACGTTGTATATTATTTTCTGATCATAATCGCATAGGAAGGAGGTCTTGACCCATTTTACTGCTACCAGCTGCAAGTGTTTTTTTTCCATGCTTTGGTATCATGAGAGACGAGCATTTACGTGGTACTGTGAACTGTGACATAGTTTAATGAGCAAGGCTACAGCTGTATAAAACAGAATAGAGATGTACCTAAAAGTACACCAGCACTTATGGCACACTAATATTTATTATACATTGACATAATATGAACTAAATTTTGAACAGTTGTCGTTTCCTGGCAATCTAGGTGTGGCTCAACTTTAATTTAAAGCCACACCACATTTGATAAAATCTTACAAATAAATGTAAGTAGAAATTGCCAAAAGTCAACTGTTACGGGATAAATCCTTCTATAGAATGACAAATGCGATTCAAAATCAATTACTAAAATATTTATCCATTAATGTTTTCCGATCTCAATTTTTTAATTATTGAAATTAATAATTATTAACTATTTGGAGTTTTCATTCATTTTTTTTTAATTAGAAATTTTTTGTTTAAAAGTACAAACTCGTATAAATTTGTCATTGGGGCCTTTTGGGACTTCAGGTAAACAGGTGTGAGGAAAAAGAAATTTTATAAGGGACAACAGTAGATGTTGCATATAAATAACGTTTTTTTCTTGTTGTATTGATCGAAATCTGAGAATGCTGAAATAAATTGAATTCATCAGTTACTTCCAAACAAATAATAAATTTATTATCAAACCAGAAACCCTTCATGAACAAAACTTTGCACAAATATTGCAGAAGGCTGGCCACACAATAAAAATCATGTTTCAGTATATATTTGTTCATAAATCATCGATTTGGAATCTGAAAATATCGTGAAAATACTAGATGAAATTATGAGTCGCACTGTCTTCTTCGAAACTAAGAAATATTTTACTGTAAACCAGTGGTCCTATAATTATGAAACTTCATGTGAATATCTTGGAAGAATAGTAGTAACTGTGAAATAATTTTCAGTTGTCAATAAATTTTTGTTCGTAGATTATAGAAATAGAGTCTTCAAATACTTATATATCTATCATTCGCATTGGTTCTTTCGAAACAAATAATGAGTTTCTCACGAAACCAGACGTCCGAAAAGTTAGCACCCCCACTTTCAGCAAATTGAAAAAAAAAGTAGCCTATAATTTAGGACTAATTTGTACCTAAAAAATTAGAATTTGTACCCACACACTTTGGCCAAAAAATCAATTTGAAAAGTGGGGGTGCCAACTTGAGAAAAAGCTGGCACCTCCACATTTGCCGATCGAAACAAAGTCTGCTCACTCGAAAGAACTAATTTAGGACTAATTTGTACCCAATAAGATTTTTTCAAAAAAATATAATTTATTTGATATTTTTTTTTCTGCAATTGCGCTTCTTGAAATTTGGAACAAAATTTCAAAAATAATTTCAGAACAGGTAAAAGCTTGGAAATCTCAAATTCAAGACTAGTATGTAATTACAAAAATTTTGGTTCAAACAAATTATTTATGTTGAAAACCAATTATTTTGGAACTAGCTGCGCGAAATTAAAAGCAATAATTATTACCAAATAATTTAAGAGTAGAGGAAACTTGAACAACTTGATTTGGAATTAAGGACTAATTTGTACACACATATATTTTGTTATAAATAAATTGTTTGATAAGTCGCATTGGTACCTCTTTAACGCAATCAGTCAGTTTTTTTCTCAACTAGTTGTCCTGAATCTCGTCTCAAATTGATAAAACTTTGTATGATTATCAAGAAAGGATAGCAGATGTTATAAAATAAAATATAGTCATCAATAACTTCTTTTTACTTATAAAAGTACAAGCATTATGGCTGCAATCGTCTGTACCGGAAGTGCACTTTACTAGAAACTTTTTTAATTAAAAAACTACTTCTAATCTTGTGTTCTGTATATTTTGTCTGAAACTTTGACGTTTCAATCCTTTGACAAAGGATCTTCTTGTTTTCTAAAGAAGATCCTTGGTCAATGAATCGAAACGTCAAAGTTTGAAATGAAATATACAGAATTTAAAATCAAAAGTAGTTTTTTATTCTATAAAATTCTGAAAGATGTATAGATTATTTATTTTCAGCATGAATTCAAAACAATTAGTCGTAGCATATTGAAATTTTGTATTGAGCACTTCTGTAACATCTAGTTGTGCATCTCGTATTATAATTGCAATAATTTATACCGGAAGAGCAGTTTACAAAATTTTTTTTTCAACTTTTCCGCATAAATCCAAAACTATGAAACATAGCATTTTAGAATTCAGTATTTAAGACGATAGTATCGTCTAGATCAGTGTTTCTCAACCTTTATTATGCCATGCCCCACTAAAGCATCTAAAAATTTAAAACGTCGCCCCTATGTTACACATGCATAATTTATCGATAATTCAAAATAATCAACTTTTTTAAATTATTCACTAGGTAGCTTAGATGATGAGCTGCAGGAATAAATCACAAAGAAGTTATTTATTGAAAACTATAAATCAAGTAAACATAAAATATTCAGGAATTCAAGAATAAAATAAGAGAAATATAGTGAGATCCTTGCGCTTGATGCTGCTTGCAAAGAGATTTTATATTAGGTTCCAATTTTGTTAACTTCAATCTCAGATCACCCTGTTGCTATATCCAACCGATTTGTTTTTGTAAAGCAACAAATCAGTTGTGGAACTGAATCCGCATTCAGCTAAATATGAAGAAGGAAACTCTTATAATAATTTTTTGTATATTTGATGTAAAACATCAGGTTTAATATGCAGAAATTAGTAAGAAAAGTGCCAGCTTTCCAACTAGCAACAAAAAATAACAATCAAAAAGTGCACTATGACACGCGCACAAATGACAGCTTTCACCTAATTGAGAAAAAATTACAGGTTAAACAAATAAGAACACAAAAATTCTTTCAATTTCGCCGTAAACAAATGTAAAGTCACTTCTTTTGCTGCATCCGGAATTTCGCGAGAATCTTTAGCTTCTGACATTTCTGACAAATTAATTTTGAATATTGTTTATTCGTTACTATGCTTCTGCTTAGCAGTTGTCAAAACCGTTATCACGATTTTGCAAGAACACAACCTTGATTAGTATTTCTGTAGGAAATTATTTCTATTGTTGGCGTCTTCCACTCAAGTTTTTCCATCAAGTATACAAAAAAATAGCATGTTCAACACATAAGAAAAGCGATATTACTTTGCTCGTGTGAATTTAATTTACTCGCTGGTTACTCTCGCTCGTGGTTTGAAACATTTACACGCGCTAGTAAACTTTTACTTTTCTCTACTTGTCAAACAATCTACTATTTCTTGCACATTCTGCTGTACTTGAATATTTCATTTTGGTTTCTTCAAAAAACCATGCCATCAATCCTTTTATATTAAATAATGTTTTCACCTTGGTTTTCACTAACTCGTCATTCTGCATTTCTGCTGGTTCTTCTTGGTACTGCATATTTAAAATATGAGATAGATTAACTAACATTGGTTGTATCAATCAAATTGGAAAATCAGTCTACAATTTTCTTAGATGATCGACAATATTAAATATAGCGGTATCAGTCACTTCACATTTTTGAAGTCAAAGAAACTTTTCGAATTTTTCTTTGTAAACTTCTTCCTCTAATCATTCGGGCATAGCGGAGTTGCTCCATCAGACCTCAGGTAGCCATAATCTCATAGCTGAGTTGCTCCACCACGGATAACCGCAGGGATTAAAACAATTCCTCGAACTTGGAGGGTATGTTCAGGTAATAAATGATAACGCGTCATACAATAGTATATTCCGATACAAGTGCGGAATGGAGATCATTCCATGCGAATGCGAATAATTCAGCCACTAGACGAAGTCGAGTGGCAGAATTCATATGAGCATGGAATGATCGATTCGCACGAGTGACGGATGTTTTTTTTTCTGCAGTCAAAGGTGTTCTCGGAAATATTTATAACTAAAATATCCAGTTTTTTGAGAAAGAATTTGCTCCATTTGTTGTGCCCTTTTAACTTTTGACGAAAAGGATACGAGTGTATCGGTATGAGAAAATATGGGATTTCAGGTGTAGGTCCGTCGTGAATAATACAACTGAATGTAATTAATGGTTTATATTACGCTATATGTGTACACTTTACTACTCTTTAACAATTATCAAATAAACATGAATTTGAATTGGATCGATGACTAAATGTTGAAGTTTATTGGTTGATGGTTGAGTGAATACTGCCTATTTTCATACTACAAGAAGCTTCAGATGGACACCTGAAGCCGGAGATGACTTTGCATGAGAATCGCTGAAAGTCTAAGTTCCAGACAGTCATGCGACACTATCCATCCGTAATATTAAACGAATACTGACGAGGATCTCAACACATTGATCTCATTCCAATTCATCAAACTTTGATAAAATTACTCATATTGATATTTTTTTGGAGTGGAATGATAATAAAATCAAAGAGAAATGAAATTAGGATTGCAATGGAACAGTTTTTTCGCGTCGCCACGCGGCTCTCCTACGAACTTCTAAGCGTGCGGAATGACCATTATTCCGCACGCTACAGCGTATGGATATGGGTATCATTCTATAGTGACTGTAGAAAAATATCATTCTGTACAGTGATGTTTTATTTACAATGTGTTTTGCTTACTAAATATTAGATACGAGTTTGTTGTTCTGTACATAGAACCATCAGCACAGGCCCATATTTCGGGAGGAAACCGAGCTTCTTCACTAATATAACTTGCTAGAACATAATCACAAAATTGTATTAATTTGGAATCATTCAAAGGAACATTACCAAATATTTCCGATACGAAGAATTCTTCTACCTTCTCTGGACTATAAGACTGGATACTAAAAAATTGTTTTAAATATTGGTTGCTAAAGAATTATATACTTGATTTAAACCTATGCTTGAATTTTCCGGAGTCAAGCTTGCCCTAGATGAAATCTGCGCCCAATGATTTTAACACTCGATCATACCTTGCGAACAGCATTATGAATTGCACTTTTAGAATCAATAACTTTTTGCTGTGGATTGAAAACCAAATTAAGTTCCATACATTTTTTTGTGAGAGCTTTTTAACTGGTAGCAAACAAAACACAAGTGGTATTGGGATTAAAAGTGGAGGGGAAGGAACTCAGCTATGGGATTATCCTTCCAACCTTACAGTCGAGCATTAAAACAGGTAAAAGTGGAGGAACTCCGGTACTTTCAATTCAATAGATGTAGTAAAATCAAATATCTTCGCTTCAGCATCGACAAGAGTTTATTCGCTACATGAAGTTCTTCATTTAATATATTTAGTTTTTGAAAAATATCGGCTGAATAACTCACATACGCATTAGAATCGATTGTCAACAGATGTTGCATTTCAAGTTTATCGCTTAAAAAATCACTTAGGGCCAGTATTTCAAGTCTTCGGTTTATCTTAATCGAAGCATAAATACCTTGGTAACAATTGTTCAAATAATCAATACTATGGAAAATAAACTACGTTCAAGGTAAACCATGGACTGAAATACTGGACCTAGGTCTTGTTTGGCACTGGCTTTAATTAATTGATTGATTTTGCTAATTGTCTCATTCTTTAGTTGATGCTCAAGAAGATACAATAGAAAAACAGTGACGTAATCAGCCCACTATGGAATTTAAAAGCAAGTTAAAAAATAACAAAGTTTCAAGTTCTCCAACAAAAGATTTCTAATGTTTATCTGGAAAATTAGGAGTTCCTTTAGCTTGAATCTTGGAAATCAGTATTTAGGAATGTTGTAGCATAAGAATGATGACCTACTATTCCCAGAACAACTGACTAGGCTAAAAGCGCATTTTACTTGACAGATATTTAGAATGATGAGATTTTGTTTTTGATTATATATATATATATATATATATATATATATATATATATATATATATATATATATATATATATATATATATATATATATATATATATATATATATATATATATATATTTATATATATATATATATATATATATATCCTTACTAATATTATAAATGCGAAAGTCACTCTGTCTGTCTGTTCTGTTACGCTTTCATGCATAAACCACTCAATCGTTTTTGATGAAATTTGGTACAGAGATAAACTAGAGCTTGAGAAAGAACATAGGCTACCTTTCATGGCGAGGGAGTTAAAATAAGGGATGACAGTCTATATGGAGATTAGTCATTTTCGAAGATAAAATCATGAAATTTTGTATTCAGGCATCAAGCACTTGATAATAAGTAAATAAACATTTCTTCCAGCGTTTTTGTGATTTCGACCTGCATGGGAATGAAATAGGAGATGAAAGTTCGTGTTGAAATCCAAGCGCCTGCGCAGCGCGGTATAGTGGGAGGAATATCACTGAATGTGGCAACTCGAACGGCCAGTCATGTTAGGGCAGGCGAGTGCGAATATTAAAAATGAATGAGTTGTTTCGTAATCCATAGAAATATTTTGGATAACTGTAAGCTGCCGTATGAGCGAAGCGAGCTCGGTCAATGCCAAGTTGCTGTGCGAGCGAAAAGAGCTTAGTTAACAGCAAGCTGCCGTGCGAGTGAAACAAGCTCGGTTGACTATAAGCTACCGTGCGAGCGAAGTGCGCTCAGTCAATTGAAGAACGTCGTGCGAGCGGAACGAGATTGTTCTACAGTAAAAGATGCCGTGCGAGCGAAGTGTGCTCGGTCAACGTTAAGACGCCGTGCGAGCGTTGCAAACTCAGTTAAATGCAAGCAGCCGAACGAACGAAGCGACGTCGCTCAACACTGAGCCCCCTATAAGAACAAAGCGAATTTGGTGAACTTGGATTATTCCCAGCACATGCATATTCATTTCACTGTTACATTTTGGTTAGGTTCATATTCAAATAGACAAGTTAGGTCCAATATAATAATAATTTCTATATAATCACTTGAATGAGCATGTCATGTGGGATTCATATATTTATTGTATAATGTTTAATAAATTAACAAAAAAGAAATTAATATAAACTCGAAAGACATTCAGCGGAACTTCAAAGTCTCGGCCAAATCTTCTATTTCAATTGATTTCCTACAAATGAAAATCTTTTCACAATTTGACATGTCCTCATCATTTCCAGGTTATAAGGTCCTGATATAAAAGATAAAGATAGGCTCAAGTACTTGCAATCTGAATTTATCAATTCTGTGGCGCTACGAAGTACGCCGGGTCAGCTAGTATATATATATATATATATATATATATATATATATATATATATATATATATATATATATATATATATATATATATATATATATATATATATATATATATATATATATCCAATGATGTACAAGTAAATCACGTGATGTCCACGTCAGTATTTTTTCTTATTATATTGACTGAAATCTGAAAATACTGAAATAAATTGAAACTCATCAGTTACTTTCAAATAAATAATAATGAATTCATTATTGAATCAGTGGCCCTACCAAAGGCTTTGCATTAATATTACGGAAGGATGAGGTGACCACAAAATAAAAATGAAATATCAATACATTTATGTTTATCAGTTATCAATTTGGAATCTGAAGATTTCAACTGGAATTATAAGTCGCACTACCTCCTTCAGAACAAAACAAAATTTTATTACAAAATCAATGGTCCTATAATTATGAAACTTTGTATAAATGAAAGAGTAGCAGTGATTGTAAAATCATATTCAGGTGTCGATAAGTTGTTTTTTTTTTTTAGTGAATTGTAGACAAAAAATCTGGAAATATCAGTAGACTTATAAGTCGCATTGGCTCTTTCGGAACAAATAATCAGTTCTTTTTCAACCAGTGGTCCTAAATTAAGAAAACTCACTATGAATATCAAAAAAAGCGTAGAAGCTATTGTGGGATGAATTTATCTGACAATCTAATTTTTTTCAAAAGTTATTGACATAGAATCAGTTACTGTTAATAGGTAATAAGTAACTTGTCTTATTAACATTTTTTTTTTATTGTGAAATGTTTGTTTTTTTTTTTTATATCTTTCTTATTTTCAATTGATTGCTGTTACAAATTGTTATAATCAAGATCGGAAAATTTTGAAGCGTAAACTTTTTTATTTAAGCTTTTAGCAATGCAATCGAAAAGGTTTCATGAAAATCCATTTAGTGGAAGCAGGTTTTTGATAAAAGTTGAAAATTAGAACTAATTTTTTCATATTTTCGCGGCATTACAGAGAAAACACTAGCGCCACTTATTTCCTGTGGGCACTTCGCACTTGTTGCTTGCATTTCATGATAAGATTCCTTTCGCTGCTAATGTGAACTAGTGAAGTGTGCAATGCAGCTCCGTCACTGGGTGTGGTTATTAAACTTTTTAATTATTGTTCAACAAAATTGTGTTATCAACAATTGATACATTCAGTGCATCTAGATGAATATTTTATAAAAGACTGTAAGTATATTCTTATTTTGCATAAAACAAGATACATCTGGTCTAAAGTCTACATATTTCATAACTTGTATTTGAATAGAAATTATTGTATTCTTTCAAATCAATAATAATATCGCACCATATGGTACCATCAATACCTTTGATATGCTTTAAGATTACGTTTCATATTATTTTCTTATGTTTTTAATACATGAAATCGCATTGGAGGCCTTGATCATTTTACTGTTACCAGTTGAAAGTTGTTCTCGCTCCATGCTGAGCAAGGGCACTGATTTGTATAAATAACTAAATAGGATTGTAGCTAGAAGTGTACTAGCACTTATGGAAAACAAATAATACCAATATTTCTTACACATTGATTATAATATGAACTAAATTTTGAATAGTTGTCGTTTCCTGGAAATCTAGGTGTGGTTCAACTTTAATCTAAAGCATAGGCGCCGGAACCATGGGGACTCTGAGTGCCCGAGCACACACAGCGAACTTAACAAACGCAATATATTTGTAACGTAGTAAACAGTTTTTGTTATTGAAATAGGTAAGAATTTTAAAAGTCCAGAAACATGTAACCTTTATTTTGCATTTATTCTTTTCGAACGCAGATAAATTGAAGAATTTGCCCTGTGCGTATGTTGCGTTATGGTCAAACCTCAAAAACACTGTAAATACTTGTAACATTAGTAGAGTCTCTATTATTTTTAGTAAAGAATTGCCTACTTGAAATTATATTTATTGTTAATTTTGTTCTGTAAAATACAAATATATTGTCTTTTGTTCTTTTAATTTTTTCATTGCCAATAAATTGATTTTTTTTCCGCCGAGCACCCAAAGCAATAATGTAGTTCCGGCGCCCCTGAATACTAAAGCCACACCACACCTAAACTGTATTCTTTCGTTAACGGATTACTGATCCAACTGAATATAAAGATCAGTTCAAAATGGCGTCGAGATCATATGATCTGTTATAGCCAAAAGAACACCAAACATTTGTGCGTTTGTCTGTAATCATTAATCTAAAATTTGTTTTAATTTCGTTTAATCATGAATATTCTAAAAATTTCAATAGAAACTATATTTTAAAAATATAAAACATAAATACATATATTTTTTTCATCTGTTTTGTAATTATAATTCATATTCAAGATAAATTATCACAAAATTTTCCATTTTGCCCAACTAACTATTGCTTCTCTTTCATATCCAAGTATCAAAAAGACTCCATTCATATCACTTTTGAGCATAATTTTCTCTCTACAGATTCCACATGCTTGTTTTTTTTTTCTTTTTTCTTATTTATCATCTGAATCTGAACTAGTTTCTAATGTATTGAGAATATTGATAAAGCATTATGAGTCCTTGCAATTTATCATCAAAGAATTCCTCAATCCGCTTTGACGTTTTGAAATTTCTGTGACACTATACTTGTTTTTCATATGTTGTTTGAATTACCATTTTATAATGTACGAAAAATGTTTACTTTTCCATAAATGTAGCCGTACTTCAACTATTTGACCTTGAAATTTTATTTTCATCGGCCACATGTTATTTTGATGTGTTTTAACTTTTTCAAAAAGGGATTTATCACTTAAGGCAGAGATCCCTGCTTAAGGGTTGATTTACAATAATCTCTACCAATCTGTTCTAACTGTAATTAATTTGTGAGAATTGTTAAGACCACTAGTCGGATAGAATTAACGCAAATACAAGTTAAAATCGAGAAATTGATGATTTTGAATATTTTTCTCTATTTGTTAGTTTATACAGTGGCAAATAACATATCTCATTTGTACGCAGCTTCGTTGTCAAGAAGACTGTCAGAAAAACTGCCAAAAGCGGTTTTTGTGTTTCACAGAAAACTATGCATCTGATGGAAAAAGATTTTTTGATAAGAAAAAGTGCGCAATTAGAAGAAAAATCCAATAAGTTTTTCAGAGCTTCGATTGGTTCTGTAGCTTTTGGAAAAATTGCGAAAAACCATCATATTTGGTCATTTATTCGAAAAGTCATAACTCGCGTTCTATTTGAAATTGAGACTTAAAATTTTTACACAATGTGGGATCTATAGCTTCCAATATACGCAACAAATTTCAGAAAGATCGGCTCTAAACTTCTAGGAAAATGCCAGAGAATCCAAAAAAAGGCCCTTCCGAAAAACGGCCATGAAAAAGTTGTTGGCCAATATAGACCAATTTTATATGCTGCATTCCGTTTGCCAAGAGTTACTCTACAACGTATTCAAATAGCGATTGTTTTCAGTGAGTGTGAGTATGAAAAAAATCGATTGCAAAACTCGCATTTTACCAATACAAGGAATATTTTCCGTGATTTTTTGTAAAAAGCAATGTAATACTTATATTTAATGTACAATTATGAGTCAAATTATCGTAAATAATGCAAAAAATTGAAGTGAATATATAAACTAGATCAAAGTTCAGAATATGTTATGATGAATTACGAAAAAGCAGTATTATTGCCACGCGTCATCCAATAGTAATAGTGCTCGCTTAGTGGAGAGGTATAGAGAAAGGGCAACGGCAGCAAACAGCAATAGTAGAGGCCACTTGAGTGGAGGCAAGAGAGACAAGAGAGCTGGAGAGCAGCAGTCGCAATCGAGGCTGTTTGGTGAGTGGAGTCGGTGTCGTTCGAAGATCTGTCAGCTTCCGTCATTTCACTGCTCATGCAGAGAATTTTCGGTGCGATAGAAGCTACGCTCCAAAAACCACACTTATGCATTCTGGCCGGTAGCCAATGAAAGGAGGCCGCTACGCTCGGGAGACCACGCCCAATTCGCATGGATCGGCTTCGCATATTCTGACTAGTGCTGTCAAAAATCGAGATAAAATGGGACCGGTTCCACGGTTCCAGAACTAACCGGGTACCCGAGTAACCGGTTACCGAGTTCAAATTCGATTCCGGTTCAAATCTCAATTCCGGTCAGAATTTCGATTCCAGTTTGAATCTCGATTTCGATTCGAATCTCGATACCGGTTCGAGTCTTAATACCGGTTCGAGTCTTAATACCGAAAACTTTTCTTACCAGATATCATATTCTCATTTCCCAAGAGTTCCTATCTTTCTATTAATTCATTGAACAAAACAATGACATTGACATGAACTGAAAGAGGCCGAAGATAGAAGTATGCCATATGCGCCAATGTAATACTCTTGATCCGGCCATAAAACTTATCCTACCCAAAATTAGATATACCGAGCAGCATCATGGGTACTCTTTGATACTAAATTACCTGTCGATTACCTGATTTTGTCACTCAACTATTATTGTAATGGTATCTCTAAGTTTTCACTACACTTTGTCATCGATTATAAAATTTATTTTATGAATAGTAAATCACTACATTATGTATATATTTTTGTCTAAGACGTTGAAATATTTCACACATACTGACATATTGTATATAAATGATAGTTCATATGTTCAGTGAATGATTCGGAAGACCAAAATTTATCTTCATAACATAAAACCAGCTTACGTAACAAAAAATGAACTATATGTGAAAAAAGAAAATGCCCTTTTTCGGTTCGTTTCAAATTTACTAATTCGAAACATAACATCGATTAGGCACAGAATACATTATTTTCAATGGGTACTGAAAATAACTGTCTAAAATCGAAATTTCTCTTGGTTCTGGAATTGAGTCGAAGTGAACTGGGAATCGGAATCAGAATCAAAAACCGACTCTGAAATCGTAGCCGAAAACCGATTCTGGAATCGGAATCGAAAACCTATTCTGGAATCGAAATCGAAAATCGATTCTAGAATCGGCACCGAACTCGGAACCGAGAAACGGATAGTTGCATATTCAAATAACCGGATATCCGGTTCTTACAAAAACCGATATCGAATAGTACCGATACCGGTTGCCACCACTAATTCTGACCGTTGGAAATTTTGATAAAACGGTCAATGTACAATATTACAATAACGATTCATGAAGCCTTTTCCATAATTGTTGATATTTCAAGAATCGTTATCTCAGAAGTGCGGTTTATTGCAATCGATTTTTTCATACTTACATTCGCTCAAGAGGAACGTTATTTGAGTACATCATAAAGTAACTCTTGACAAAGGATAAGGTTTCTTGTAAAACTGGTCCACGTTGGCTAACAACTTTTTCATGGCCGTTTTTCTGAAATGCCTCATTTTGGTTTTTTCAATATTTTTTGAAAGATTCACAGGCGATCTTCTTGAAATTTGATGTATATGTTGAAAACTTCTAAACCCATATTCTGTCAAAATTTCAAGTCTTGATAACAAATACAACGCAAGTTATGAAATTTCGAAAGAATTGTCAAAAATGACGGCTATTTTCCTGCAATCAACCCGAAAGTTACTAGACTGATCAAAGTTCAGGAGAACTCATTTGATTCGTCCTTTTATTGTGCACTTTTTTTAAAAGATCACTTTTCTCCGTCAGATGCATAGTTTTTATGTAAAATGCAAAACCGTTTCTGGTAGTATTTGACGATTTTTTGGCCGCCTGCCTGAAAACCCAGCTGCGTACAAATGGGATATGTTATTTGCCACATTATGATCTAACAAATAAAAAATAGAAAACACGGGTTATCAATTTTTCTTGGATATGTTAATTCTATCCGACTATCATGGCAGATAATTTACTTATTCCCCATATAAATTATAGATCTAGAAAAATATACTGGACAGAAACGTTTGTAAAATTATGTTTATACATTTTCTACTAACGCAAAGTGTGATAGTTTCTTGGCATATCACGAAATCAAGAGCATCTCCAAGGCAATCTTTCAATGTGTACAGAAGTTTCTACCCAACTGAAATCGTAGAACGTTAAATCCAGAAATAAGTTAATTTAAGGCCCATTCCCAGCTAATGTTTTAACGAATTGTGGATAACGCATAGTAGCTAGCGCATAACGCGCAGAAGCTTGTACATTGGCATCGCACAGAATCGTTCCTACCACCGTTTAAAATTAATGTGTTATGCATAAACCTTATGCACAAGAGCAAAAGTTTGCAAGGTCCAAGCTTTTGGTCACAAACGTAAACGCAACTAAGAGACAGCAATATATTATTGTTCTTGTTTTTAAATGTCAAACATAGCTGTTAATAACATAAACTTTATAACATAAACTTTTATTTGGCAAAATTACAGCAAAAGCTGTTCTTCCATTTAACCTTTTCATCAGTATAACAATAATAGATTATACACAGGTATAGCATTGTTCATGAAATATTTTAGAAACTTAGCATGCGTTGACTTTACTATATTTCATCTCAATAAGCAGTAATAATAGGACCAAAGAGTATCAGTATCATATTGAATGAATAGATGATTGATGAGGCAACATTGTTGTATGGTAAATTAGAGAAACATTCTTGCCTTCAATTAAAACGGTGGCTGAAGTACCACGGACGGAAATAGAGTGGTAACAAAGAAGAATTAGTGAAGAGGTTAGTATTATTTTCAGTATTCGTCATTCTGGTATTATGTTTTTCCTCGAAGTTATCTTATTATTAATTTTGTCATCAATTATTACAAATTAAAATATATGACAGCTCTGTGATAATATTTATAATAAATGTCATAAATGTCAAGCGATTATGTATTCGCAAAGTATAAAATGTACAATCTTCGTATGATAGAAAATACCTTAATTTTCAATTCTGTTATTGATATTAGGCTGAGTTTAGCTTATGTGGGCCCAGTGCCGCCATGAAAATAAAAAGAACAAATATATGTGTCCTTTGCTACGTGATCCAGAGTTTGAAATCTTCACGTCGATACGATTTCATCCACGAATCACATTTTGCACACTCAGAACAATTTTTCATGTGCACTTCACCAGAAATTTGTGCTTTCTTCTGTCGATATGTGAAGTAAATAGTATATATTATTTTCTTATAACGATTTTAAACGAATGTCATTTTGACATATTCCAAAACAACACCGTTTTGTAGCTCCTATCCTGCCTTTCCGATCTTCTATAATTAACTCAGCTCAGCTACAACCTTTTATAATATCAATTATCCTTTTATATCAATAAACTACTTGTATTCAACATTGGAAACACACTTTAACAATATTGCTTCATGTTAACTGTACGAAACTGTCCGAAACAATATAGTGGAGTCAACGCGTGCTATAAGTTTCCAAAGTATTTCATGAACAATGCTATTGCATACATGATAAGAATAGTATATTGTGTGGCTAGGGACGAAACAAGACGATTTCAGCTGAGGGTGAGCGTTGCTTGCCCGAGCGAAGCGAGGGCCGGCATCACCCTCGGCTGAAATCGTGTTTTGTCCCGTGCCACACACTGTATTTTTCATAATACCTGCATTGAAACTTTCCACATTACAAATTTGTCATAACAAAGTAAATATTTTTCTTTTGATTTTGCAGGTAACAAGTCGAGAGTAGCTGCTTGTGCTTCATCAATAAGATGTTGTGATGTACTTAAAATTGTCGTATTAATACTTTTTCTCTTGAAACAAATCGTCTTTTAATTCAATTTACAGTTACGAATACAACAACTGTCAAATTAACTAAGGTTATATGATTTTCATTTAGAGATCGACAATGAACAAATGCGACTCTGCCAGGGATAAAACGATGTAAAAAATTAATTCAGCGGACAGAAACAAGCTTGTTTCTCCCCTCGGGCAGAAACAAGCCTGTTCCTGCCCGGCTACACTCGCATTTGTCTGCAATTGTCTTGTTTCGACTGACAAAACAGGCGTTGAAACGCGTTGTTTCAATGCAGGTATTATGAAATAGTATATTGTGTGGCTAGGGACGAAACAAGACGATTTCAGCTGAGGGTGAGTGTTGCTTGCCCGAGCGAAGCGAGGGCCGGCATCACCCTCGGCTGAAATCGTGTTTTGTCCCGTGCCACACACTGTATTTTTCATAATACCTGCATTGAAACTTTCCACATTACAAATTTGTCATAACAAAGTAAATATTTTTCTTTTGATTTTGCAGGTAACAAATCGAGAGTAGCTGCTTGTGCTTCATCAATAAGATGTTGTGATGTACTTAAAATTGTCGTATTAATACTTTTTTTCCTAAAACAAATCGTCTTTTTAATTTAATTAACAGTTCCGAACACAACAACTGTCAAATTAACTAAGGTTATATGATTTTCATTTAGAGATTGACAATGAACAATTGCGACTCTGCCAGGGATAAAACGATGTAAAAAATTAATTCAGCGGACAGAAACAAGCTTGTTTCTCCCCTCGGGCAGAAACAAGCCTGTTCCTGCCCGGCTACACTCGCATTTGTCTGCAATTGTCTTGTTTCGACTGACAAAACAGGCGTTGAAACGCGTTGTTTCAATGCAGGTATTATGAAATAGTATATTGTGTGGCTAGGGACGAAACAAGACGATTTCAGCTGAGGGTGAGCGTTGCTTGCCCGAGCGAAGCGAGGGCCGGCATCACCCTCGGCTGAAATCGTGTTTTGTCCCGTGCCACACACTGTATTTTTCATAATACCTGCATTGAAACTTTCCACATTACAAATTTGTCATAACAAAGTAAATATTTTTCTTTTGATTTTGCAGGTAACAAGTCGAGAGTAGCTGCTTGTGCTTCATCAATAAGATGTTGTGATGTACTTAAAATTGTCGTATTAATACTTTTTTTCTTGAAACAAATCGTCTTTTTAATCTAATTTACAGTTCCGAATACAACAACTGTCAAATTAACTAAGGTTATATGATTTTCATTTAGAGATTGACAATGAACAAATGCGACTCTGCCAGGGATAAAACGATGTAAAAAATTAATTCAGCGGACAGAAACAAGTTTGTTTCTCCCCTCGGGCAGAAACAAGCCTGATCCTGCCCGGCTACACTCGCATTTGTCTGCAATTGTCTTGTTTCGACTGACAAAACAGGCGTTGAAACGCGTTGTTTCAATGCAGGTATTATGAAAAATATATATATGAAGTAAAATCTGAATCACAATAATTTGTTACTTATTCTTCTCTATCAATACAAGATTCAACAAAATTGATATATTATTAAATATTGATTAATATTTGAAGATTTAATCGAGTGAAATTTTATTACTGAGTAGTAATTTCTTTAACTTATTGGCAAAAGAATCAGGTTTCAAGTTTAATAGAGAAGATGGAATCTTATTAAGAATGACTGGAGAGACATAACTGAAACTACGTTTGAATAGAGCAGTATTGTGTATTGGCAAGTGATATGAGTGATTATTCCTTAAATTACATTGATTGATGTTGGGCGCGAGTCAGAGGCGGCTCTAGCCTACTTAGCGCCGGGGTGCGAAGATAAATGAATTGCCCCCCCCCCCGTGTATTTTTTTTTTCTTCTCCATAAATCAGGAAAAAAGGAATTAGAGAGGAAAAAGTTCAATACAGATTACAATATTCTTCAAAAATTTTTTCACAATAACAAAGATAAGAGTTACCGACATGAGCAAAAATTTAAACCACAATATACATAATTCCTCATTCAGTTATTGAACTCTACCTCCCTTGATTTTCTGGCAGCAAATTCTTTCACAATTTCACATACATCTATACTAATAATTACTAAATTTGAAAGTCTGTACATTTTTTACGTTTTCTTCTTTTTCCAATTGATTTCCAGATTTCCAGAAAGTTTTTTCTTTCCATCAGTCATCTACATACAACAAATAAATAGATTAAAAACGAGACAAGATTTTATTATTCAATGTATCAAAATATTTTTTTGTTAAGCTTAGCGAGTACATAAAATGCTGGATTTTCCGAATTCCAAAATTGTATTTTATGTATATATATTAATCAGAATATTTTTTCTCCTGTTGCACTTCAGTATTAAATCGTTGAAAATTGTGGCGAATTTTTTTTTTTCTGATTTTTAGAATTATTTGTTCGTCTCAGGAGGTTTGAAGGAATTAATAATAATTAATTAATTACCTATAGCTCTATATATGTGCAAAATACAATTTCAGGTAAAATATCATATTGGATCTGATACAGAATGAAATTCTTTCATTTGTTGTGTGTAATTTCATAGAAAAAAAAATATATCGACTTACCTCAAGTAAACTCTAATTCACAGATCACAGGCCAGCAAGTCACAAATATTAAGTCACTGAAGTCACAGAGTATAAGTAATATTTCGTTTCAACTCATTCAAAATCAAAACTGTAAATGAGCCATTTTCAAATATTAATGTGAAAGATAAATTTAAATTCATAGAAAAATTGAAATTTCAGAATGAAACAGTTACTTATCCAACTCCAAGGTATTGTCAAATCAACTTTTGAGTTCTTGGAAGTGAAAATGAAATTCTGAGAAGGATATCAATTGCGACAGAAATATTTCTTGTTAGAATTTGGACCGAAGTCAAAATAAATTGTGTTTGAATAGTGTATAAGGGTTATTAATTTTTTCTCCTAATTCGTGGTAAATCAAAATAGGTCGAGTATATGATTTGCCTTATAATTAATTTAGATTTTTAGTAATTCTTTAAAATTTTCATGTTCAAAATTATTTTATTAGTCCTAATTAAATATTTTGTTGATGAAATTAGTATTCAGTGAAAAATAATTATTTCCGGGGTCCAGCTGCCGCCCTCAAGGCCTTGGCGCCGGGGTGCTGTGCACCCCTTGCACCCCCGCTCGAGACGCCCCTGGTGCGAGTGGTAAGTTTGTTGTAGAGATAGGAAGGAGATTTGTTGTAAACTATACGATGAGCTAAGCAAGCAGTATGTAGCAGTCTAATTTTATTCATATTAAGCCAGCCCAGTTCATTCATATATAAAGTAACCCCGTCTCGTCTTTTCGAACCAAAAATGAATCTTACACAACAGTTTTGCACCTTCTGTATTCGCCTCGCATCATAAACCGTAAGATGAGAACCGTAAATGGTATCACAATAGTTGAACACAGAAAGAACAAGACTGTTGGACAAAATCATCCTATTTCTCTTGGAGAGAATGAATCTATTCATGTAGAGTTTTCTTAGAGCTAAAAAGGCTTTTCTAATTAGGAGAGATACATATTCGGAAAATCTAAGTTTACAATCGAGCAGAAGACCTAAATTTTTGCAAATCTTGGAGACATTTATTTTGATGCCATTTATAATAACTACGATCATATTATTCTGAATTAGATGAGCTCTCACTTTTTCGTTGCCAAGTAACATCACAGTGGACTTCGATTCATTCAATCTCAGGCAATTCTTGGTGCAATAATTACTAATAGCTTCAAGATCTGCATTGAGATTTTATTCCGCATTATCTACTTCATCTGATTCAAAAGATATATAGATTTGAGTATCATCAGCAAACATATGAACTTAGCAAAAACTAACCTACAATATTATATTTTGGATTCTGGATTACAATTTATCATTAAATGAAGCCATAAGACGCCGAAGAGATGCAGTTGCTGTGCTAACTGCAGTATTTATGAATAGATCAGCGGTGATAATAGATAAAAAGAGAACTTGTCGCAAATATTTATGGTGGATTCACCCGACAAATCAAGAAAGAATGATTCAAGGCGATTAAGATAATTTAATGAAAAAACTCTTACATGAAAGTATCATTGTACAACAATTCGTCATTTAGTTAGATAATGCAAATAAACAATAGTGTTATACATAACAATAAATACAAAATATTACACTGCTATAAATATGTATAATTATTCGACAATATCATTGTCACTATCACAATCCATTCCACTATCGTCACTTGAGCCTTGAATATCTATAATAAAGTCTTAGTAATATTATTAATATCAATATATTGATTTTCTAAATCAATCACATGACGCAACTGTTAGCCCAATTTTCTGCTGTTATATTGTTCATTCCTCTTATTATTAATTCGATAACATCGTCACTTACAGTCGGTGATGTATTGTTCCGTCTTGTATTGAATTTTAATTGCCCCCAAATTAATTCAATTGGATTAAAAATACAATAATAAGGATGCAATAAAAGTACATCGTGTCCAAATTGTTTTGCTGAATTGTCGCACATATACTGTTTCACAGGTGGTTTAGTTTGAACATCTTCTAACAATTGTTTTTTATTATATGATTCTTCGAAGTACAGATCGTTGTTAATTAAATTTTCCAGAATCTCGGCCTTCTTCATGGAATTAGATGGTATTTTCGCGCTTCGCCGCGAATGGTAACTGGCATTATCCATAACAATAACGCTATTTTGCGGCAAATTTGGCAGTAAATTATCTCAAAACCACGTCTCAAAAATATCAGCGCACATATTGTCGTGATAATCTAAATACAAATTTTTAGCGTTATGGCCAGCTGAAAATCGCGCATTTACCCAGCCTTGGTCACTTCCGGCATGAAGTATTATAATTCTCTTGTCTCGTGTTGGTTGAACATCGATTGCACAATCATATGTACCATCTCTCCAACTTTTTGGTACTGTGTCGAGGGAGTCAAACTAAGTTTCGTCCAAATATATTATCAGACGATTCTCAACACAATATTTTTAGATTTCTCTTAAAAATTTGAAGCGCCATTCGCAAAGCGCAAAGCTGACTTTTTTTCGATTGGCCAATGCGGGGGTGCCAGCTTTTGCTCAAGTTGGCACCCCCACTTTTCAAATTGATTTTATGGCCAAAGTGCATGGGTACAAATTCTAATTTTTTGAGTACAAATTAGTCCTTAATCAGTCCTAAATTATAGGCTACTTTTTTTTTATTCTGCACAAAGTGGGGGTGCAAACTTTTTTGACGTCCAGAAGTGCACTTTACTTGAAACTTTTTTTGATTTTTTTGCGTAAATATAGAATGATTTGCCATAGCACATTGAAATTTCATATAAAGAACTTCTATAACATCTTATTGTTCATCTTGCATTATGATTGCAATCGGCTAAACCGGAAGTGCACTTTAATTGAAACTTTTTTTTAATTTTCCGCATAAATTCAGAATGATTAGCCATAGAATAAACAATCAGTCGTAGAATATTTAAATTTTGTATTAGGCATTCTTATAATATCTAGTTGTACACCCTGCATTATTATTGCTATCGACTAAGCCGGAAGAGCACTTTATACGAAACATTTTTTGAATCTTCCGCATAAATCCAAAACGATTGAACGTAGATTGTAAGAATTCAGTATTTAAGACGATTTTACCGTCTAGATGTTCATATCCTATTTTTATTGAGACCCACCGAGCACTTTACTTGTCAGTCTTTTGGAACTTTTCGCATAAATTCGAAACGATCAGTGTAGAATATCGAAATTTGGTATTTGAGTCTGCTGTAGCATCTGAATGATTGCCTACTATCTTCATAACAATAGACTGAACCGAAAGTGCACTTCAGTAGGAATTTATTTTTTTAATTTTGCGCGTAATTCAGATCTGTTAGTAGTCGTAGAATTTTAGAAATCAGTATTTAGGAATGTTGTAGTATAAGAATAATAGCCTACTGTTTCCATAGCAACCGACTTGGCTGAAAGCGCATTCTACTTGATAGATTCTTAGAATCTCTTGGGTACATCCAAAACGATCAACTGTGGAACGATGAGATTTTATGTTTGATTATATGTATATATATATATATATATATATATATATATATATATATATATATATATATATATATATATATATATATATATATATATATATATATATATATATATATATATATATATATATACTGAATGTAAATCTAGTTGGCGAATCCGTGATAAGCCAGACGGTAGAATGAAAGTAAATTAATTTTTGAAAAAGTCTTGTACAGCGCCGGGATTCGAACCCGAGATCTCATGAATTCCGGTCATGCGTGATAACCGCTACACCACGCTGAGACAACGGAGTAAGTGTCCCAACACTGTACAAGATTCCTTGCATTTTTTGTCAAGTTTGCTGTACGCTCCAAAGACGACACATTTTTGTGTCTTTGACAATGGAGGACAACGGATTCGCCAACTAGATTTACATTCAGAATATTTAAATGAGAGTTAATTACTCACAAATGTCAGCCGTTATATATAAGAAAACAAAATTGACGCAGTTTGAACAGTCAACAGTGCGCTCAAGTAAAAAACTCTCTTTTAGATTAGTCAAGCTTTCGGTCTTTGATTAAAACCATCCTCAGGACTCTAGAAATTCATAAAAAAAGTTGTTATCAATCACAATTTTTTGATAACAATTTAAAAAAAAATTTTTCACTTACATCCAGTGAGATTCCAAAAATATATAAATTATCATCACAGATCAACATATTCGAACAAGAAATGGGAATACATGTTAAAAAGTTTGAACAGAATTGTTTTAGAAAAGTAAAATTTAGTAACATGTTGGACCACCAAACGGAAACATGACAGCCACAATTTGGTTCGAAAAAATAAATTTAAAAGTAAATGAGGCAAAACACTCCCTTAAAAAGTTACTAGTCAAGTAGCGGCAGAAGTTGAACAAAAATTCAAAAAACAAGTTAGTTAATATTAATTTAAGTAGAATGAAAAAATTATTCTGTAATAATTTAATCAAAAACATGATTTTAATTTTTTCTTTTAATGCACAAAAATGTTATGTTACCTGAGAATTGTTATTTTTCATATGCTTATTTGTTATTAAATGTAGTAGAAAAATGTAAATATTGCTCAAGTCATCAACATCGGTACGTTTATTTATTGTGTTATCAGTATTGAAAATATGAATCATCTCCAAGAAATTTCTTTTGATCCAATTCACTTCTTTGTCTAATAAGATGCACTGTGTTTACTTTTTGTAAGATATTCTGCTAAAGCTATAGAATTCGGTTTATGCTTAGCATCACTTTTGTGTGCTATAATTCTATCTTTTAACGGTCTCGAGGTCTGACCCACGTAATTTAATTCACAATCTTAACACGGAATGCTGTAAATTACATTAGATTATTTTAGAATAGGAACTGGGTCCTTTAATTTGATGAACAAGGATTTGATCGTAGTACAACTTTTTTGACAAATTATGATGGAATCATTGGCGAGCACATTTTTAAATTCTGGCGTCAGTTCTGAAATGTATGGAAGTGAAACGTATTTTTTATTTGGAACAGTGTCATCGGCATTTCCAATCACCTCCTGTTGGACCAACTCTTGTTTCTGTGAGATATTGAATAAAAGACAATTCAATTCAACAATTTTTTTTTAATGAATTTCTAGAATCCTGAGGATGGTTTCAATTAAAGACTGGAAGCTTGACCAATCTAAAAGAGCGTTTTTTACTTGAGCCCACTCACAAAAATAAACAAAATTTTTTACTGTTTAACCTGCGTTAATTTTGTTCCCCTAACTATTCGCAACAGGCGCGAGTACTCTTCAACTATATATAAATATATATATATATATATATATATATATATATATATATATATATATATATATATATATATATATATATATATATATATATATATATATATATATATATATATATATATATATATATATATATATATATATATATATATATATATATATATATATATATATATATATATATATATATATATATATATATATATATATATATATATATATATATATATATATATATATATATATATATATATATATATATATATATATATATATATCAAGTCACGTGATGTTCACGTCAGATTTTTTCAAAACGAAAACTGATTTTATGGAGAACTGAATGCAGAGTAGTCAAAGAACAATTTATTTCACAATAATCGTCTTCGAGTCGGCATACATTGCATATATTTTGCGTTGAATTGTATCTTCTTGAAAAGAATTCACTATCCTCGAATTACCCGCGTCACGCCTTTTCTTTCTAGGTCTCACTTACTATATCACGAACAATATTGTACGGCACTTTCGTCATTTCTGATGTTTATATCAGAGCCGAATCTCCACTTTCACTATCTTTTTCTTTTAGATAGTTATACACATTTGGAACTATTTCTTTCGCTTCTTGCAGCAAAAATGTCCGTTTAATCTTATCTCAATTTTCAACTGGTAAAACATCAGTATTGTCTTCTTCAAATGGTCGCCACATATTAAATACGTATATTGTTGACCTCAGTACGAAAGTTAGTATTACTACTGATTTTAAATTTTTGAAAACTCATTCATATACCTACTCACTTGGTATGCCTTTGTTATCTTATTTTCCCTAATATGTATAATACCGGTCAAGTACGATTATTTTATCTTATATTTCTGATTACAGTCAAAGACCTAATTTAATTTTGCGAATTCATTTTTGTTTCTAGTAAATTTGAAATACATAATCCGCACAGAGATTAGAGATTTCCGAATTTTAATATTTTGCATTCCTACCCTGAGTGCCAACAGGTAGAATCTATTGCTGTGTGCGGTTCACCACAGGCTTAGTAAATTGAAGCCATAACGAAATAGCTTTGAACAAACTGTACAGGTCAAATTAATTCAGCATGACTTTACTTGCTAATAGCATGGTAAACCCAGGCACAGCATGAGGTCTGTTTGCCTGTGAGAAAGAGTAGTATTAAGAATATTTTTCTTCTAAGTAAATTTCTGTATTTTTCCTAGAACATAATATCAAGAAGTAAGATAAATAAAAAAGTATTTGGTAATTATTTATTGGAATTTTAATTTTGAAATTTGAAGAAATACTTGAACTGTAACTTTATTTTGAATTCGAGCTAATATTAAAATTAAAATCAAAATAATTCCAGTACAACCCAGATAAAAAAAAATTTATTACCTGCTCCTAGCCCCCTTACTGTGAAGATCTCCTAAAGCCATGTTGAAATAATTTGTCCTGTACTATACTACATAATTTCATTGAAAAATACGATGGAGATGAAAAATACTGTCCAGGGAATTATGTTGATAGCTGCGATTTATCGGAGAAAGTTACGAATGGAGATTGGCGGGATAATATGCCCAAATATTCAGCACTGGATGATATTCGCTACTTAAAAAGGAGGTTAGGTGCTAGAAATGCAACTAGAACGGCAAAGCATCATAGAACTGATATGAAGGATTATTTAAATAGTTGTGTAGGAGAAGTGCCGTGGCAACATTCAATTATATAAAATGAAATTTTATTCAATTGTTGTATTTACATGTAAAGGAAATGAAATAAAAAATCCTCTAATGAAAATACAAATAAAAATGATGAGTCTTCTAAGAATTTGATGCAGCTGGTCCAGCTACACAAATTTCTTCTGCATTTGTCGGTATTATTGGATTAGTTTCTTTCGAAAACTTTTCCATAAATACATAAATTGAGCTCAAAGGCTCACTTCCCTCTTGTGATAAATTGGTGTACACCGCCGTACTTGAATTCATTATGAAATATCTTCCAATGCTTCCGTCTGGGCAGTCCAATCTGATTTTGTTCTTCGGAATGATGAAAACGTTCTAAAAAATTGGATATTTCAATTTGTCGTGTTACTAGCCAAAATAATTTTCTAGGAGAATATTGAAGGTAAATACCTTATTCGAGGTGTGATCTGATTATCCAGGAAACGAAGCTGCTCTTTCAAATGCCACTTGACTTCTAATGATACTGCAGATCCACTTGTTTCTTTCTTCTTTTCGCAAACGTATTTTGCTCAAATTGAAAATAGCTTCAGCCTCATTTCCTGCATTCACATATTTTTATATCTAATAGTTATTCAAAATAATTGTTTCACTAATTGAAACATCCATAGACCACATTTATTACCTCCAGCTAAGCCGCATTCATTCGCTATTCTTCCCCAGACATTTTTTTTTTCATCTGTATTCTTATACTCTACAGATTTCTTGTCCCACAAACAAGTTTATTTGAAAATCAAAGATATTAGGAGCTCTTCCATTATAAAAAAGCGTTATTTTTTATATTTAAACAATGGCACACAGAGTTGACAGCGTTTGACAGATTATACAGCGATAGTTATTATCTATATCGATATTGGTTAACTACGTATATTAATTTTGTCTGTTAGATATCAGTGCGGTCGATTTATGAATTAAAACTAGCTAAAAATGATGAAATATCTGCTTTTTAAGAATAAAGAATTACGCTTGCATTTATGCGTTATCCAGTATCTTTTATCCAGTAGAACAGTATATTTTTATTGTTTTGAATTTCAAATTGGATATCACAATATTTTCTTTTTTTTTGTAGTGATTTTGGAGTGGACATTGGACCGAAGGTGAAGATTCAATAAGAAGATTTGAATACAGTAATAAGCTGCTGCAAATAATTATATTGCACGGACTGATTCTTTTATCCTTTTGAATAATAATAACAATACTTTAATTTTTTCCATGAAACTGGCTTATTGGTATCATAAATGAATAGATTGTGTAAATATATTCTCTGCATTGAAAAAAATCTCATCAAAACAAAGAAGGCTTATGCATGCCTGTCAATTCTCTGGTTTGAAGAAAAAAACATGAAACAGTCAGAAAATAAGGAATCATGGTCATTAGTGTACTTTATTGATTTTTACGCTTCATTTTGACCGGGAAATAAGAGTGAAATAATGAATATCTGATATTCATTGGATCAATACGAACATGAATTTCATATCCAACTAAGGTCTATTGAGAAAATAAGATTTGAAAAAAGACAAAACCTATATGCTCATATTGAATTACCCTAAGAAGAAGGATGTAATATTTTTCCTATTTCTCCACAAATAAAAGCGTGGAGCGCTGAACTATATCAACGTTATTTTCCGTAGATGCTTCATGCTCTCATCAATAGAGATCCAGGAAACACTTCTCCTTTTCAGTGCAATTTGATATAATGTTTGAAGTTTTTTTCTTTATTGTATTTTGTACTTTTTATCTCTCCATGAGTTTTTTTTCTTATAGACCTCCCAAATTCCACAGGAAAATATTATGGATGTTAATTGGCTCGTCACTTTCCTCCATTTGATATCCACGTCCAGGTGATTGTGAAGAAATAGGCGATCCGTCATCTTGAGGCGAGCGTCTCATTTGGTATCCATATCAAGAGAGCTGTGAAGAGAAAGTAATCTGTAATGTTATAGCCACAGTCATTTTGGACAAATTATAATATTAAGCATAGTAGCACCAGTCTCAGAAGTGTATAGAAAATTTCAACAAGATTGGAGAAGGTAGTTTGAAATTCGATAAAAAGATTCGATGCAAACAACAACGATACGGCAAGCTTATATAAGTAGGGTAAAATGTTCTTGAAGTACTTAGTGAATTTATTAACAAAGTATTATAAATTAAAATTTTAGTTAGAAAAGACACGATATGGCAAAATCAGTAACAAATACCTGTCACATTGCTCTGTTGGTTGAGATATTAAGAGTTTGAATCTGCGAGATTTTGCTCAGAATATTTCATTGAATGGAAAACAAGTTTTAAAGGATATGTCATTCAATTTTCTACAATATTTTATAACCTTATTTTTTCTTTTTTGTTGCTTCACCAATACACGCTATTCCTTTCATGTAAATATGTTATAACGACTATAAAAATTTCTTATAGTTCGTGTTCTTCTCTTTACCATCTGATTGATGTAAGATTGATGAATGTAATTGTTCAATAGAACTGCAATTCATCGAATTTTGGGATAAGTTGAGCAAAAATTGTAGATAACTCTGAGTTATACTAGAATTGTAGAACTAACTTACTCACAATACGTTGATAAGTGAACACATATTTTGAACAAGTGAAAGTGTCAATTAATTATATTTTAGATATAGACAAAGGAAACTGACAGAGTTATAAATATAGGTATTTCTGAGTGAAACTTTTCAAGACAGCCCGTGAATCTGAAGCCCAAGGAACTAGAGCATTTTATGTAGAAGTCTCAGATTTCGGGGTCTCCACTATTCGAAAACTTACCCGCTATTGAACTATTGCAATCATATAAAACAGATGCTGAAGCATATTTGATTAATCTCTCAACACAAAATCGTTGACTAACCAAAGACTATTGGTACTTATTGTGTGGACTTCATTTGATATTTTGGAAAGTACAACTTTTCTTGGAATTGGATCATCTTGTTCAACGTCAAATATATTAAGAAATAATCATTTTCCAGCGCGCTTTTGGAAAATGACTGAACTCATGGTCATTGACAAATGTTTGAAACTGATTTTACGAGATGACCATGCATCTATTACTTGTAATGCCATTTTATGCATATCTTCAGTAATGCTTGAACAGTAGTTATTCTGTGTCGTATAATGGACTGTCATGTTCTAAGACCACATTTACCAATTTGATGTGCCTCTCTTTCCTCCAGACATGTACTTGTTTCTCTCCGATTTTATTTTCTGAATGGTTCTGAATATCTGTAGTCCTCCATTTAAATTTGGTAGAAATATATTGAATATCAACATAAACATTATAGGAGTGAATCGAATAGTGAATGATTTGAAGCAAGGAACTTATTATTGAAGTCTATTTCATCTGTTATCAATAGGGTGTTGGTGAAATATTCAAAATATCACCTGAATTTAAATTACTTCCCTGGGATACACAGTCAGGAAAGATAAAATCAGTATCCTGATCAAAATACACTACACGCACATTCCATGCTAAAGATTGTTGGTTCATCTGCAGCATGACGTCGTGAGATGCAAATTTCGGGGTCTCTTCTCTTAGTGCACACACAGTCAATACTTCAACAGCTTCTATATTTTCATCGTTCGCAATTCAAGCGTCACCTTTCAGGAGCAGGCTACTTATCTCTAAGGGTAAATTTTTTCTGTCCTACCGCGTTGCAAAATATATACATGTGAACAAGTTATAGTCTATCCCACTTCAAAGTGCTCATCTCGATGTTCGGACAATGTTTTTTTTTTTTGTCAAATCATGTCAAAAGTTCATTAGTTTGGTGATTCCATTGAACTACAAGTAATAAGTGATTCTATAAGAGAATATCAGTAGTGTATGAATATTGAATGAGACTGAACACACAAACAATGAGAAATGAATCTCTAGAATCAGCAATAACTTTGATAATGATCTGTATATATCTGTGATGAATCCACGCCATCTGCCATACAGTAGCGTTGAGCCAGTCTGCTAACGGGATCGGTGTTGAATTGAGTAGACATTGGTCTTAACTGTTATCAGGACGCAAAACGCAACCGTAAAGCAGATAGTGCCTGGTTGGACTTACATGTTACAACAAAGAAGAAAAGATTCCAGTGAAGTATGCACGCTAGGGGCAAGGAAAAAATGCAAAATGGAGTATTTGTATATTGTGCAAGTGAGACAAAAGTCAAATGCTCCAAATAATCTAGTAACGGTTGGAGCGATAGTTAATGTGCCTAGCTAAAACACTATCTCTCTTGGATGACTACTTATCACAATTCTATAATTATGCAGAATTCAGATGTTGCTTCGACATATTCTTTCATAAAAATTGAGAAGTACTACAAACTCTTGACTTTTGTATACATCTTCCTATAATAAAACCGTCACAACTAAAGATAATGCTGGACAAATCATTGTAGATAGTATTCGTAAATATCAAATATTATCTGGGAGTGTCGAAACATCTTCAGACTTACGCTGCTTTGGTTATGCTCAATTTTCCTTATAATTAATAATAGTCATTCCATGAGCATTAGAACATAATTGAAGAACAACAAGAAATAATATGAATTTATGAGTCTGATTCAGCCTCACTTGGCACCAGAACCTTACTGTGAGCCTCCAAGCTTGACATCACATTTTCAATAGCTACGGCATCTTGAGATTGCTCGTAACTTGAAAGCATGCGGTGGTACCGCAAGTACTAGTGGTTCATAGAGCAGGGATGATGAATCTAGATTGACATACGTGTCATGTTTTCTTAATAAAAGCGTGATGTGGCAAATAATATAGATTTATTGGCTAATAGGAAAAAATATCAGCTTGATACTCTTTATTTGCAATCTGCTGCCGTTTGAGCACCAGTAGTCCAGTACACAACGAACTTTATCTCTATGACCTTGAATGCAGAAAATAAAATGTTCTGATTAGGTACCTAGATACCTTAATTTCGTTCTCGAATCATTTCGTCGCGTGCCATTGGCTCCCCATTGCTGATATACAGCAACATACCACAGATATTTGACGCTTAAACTGGAATCAGTGTTATATTTCCCATATGCTGACAAATGCTTGTCTAATTCAGCATGGTTGGGCAGAACGGAAGAAACATCGTTTTTGGAGTTTTGACTAATCAAATCCGCTAGAATCTCGTGGATTTTTGTAATAGGTAGAATCATGATTGGCATTAGGGATGAAAATAACTCAAACCTTCTGATATAGCGTACATGAGCAGAAATTTTGCTAGTACTAAACAGGTAGTCTGAAATTCTGGAGCTGTAATTATCAGAAGAGGATTAGTTTACCACAGATCTTGCCACAACATTTGCTGTTTCATCTTCTTTCCATGACTGCTTCTTACAATGACTGAGACACAAGAAACTTAAACGATAAATAGGGCCAACTACTCTTGCCCGAACTACGTCTCAAATATAGATAGTAAATGAAGAGTCTCCAAATGAATTTTTTACTGCCAAACCACAGGTCTCATGGGATTGATTGAAGTTTTATTTCAGATGTAGCCTTAGAATAAGTTTGGGATCAGTCCTCCATTTGATACGCAAAATCAGAAAGATAACATATGAGTACACTTGAAATAATAGATTATATGGGCATGGTGATGCTGCCTTCTCGAGAGCACATTTTGGTCTGTTGAATTTGCAAGCGATATGAGATGGTGTATTATTGTGTATCAAAAAAGAGTTATTCTCGATACAAGATGCGTAAGATACAACATAAAAGGGGTATCCATCTCACTGTGTCCGCGAACTTGATAATAGAGCAATCCCTCAATTGAATTGTACTGCTGCGTGATAGCAGAGCTACAAATTTAGTTTTGATGCCTTGATGAAGTAAAAAAATGATGAAATAAAACATTTTGATACTTGAAGTGGTATTTATTGAAATCATGATTTTTGTCTCAGAATAGGAAGAATATATTATCTCTCAATGAGATCAGTGTACGTGATGACCTGATTTCAGATTGAATGTTTGGCTAGATATTCAAGAGTCTCTACGTGCATTTATTTGCAGTTGGTTTATTTTTTCTTGATAAAGCCCGTGACTGTACTGTTTCAACATTCTACTGAATAGTTATTCTGCGGAAGCTACAATTTTAAATGTTCATTATAGGAACTTTCTAATTTTTTTGAATAATAGGGATCCAAGCAAAGTGAGGGCATATTGCTATTACTATTTTTCACATCCCAGCAGAGAAATGATGATTACTATTTCCCTGGCTTTGAATTGAGGACTTTCAAAGTGAGAAATAATTCAGTAATTAGATACTTTTGCTTGGAAAAATGATTTCTTCAATCAAATAGAACAAAAATCAGAATAAAAAGTGATATGTTCTCATAGGAGCAATCGGAATCACAATTATCAGAACCCGAGCAAAGCCAGGAACATCGCTGGTATATCCTATATCATAAATAGTTTCTTTGGGAAATGAGTATCACGACTTGTGAGTACTTGGTGACGTTTTTGGCAGTATCCTGATAAGCAGTTTGTGGCGTATAGTGGACATCATGGTAGAAGGTAGAGAACCATCCTCTAGCTGAAGCGAATAAGTCAACATGAAAAAAAGCTGATGACTGAGGGCAGCTATGGCTGGCATTCTGTGGGTATATTGTGCAGAATATCAGGTTTGGATTTTCATTTACTTCCATTTCACAACAATTCCTTGGAAGACTAAAATTGAGATTCTATCTATGCTTTGCCATTTTCTTGTCTCCTGTGTTTTCCTTTCTGAAGACCATCCTCTACAGTTGCCATACATGATTCAAGTTTCGAGGAGAGAGGGTTCAGTGAAAGCCAAAATTTTTTTGAGCTTGTGATAATTCTTTTCTCTTCCAGGACGAGCATTTCCTTAAAAACTTTTTCGTCTAGTTTCAAGATGAGAATAATACTTCTTGGTTATTGTTCCGCTTACTCAAATATGTTATAGTTCCAATTCCCATTGTATCATATATAAGTTTCAACGATCAAGTACCAATCTCGAGGCGTCTCATTACATAATAAGTAATTAGTTGGATCTTGTTACTGGTATTAGAGTGGAAATTCTCCGATATTGAATGAACAATAATGATGCAGACTGACTAATTGAAATACCGTGCCTATTCGTACTAATCGAACATTTCTGTGAGCTACTTCTGTGATGGGTACTGAGTTGATAATTTCTATATCTAAATTGCATGTGGAACAAAGTTTGATTTTGTCTCTATTAGTTTTGTATATTTATTATAGGCAGAAAGGCGGACAGTGATGTGCATATGAATAATAAAGGATCTGGTAAGTGCAAGAATGTGAGCAAACTGCTTAAAGTAGTGTCAAATGTGTGACGTGCGGTACTTCATCATACAGTAGCTGTGCTAAATTAATAAAAAATGTTAAAATCATAGAAAAATCTACAATTAACTTTTGTAATGTAGATGACAATGAAGAACATGATATGACCCTCAATAGTGTCTAAGAGGCCGAGCACGCTGTACTCTAAACTGAATTTAAGTGCCAAAAAGCATTATTACTAAGCAAAGATCTAATCATAAAAAATTAAAGTGATCTTATTAACTCCTTAAAACATTAAATCCGCTGATTAAACAGAATTCTCAAAAAGAAATAATGCTTAAAACACAGCACGCAACTACCTTGAGAAACATGTGAAGAGCAATGCAATTGAGGACAATAATATTGTCACGTCCACAAAAGACTTTGGATAAGAAATTTAGAAACACTCGCTTCATAATGGCTATTACAGCACTCTTCAAGGTAGAACATTCGCACGTGACTTAAGGCTGCGAACAAGGTGTCGTTGAGGTAGAGTCAAATGAATAGTAAACGAGTATGGGGTGTATAATGTTTATCAGCAAATACATATCATAATCTTAAAAGAAGTACTACTTACATTGATAAGGAGAGTCGACCCATGTTGACTTGGATATTTCACTCAAAAAGTAACACAAAGAGCTCAGACAGAATCGTCAAGAGCTCAGACAGAATCAATACAGATAATCGTCTGATGCAGATACTGATACTGCTTCCTCTCCTTTCTTTAACCTTAAGCTCTATACCCTCATTCCTAACTTCCCCTTTCCCCTCTCAGCCACAAGAGACCTGGTTTCTCATAAATATGTTACTCATTACGTGCGCAATTATAAATTCAGGGAATTTATAACCAACCGCCACCAACCTTTTCCTGTCGAAGATCATGACATTTTGCCATATAAGGTATTCGATAACAAGATATTTAATCTGTGGTCATTTGCATGCAACTTTGTATTTTACATGATCAATGTGTTTATTCTAATGAATGCATATTTATGAGATTACATTATCATTTATTATATGTAGCAAAAAATACTTTGCTCGGCTGTCATCCGCCCTGGTGAAAGATTGCGGTATTCGCGGTCTATCGGCCTTGATAAGCTACAGCCTTTCTGTACCAATTGTGGTTGAGTTATTAGGGTATTAGCAAAGTTAGGAATTACACTATTAGGAGTTTAAGAGTTCATGTCAGGCTTGCATAGTGCCCTCGCATATATATGGTGTTTACCATATTATTGATTATCGATTTACTAATAAGGTTACTGATTTACGAAAGTCAACGTGTATTTATACCAAGTGACTTGCAAGCGTGACATTTCCCCCCCTAGCTCATGTCGCCCTCGACATGGCAGGGTATCTAGACATTGGAACATACCCTGACGCTTGTGCTAGCGGAGACGTTTCCACCACTGCCTCGTATTCGGGTGACGGTCGCACCTGGTACATTACTGTGTATGCTGGAGCGTGTGGCGACGTAGGAGTTACGTAAGAACTCTCTGAACTGTTAGCGGACTCATGATAGGACGGCGTCCTTGGTAAAGGCCGCGGTCTAGTTCTGAGTGTATGGGTGTCAACAAACGGTGCATTTGGTTGTGTATGCGTGGGTATTGGTATGTTTTCATTCGCTGTATACGGCGGTGGAACAGTGGCTTCGCGTCTAAAAATTCTTTGGGCTACAAGATCAGCGTATGTTTCCCTTGTCCTTCTTACTGTACTTACATGTCTACAAATATATACTAAAGCAAATACTAGAATAACAGGCCATGGTGCATATAATAAAACAGTTTTAAAAGCTTCTGACTCATTTAAATTTACGGCTTCGGTATTAAGACATTCTTCTAGTCCATTAAAAACAGGATACTGTTGTAAGTCATAAGGAGGTAGTTTTAACGTCTTTGTTTTAGCCCAGGCTGCTGGGATAATTTGTTTATATTCAAATTGAATGTTAAAAATTACACAAGGATATGTAGGATGAATCACGATTTGTCTGTCTAAAATGGCTGTGTGATTGCACGGTAGTTGAATCCAAATTGTTCCATATTTTGAGTCAGTAATTATTGTCGTATTAAGTTCAGGTATATGTACTGTAGATATGTGCGTTAAGACGAACGTATTAGTGTTTACAACCGTAACTAACCGAGTTCCTGGTTTTGCTGGATGACAGGTTATAGGACAGTGCTTAACAAACTCATTAATAGAAGCTCCTGCAAGGAGTAATTTAGCACAGGTGGCAGTCAACACATTTTCATGATTTCGTGGTATAGCGCAAAGTCTATCTCGATGTGGATCGCATTCTGGTTTCATAATGTCTACTGTATTTACGCCCTTATACCCTACAATAGCCAAGTCGGTGTGTTCTGCTGACAGAACGCACGTGTCATTTAACCAGGCCATTGGTGCGAGAATAAGTCGTCGTAGCTGTACTGATGCGACCTGTTTTTTGATAATGGGTATATGCACACCTATGTTAACGTTCGTATGTGTTATGAGGCAATCTGTTAGTGGTAGTCCGTAATAATGTCCTGCGTCCACGATAGCTAATTGATATTCGCTTGAAGCTATTTGTGTTTGAACAACGGCTAGATCGTGTTGAAAACTGTTCATGTCGACAATGTCCGGTGACAGATGTCGTGCATGGCATGCGCTCATTAATTGATTTATTTGATAGTGCAGCATGCCAGAAAACGTATTAATCGTATTAACATCACATGAACTAAGTGTCAAAGTTGGATTCATTATTCGATTTTGTAACTCAAACTTAATAGGATGTGTTTTAATTTTATTTTTGAATAGTGCCGACTCTTCCGGCGTTGTGAATAATCTTTGTACGTGATTTCTGGAAGCAATTTGAAAACTCCATCCGGCTGATGTACCATCATTGGCTAGAATTTTCTGTGTTTGATTACTAATGGTAATATCATTAATTAAAGGATGACAAATTGTTGACCGTGACGAATTAGACTTACAACAACCATCTATTTTACTTTTGACCTTTTCAGACAGAAATTGTATGTCATAAATTAAAGGAATTGACGTTTCATAAGAAATGACTTCAGGTAAGGTTTGCATATACGCACCTGTGTTTACCTCTGCTACACCATAACTTGTTTTGCACAAGGTTACACAAAAAATTATAAAAATAAACATATTGATAATTTTTATCTAGCTCTTTGTTCTTTTAGTATCGTTCACCCGTGCTTAAATGATTTGATTAATTACTTCCTTATGATTATTCTATAATTAATTTCCTTCTTCCTTCCGTTACAAACTATTTTTATATGCTTCCGATTACATTAATAATTATAAATTTATTAATAGAATTACTAAACATTCACGAGTTGTTGTCCCTAGCTGCTGCTGACTAAAATGATTTTACTTTAACCAAATAATGTCCCATGAAATCTTACTTTTTATTTACTATTCTGAACCCATTTAATTCTCGTATATCCGCATATACTTCAAAATTAACTCATCAGTTTACAATACTCTGTTTCAACAAAACTAGTGCCAACCTGTACTTAACAAGCTTTAGACAGTGATGGTGTCCACATCCCCTGAATAAACAAACATTTATCTCAAATACTACAGGCGTACGCAGCACGTACCCTGAGGGTTAAAAAATTAACAATTAACAAATCATCCGACGTCGGGAAATAATATGAACAATTGCAGCAGCCCTACGGCCCTATATACCCAATAATTGATCAGAAAATTGTTATATAAGACGACTGACATGCAGGACACTAACCTTATACCTCACCAGATACTCCACGGAGAATTTTACTTGAAATTTGGGACCAATGTACTCGTTGAATGGTGCTCCCACTACTGGGCCACCGGGCTCCGTGAGCAGACTTCAGTTAACCGCTGAGTAGTCCTCGGCAACCTCGGTTGTCGATCCTGGAGGGTTTCATCTTCTATACGAACGGGGACATCCGTGTTCCCGTTAATCGTGAGGGTTCCTTCCAAAAAGTCGTTAAACGTCAGCTTCTCTTCATTCTCAACTTGTGATTTCTGGCCTCCCTTGCGCCAGGGACAAAAATGGGCGATCAACTTCTTAACAGTATATTGAATTACTCTAACGAGTATGAAAACGACGATTACGGTTAATGTGAAAGCATAAATACCATTAACCACTATTGATGAATGACTCGGGTCCTGTGGTCCATCTCCCTTAACAGTGGGGATGGCGGTTGCTGCTGGAATGTAGGCTGCGAGTCGTCCACTCTTCCACAACTTGATGGCGATTATTGTCAATACGGCGTTCCATACATACAACACAACGTCTTTGTGCTGAGAGTGAGTGTGTAGCCAATCATTGTAATGTAATTGTAGGGGTGTGAAGGCTTCTTCCCACTCCTTGGTTGTTCCACTGATGGCTGATAGGTTTAAATGTGGGACCTGTTGAGTCCAATTAGGATTAAGACACTCTGACAAGTTGTCGTACGTTGGATGGGCTTCGGGTTGTACAGGATTGATTTTGTACGATTTTAAAGTAGTCCAGGTGGCTGGTAGAACGTGCAAAACTTCTAGATGGCTGCTATCTTCTCCACATGGAATTCGGGCTGGAATCACCCTCTCGTTGTTCAAGTATAGAGAACAGCTACACGGCAACTGAACTTGAAGTGCACCGGGTTGCTTATTATGTAGTTCGTCAACTGCATGGACTTCCCCTGGACACCGCACTTTGGTTTGGGCCGGAGGATGCGTGATGACGTACGTGTCTGGTTTTACCTCGGAGATTATGGTCTGATGTGCGGGATAGCACCGGAAAGAGCAGTATTGGGTGATCTCATCTACGGTTGCCCCTTCATACATTTTGAATGCACATTGTGGTCCGTAAACCGCATCTGACGTGAATCTTGGTAGATAACACAGTCGATCATGATAGGGTTGACATTGATGTAACCCTGCTCCGGAAATGGGACGCATGTTTTTTCCACTGACCGCCAGATACATCACGTCATGCATTATGATACACGTGTCGTTTCCCCAACCAAAAGGGGTTGTCAAGAGTTCCACTAATTCCCATGAATGTTTACTAGGGTTGACTGGAACTTTGAGATGTAACACGATGCTGTCTCCGCTCAGTCCACATTCAGCTATGGGTAATTTGTAATACTGTGACAAGTCTCGCCGTGGTATCGCCAACTGCAGTCCGTAATCGTACAATCTTACTTCCAATTTGTCCAAATCAGCTGTCAGTGTTCCAGGAGTTATTAGTGCCGTTGGAATTTGTCTATTTTTGCAAGCGTTCAGGATTTTATTTTGTCGTACCAACGTAAGGACATGCAGAGTTCGCTGCAATGCCATAAAGTCATTCATAAGAAGCTCATCCACTAGCTCTTCTCCTTCCTGCCATTTTGTTTCTGCCTTATCGATAATTTTTGCTATTATAGTTTTGATGTTCCCTAAAGTAGTCTGCATTTTGTTGTCATATTCCTGGAAATGGGTTGTGATGGCCGTCAAATGTTGATACTGTTTATGTAGTCCAGTACGTAATTGCGATACTTTCTGGGCAAGTTGTTGTTCATTCATCACGAAATCTTGCATCTTCATCCCGTGTAGATCCTCAGACCGGAATCTAGCGTGCAACGCCCATCCATCATAGTCCTCCGGGGTATTTCCCGCTCTTGGATATATGGTAGCGTACCATAGAGCCCCCCCCCCCCCCCCCCGGGTGTAGACGGCGATCTCTCGAGGCCAAGATACATCTCCAACTGCAGCGCTCGAGATGGCCGCGTACACCCTGGATTCGTTTTCGGACAAAATCTCCCGGAAAACCCCTGACACCTCTAGTATTGGTCGCTCATGTGGTAGTACCGCGGTTGATGTCGAAGGTATTGGTGTATCGATGCGGGGTCGTGTCGTCAGTACGGTCGGTACAATTATGTCACTGTCGAGGCCTTAGTCGTCTGAGTCCTTTGCCGGGGGTGCCTCTTCACCGTTAATAGGCTCTTGCTCTAACATTTCTTCAGCTGATGAGAGCTCTTCAACTGACAAGTGCTCCGTCACTACTGGTGGCCTTCTTTCTACCAGCAGTTCCTCTTCTGCTGAATCTTCGCTTGCTGTTCCTTCTACCGATGGTACGGCTTCCTCCGACGGCGATGACAGAGTGGACACCGACGTAGAACTGCTCGAGTCCCGCTCTGGCAATGCGTTCTCCAGTTCGGGGGTAAGTGTTTCAGGAGTTGGAGACCGGTGCTCGACCTGCTGATCCCCCAGATCACCATGAAGTGCCTGTGGGTCCTCAGGTCTATCATCCGGTATCTCTTCTTCCCTCAACCCAGATCCCATCACTGGATACACATTGTTACTTGCCAAGAGTGAAGGAAACTCGGAGAAATCCCTAGCCGGTGTAAACCCTAGGTTGACAGCCCTGCCAAACATGTAGACTACGACCATAGCAAAGAAGGGTAATGTATGGTCGGGTCCTTCAAACATACTCAGCAGGCCTTGTGCCAACTCCAACCGTGCGGGGAGCGTCAGTTCCTGGATTTTCAGCCACTTCTCTTCACTCGTCAGCTCATTTTCTCCTCTCATCAGCTCCACCTCCTGCTGGACCTGGCTCAACAATGGAATAACCATCAGTCTCAGGACGATAGCTCGGAAACGGGCCACCAGGTTGTCTGGAACCCCTATTAAGAGGTTCCTGGTTCGCTGTTCTAGTGCCGCCACCAACGCTACGATCTGCAGGTAAACTGCTGGCCATTCCCTATATAAAATCATCTACTATTTGATACCTTTTCAATTTTCATTTTTAAGACCAAGCTTGAATTTGGATAAGCGGCGCATTCATTTTCATGCAAGCTTCATTCAGGATTTAGCATACCCTACACAACATAGTTACAATTTTTTAATTATATTTATTCGTCAGATTCATCTTCGGAACTTATTTCCGGCTGAGATAAATCATTTACTACTTTACTGCTACGTAATCTCCTTGCTAAAGGGACCGAATCTTCAGGAGTCCAAGGTTCATGATATGGTTTAATACGTGCTACATGCACGTTCTCTAATTTTTCTTTTTTCCCTTTTCCCTTTTGTACTACATAATTAACATCGGATAGTTTCTCCACTATTTCATAAGGACCAAACCATTTTAATAATAATTTGTCCGTTTTTCCTACATTACGTTCGGGATTATAAACCTTAACTTTCTGACCAATTTGATATTCTATATGCCTGTGCTTTTCATCATATCGCTTTTTATTGCGTTCTTGCTTCCTCTCAATATTAGCTTTCGCTTGCTCTCTAATTTGTTTCAACCGTTCTTGCGTTTGACTGACTATTTCTGTTTCGACCGTTTCATATAATTGTGCTTCTGTTGGCAACACCGGTTGCCTACCGTATAATAACTCAAAAGGAGCTATTTTAGTACTTTCTTGTACTGCCGTATTATATGCAAAAGTTACGTGAGGTAAATACTCATCCCAATCCGTTTGTGGGGTATTAACATACATACTCAACATATTAGCTAATGTTTTATTTAACCTTTCTGTTAATCCATTTGTCTGTGGGCGATAAGCAGTTGTGAATTCATTATTCGTTCCCATTATTCGCAATAACTCAGCTATCACCGCTGACTGAAAGACTGCGCCGCGGTCGCTCAGTAGCGCACGCGGGGCACCGTGTCTACAAATAATATCTTCTAAAATAAACGCCGCTACCGGTTCAATTTTACCTGATGCTATGGCTTTAGTTTCAGCCCATCGTGTAGCATAATCAGTTGCGACGATTATGTATTTCTTTCCTGATTTACTACGTTTAAATGGTCCTAATAAATCTATACCTACTCGGTCAAACGGCTATCCGATCGATAAGGGTTGCAACAATCCAGCAGGTTAAGCATTAGCCACTCCCTTGCGGGCTTGACAATCTGGGCAACCTTGCACATATTTAATTATATCTTTTCTCATATTAGTCCAAAAATATCTACTCGAAATTCGATGGATTGTTTTTGCCAACCCCAAATGACCTGCCAATGGTTCATCATGATTGCTATACAGAATCTCTCCGACTAAATTCCGTGGAATCACTACTAAATTTTGGCTACCTGGTTGTGAGTTTATTTTGTATAAAATATTATTTTGAATTCTGAAATTTCTTGCACGCCGCTGTAACAAGGCGTCACCATACTCAGGGTCGTTAATGGCCTGAATTAGCTGTTCTAACTCATCATCTTGTTTTTGTTGATCCTCGAGATTCAGCTGATCGAGTGTATAGGTTGGAACATCAACAGCGTTCTCTTCGTCTTGTTTAGAGACCGCCCCACAAGGATAGCGTGACAAACAGTCAGCATCCGTGTGTGCTTTTCCACTTTTATGGAAAATTTCGTATTGATAATCCTGGACCTTAACACTCCATCGTGCTAGTCTACCTACGGGATCTTTTACTGTTTTTAACCAACACACGTGATGATCAGTTGCAACTCTAAATTTCCTTCCCCAAATGTAGGGATGCCACTGTGTTAGCGCGTACACAAACGCTTAACATTCCTTTTCTGTTATTGTATAATTCATTTCCGCCTGCGTTAGTTTCCGCGATGCGTATGCTATCGGGTGCCACTGATTATTTATATTTTGTAATAATACACCGCCTAATCCGATGCCGCACGCGTCTACCCGGATTTCAATATCTGCGGTTGGATTAAAATGAGTGATTACTGGAGCGGAAGTTAGTTTCTCTTTCAGTGTTTCAATCGCGTTTATTTCTTTTTGAGTCAGATTGAACTTAACGTCTTTTTTCGTTAATGCATATAATGGTCGTGCTATTCGAGCAAAATCTTGAATGAATTTTCTGTAATAATTACAAAGGCCTAGAAAACTCTGTACATCCTTTACTTTTTTAGGTAATGGAAATTCTTTTATGGCTATCAATTTTTTCTCGTCGAGGGCTAATCCCTGTGCCGAAACTTTGAAACCTAATAGATCTATTTCCGTTTGTAAATAAGTGCATTTACTGGGTTTTAATGTCAATTTTGCTGCGCGTAAGCGCTCAAAAACATGTCTTAATCTGATAAGATGTTCCTCGAATGTTCGACTTAATACTATTACATCATCTAAGTATATCAATACTTCTTTCCATTTCAATTCTTTGAATACCGTATCAGCCAAGTGCTGAAACGTGGCTGGTGCTGAAGTTAAACCAAAACTCAAGACATTAAATTCATAATGACCGTCAGGCGTTACGAAGGCTGTTTTTTGTTTATCTGATTCTTTGACTGGAATTTGCCAATAACCACTAAATAAATCTAAACTTGTAAAATACGCGGAATTACCTAAATAACTCATCATATCCTCTATTACTGGTAATGGGTAAACGTCGGGTTTGGTAATAGCATTTACTTTACGGTAGTCTACACAGAAACGCCAGGATCCATCCTTCTTTTTAACTAACACTACTGGGGAAGACCATGCACTCGAGGATGGTCCAATTATGTTATCCTCTAGCATTTCTTTAATTTGTTCTTGAATGATTTCTTTTTCTTTATGCGATACGCGATAGGGTTTCAAGTGAACGGGTGGTGAGTCACCCGTCGGAATTTCATGTACTACCAAATCCGTTAATCCGATTTGCTTAGAATTCCAGGCATATATATCGCTAAATTCTTCAATTAATTCTGTCAGCTCCTTTTTCTGCTCATCCGTCAGTTTGGGATTAATATTATGAACCTTGTCTACCTTTTCAAATTCGTCCAAATATAAAACATCCGTCGCTATTTTATCACCGTTAAGAACGTCGCTTTTATTACTTATATAACCTAATGCAGTATGCTTAAAAAGTTTACGGGGCTTATATCTACTAATGTTCCTTACTTTTGCTAACCATGTACCGAATTTAGATTCATGGGGCCAAATGTCAAAAATTTCTATTCCAAGTTTGTATTTGGCATCTGATCTTCCATTGATACTTTTCAAGTTCATTGAGACTTGCGTCATATCAGGTTCTGTCATATAGCAAATAACCTCGGTTTCCTCCGGAACTTCCACGTCATGACTGAGTGATAATTTAATTTTTTCCTGAATGGTTGATTCATAAAATGCTTGCGGTAGTTCGGAAGTTTCGTCACCGGAATTTTGATCTGCGGTGGAAGAAGATAATTGCGCGCTTTGTTCCGGATCTGTTTTATCCAACTTACAGCTACATCTTTTAAAGGGAATTTGTGTATGCCGTCCAAATTTGATAATTTCGTTTTCTATATCAATTATGGCTTTATGTTGTATTAAGAATTGCATACCCAATATAACGTCACAGGGCAGATCTGGTATCACCAGGCTGGCTAAGTCTGTGGTCCACGCGTTCATTGTTAGAGGCGGTATAGTACTCCCCAGAACGGGTATTAAACGTCCGTCTGCAGTGCGGAGCATTTTAACCGCAGTCTGTTTGCAGTCAAGGGTTTGATCATTACCTACTACGTTGTACACTGACCCTGTATCCACAATGAAATCTACGGGTTGATTTCTCAACCTACCTACTACTGTCAGTACTTTTGGATTAATTTCATCATTGGACCTTGAATCTAATTCATACACGACGCTATGGGCCTCATCTAGCGTCGTGAGGCACCGTTTCCCTGTATATTAGTATTTCCACGCTGAATGTCCGGACAGTCTCTCATCATGTGACCTGGACGAGCGCAGTGATGACAAATTATTCTACCGTCGGGTGTCCGCGACATGCGCTGAGAATTGGGCATTGAAAAAGTAGCACTTCTCCCGGTATTCGCATTAGTTTGCTGGGGTCTATTATTCGAATCTTGGAACCGTACGCGGTTCTGATTTTGTGGGGGCTGATTATTGTTATTATTATTATACCTGGGTGTATAATTTGGATAGCGTGGGGTTTGGACGTTATTATTAATATAGCGAGGTGCAGAGTTTTGATAGCGTGGGGGCTGATTCTGAAAACGTATAGGTTGACGTTCTCTACGGACTTCGGCTCTTAAATTTTGCGTAATTTTTTGCTGCATTTCTGTCAACCGTCGCTCTAATTCGTCTCCTTCCATTGCGTTCGCCGCTTCTATTGCGGTTAACCGATCACGAGCTGACTGTACACGCGATTCAGTCTCGCAGATTTTATCTATTGCTGCTTTAAGAGCTCGCAGACTTCTAGGATCTCGAAATGTCAATTTTTCTTGTATATCCGGTAGAAATCCTGCCTCGATCGTGTTCTTATCTTGTTCTTCCGATAATTTGGTGCCCAATCTATCGTAGATATCAAGCATTGCATAATAATATGCACGCGGATCCTCATCCCTTGCTTGCATACGATTTCGCCATGCGTCTTGCAATGATCTGTCATAACCGCTAGGAAAGAATTCATTTTTGAATTCTCTAATCAGCATGTCATAGGTAGCGTTGGGATTTCTTACCGCATATCCTTGATACCATATGGCCGCACGCCCTTCCAGATAGAAGTTAAAATAGCGTAATTTTTCAGGCGCTGCCCAGTTATGCGCATTTGCCGATTCCTCAAAAATTTGTAAGAATTCGATTGCCGATAATTTACCTTGGGAATCGAATCGTTCTGGTTCGCGTAATTTAGGTTGTATACGTTCGGCCGCTACTTGCTCCGCCGCGATTGAGCCAATAGTTGGTTCTGCCATTATTTGTTGCCAGAAATTATTATACAATGGTTCTAAGGGGAGCGGTGGTGCTGGTGGGATTGCTCTTCTAACTGTCGGTGGATCTGGGGGATTTGCTGGAGGCAAATTTTCAGGTGTTGCTGGTGATAAGGGTTGGAAACTTGGGTTGGGGTTAGGAGGCGGTGACCGTGCTAATGGCATAGCATGCTCGTTCACTGGTTGTTGTATTATACGAAGTAGGCGGGCAGGTGTTACACGAAATCGGTATCGTTCGGCATTTGACATAACATTGCGAGAAAATTGGTTTTGCTAGGTGTTCAAGCATTTAGCTGGTTGGGATCGTAAACCTATTCATTTAAACCTCTACCCGGCGCCTCCACCAAATGTCACGTCCACAAAAGACTTTGGATAAGAAATTTAGAAACACTCGCTTCATAATGGCAATTACAGCACTCTTCAAGGTAGAACACTCGCACGTGACTTAAGGCTGCGAACAAGGTGTCGTTGAGGTAGAGTCAAATGAATAGTAAACGAGTATGAGGTGTATAATGTTTATAAGCAAATACATATCATAATCTTAAAAGAAGTACTACTTACATTGATAAGGAGAGTCGACCCATGTTGACTTGGATATTTCACTCAAAAAGTAACACAAAGAGCTCAGACAGAATCGTCAAGAGCTCAGACAGAATCAATACAGATAATCGTCTGATGCAGATACTGATACTGCTTCCTCTCCTTTCTTTAACCTCAAGCTTTATACCTTCATTCCTAACTTCCCCTTTCCCCTCTCAGCCACAAGAGACCTGGTTTCTCATAAATATGTTACTCATTACGTGCGCAATTATAAATTCAGGGAATTTATAACCAACCGCCACCAACCTTTTCCTGTCGAAGATCATGACTTTTTGCCATATAAGGTATTCGATCACAAGATATTTAATCCGTGGTCATTTGCATGCAGCTTTGTATTTTACATGATCAATGTGTTTATTCTAATGAATGCATATTTATGAGATTACATTATCATTTATTATATGTAGCAAAAAATACTTTGCTCGGCTGTCATCCGCCCTGGTGAAAGATTGCGGTATTCGCGGTCTATCGGCCTTGATAAGCTACAGCCTTTCTGTACCAATTGTGGTTGAGTTATTAGGATATTAGCAAAGTTAGGAATTACACTATTAGGAGTTTAAGAGTTCATGTCAGGCTTGCATAGTGCCCTCGCGTATATATGGTGTTTACCATATTATTGATTATCGATTTACTAATAAGGTTACTGATTCACGAAAGTCAACGTGTATTTATACCAAGTGACTTGCAAGCGTGACAATATGCTGAGACATTAATTGAAGAAACTGTCAAATTCTATGAACAATCGATACGTGATGTACCTTCAAGATCTTCTGTAAGCCTTTTACGCAATTATGGAACTCCAATTATACAAGAAAGTCATCTGAGCATCTTCAATTAATGTAGAAGGAATTCTCCTTCAAATTCTCAAACAGTAGGCAATCTAGTTCCTAGTACTCCTATTAATTGAGAGGATATTTCATTGCCTATATTATATATATATATATATATATATATATATATATATATATATATATATATATATATATATATATATATATATATATATATATATATATATATATATATATATATATATATATATATATATATATATATATATATATATATATATATATATATATATATATATATATATATATATATATATATATATATATATATATATATATATATATATATATATATATATATATATATATATATATATTTTCCATAAAAAATACGTAGGGTGGTTTGTTGAGACGGCTATCTTGAGGTTTTAGATGAAGGTGTATTGAACTATTTTACATAAAATAGTAATAATGTCTATCAGTTGATTCAAATAATGAGGATGAATAAGACTACATAATGAAGTGAAATAAGCTGCATAAGGTTTACCGTACAGCGGTCTCATCTATAGTACCTAGAAGGAAATGTTTCGAGAATTCTTCCCAAAATAACTAATGTTTTCTTGCTAGAATTTGCCTCGGCGGCCATTTCTTACGTAATTCACTGTTCCTTATTCGTTCTTTGGTTGCTCACTCTCTGTTGTGCTTTTTCAGTTTGGCGTTGGTAGTTTTTCTGCGGCAGGCGGCCGTCGCCTCGCCACAAACCTATTCTCAGTGGACTTATATGAGTCGTAGGAAGGTTCGTTCAGTTGTCCAAATATTCGCTGCATTTTACCTAATGTTTGGGCATTTCTTGCATATTTAAATCCATTCTCAACAGGAAAAGCCAGAGAATCTTTGTGAAACATAATCAGCATTTGGAAAACAGAACTTGAGCTTGGTTTTCTAATCGAAGAATATACCCTTAATTACTACAAAGGCTAGTGTGTCGTTCGGGATAGAAATCATTGAGGGTCTTAAGATGATGAACTTTTAGTTATGAGAATCATATTACAATTTTTCCCAATATACTCATACAATATCTTCATGAAATATTTCTTACAATACTACAAATACGAAAATTTTGTGGAATATTTTCCGTACAATCGTAAGAGCGCACCTTCCAAGAATGAAAAAAGGAACTCTAAATGTTGTGGTGCAAGCAGAATAATAAATCTCCATTTATTATATGCAGGGCCATTTCAGAAATTACTACATACATAGATTTATACACTTTTCTATATAATATTCAGATTTTGCCGGACAATAAATATTAAAGACTGATGAATCGAATGGAAAGGTTCTAGTTGTTTTTCTCACCTACTCATAAAACTTATAAGCAAGACTACGTTTGAGGAAATAGATAAAACCATTTTGATTTTGGAAAATCTCATTAATCTTATTTGAAATGCTCAAAAAAATCTTGGAAAGCGCTATTCGGTTTTTGAGTTCGAAGCTAACAAACGAATCCAGTTCTTATAGATGATGGAGGTCATGGAGAACATAAGTCTTCACAAAATTTGTTGATGCTGCTCCAGTGATGTTTCGGCTCATTTTCGAAGAATTATTTTTTATTACGACCAATGGCCACTCAATTTCATTGATGTGCTCCATTATGATAATTGCCATGTTACTTTTCGCTTTTCGATAAACGGCACTTAATTGATTGCAATCGATGTGATGATAATGACGGTGTGCTTTCATGTAGTCAGAGATGTGATATGGTTTTCCATGAGTATCTTTGTTCAAATATTTCACCTAGATCCATTTTGTGTGGATTATTGATAGTTTACCTGAATCAGGCATTTGTCCTTTCTGTTTAGGGCTGATATTACAAGAAGCGTACCGTTTGAGGCTGATATTACTGGAGGCGTACCATTTGCGGCTGATATTACTAGAGGCGTACGTTCTGTACTAGCTCTTGGTGTTTTTTCCATAGGTGCTGCCTTTTTGTACCAGTTTTCCTCGTCGATTAAACCAGTTCCCGCAGCTCATATAATTGTTGAATGGTATATATCATCGTAGCTCAGCTCCAATTGATGAGCTTTATTGAAATATAAATGTTTTTGGAAAGCGTACATTATTGAGCTTTGGTCCGGAACATGTTCTGGGTCGAACGAATGACCAATTTTATGGAATAATGCCTGGAGATTATATCCCTGCTGAATTTGACGCAAAATGAGTCTTATATATTCAATCCTCGGTATTGTCCAAATGAATGTCGACTGATTTAAAACTGGAATGAGGCGGATGTACGTGCCCTTATACATTCCCTGGTCCATCGAAATTATCGTTGCATATGTTAGTATGAATAATGGTAAGTCTGGTTCGACCCAGAGCCGCTCGATGAAGTTTCTGTCCGTATGTTTTTCAGAGTTTATTGACCTATGTTCGAATGTTGCATTTATATATTTTTGCTATATATCTATAGGGCAATCTTTGCAATTTATCATGGGTATATTTACTAGTTCCTTAACCAGCTTTTGTGTTTGTATAGGAATGCTTGGCTAATCGTTTGCATCGCGGCAGTATTCCTATCTGACTCATCGATTTCTTAATCCAATTGTTCAGTTACACTCAGTCCATAACATCTTTGAAAAGCACGCAAAGCCGCCTCATAGTCTTCATCACCTTTGGTTATATGGGTGAATCTATTCATTAAGCTGAAATATTCGGCTTTGATCAAGTGATTCTCAGAAATTGAGGAATTGGCCGGGCTCAAATTGTTGGCCACATCTTTTTTATTTCTGGTCACACTTTCTTCAATCAAATTGTCATCATGATCGTCATTTTTGTCCGCACTTATTTTATTAATGGCTAGTGAAAGAACCGAAATGTTTATAGTAGCAACCAGTACTACTACATCACACTTAATTTATGAAGCAACCTCCGAAATAAGTATATTTTATTTGATTCAAAACTAGGTTCAGCCTTTTATTTTGCAAACTTTCGGCACAACACGTGACTGTAAAATTTCTCGAGCTTATATCTTCATGATCTGATCCTGATGTATATTCATAAATAACCATGCATAAAGTTCCGATACCATTGACTGCTAAATGAAACTTATCCATTTCATTGCACTTTGATTCACTATTTGTTCACTTTTCTATTATTTTTACTTTTTTTCAACATTCAGAAAAAATCCAGCAACCTCTTGTATTTTATTCTCTATACTGTATAGAAACTGCGCCGGAAAATAGGCTTTTATGGTTCAAATGGCCTTTGTGCCATAATCCTTGTTGTTTTACTGAAAAGTATAGAAATAAACCACTCTACTCACTTGAAATTGGGATATTCTCACCGAATTCAATTTATTGGTTATTTATGTTGAAGTTAAACTGTAGGGTAGAGTAAATACTAACAGAAAGTTTTCATACATTTATTTTAAATATATACAAATCATACTTATGATCTAAACTAATTATAATAAAAACATCCAGCACGAATCTGAAAATATATGAAAGTTAATTTACAGTTGAATAAATAGATTGATGAATGAACACCTTCCCAGCGCCTGAATGGAATTAGAGGTGGAGGCTTCCCAAATAGTATTTCGGGGAGATATCTCCCCACTTGCCGTGCACAAACTGCATTTGCAGGTGATATCTCCCCATAATAGCTCAGGCGATGGCACATGGTGTGTGATTTTGCTCTCCACTGCGATCATAAGCAATCTTTTTTTGCAAGTAATTAACTTGCAACCACAAATTATTTACTTTGCTCTTCATCTCTTCAATGGTATTCATTTTTAGACTGATGCAGTCTAGGTGCACAAATTAATTTTTTCATACTAAGTTCAAAACGATGTCGTATTGCAGTGTGGTGGTTTATATACACTCTTACATTTTTCAAATGAATAGATATTGTAATGTAATCTAGTTGTAAGATTGATTGTTCTTGTTTTGAGATTATTGTTTTTTGAAATAAATAAAAACTGTCATGAATTGAATTAGTTTCTGAGATTATACTCTTTTATTTATCTAATGCAGACCTAGAATATAACATATTTTGGCGACGAGGTATTTCGAAACACGCTTAGGAAAATAGTGAAAGAAAAACTACTGAAATGTCACTGATTGGGAACATAGAACCGTTCAAGCCAGAAATAGACAACTTTGAATCGTACATCAAAAGATTAGAACAATTCTTCGTAGTAAATGATATTCAGAATACGAAGAAAGTTGCATTGTTTTTAACATTAATTGGCAGCCAAGTGTATGAAGTTTTGAAAAATCTACTAGTTCCTGAAAAACCGTCTGATAAATCTTATGAGTCGTTAGTCGAGATTTTGAAGCAACATTTTTCACCTAAAACTGTCGTCATAGTGGAAAGATTCAAGTTTAATAAGCGAGATCAAGGAGTAGATGAACCTGTTGGCGATTATATTAATGAACTTAAAAGGCTAGCTAAAACATGTAATTTTGACACATTCTTGAATGATGCTTTACGAGATAAGTTGGTATGCGGTTTGAGAAGAGAAGAGATTCAAAAGAAGCTGTTATCAGAGGCTAATTTAACATTTAGAAGAGCTTGTGATATAGCTCTGGGTATGGAGCTAGCACATGAACAATGTAGAGCTATGCAGCCAGTGTCAGTAGGTTACTTGAATAGATCATTCAACAAAAATGTCAATAAAAATCAAAATCAAATACCAAAAGGCGAAAATTATCGACGACAATATGCGAATAATATGGGAAAAATAGGAGTACAGGAACTGTCAACTTGTTTCCGTTGTGGAAGAAAACATGATCCATCTACGTGTCCTGGGCGGAACTGGAATTGTTTCATTTGTCAGAGAAAAGGACATACAACGCGAATGTGCAGATTGAAGCAGAAGTCTGTCAACTTGGTCAACACTGAAGAATGTGGACCAGGAGAAGTTGAACAAGAGGGAACTTCAGAATCATTTGAGTATAATTTAGGATTCATAGGCTTAGTCAAAGCAAAAGGTAAAATGTTGCAAGTATCGGTATCAATTGAAGGTCATAATGTAACTATGGATGTAGATACTGGTGCTTGTACTAGTGTTATATCCTATGGTACATATACTAAATACTTTAAACATGTTGAAATATTTGAAATGTCTGAGAATTTGAAAACTGTCACTGGGCAAATTGTCAATGTGCTAGGGCATATCACAGTTTCAGTTTTATTCAATTCAAAATATTATAAGTTAGAGCTAGTCATTGTTAAACCAGAATATAATTTCAACCCATTATTGGGAAGGACATGGTTAGATGTGCCATTCCCGGAATGGAAGTCAAAACTTTTGTCATTTTCGTCAAGTAAAAATGTTAATTGTATCACAAAGTCGAGTGTCAAAGTTGATGATCTAATATATAAATTGAAATACCAATTTCCTGAGGTATTTAAAAAGACTCCGTCAAGTATATCTATTTTCAAAGCACAAGTACATGTCAAGCAAGGTTTTACTCCAATATTTCACAAACCCTATTCGGTACCATATGCTCTTGTGGAAAAAGTGGAATCAGAAATAAATAAAATGGTCGAAGATGGAGTCCTTACTCCAGTCAAATACAGTGAATGGGCAAGTCCAATTGTCGTTGTACCAAAAAAAGAAAACCAAATTAGATTGTGTGTTGATTTTAAGGTAACAGTCAATAAGGCAATTGAAACAGAATATTATCCTTTGCCATGTTTAAATGATATTCTAGTTACTTTAGCGGGTAAACAAGTCTTTACAGTCTTAGATTTATCAGGGGCTTATCAACAGGTGATGATAGATGATGGATCTCGAAAATATTTCACAATAAATACACATATGGGTCTTTTTCAATATACGCGTTTAACTTATGGTATTTCTAGTGCACCAGCTATTTTTCAGTCAATTATGGACCAAGTATTACAAGGGTTAAATGTGAGTTGTTTTATTGATGACATACTTATTGCTGGAAAAGATGTTGATGAGTGTTTTTCAAAAGTGGTCAAGGTCTTTGAACGGTTGAATAGATATAATGTTAAAATTAACTTCGATAAATGCACATTCTTTGCTGATGAAGTCAAATACCTTGGACATAAAATAGATAAATACGGGGTGCATCCTACGGAGGATAAAGTGAAAGCTATTAGTAATGCTCCAGAACCTAAAAATGTGGGACAGTTGAAATCATATTTAGGTATGTTGAACTTCTATAACAGATTTCTTCCGATGCTTTCGTCTGAGTTAAAACCTTTGTATGAATTGTTGGAAAAAGGAAAGGAGTTTGTCTGGTCTCAGAACTACCATTCCGCTTTTGAAAACAGTAAAAAACTACTTATGTCAAATAAATTGCTTGTTTACATTGATTCAAAAAAACCAATAACTGTGTCTTGCGATGCCAGTCAATATGGAATGGGTGCTGTACTCAGTCATACAATAGATGGTAAAGAATATCCGGTTTCATTTGCATCAAGTACGTTGTCTGTGGCAGAGAGAGGTTATTCTCAATTAGAAAAGGAAGCATTAGCCATAATTTTTGCAATGAAACGTTTTCATAAATATTTGTATGGACATAAATTCACTTTAATAACGGATCATGAACCATTGAAAATGATACTTAACGAAAATAAAAGTGTACCAACATTAGCTGCTGCAAGATTGCAAAGATGGTCACTGATCTTGCAAGCATACCGTTACCGTATAATTTATAGGAAGGGTTCAGAGAATTTGGTAGCTGATGCATTATCGCGATTACCTCTTTCTGACGCGACTGAAGATGATAAAAATAATATTTTTGTTAACTCTTTCAATTTTGAAGATAATTTTCCTCTAACATTTCTAGATATTTTAAAATATACTCAGTCTGATCTTATATTATCAAAAGCATATGATTTGACTCTCAGAGGTTGGCCAAATTATATAAACGATAAGAACTTGGAGCCATATTTCAAACGTAGATTTGGATTAACAGTTGATGAAGGTTGTTTGATGTCAGAAAAGAATGTGGTAATACCTACAAAATTAGGGCCATATGTTCTAAATCTTTTCATAATGAACATCCTGGCATAGTGAAAATGAAGATGCTTAGTAGATCATATTTTTGGTGGCCTAGCATTGATCGTGATATCGATGAATTAGTTGCTACGTGTGAAAGTTGTCAGTCCAATTTGAATAGAACAACACCAAAAGTTTTTATGAATTGGCCGAAAACACAAAGCAATTGGGAAAGAGTTCACCTAGATTTTTTTCATAAGGATAGGAAATCATTTTTAATTATTGTTGATAGTAAGACAAAATGAATTGATTGTTATATAATGTCAAATACTATAGCTTCCACAACAATTGAGATACTCAGACAATCTTTTTCAATTTTTGGTATCCCTAAGGAAATAGTATCTGATAATGGACCTCCCTTTAATTCTTCAGAATTTCTTACATTTTGTCAAGCTAATGGAGTTAAAGTCACTAAAAGTCCTCCATATCATCCAATATCAAATGGTTTGGCAGAAAGAAGTGTTCAAACTATCAAGAGGATAATGGAGAAGCAATTGTTTGATATTCAGAAATATAACAGAAAATTGAATATACAGGAGAGATTGGATAACTTACTGTTTGTATATAGGAATACACCTTCCACTGTAACAGGTTTTTCGCCTGCGGAAATGATATTCAAGCAAAAACCAAGAACCAGATTAGACTTGTTGAAACCACATTACATATCATCTCGAAGGACAAATGAAATTGAAGATGAAGGAAGATTAGTGAGGCATTCAATTTTTAAAATAGGTGACTTAGTTTGGGTCAAGAAAATGCAGGCAGAGCAGGTGGAGTGGTTGGCTGGTAGAGTATTAAAAATAATAAGCTCTGTAACTTATCTAGTGAATGTAAACAATGAAGTCAAATTCGTGCATTTAGATAGTTTAAGAAAGTCCAAGTTACATGAAGACAAACACCCTGCATTCGAAATATCAGTTTGCCCCAAGACAGATTCAAACTCTCATTCTACGAACAACAATGATATAAGCGCAACTAACAATATTGTAAATGATAATATTGCATCAGATACGGCTATTAATAATAATGAAATTGATACAAATATTACAAACAAAAATGTAACTTCACAATTATATTCCAATGCTCAGAACAATATGATACGTAGATCCACCAGATTAAAGAGAACTCCTGATCGACTGCAATATTATTAAAAAGGGAAGAAATGTAATATAATCTAGTTGTAAGATTGATTGTTCTTGTTTTGAGATTATTGTTTTTTGAAATAAATAAAAACTGTCATGAATTGAATTAGTTTCTGAGATTATACTCTTTTATTTATCTAATGCAGACTTAGAATATAACAGATATGAATCTAATCAATTTGAAATTTCCCTCTTAAATACATATATTGTGTTTTGACATATCAAAGTGAAAATAAGATTTGAGTTTTTCAATGAGGCACTTTAGGGCACCCAAACAAATTTCATGAAATACACTTTATGACATCCAAAAATGAAAAATAAGATATCACGTTCACTGCGTTAAGGGTCCAATTGTCCCTCATTTGACTTTCCTGTAGTGCGGCAATATTTCATGCAAACTCTCTATTTTGCGGAAGCTATAACTTTATTGAAATTTTGCTGAATTTGTCGTCAAATGTAGCTTTGTGAAGAGCATATCGTGTATTAGTTGAATATTTCATTGATTCTGTTAGGGTCTTTTGGTCTCTCTCAGCATGTATATTGTGAATATATTCGATTCCTTGCGATTAGGGGCTCATCGTCCCTCACATTCATACAAATTGATTCATGTTTTTACCACAATATTACTCACAATACCTGAAGTTGGACACAATCTGAATGGACAAACAACTGAATGAAGACATTTATTCACGAAATGGGATGAACCAGGAGTGAATAAAAAAAATTAATGTCAAGAATGCAAATATTTCACGAAAATCAATGTCTAGTGTTAAGACAAAGAAAAAAAGCGAAGAAATACAATAGTTTCTGTGCAAACAGCCCCAAAAATCCCAAGTTATATTTGTCTTGTCTTAAAAAAATTCACCTTGAAATTTGAAATTTTGTATTTTTTTTTTGAGCTATATAATTATATTCTGTTGGCTATTTATATTCATAGTTTACAAAATATGATCAAATATAAATAAAATGATTGTGATATCCTATCACGATTGTATTTTTACTTTGATTGGAAATGGAATAATGATAATTCAAACTTTAGACGTCTCTATATGCGATAAGGGACTATCAGTCCTTTGGCTGAGCCAATATAGTAAAGATAGATACCTATAGAAAGCTATCCGACTTTCAAACCTTCATTTTAGTTGGGTTTCATGTCAATATGTGGAGTTAGGTGGAACGAAAATTGAGGGACTTAATAACCCCTTACCGCATAATAGGAAAGATTTCTTAAGGACCAATTGTCCCTCAACGCATATCGGGAAAAACATAAGATAATCTACCGCAGTGAACGTGATATCCATTATTTCTCCCGGCAAATTGAAATCCACCCACCCGAATTTGTCAACGTCAACACTGATCTGCAAGCATCTTTCTAATTATCTTGTTTTTACTGTATTTATCAGCCAATCGTGGCAATAGCAACATCTCAAATAGTGGTGATCTTCATTCCAATAATAGAATCGCATATTATGATGATATGGAGAATGATATGATATTTTGTCTGAACTAATATTCAACCCTCTCAGAGTCTTGATAAATCTATTTTAGCAGAGCTTACAAAAAATTTAATGATTCAGGAGAGGATCTATAATAAATTCTCTGGAAATATAAACGTTCAGTAAATCTGAATGTTGAATCTCAACATACTTTTGACTCACAAACTAATCAATAATAGTATTCTGTATTTCTTTAAACCTGCCACTTCGGCTGCATTATGATATATGGCACTGCTGCAGATTAATTTCTCTGCATGCCATGTACCAACTTACTTTTCTATAGTCTAGCGGCTACATGTCCGACTATAAGGTGTAAGCAATTATTTTGCTCGCATTCCAAGATATCAAATAAAACTTCATCGCACGAGCCACAATGGTATGAATAAAAATTGAACCCCCCTATCACAACCTCGTGTCCAAGGTAGGTTTCATAGAACCTACAATTGAATGTAAAACTTAAAACGATTGTACATATGTAATAATAAAACTCATTACACACTCATATCAGCAATTGTGTGTAACCACTCCTTACAATCATCGCACATTCGTCCTAAATTTATAGTTCTTGTACCCCCGTTCAATATTAAATTCACATTATACCCCGAATAAAATAAACAAACACAAATGTTTTCTATTTTACTATGAAAGTAAAACAACTATTTTCACTAGTTATTTTAGAAAAGATGACGCAAATAAGTCAAAACCTTTTTCAAAAGTAACATGTAAAAAGTAACAGAATAATTATATAAAAACAAAAAATATGGAGGCGAGGTTATCAAATAAAACAAACATTTTTCATCTATAAAAACACATTTTTACGAACATCCCCGTTTTGATTATTTAACTATCAAAATAAACAGGAAGGATAACTGCCTACAAAAATGGGTGGTTAAGCGATAATGCATGTGATGAATTCTCTGCGAAGATACAGTTTAAAATAATAATACTTGAACATCTAATATACAGGGTGTAACTAAACCTTTGTAACAAAAATTTGATGGTATATAGTATTTATCATGAATAAAAAAATTCTGCTGAAATTTTGTAAAATTAGCAGTAGTTTACCTGTTTTTTGATAATGGGTATATGCACACCTAAGTTAACATTTGTATGTGTTATGAGGCAATCTGTTAGCGGCAGTCCGTAATAATGTCCTGCGTCCACGATAGCTAATTGATATTCGCTTGAAGCTATTTGTGTTTGAACAACGGCTAGATCGTGTTGAAAACTGTTCATGTCGACAACGTCAGGTGACAGATGTCTTGCATGGCATGTGCTTATTAATTGATTCATTTGATAGTTGAGTATGCCAGAAAACGTATTAATTGTATTAACATCACATGAACTGAGTGTCAAAGTTGGATTCATTACTCGATTTTGTAAGTCAAACTAATTAGGGTATGCTTTGATTTTATTTTTGAATGATGTCGACTCTTCCGGCGTTGTGAATAATCTTTGTACGTGATTTCTGGAAGCAATTTGAAAACTCCATCCGGCTGATGTACCATCATCGGCTAGAATTTCCTGTGTTTGATTACTAATGGTAATGCCATTAATTAAAGGACGACAAATTGCAGATCGTGATGAATTGGACTTACAACAACTATCTATTGTACTTTTGACCTTTTCAGATAAAAACTGTATGTCATAAATTAAAGGAATTGACGTTTCATAAGAAATGACTTCAGGTAGAGTTTGCATATACGCACCTGTGTTTACCTCTACTGCACCATAGCTTGTTTTATACAAGGTTACACAAAAAATTATAAAAACTAACATATTGATAATTTTTATCTAGCTCTTTGTTCTTTCAGTATCGTTCACCGTGCTCAAATGATTTGATTAATTACTTCCTTACGATTATTATAATTAATTTCTTTCTTCCTTCCGTTACAAACTATTTATATATGCTTCCGATTATATCAACGATCATAAATTTATTATTAGAATTACTTAACATTCATGAGTTGTTGTCCCTAGCTGTTGCTGACTAAAGTGATTCTACTTCAACAAAATAATGTCCCAAGAAATTGTACTTATCATTTACTATTCTGAACCCATTAAACTCTTGTATATCCGTATGTACTTCAAAATGAACTCATCAGTTTACAATACTCTGTTTTAACAAAACTAGTGCCAACCTGCACTTAGCAATCTTCAGACAGTGATGGTGTCCACATCCCCTGAATAAACAAACATTTATCTCAAATACTACAGGCGTACTCAACACGTACCCTGAGGGTTAAAAATAAACAATTTACAAATCATCCGACGTCGGGAAATAATATAAACAATTGCAGCTGCCCTACGGCCCTATATACCCAATAATTGATCAGAAAATTGTTATATAACACGACTGACATGCAGGACACTAACCTTGTACCTCACCAGATACTCCACGGAGAATTTTGCTTGAAATTGGGGACCAATGTACTCGCTGAATGGTGCTTCCACTACTGGGCCACCGGGCTCCGTGAGCAGACTTCAGTTAACCGCTGAGTAGTCCTCGGCAACCTCGGTTGTCGATCCTGGAGGGTTTCATATTCTATACGAACGGATACATCCGTGTTCCCATTTATCGTGAGGGTTCCTTCCAAAAAATCGTTAAACGTCAGCTTCTCTTCATTCTCAACTTGTGGCTTCTTGCCTCCCTTGCGCCAGGGACAAAAATGGGCGATAAACTTCTTACCGGTATATTGAATTACTCTAACGAGTATGAAAACGACGATTACGGTTAATGTGAAAGCATAAATACCATTAACCACTATAAATGAATGACTTGGGTCTTGCGGTCCATCTCCCTCAATAGTGAGGATGACGGTTGCTGCTGAGATGTAGGCTGCGAGTCGTCCACTATTCCACAACTTGATAGCGATTATTGTCAATACGGCGTTCCATACATACAACACAACATCTTTGTGCTGAGAATGAGTGTGTAGCCAATCATTGTAATGTAATTGTAGGGGTGTGAAGGCTTCTTCCCACTCCTTGGTTGTTCCACTGATGGTTGACAGGTTTAAATGTAGGACCTGTAGAGTCCAATTAGGACAGAGACACTCTGACAAGTTATCGTACGTTGGATGGGCTTCGGGTTGTACTGGATTGATTTTGTAGGATTTTAAAGTAGTCCAGGTGGCTGGTAGAACGTGCAAAACTTCTAGATGGCTGCTATCTTCTCCACACGGGATTCGGGCTGGAATCACTCTCTCGTTGTTCAAGTACAGAGAACAGCTACACGGCAACTGAACTTGAAGTGCACCGGGTTGCTTATTATGTAGTTCGTCAACTGCATGGACTTCCCCTGGACACCGCACCTTGGTTTGTGTCGGAGGATGCGTGATGACGTAGGTGTCTGGTTTTACCTCGGAAATTATGGTCTGTTGTGCGGGATAGCACCGGAAAGAGCAGTGTTGAGTGATTTTATCTACGGTTGCTCCTTCATACATTTTAAATGCACATTGTGGTCCGTAAACCGCATCTGACGTGAATCTTGAATGATAGGGTTGACATTGATGTAACCCTGCTCCGGAAATGGGATGCATGTTTTTTCCACTGACCGCCAGATACATCACGTCATGCATTATGATACACGTGTCATTTCCCCAACCAAAAGGGGTTGTGAAGAGTGTTTACTGGGTTGACTGGAACTTTGAGATGTAATACGATGCTGTCTCCACTTAGTCCACATTCAGCTATTGGTAATTTGTAATACTGTGTCTCGCCGCGGTATTGCCAACTGCAGCCTGTAATCGTTCAGTCTTATTTCCAATTTGACTAAATCAGCTGCCAGTATTCCAGGAGTTATTAGTGCCGTTGGAATTTGTCTATTTTTGCAAGCGTTCAGAATTTCGTTTTGTCGTACCAACGTTAGGACATCTAGAGTTCGCTGCAATGCCATAAAGTCATTCATAAGAAGCTCATCTACTAGCTCTTCTCCTTCCTTTCTTTTTGTTTCTGCCTTTTCGATAATTTTTGCTATTATAGTTTTAATGTTCCCCAAAGTGGTCTGCATTTTGTTGTCATCCTGGAAATGGGTTGTGATGGACGTCGAATGTTGATACTGCTTGTGTAGTCCAGTACGTAATTGCGATACTTTCTTGGCAAGTTGTTGTTCATTCATCACGAAATCTTGCATCTTGGAATCAGTCATTACTCCATAGCACCAACTGAGGGCATCTCCTATGAGATCGATCAGTGATCGTTATCCTCGGCTTCTAGGTTCTTGGTTGTCTATGATTGATTCTTTTAGTAAATGTCCCTCCAATTATTTGGTTGTTAATCGCTCAATATCCAGAAAGTACTTAGGATCCAAGGAATAATCCAACTTTTTAACCAATTGATTGTATATTTTACGAATCTTGTCTAGGTGGTCAAACATCTCAGATTGGTGTACGCTTGGAGCACATTGCATTTTTCTAGATGACCGAAGAGGTTGGATTTCTTGGCTGCCCAACCACTTTGTTTTATATGTCAATGGAATTGTGGCTTCATTTACTATTGTACTGGGTAGTTTTCTCCAATAGGCTCCCGCCACTACTCGTACTGGAACTCGAATGGATAAAACGCCTATTGTTAAGGTCAGGATTGCTAACAGCTCACTGTAAAAAAGTCATTGCATTATAAATTTCTTAACCTAACCTTATCTCTAGACAAAAGTTAGTTCGTTAATAGTTTATTGAGTTGTCTAGTGTATGCATGTTTGAATTTGAACTTTCTTCTTTATTTTGTGGCCCCCGGCTGAGCGTTCGACTCTTTTATTTTATTTTGTCTCGTTTGACGTCTATTTGTTTCAATCTAGTCATAGTCGTCTCAGGCATCGTGCATAACGTGCAAGTCTCCCGATTGTATCGTCCCGTTATCCAAATTTTGATGGTTTGAAAGTACTCGTTTAATCTGGTTTATGGCGCACTGTCCACGTTGTACGCCTGTCCTTCGGTGATACCAACACAAGGATCCTTGGATAGCAGTCGGTGCGAGTGGTCGGACTTTCAGAATGAGTGCCGAGGTGATGGTGGCCAACAACATTTGCTCCCATTGGCCAGCTGCGGTCATCACCGTCCCAGCATCACGCAAAAGTTCGCCCGTCACTCTAAATGCCGCCTGCATCTCTATCCCGTGTGAATCCCCTGACTGGAATCTAGCGTGCAACGCCCATTCGTCAAAGTCCTCCGGGGTATTTCCCGCTCTTGGGTATATGGTAGCGTACCATAGGGCCCCCTTCCGGGTGTGGACGGCGATCTCTCGAAGCCAAGACACATCCCCAACTACGGCGCTTGAGATGGCAGCGTACACCCTGGATTCGCTTTCGGATGAAATCTCCCTGGGAGCCCCTGACACCTCCAGTAATGGTCGTTCGTGTGGTAGTACCGCGGTTGATGTCGAAGGTATCGGTGTATCGGCGCGGGGTCGTGTTGTCAGTACGGTTGGTACAATTATCTCACAGTCGACGTCTGAGTCGTCTGAGTCCTCTGCTGGGGGTGCCTCTTCACCGTTAATAGGCTCTTGATTTGACATTTCTTCAGCTGATGAGAGCTTTTCAACTGACAAGTGCTTTGTCACTACTGGTGACCTTCTTTCCACCTGCAGTTCCTCTTCTACCGAATCTTCGCTTGTTGCTTCTACAGCCGATGGTATGGCTCCCTCCGACGGCGATGGTAGAGTGGACACCGACGTAGGACTGCTTGAATCTCGCTCTGGCATTGCCTTCTCCAGTTCAGAGGTATGTGTTTCCGGAGTTGGAGACCGGTGCTCGACCTGCTGATCCCCCTGATCACCATTAAGTGATTGTGGGTCCTTAGGTCTATCATCCAGTATCTCTTCTTCACTCAACCCAGACCCCATCACTGGATACACATTGTTACTTGCCAAGAGTGGAGAAAACTCGGTGAAATCCCTAGCCGGTGTAAACTCTAAGTTGACAGCCCTGCCGAACATGTAGGCGACGACCATAGCAAAGAAGGGTAATGTATGGTCGGGTCCTTCAAACATACTCAGCAGGCCTTGTGCCAACTCCAACCGTAGGGGAGCGTCAGTTCCTGGACTTTCAGCCACTTCTCTTCACTTGTCAGCTCATTCTCTCCTCTCATCATCTCCACTTGCTGCTGGGCCTTGCTTAGCAATGGAATAACCATCAGTCTCAGGACGATAGCTTGGAAGCGGGCCACCAGGTTGTCCGAAACCCCTATTAAGAGGTTCCTGGTTCGCTCTTCCAGCTTCGCCACCAACGCTATGATCTGCAGGTAAGCTGCTGGCCATTCCCTATATAAAATCAACTACTATTTGATACCTTTTCAAGTTTCATTTCGAAATCAAGCTTGTATTCGGATAAGCGGCGCATCTTTGAGGGGATATGCAGATTTATACTTATTATTTCACAGCTCCTGGGTACCTATTCTAATTCAACTTGTCAAGTTGATAATTTAAAAAGGTCTTGATAACCAGTAAGAAAGCAAAAGGAATTACTTCAACCACGTTGAAATTAATTAACTTTGAGGATTATTATAAATGTTTTGTTTGGTAATACAAACCTCATTAGGCAACAGTCTATGATACAGTATAAAAAACATGAGGTCTATACTACCAAGCAAAAAAAAATAGTTTTGAGCCCTCACGATGAAAAAAAAAAATTAATTATTCAAACACTGACACAATACCGTGGGGATATAATTTTGTAGCTTAAAAAAATTAATAAATGATGAATTATGATTACTTTTTGTTTTTATTCACCTGTTGAATATTCCTAGGAGGATGGATCAAAGAATGCGTATAGAATAAATGTCTATATATATTTATTGATTAAGGTATATAATGAAAAAAAAGTATCTATAAATTATGTTTAAAATTGATTAATTAAAGTAGGGGAAGTAAATGTAGTGCGAACAGACCTTGAAATTATAATCGATATATTCTTCTTACGATAGTAGTAGCACATTGAATAGCTGCCTAAATTATTAATATAATCTATTTTATTAACTGTTTGATGTGTGTAAGCGGCACTCCAATGTGGAATGGCTGGGTGGCTGAAGCTTACACACGATGGGCACGCCCAAAGAAAGCCAAAATTGTCACTGGAAAAATTAATAAATAAATAAAAAAGCTATTAAATCCATAAAAATAATACATACGTGAGGAAAAAGGCTCTATGGCTGCTCAGTACGTAGCACATGGTTTGCTCCAAACCATGATACTGTCTTGTGTATACCATTTCACTCTCTTAGCCATCTTCCGAAGACATGTAGCCCCCATCTTCGTTCTCCTCATTAACTATTTCTTGGGCGGCATTGTCATCAGCATTCAAATTAAAAGCTCTGACCTCTTCTATAGCTTGTTGCACAATCAACTGTCTTTGATCCTCCATTTCACTTTGGTTACACACGTACAATTACTTTTAGTTGAATACTCGATAAAAGTATGATTGCAATTTATATGTGATTTTTTAATCATGTGGTTTAGATATGATATGGGTGAAATTTTCTGTGGTCTTCAATCATCCTGTTACATCTTTATCAGTGTTGCTTTCCTCGTTATACCGCATAGTTTGAAATTATTATTGAACATATTCTGTTTATAAATATGTCTGAAGACACAATTTTTTTTAATTGTGAGTAAGATCCTCTATTACGAGAGAATGAGAAACGTTTTGTTGTTTCACCTATACAATACTCTGATTTATGGTCTATGTACAAGAAGGCCTTAGCTTCTTTTTGGGTTTCTGAAGAAGTTGATTTATTTAAAGACTTAAATGATTGGAATAATGAACTCAATGAAAATGAAAGATATTTTATTTCACATATATCAGCGTTTTTTGCTGCTTCTGATGGAATTATGAACGAAAATTTGATTGAGCGACTCAGTAGTGAAGTAAAAGTTACTGAAGCGCGCTATTTCTATGGAATTCAAATAGCCGTAGAGGATATACATTCTGAAATGTATAGATTGATACAAATATTAGGGATCCTGAAAGAAAACAGTTTGTTTTCAATGCTATTGAAACACTTCCATGTGTGTCAAAAAGAAAGCTGACTGGGCAATGAAGTGGATATCAAGTACTTCTACCTTTGGTGAAAGAATAGTTGCTTTTGCAGGGGCTGAAGGTATTCTCTTTTCCGGCAGCTTTGCATCCATATTTTGGTTAAAAGTCGGGGATTGATGCCAGGCCTGACTTTTAGCAATGAGTTAATTTCTAGAGATGAAGGACTACATTGTGACTTTGCATGTCTTCTATTTAACAAGTACATCGTTCAAAAACCAATTGAAACAAGAATTGTGGAAATAATGACAGATGCAGTTGTAATTGAGAAAGAGTTCTTGATTGATGCACTACCAATCACTGTATTAGGTATTAACTGTGATTTAATGTCACAATATATTGAATTCGTTGCTGCTAGACTTCTATCAGAATCAAATTGTAATTGCCTTCATGGAAATGATTTTTCCAGATGGGAAAAGAAACTTCTTTGGAAGAAGATTGGAGAATATCAAAAGTGTGGAGTGATGATATGGAAGACATAACATTCAGGACAAATGTTGATTTCTAAACCTCAAATTAAACAAAAATAATCATTTATATATGTATTTATTTATAAATAAATTGTATTACAAGTTGTAAAATAATAAAGTATTACATTATGTTATGATATGATGAAATTTTACTTACAATATTCCTTAGCTATTAGAATATACTCATATTAGAACATTCTATATCGAATATAGATAAATCAAATTTTGCCGTTTTTTCCAATTTATTTGTAAATTCATAATGAGCATAGTAATAATTATTTTTGAAAAATATATCAGGCCATCAGTGAACCTAAATGCACTAGTGACACCTAGTGGTAGTTCTGGAAACTTTTTATAAATATATGAATGTTCTTTAACAGCAAAGGTTCATTCATCTATCTCTGTACAGTGAGTATCACTATGAAATATATAAGTTTGGCCTGTATGAGAGGAAAATGCAGCTGACACGTTATTATACTTGAAATTGATATTGTTTTCCAGCTCCAATGTGGGAAATTTAACATTGTAAACATGATCAGCAAATATAACAAGATTTCCATTTGGTCGCTGGTAAACAGCAGATATACTTCCAATATTCAATTGATTGTGTCAGTTTTTTTGTTCTGCTGATCCGTCAGTTGGGGATTAATATTATGAACCTTGTCTATCTTTTCAAATTCGTCCAAGTATAAAACATCCGTCGCTATTTTATTACCGTTAAGAACGTCACTTTTATTACTTATATAACCTAATGCAGTGTGCTTAAATAGTTTATATCTATCAATGTTCCTTACTTTTGCTTACCATGTATCGAATTTAGATTCATGGGGCCAAATGTCAAAAATTTCTATTCCAAGTTTGTATTTGGCATCTGATCTTCCATTGATACTTTTCAAGTTCATTGAGACTTGCGTCATATCAGGTTCTGTCATATAGCAAATAACCTCGGTTTCCTCCGGAACTTCCACGTCATGACTGAGTGATAATTTAATTTTTTCCCTAATGGTTGATTCATAAAATGCTTGCGGTAGTTCGAAAGTTTCGTCACCGGAACTTTGATCTGCGGTGAAAGCAGATAATTGCGCGCTTTGTTCCAGATCTGTTTTATCCAAATTACAGCTACATCTTTTGAAGGAAATGTGTGTATGGCTTCCAAATTTGATAGTTTTGTTTTCTATATCAATTATGGCTTTATGTTGTATTAAGAATTGCATACCCAATATAACGTCACAGGGCAGATCTGGTATCACCAGGCTGGCTAAGTCTGTGGTCCACGCGTTCATTGTTAGAGGCGGTATAGTACTCCCCAGAACGGGTATTAAACGTCCGTCTGCAGTGCGGAGCATTTCAACCGCAGTCTGAATGCAGTCAAGGGTTTGATCAATACCTACTACGCTGTACACTGACCCTGTATCTACAATGATATCTACGGGTTGATTTCTCAACCTACCTACTACTGTCAGTATTTTTGGATTAATTTCATCATTGGACCCTGAATCTATATCATACACGACGCTATGGGCCTCGTTTAGCGTCGTGAGGCACCGTTTCCCTGTATATTAGTATTTCCACGCTGGATGTCCGGACAGTCTCTCATCATGTGACCTGGGCAGGTGCAGTGGTGACAGATTATTCTGCCGTCGGGTGTCCGCGATATTTGCTGAGAATAGGGCATTGAAAAAGAATCGCTTTTCCCGGAATTCGTATTAGTTTGCGGGGGTCCATTATTTGAATCTTGGAACCGTACGCGGTTCTGATTTTGTGGAGGCTGATTATTATTATTGTTATTATACCTAGGTGTATAATTTGGATAGCGTGGGGCTTGAACGTTATTATTAATATAGCGAGGCGCAAAATTTTGATACCGTGGGGGCTGATTCTAAAAACGTATAGGTTGACGTTCTCTACGTACTTCGGCTCTTAACTTTTGTGTGATCTTTTGCTGCATTTCTGACAACCGTCGCTCTAATTCGTCTCTTTTCATTGCGTTTGTCGCTTCTATTGCTGTTAACCGGTCACGAGCTGACTGTACAAGCGATTCAGTCTTGTAGATTTTATCTATTGCAGCTTTAAGAGCTCGCAGACTCCTAGGATCTCGTAATGCTAGCTTTTCTTGTATATCTGGTAGAAATCCTGCTTCGATCGTATTCTTAACTTGTTCTTCAGATAATTTGGCGCCTAGTCTATCATAGATGTCAAGCATTGCATAATAATATGCGCGCGGATCCTCGTCCCTGGCTCGCATACGATTCCGCCATGCGTCTTGTAACGATCTATCGTAACCACTCGAAAAGACTTCATTTTTGAATTCTCTAATTAGCATGTCATAAGTAGCGTTTGGATTTCTCACCGCATATCCTCGATACCATATGGCCGCTCGCCCTTCTAGATAAAAATTAAAATAACATAATTTCTCAGACGCTGCCCAGTTGTGCACATTTGTCGATTCTTCACGAATTTGTAAAAACTCGATTGCCGATAATTTACCTTGGGGTTGAATCGTTCTGTTTCGCATAATTTGGGTTGTATGCGTTCAGCAGCTACTTGCTCCGCCGCGATTGAGCCAATAGTTGGTTCTGCCCTTATTTGTTGCCAGAAATTATTGTACAATGACTCTAAGGGGAGCGGTGGTGCTGGTGGAATCGCTCTTCTAACTGTCGATGGATTTGGGAGATTTGCTAGAGGAAAATTTTCAGGTGTTGCTGGTGATAAGGGTTGGAAGCCTGGGTTGGGGTCAGGAGGAGGTGATCTTGCTAATGGCATAGCATGCTCGTTCACTGGTTGTTGTATTATACAAAGTAGATGGGCAGGTGTTACACGGAATCGGTATCGTTCAGCATTTGACATAACATTGTAAAAAGATTGGCTTTGTTAGGTGTTTAATCATTTAGCTGGTTGGGATTGTAAATTTTTTCATTTAAACCTCTACGCGGGGCCTCAACCAAATGTCACGTCCACAAAAGACTTGAGATAAGAAGTCTAGAATCACTCGCTTCATAATGGCTATTTCAGCACTCTTTAAGGTAGAACACTCGCACGTGAGTTAGAGCTGCGAATAAGGTGTCGTTGAGGTAGAGTTAAATGAACAGTAAACGAGTATTGGGTGTATAATGTTTATTAGCAAATTCATAATATAATTTTGATATACTACTTACATTGACAAGAAGAGTCGACCCATGTTGACTTGAATATTTCACACAAGAGTAATTTAAAGAGCTCAGACAGAATCGATACAGATAGTAGTCTTATGCTGATACTGATATTGGTTCCTCACCTTCCTTTAACCTTAAGTTTAATACCCTCATTCCTAACTTCCCCTTTCCCCTCTCAGTCACAAGAGATCTGGTTTCCCATAAATATGTTATTCATGACATGCGTAATTATAAATTAAGGGAATTTATAACAAACCGCCACCAGCCTTTTCCTGTCGATCATGACACTTCGCCATATAAGGTATCCGATAACAATATACTTAATCCGTGGTTATTTGAAACATTGTATGCTATATGATCAATGTGACAATTCTAATGAATGCATATTTATGAGATTACATTATCATTTATTATGTGCAACAAAAAATACTTTGCTCGGCTGTCAATTGCCCTGGTGAAAGATTGCGGTACTCGCGGTCTATCGGCCTTGATAAGCTAAAGCCTTTCTGTACCAATTGTGGTTAAGTTATTAGGGTATTAGCAAAGTTAGGAATTACACTATTAGGAGTTAGGAGTTCATGTCAGGCTTGCATATTGCCTTCGCTTATATATGGTGTCTACCATATTATTGATTATCGATCCATCAATTAGGTTACTGATTCACGAAAGTTAACGTGTATTTATACTAAGTGACTTGCAAGCGTGACAATATATTCTTGAACCATGAACTATTATTCTATTTATAATCTCATCATCAATATCCTATACTTCAATTATATAATAATCAAGAAAATCCTCAATGTCTTTATGATAGCACAACTCATCATTAATGAAAATATCAATATTTTTCTCACTTATTCTAAGCTCAATTCCATAATCTGAATCGAATAGTTCATCATCCGATTTATTCAATTTTAAACAATGATGTACGGCTAACGACAAAAAATTCTCCAACACTAGCATTGCCATACTCACCGATTCAAATTGGAAAAACTACGTAGCAGAAGCACTCATCTACACACACAATTTATATTAACAACTACCACTGACAACTGCGCAAACGCAAAACAATAAATGTATCACCCCCTTGCTACTACATTTCCAATGTGTTTGAAGACACCTCCTCTTCACACTGCCCTCTTCTCGCTGGGCCGCGTCTGAAGTAATACAGAATAATTCAACCAACCATGTTTATAGATTATCAATCACTTTTACCTTGCTCTGCTTGTTTTACCTGCTCCCAGGCCTGTTTTTTGCTTCTAAAAGTTTTTTGAGACGTAGAAACGACTCATAATTGGAATCGTCCCAGTTCTTGGCGGACACCACCGTTAAAAGCTCCTGCTGTACCTGAGGAACCTCGACCACCATCTTTTCAAATGTCCACTCGGCGTCTTGACTCATTGTACTGTAATAAGACAGGTATACCTCACACACTTAGAAACTTTGTATTCTTAACATAGTCCATGCAGATAACACTTGTAAAACTAGCAAACTTACCCTCCTATTCTGCAACTAGAAGGAAAACTATAACTGATAATATTTGCAGTAATATTCACAATGATACTCAGTGACGTCGCAGGTTACTGTAAGAAAGCTTTAAAATTGGAAAAATTCAAAGTAAAACCACATAATTTATACAAACTGTACTTCCCGGCACCGCCGCTGGCCCCGCTTCCAAAAGTCAACCACCAATTAGCGCAAGCCGGACGGCCAAAAACCACACACACACATACCTCTGGATTTCCATGCGTCAGCCATAGCCTTGAAGCTAACCACAAGTGATAAGCACTTCCCGTAAGCAGACCGGACGGCCGGAAACCACACACATCCGTCCAGATAAGACGTCCATTGAAATGCAGTCAAGATTACCTTGAAGCTAGACACAAGTGATAAGCATTTCCCGTAAGTAGACCGGACGGCCGGAAACCACACACATCCGTCTAGATTAGACGTCCGTTGAAATGCGGTCAAGATCACCTTGAAGCTAGCCAGAAGTGATAAGACTTCCGGCGCTCATCAACGCGTCAGGCCGTATGACCTTGAAAGTGAGCCAGAACAAGCCCTGTTATACTACTTACCTCACCTGTGGCAAGCGGGCGCTGCTTCGCCACAAGCTTACTTTCAGTGGCCTTGTAAGGGTCGTAGTACTCTTCGTTTCAGCTGTCCCAATTCTTCAAACATTCTTCCTCATATTTAAGCCACTGTCTTGTTAATTCATTTGTGGTGTCAAGAAAAAATGTTTCAAGAATTTCTCTCAAAACAACAACTCTTTTCGTACAAGCATTCGCCTCGGCCGCCATTTAGTTGCGTAATTCTTTATACCTCATTCGCTCTTTGGCGGTCCACTCTTTGTTGAGCTCTGTTTGGTCCGCCTTCAAAGATTTCTCTGTGGCAAGCGGACGCTGCCTCGCCACAAGTCCACTTTCGGTGGTCTTGTAAGGGTTGTAGGACTCTTCTTCACAGCTGTCCCAATTCTCCAAACATTCTTTTTCAAATTTTGGCCACTGCCTTGTTAATTTATCAGTGGTGTCTGGGAAAAATGTTTCAAGAATTTCTCTCAAAATAACTATTTTTTCCCTACAAGTATTTTCCTTGGCGGCCATCTTCTTACGTAATTCTGTACACCTCATTCGCTTTCTGTTTGTCCAGCCTTTTTTGACTCGCCTTAGAAGTGTAATGGGTCGTTCGATTGAAACACAACGAGTAAGACTACAAATGAAATTTTATTGAAAATAATATGTATTGGTATGAGCTATTTTTAGCTTCTGATTCTAACTGTCTCGATGTCGTATTCTAACTAACTATTTTTATCGCAATCTTCACTTTATAAAGCACATTTGTTGATTTACAGATATAGATTGATGGACATTGGTAATCTTGTGAAAATCAAGTGCCCAAAATAGTTTTAAACAAAAGGATAACAAATTTTCTCAGAATAGATAATTCAATCTATCCAACTTAAATACTTCAGAGTACAACTTATATCTAGTATTTGGATAATATGATGATGGTTACAATTACAACTTATTCTAAATAATATATATGAAAATAATGGATCTTTATTGTGAATATAACATAATAACGAGGTGGGTAGCAGGTACATTACAGCAGTGTTCTCTGTGGCAAGCGGATGCTGCCTTGCCACAAGCATACTTTGTTACAGCGTTTCCCATTGAACACAAATAATAAATGAACACAAACAGAAAGTTTTCACACATACATTTTCAATATATAGAAATCATACTTATGAACTAAACTAATTACAATAAAAACATCCTGCACGAATCTTAAAATATATAAAATTAATTCATAGTTGAAAAATAGATTGATGAATTAATATCTTCCTAGCGCCTGAATGTAATTAGAGGTGGAGGCTTTCCAAATAGTATTTCGAGGAGATATCTCTTCACTTCCCTGCACAAACTGCATTTGCAGGTGATATATAGCTATTTGTTTTTCCAGTGTCATTCACCCGTGCTCAATGATTTGATTAATTACTTCCCAACGATTGTTTTATATCAATATTCTTTTCTTCCTTCCGTTAAAAACTATTTATATATGTATCCGATTATGTTTTATGATTATACATTTATTAATCAAGTTAATTAACATCCACGAGTTGTTGTCTATAGCTGCTGCTGACTTAAATACTTCTACTTTTACAAATAATGTCCCAATAGTTTCAATTTTTTATCTACTACCTTGAACTCATTTAACTCTTGTATATCCGTATATACCTAATATGAACTTATCAGCTTATAATATTTTCTTTTAAACGAAACCAGTGCCAACTTGCACTTGATAATCCTTAGACGGTGATGGTGTCCACATCCCCTGAATAAACAAACATTTATTTCAAATACTACAGGCGTACTCAACACGTACCCTGAGGGTTAAAAAATAATCAATTATTCATGAATGTTAATGAACTTTCGATATATAAGATCTACCTCAATTATTGTTGTGCGAAAGGTCAGTGCTTACATTTTATTGACTGGAACAAAAAAAAACTTGAAAATGACCCGATCCTTAAAAATGATTTTATGTCTTCTGATAGTATGAATGCATGAATAACGACAATGTTCGTACAAGAACTCTTGAAATTCCTATCTAAAACAGTGTTATGATTTGATTCCTTTAATATTTAAAAGACAAATAAGATATAAATATTCTTCTGACTTATTCGGAAATGTTGAGTGTTATATGGTTCCATAATTGTATGATTATGATATTTTTTATTCAATTTTTGTAAAGGTTTTTAGAAGCAAATTATAACTAAAAGCAGGTAATGTACAGATGGAGTACTAAATCATATATATTGTAAATATGTAGTGAGTTATTGATTCTTATTACATTTTTGAATTTTGCTTGTTCAATTTTCTTGGTAACAGTGTCTTAAGAAATGATACGAACGTAGTCAGTTCTCTTGTTAATTTTTTTCATCTAATTTTTGTAAAGGCTGTTTTAAGAAGCTAATTTAAACTGAAAACAAGTAATATAGAGATGGAGTAATAAATCATACATATTGTTATTATATAGTATTTTAGATATATAAATGTTTTTGATTTGAATATTGGTATTATCAGTCTGAATCATCAATTTCTATTACATCTTGATTAGGTTGACTCAAATTTGGTATAAATAAATCAACTTCTAAGAAAAAAAAAACAGTATTTCAAATACAAAACAATAGAATCTATACTTGATATAACTTACGTAATATATATAATGTTCTTTTATTTTTAAATAGGAGGACTGTTTCTTCAACATTTGGTAAAGCTCCTATGAACATTAATTGTGCACCAATTTCTGGGTTCCCAATGATATATTCGTCAAAGTAAGTTTGTAACTATAAAAATTGTATTATTAGTTAATAAAATTGAAAAAATACATATGTTTGCGCTTCCCAATAGAAATAGAACGTGAACAAGTAAAGCTATAAAAAACTATATGTTATTAAATTCATTACGTATTATGTTTTGACTTACATAATGGGAGGGTTCATTACTTCTTTTCTACTCCAAAAATGAGTCTTAATTTCTTATATCAATAAAAATTATATGGACTTAAATAGTCAACTGCTATGTGAAAGACTGAATTTTGTTTCATTTCATTCGATGAATTCAACTAATCTGCTCAAGTATGAAGCAAAATACCGGAAATAAAAAAAAGTGATAAGTAATTTTTTACAGATTATGTATTAAGCTATTTTTTATACAGTTTGAGAGTTACAATAGTTACAAGTTGTAGATGAACACCAAGCATATAGTTGTGTTAAAAAAAAGTGGCAATAATTACTATCAAGATGACATAGAAACTCATACATTTCATTTGCAAGTTTGATATTATGTTCTTGTTATAGAATAATATAATGATAATAATTTGGCACTGAAGCAGAAATACTTGAAAAATTATTCACTAAATGTGAAGGCAATCAGTATCATTGAAGAAACTAGGTGAGCAATAACTACACACTGGCACCGTATTCCAATGATGTGGATTGGTTGGGACAAACCATAATCGATAAATATTAGTCATGTGGTTTTCATTGAAACAATGTGGCAGTATCTGGTCGTTACTCAGAAGTAGTATTTCATCTGAATGTATATTTTCAGAAGAAGTTGAATCGTTCCATTCTTCTTCAGTCTCTAAATTTACAGTATGGTTTACGGCTTTATGTATTCCATCAAGATTCTTGAACACATATGTAAAATAAGGAGCCATAATTTAATCTTAAACTTATTATTCTATAGTTATAGCTGAGAGAAACAAATGCTTATATTACTGTCTTTTTTTGTTATATAAAAGAAAGTATTAATTGGTTCCTTTGTTTGTTCTTCTGTTAATTCTCCAAATTTGGCAGAAAAATGATTTGAAACTTTCGGTTGACACCAGAAGCCTTGTTCCATAGCGAGTATTGATGATTTGGGTATTCAAAATTTCAAACATTTTTGTTTCTTCTAGACTGTTTAGATGTATTGTCGGTTTGACATAATCTGCAGATCCAAGTTCATCAAAAAAGATAGGTCAGTCATTTTTTGCTCTATTTAGAGTATTTTTATGTTAATTAAAAAAAGGTTTGTCTAAGAAAAAATTCATCAAAAACTCACGCTTCAAAAATGTAAACTTCTAGAAGTTTTTCTTCTGTAACTTGAAGTTATTCACTCAACACTTTATTGTTAACTGAGTTATACATAATTACAATTCCTATATTCATATTAAATTTCACATGTATTTATGATCAAAGTACGATAATAATTCCCTGCTTATTCGGAGGATGTTTTTTTTTTTTTTTTTTGATTAAAAATTGAATGAGAGATAATAGTTTTGTACCTAAAATGATAATAATAAAACAAGGAAGTACTTCTTTTTACTTAAACGAATTCCATATGATTGAAATATGTACCAGATACTTATTTCCTTTGCTAAGAAGAGATGACTGGAATGATAGGAATTTTTTGGATAACGACTTCCTACTTGATATCAGGAGCAGGAAATATGGTTCTCTGGTCTTTGGCAGCGATACAAAGCCTCCATGGGCTACTGAGGTCGGCTTCATTCAGATCGGCCGGATCCCAGTAATGCCGATGAAGTCTCCCGTCTTTTATCATGAAATCGGGGAAGAGTTTGGGATTAGCTTGCACGTCCTGCAATTTACGTTGGCACCAGGATCTAGGAGCTTCTTCTGTAACACACAAATCTTCTTCTTTGGCGTCGGAGGTGGGTTGTCGGGACAAAATATCTGCAACTTTATTTAATGACATTTTTCTGTACTGGATTTCGTATTCAAATTGTTGAAGTTCAAAGGCCCATCTCGCCAGATGACCTGTCAGCTCTTCTAAAGAGCTCAGCCATTTCAATGATTGATGGTCGGTTATAATTTGAAATTTAAAACCCTGTAAGTAGGGTTTCATCTTACTGATAGCTAAACATTCTTTCTCCGTCACAGAATAATCTTTCTCTGCTGGATGCAATGATCGGCTGGCATATGCGATGACATGCTCTCCTCCATCATCATTTTGAATCAGGGCGACCCCTAGGCCAGTTTCTGATGCGTCTGTCTTAAGACTGAAAGATTTATTGAAATCCGGACAAGCTAAAACAGGAGCTGATATAAGAGCTTGTTCCAATTTGTTGAAAGCTTCTCCGTGCGCTTCCTTCCACGCCCACCGTTGGTGTTTCTTCAATAATGAATTCAATGGATGTGCAATTTTTGTGAAATTTTCAATAAATCTGCTGCACCATGAAGCGGTACCTGAGAATCTTCTTATCTCCCTCCTATTCTTAGGCAGTTTGATCTCTTGAATTGCCCGGATTTTATCGGGATCTGTTTGGATGCCTCCGTTTGTGACGACGTGTCCCAAATATTTGATCGATTTTTCCGCAAATCTACATTTTTTTGGGTTTCTCTTCAAATTGGCCTTCTTCAACCTCATGAAAACTTCTTGTAAATTCTGGAGGTGCTCTTCCAAAGTGTTCCCTAAAACGATGATGTCATCCAGGTAGCAGAAAGCTTTCGTGGCCATATCTGGACCTATTATTCGATCGAGTAAACGATGGAAAGTCGCTGGTGCAGAGTGTAGACCAAAAGGCATCACCCGGAATTGAAATAATCCACGATTCGGAACTGTAAAAGTAGTCAACGGTTTGCTGTCTTTAGTTAAAGGAATCTGCCAATATCCCTGTTTGAGATCAATTGCCGAGAAATATTCTGACTTTTTCAGATTATCCAGAATGAAATGTATTTGAGGTAATGGATACGCATCCTTGATGGTTACTTTATTCACTTCTCGGAAGTCGATGCAAAATCTATATTCGCTATTTCCTTTGGATATTACCACGACTGTTGAACTCCATGGACTGTTTGAGAGCTCAATTACTACATCTTCTAACATCTTGTCTACCTCCTTTGATACCACTTGCTTCATCTTTGGATTCAATGGTCGAAATCGTTGTTTGATGGGTGGACTCACCACATCCCTCACTCGAATTTTATGATACGCTTTTGTGGTAGGACCACGCATTTTTTCAAGATGACTGAGCTCCTCGCTTAAGAATGAATTTAATATTCCCTCTTCTGTTTTGGATGTAAACAATAACTGACTTGGTTTCTGGTGAAGAAATCCAATTTCGTTGGTGGATAAATCAATCTTAATTTTTAATTTTCTGGGGGTGTCCATTCCCAAAAGAATGTCCGCTGTGGGATTCTGCATTTTTCCCGCTTGAAACTCAACCTTTTTCTGAATGATTTCCGCCATAATTTCATACATTCCTTCCACCTCCACTGTACTACCATCTCCCAGAATTACCTCCACTCTTTTCGTTTAATTTTTCACGATTTTATCTGGTGAACAATGCCTTATCATCTCTGGATGTACGTATGAACTGGTTGAACCCGTGTCGACTAAAGCGTCATAAGCTTTATTCCCAATCTTGACTTTCAAAAAGGGTCGATTTTCTCTGGTTGATTTTCTCAATCTGGAGGACTCAAGTACTTTAGACGGGACGTGCCTCACTTTCGGCCCGTCGTCTCCTAGTTTTCCGACAATTTGGGACAGTTATTTGCATAATGTCCATCTTCTCCACACTTTTAACAAATCGGATTGGATTTGGGTTTGTTACCTCCTGCAACCCTCTGTTGCATCCGAGGAGGATCAAATTTTTGGCCTTGAATTTTTCATTTTTATTCTGACCAATTTCCTCGCGATTCTTGAGTGAAATTTGTTGGCTAGATCGCTTTCTTTTCTTCCACCTTTAATTTCTCAAACTCATCTGTTTCTTGTATCAAATCGTCTATACTCTTTAACAAACTCCTGCGGATGTATTGCTTATACTCTGTTCGCAAATTTGTGTACATGCGGAAAAGAATCTTTTCAGAGGTAAATCCTCCATACCTGCGCATCATGGTCTGCAACTCAATGATAAATTCTTTGGCATTTTCATCTAATTTTTGTTTCCGATTACTAATATTCTCTTCCAAATCCAAAAGATAATCTTTAGGCACAAAGAAAGCCTCGAATTTCTGTAGGAAACCTTCTCACGTTTTAAATTCCTGTTTGTTATTGCGATACCACAAGAGAGCATTGTCCCGTAACAATTCCGGTAGAGCAGTTAAAAGTTGAGAATTGGTAAAGCCATATGATTATTGTAATTAATCCAATCGCTCAAGAAATGCCATCGCGTCAGTTTTCCCGTTGGGAACATGGCTTAATCGATGTATAATTTCGCCTATTGGAGGATTCAGATTTTCCTCCTTGCGCACGTATAGATTTTTCCCGGAATCTTTACTTAATTCTTCCACGACACTCTCTTCCTCAGAGATATCAATTTCAGGCCCATTCACAAAATACTCTCTCAATCTATTTTTCAATTCCGTAACTCTGCCATCCGTCCTTAAACCAAATTTCTTTTATTCAAATTCTAGTTGTTTCTTTGTTAGTTCATCAATAAAACTAAAATGATCATTATTTTGTACTGCAGTACCTTGCTTTGTTTTTCTACCCATTTCTGTGTTTCAATTCGAATATTATCTACTTTTCAATAGTCCCTGCTCGGGCGCATAATTATATATTGCTTTGATCAAACTAAATTCTTAAAACTCATTCTGTGGTTTTATTTTAGGGAGAATATTTTTACATTTCAGAACCGAACTTCCTTTGATGAAAGTTCCAGAGTTTTGTTTCTGTTGAAATGAAAAAATATCCTGGCGCCCGAGCATATAAAACCTCATGTGAGTAAGTGAGGTGGTAAAGTTTGAGTAATGTATAAATTGTAATTATTTATTTGCCCAAATATAGACGCTTTATTATTACCCACTCTATATTTAACATACATGAGCTATAAATCATAACCTATACTATATAATATATTTATTCTCTCTAACTATGGAAACCTCTACGTCTCTTACGTCTGTAAGAAACTTTTCATTATAATATGTATGCTCTATGAATGATTCTCAAAAAATAGAACTATTACGAATTAAGTATTTGAATATACCCATTTTTACATCAAATCCCAATCAAAATTTGCTAACTACTATATTTTGCACCAATCTCAATTCGATTTGCGATAACCTTGAAGCTTGTCACAAAAGATAAATCTTTCTGCAGAACATTTAACAACGGATGTGTTCCTATCAATTTTATTGTTATCAAACGGATACATCCTGTATTCATATATATACAATTATATCTTTGTTATAATAATTATTTGCGTCAATCTGAGTACACATGTACTTCAAAAACTTATAAACCAAATTCATATGTAAACGCTACTTAGTGGTGTGTTATGTCACAAGAATCCTTTAACACACCACAAAATCTTCCAGATGTCCTACATTTTTCTTGCAACTTTTAGCTACTCATTTACAGAGGGCAGCATCAGCGCGCTCCTTTCCATATCTTATCTCGCTACCCAGAACAACTTAAGGCCATCTTATCATTTCTTGAAACTTTCTTATCATTTCTCAAGACGTTGACCAAAAAACCTCAAAACGTTCCCATCATTTATCAAGAAGTTTACCAAGAAAACTCAAGACGTTCTTATCATTTCTTAAGACGTTCTTATCACTTATGACCTTGAGATTGCGCCAGAAACCCCATCTTATACCTACTACTGTACCTTGGGAGTATTAATATGTAGAATAATATTTGTAATTCATGATGTATAAAACATAAGATGATGAATTATTGTGACTATTTGTTTCTATGTACTTGCTAGCTATTCCTTAATTAGGAAAAAAATATTCTCTCTACTTTTGTGTCAATTGCTGGAAAGTAAAAAAATCGGGTATGGAATATATATGTATGTATATATATATATATACATATATATATATATATATATATATATATATATATATATATATATATATATATATATATATATATATATACAGGGTGTAACAGAAATAAGTACATTAATTTTAACCAGTAATAGATCTCGTCAAATGTAACAACTTTTCCGAATACATTTTGTCTGTAAGCTCCTTAGATATCGAGTTAAAATTCATTGAAGTTTAGTCAAAAATTTCACTGTGCGCCCATGGATGATTCTGAATGTTTGACATTTGCTAGAACAATGACAGATGTCAATAAGAATAAGCACCTAATTTGCAAATTTGAACAGTCGTCGGGCAGGTTCTGTAAATTGTACATGGGATTACGCCCTAATGACTTATTTATTGAACTGAAGAATTAGGCTATAGTGTCTTTGTGCTTCAATAATGTTTTCCACTGCTTACAACTGTTATGAAATTTTCATGACATATTAAATTGAAGAATTCAACTGTAGTGTCCTTGTGCTTCAATAATATTTTTTCACTGCTTATAACTGTTATGAAATTATCATGACATATCACTAAGCTGGAAAACTAAGAGAATTTTGGCAATACATACTTTTGCTTACTGTCTTTAGGTTAGATTTACCATTGATTTACCGTTGAAATCAATTCTCCAAGATAACAGTCTTATTTATACCTCAGTGTCTTCTAAATTAATTTATACTCTAACAGAATATCAAGAAGATTATGAATGATCTTGCTTTTATTATGTATTACTGATGTAACACTCAGAACATCTCACATGACGAAGGTCATTGAACTCACAGCAATCAGCAAAAAAGAGATTTCAGGAAAAAGTTATTAAGAAATATTGTTACACTTGATGAGTCCTATAACTGGTTAAATTTAATGTACTTATTTCTGTTACACCCTGTATATATATATATATATATATATATATATATATATATATATATATCGATATAGCAAACAACTATATATATATATATATATATATATATATATATATATATATATATATATATATATATATATATATATATATATATATATATATATATATATATATATATATATATATATATATATATATATATATATATATATATATATATATATATATATATATAGTTGTTTGCTATATCGATATATATATATATATATATATATATATATATATATATATATATACAGGGTGTAACAGAAATAAGTACATTAAATTTGATATTAAATTTGATATATATATATATATATATATATATATATATATATATATATATATATATATATATATATATATATATATATATATATATATATATATATATATATATATATATATATATATATATATATATATATATATATATATATATATATATATATATATATATATATATATATATATATATATATATATATATATATATATATATATATATATATATATATATATATATATATATATATATATATATATATATATATATATATATATATATATATATATATATATATATATATATATATATATATATATATATATATATATATATATATAGTTGTTTGCTATATCGAAATGAGGTCAGACGTTCTGAGATCATTTTAAAATTTTGCTATAATCTCTTTTATTGTGTTCATTGTAGATGTAATGGTCTATAACAAGCACTAGATTATGTAAAATATTGAAATAAACTGAGATATTCGCATGAAAACTTTGCTATAAAAGTTCATCCATTTGAGGTCAGTATCCGCCGGTAACGTAGATAATTGTTTTTCACATTATCAACATGATGGTAGAATGGTTCGAGTCCTTGCTTATGGTAATTCAAGCAGGAATATCTCAAATCAAATATTTATTGACAATAATTAGAAGCATACTATGTATATATAAGTTGTACAAAACTCCACGATGTTCAAATATTCAGAAATGCACTATTGAAGTGATTTTATCCCTATTTTGTAATAATAATCACGACAAACAAGTGTTGCAATTTATTGTCTAAAACATATTGATATTCTCATGGTGCATCTCTCATGCCCATTATTATAAAGAACAAACTAAATTTATTTCCAAAGTAAATTCATTCCATTCAACAAGTTCTAATCAAATTATTATTCTTTATGACGGTAAAAGCATTGCTGTCAAAAAATAGACTGTCATTTCATAGAATAAATTTTATTCAATTGAAAGTAAATTTATTTGTCCTTCATAATATTGGGCAAAAGCATTTCAGAATGTTCAAATCAATACAATAATATCAATTCGGAACTATCTTTTTACTATTTGGAGGATTTTATTGAAGAGGATTTATCTAATCGATTTTACTTCAATCCTACAACTATGTAAATACAATGAGAATAGATATTTGTAGGTGAATAATGTACACACTAAATATGGTTGACTTGATATTTTATTTTCATATTTTATATTTTATATTGTATTTTATTATATATAATTTATCAAGGAATGAGAATATCGAAATATATAAACTTCTTACTATCTACTTTTGATTCAACACATAGTAATACAGAAACTAATAAGAAACACTTGATGTGAGTTCAATAACATTCATAATAATGGGCCGTGTCAAGTGTAAAATTCAAGCTCAACAATGAGCTGTATTCAATATCCGTGGATACAGAATATACTAATTGTATCCAGGAATTGAGCACAGCTCTAACTTGAGCCTGAATTGTGCAACCGGACTTACTGCCAAAACTGCGGTTGTTTCAAATTGGTTGATAACGCTTAATGGAACAATATAAAAATCTATATTCAACATTTTGCTCACCCTTCATATATTTTAAAACGAGACTATTTGTCTCAAACTCAACTTAGAACTAATTGAGCTGAAATGAATGAAGAACTGGTCCAATGTAAAATTCAAGCAGAACTATGAGCTGAGATCAATATATGTGGATACAAATTGTAACAATTGTCTCCAGGAGTACTGAGCACAGTTCAAAGTTGAACATAAATTGCACAGTTGAAGCATGATTTAGAACTTAGTACTATGAATATGGCAATAGTTGCTAAAATAATTGATTGTATGGAAATTTAGCTAAGTTTGGAGTCATGTTTGAACTGTGCAACCGGATTTACTTCAAACACCGTCATTGTCTTAAGATTAGCAAATTATTTATGCTAAGGTACTATTTGAAACAGAATGGAAATAAATTATAAAATGCTACAAGTGAGGAACTACCACAATATACTAGACTGGGAGCTGGCAACGTATTCACTTACAGGTTTTCCGCATATTGCGTGAAAATATTTTACATCAAATCCACTGAAAATAAAACTGAATATTTGGTTGCCTGAACCGTTTTCTTGTGAGGGAGCAGAACTTCTTTATTATTTTGGAGCTCCATGTTTAACAAATCTGCTTTTAGAATATTCATATTAGTCATAATATTGATACATTAAAAAAATTGATTTCGGCAATATACTGGAAAACTTAGAATTTGCATAATATAATGTGATCTCTATGTAAAATACAAGAATGTTAGAGCAGAGTAAATAAAAACGTTGCCAGCTCGTAGACTATTATTATTGCGTTGAATTCGGGATGAACCGGGGAGGCAGGTAGCGCCATCCCCTCCCTTAATGGAACAATATAAAAAATCTATATTCAACATTTTGTTCACCCTTCATATATTTTAATACAAGACTATTTGTTTCAAACTCAACTTAGAACTGATTGAGCTGAAATGAATGAAGAACTGGTCCAGTGTAAAATTCAAGCAGAACTATGAGCTGAGATTAATATCTGTGGATACAAATTGTGAAAAATGTTTCCAGGAGTACTGAGCACAGTTCAAAGTTGAACATAAATTGCACAGTTGAAGCATGATTTGGAACTCAGTTCAATAAATATGGAAATAGTTGCTAAAATACCTGTTTCTATAGAAGTTTAGCTGAGTTTGGAGTCATGTTTGAACTGTGCAACCGAACTTACTACAAACACCGTCATTGTCTCAGGATTAGCAAATTATTTATGCTAAGGTATTATTTGATACAGAATGGAAATAAATTATAAAAAGCAACGAATGAAGAACTACCGCAATATACTAGACTGGGAGCTGACAACATATTCATTCACAGGTTTTCAGCATATTTCTCAAAAATATTACATAATATTCACTCGTAAAACTCCATATATATCAAATCCACTTTGAGAATATATATTTTAGTCAGAGAATAAATTCATTTTGAAGAATCATCATATTCAGTTATAAATGAAATTAGCGCAATATAGTAGAAAGCTTGAAATTTGCATAACAAAGTGATAATGATGTAAAATGTAAAACATGTCAAAATACAGTAAATGAAAACGTTGCCAGCTCGTAGACTATTATATTTGCGTTGAATTCGGGACGATCTGGGGAGGCAGGTAGCGCCATCCCCCTTTCCAATGAAATAATATTGAAAATTCATATTTAATATTTTAATATGAAAAATACGTGATTCGGAGAGAATAAAACGTAGATAGAACCAGAAAATACTGTTAAATTGAAAAAAAAGTTCGAAACACTCGAATAATATTGAAAACAGTATAATGCGAAATAGAAGAAATCCGGAATATATTATTCTTATTATTAAAGGTCTTGCATAATCTCTTGTGTATTCATAAGATCTATATGTAGCCAAAAATGAAATATTTCGCCTCACACCAGATATCAACTTGTTTAGGTTATAAAAAAAAATACAATATGTCGGACTCGAATGTGATGAGCCTGTAGGTATATATCTTGAAACGAAACTGCTTGTCTCACACTCAACTTAAAATCAATCAAGTTGAAATGAGCCAATGTTTATATGAAAATTTGGAAGAGGTAATTTGAATTCTCACACCAGATATCAATTTGTTAATGTTGTAAAAAGGATACAATATACCGAAATAGGAAGTGATTACCGTGTGAATAATTTGGAACGAGATAATTTGTCTCAAATTCAATTTGAAATTAATCAAGTTGAAATGAACTAGTATTTATATGAAAATTTGGAATAGATCATTTTAGCTCTTACAGTAGATATCGAATTGTTTATGTTATAAGGAAAATCCAATATGTCGAAATGAAAAGAGATTACCCTGTGAGAAGTTTGAAAAGATATTATTTGTCTCAAATTAAACTCAAAGCTAATTGAGTTGAAATGAGCTGGTATTTACATGAAAGTTTTAGAAAATATAATTTGCACTCTCACACCGGCTATCAACTTGTTTATGTTATAAAAACGATACAATGTGCTAAACTGGAAAGTAATTATTCTGTATAAGTATATTTCAAAACGAAACTATTTGTCTCGAATTCAACTTAAAATTGATTAAGTTAGAATGAGCCAATGTTTGTATGGAAGATTTGAAGTGAAATATCAACTCTCACACTGAATATAATCATGTTTATGTTATAAAAGAAAATATAATATTCAAATTTCCAACAGATTCAAGAGTTTCTCTTTCGAATATTGAATAATTCTGAATAACTTGTTAATCGGTTTTAATAATACTATGATCCTGAAAATATTGATTCTCTGCAACATAAAGATGCTGATAGAGACCAGAAACATATTGTACCATCAATATAACCCAATGAACATAAAAACCTAAGGTAAGGCAAATTTTTCAACATGATATTGTGATAAAAACCTAATCTGATGTGTGATCTTTTTCATTTTTTGTTTTCCGTATTTGATTGTTAATGTATGCTTTAATCATACTATTCGATCTAGATTGAAGTACAGGATAATTTAGTTTAACTTTTTGACAATATTCCAATGTAGGAAGTACTTCTCTCTTCAAATACGTGGCAAATTCTTTCCTTATAACTCGTTTCTCTGGAGTGGACCAAGTTTTCTTGGGTGCAATCCTATGTCTGTACCCTGAAAGAGAAATGAAGATAAATAATCGATCTGATACTTGTATGAGATCAATTTTGAGTTCACTCAATTTTTACAAATCGGTCGTCCGCGCAATCGTTCACCCTCAATCCTCTTACATGAATATTTTTCAAAAATTTTTCATTCAACATTCGTTTCACATAACCAAACTAATGTTACTGATTCGTTTCGACTCTTCCAACCACATTCTTTTCAATATTACAATTCTCATACACCAGTTTATTCTACTTTCGATCTCTTCTTGTATTCCTACAGACACCACATGAAAATCTCATTCTCTTAACAGTAATACGCCGTTCATGCTTCTGTAATTACGCCCAGCATTCACTCCCTATGTGACATTGATAAATTAAAAATCAGAGACAATTTTAAATGAAATTATAACAAACCGTCTTGCGATGTGAGGGAATTCGTTTTCCGAAATATCTTGTTGGTTGTTGTATGAGCTCTCCGAAATATTTTGTTAGATTTTGTAGGGGTTCTGTATATATCTGGAAAAAACGATAGATATGATTATCTCTGAAAATCTATTTCTTCAGGAATAACTATCAGTGGCTGCCTTAGGAGGGAGGATAAGAGGCTCTGCGCGCATACGAGACGCCTAGATTCACCAACCACTGCGATTAAATAATAAATTTCAGATGATACGATATTTTGATTAGCGCCCATTTTAGATTGAGACTATTGCAATAAAATTTTATTCAGAATCGCAGATACAGTACTAGTTAATGATAAGAAATATAGGAGGCTGAGCACTCAGATTGCTATTAACTATTGTGAACATATACCTTGATGATTATTCGAATCTTCATCTCGATCTTCACTGGTGTTTTGTATGACCTCAGGACGAATATGCTTCTCAATTGTATTTTCGTTGAATGCTTCCAATATTGTGGATAATTTTGTAACTTCTCTTGTCTTATCTACTTTCTTATAATTTTCGTTATGAACTGACATACTATGACCCATAAAGTTTGAAAGGTTGAAGGTATCATTCTCAGACAGGTCCAAAGCTTGAGTTACGGTTGCAAACTGTTTTCTTAAAAATGTTCCTCTCAGAGATAGTGGGTTTCTAGCACCACATTTATTTGAAGCTTCCCGAATAATTTGTCCAGCAAAAAAATGAGATAATACTCCTGCCCTATTACCAAATACGTATGGATTTTTTTCCGACACACCAGCATTTTTTCTATGTTTCAAAATCATATTTATAAATTTGATTATTTCTTCAGAGAGTAACATTGGCACAGAACGTCCCCATTTTCCACGTATTTCAATCCTATGGTACAATTCACTTTGTTTTTTTTCTGTATCTGATAATAGATTATATAGATCTGAGTCTTTTGACACTTGGGACTTGGTTTCATAGTTTCTAATTGTTAGACGTTGGCTTTCCCCAATTCGACGTCTATTGAAAATCATAAGTAAGACTAAAGTATTTTGAGCAAGACTTCGCCAACTTGCATAATCATACGTTACTAATAAGTTTTCATAAGCATCTATTGCATGTTTTTGTAAATAATTTCGTAATTTAAAAATATCCTCATTTATTGGGATATTCGACAATTTATCTAATTTATTCGACAATAAATTAGCATGTCCCACAGACGTCAAAAGTTCGGTAAAATTTTGTTTTATTAAATATTTAAAAGTTTCCAAGTCTTGTTTTTTCTCATTATTTTTCTCTGAAATATATTTTATAAGTAAAGTATCACAACAGTTAGTTAAAATACCGCCAATTTGTAGAGCTAGAGCAGGAATTTTGAATTTTCTTTCGGTTGGATTGAAACCAGCAATAACGTAAACAGCAGTAACAATATCATGCATTTTGTCGGGCATCAAACAGTCTTTGAAAGATTTTATTTCTGGGTTTCGTTTCATAGCAAGAAATAAACGAGCTAGTGTGCGAATATGCGATCTAATTTTGTTATCCATGTGAGGTAGAAGAATATATTTGGAACATAATCTAGCACCATGCAATAAAAGTGTTTCGTCTTGTTTTATAACACGAGTCAATTCATCATATTTCCCTTTCCTCAATAATTTAAATATCAGCTGTAGGTGAGATGGCACGTGTGGTTCAATTAATAATTTTGATTGTTCTTTTATTTTTGATAGATTTTGAATACTTCCTGTACAATACTGGTTATGTCGTAATAAATATGAAGTCCTGTAATGAGCACGACAGTTTGGACATGGTAGAAAGTCACTTACTTTTCGTTTCAATAATGAATTTGGACGATGTGGAACTAACAGATCACCTTCGTTATATTTGTTGCTCGTATTGTAAAAAAATTGAGCAGATTTTCTAATTTCCTCAATCAACAATTTTCTTTCTTTGCTTTTTACTGGATATGAGAGAATTTTTTGAACGCTTTCTTCATTTTTATGCCGACCGGTAATATGACGAGCAAATTTTTGCACTTTGCGTTTGCAAAATGGACAGAAAAAGTCTTTGATTGTCCAATTGGAATTTACAGATGGAGCAACATAATAAGGACGTGAAGTAGATGAACAACCTGCTTCACTATAGTCTGAATCTAATTGTGATATTGAGTCATTTGTGGAATTTTGAGATTCGAGACCGAGATAATCTTCATCAATGGTTTGAAATAATTTTTTCACAACTTTAGGTTTGGTAAGCACATTTGTAGCTATGTCTTTAGCCGTAATTTCAGATTCCAAATTTTCCTCGGTATGAACACTACAATCTGAAAAATGTTAACTCATGAAGATACTGTATAAAGATAATATGATTATCAGTGGCGGCGTCAAGTTGTTTTTACCAAGGTTCCAGCCATTAAAATATTGTGACAAGCCATTTTGAAGTTTTCATGAGAATAATCACGATTTGGAAAAGAATGTTATTCCATATTGTGACTGAATCAAAATGAGTATATCTTATCTAGATATCCCATTTTTGTGTGATTATTCAATTTCAAAAATCATACATTTTTCAACATTTCATAAATTTAATCAACGCGATGCGCAAAAATGGAACTTCCAATAGGAAAACAGAGTGCAGATTCCATGTAAGCATATTTCCATTTAAAATCGATTTTGCGAAAAAGACTCGATAAAATTTGAATGAACGAGTAAAAAAATACATAGCTACAGATCACATGATATATATTTCCTGTGTACATTATCAAGTAGCTATAGTGAGAAATGGAGTTCGAATTTGATATATGAGTACAAAAAATTTCAAATTTCGGGAAAAATCCTTTCTAGATTATTTACTGACAATATGACTGAAATTCATTAAGTGTAGCGCCGCCACTGAATTGATTGTTATCAATAATTGTGCATATTTACTTGATTCATCACCAGAAGATTCATAATTAAAAGCAATATCACGTAGGCCGCCAATATCTTTTGACAAAATTTATTATTATTGAAAATATAAGAGGTGAAGATTTTAAATATGCGTACCTAATGAGCTGTTTGTTTCCTCTGCTATTTGTTGAAAATTATTAGAATTAACCGTAGAAAAATCTTCAAGAACAATAGACCCTATATTTTTTGAATTTTCATCAAAATTGATGGAAGTGCTGTTATTCCAAGTTTCAGAAATAGGATGTAGTACTGGAGTATTTCTAGGATCATCTACATCACTTCCATCTAATTTATTGTCTATGCTGTTCTTCAATTTGCAATCTGCTATATTCACACAAGAATTAAAATTCAATTATAAACTGTTTGTAAGGGCAGAAAAGTAGTACACAATTTTTTCAAAGATTAAATTAGAATTATTCTCAAAAATATCCTTTTGCTTTTGTGATTGACTAGTATATAAATCCACCCTAAGATCATGAATCCCAATTTTTATTTTGATATTAGCAGACTCTTGAATTTTAAAAACGATTTCAAAAGATCTCATGTGAGTTGAATAATAAATATTGGAAAAATATACTTCGAATTGTTACAATTGGAAAATACTTGACTTCATATTTGCTTTCTGTGATTAATCATTCAAAAAGTGTGAGTGCGATGAAATAATAATGTAAATATTATTCTTGAGACTATTGCGCTTCACTTTTGAAATCAAAACAATCTGATGTGATAAATACGTTCAGCAAATAATTTGAGATATGGGTATCCATTAACACTTGTTTAAAAAGTTGTTTTTGACATATTTTTATCTACTTAAAACCACTGACTTATTCTGTTAGATAACAAAGTAATAGCGTGAAATACGTACCAAAATTTTCCAATAAAACTGCTGGTTGATATTGTGCAATGAATAATTTGCAAGATGTGAAACTGCCAGTATGGACAATATAAGCTGCTTGCCGGCAACCTTTATCGAGGAAGTATTTTTTATTACGTCTTCTTAGGTACTTAGATTCTTTTACTTGTAATTTTTTTATGTTGGAATGGATAACAGACCATTTGAACCTGAAATCTTATAGTTAGTACATACATTGATTTTCAAATTCTGCTTTACTTACAATTTCTTCGGTGAAGATGATCGCACAGACTTCATATTAGGTACTTCTCATATATGAAGGGCAAGCAAAAAACATGATGATTGTATTATAAAGAACAGGGTGCTGCAAGTTTGAAACATAATTACACTGAAAAAAGCAGAATAAGTATATTTTCCTACCTTAACATGAGGTAAATCCCAACAACTTCATTTTGTTGTTCAAGGAATCTTGAATTATCCACCATTTATGGTGTATAATCTCACCTCTTTAAAATGCACCACTATCATACAATTTCTCTATTCCCATACTTTTGCTGTGAAGTAGAACTTTTTTGAGATGAGATTATGCACCATAATTGGTGGAATTTTGGCGCGCACTCACACACAGCACAGCACAACAGAAGCTGAATGGATGGAGGACAAAGAGCTGCCGTCGCTCAGTTTTGTTGATATAATGTTTATTATTGTTTACAATTAACCAGTAGCGTTACAACACAGGCTCCTGACACATTTTCATGATAAGGACTTATACGGAATAGAATTATGTTTCGCAAACTTTACTATTACTACAAGAAAAGTGATAAATTTAGCTGGAACACAATCACTACAGAAATTAATTCAGATCTTGATATTTTTTTTGTGAAACACTATTATTTAGAGAAAAATAAGGTTAGATACAATACAACATAATCCATATGCATAGTATGACAAACTTTGACAAGTTCGTCTGGACTGAAAATTACAAAATTATAATAGCTCAAATTTGATTTTCAGAAAGTAAAATTTCTGAAAAAAATCAAAAAAAGAGATCATATGTATATTCAGCAGATGTTGATGACTATCAATATTCTGTATACATTGTTACGTTTATTTCTTACATATTTTTGTAACAAAATCCGGATAAATATACTTCAATCATTATTGTCATTCAAAATAGTATCTATATACTAATGATATAATATGATGACTGATCTCAAACAAACTTACTTGACGTTTGAGATTTGGAGGCTTCATGCCAAAATATTTACGAATCAAAAATGTCTAGGTAAGATATTAAATACAAGCCAAGGTTCTAAATTGTGCACTATTATGGATTTTGGATGCACAAAGTACAATATATATAGTGGTTTTAGGGAAAAAGAACAAAATCTCATACATGATACCCTGAGATTTGGACCATCCAAAGAAGTTTTGAACAACAAAAAATAAAATTCAGGTTGCTAATACTCCTGAAAAAAGCAGTGGGACCAGTTTGTTTTTCAATGCGAACTGGTCAACAAATTTTTGATTCCACGACCAATCGGTTTCAGATATAAAAAGGTGAATAGAGAAAATTAGTTCGAAGCATGTAATATAACGTCAAGAATGAGAATAAAAATTGAGCTAGGCACAACAATTTCACGTATAGCTGGACTTTTCTGTGCCTTTCCAGTACACTTCTCTCCATTTTGTTAAACTGTTTGGATTTAAATATGTATCTAATGCAGTTTTCTGTAAATATTTCATCCATAGTTCTGATCAAATCACTTGAAATAGTCTTAAAAATCATGTTTGGTCATTAAATGGCGTTTATAATAATTAGAATATCTTTACTAAAAGTCCGACCATAAGATAATAATGTATCGGCAATCGACGCATCGTCAAGATAGGAAGAATCGCGCGAACTACGTATTCAATATTCAAATCGTACACTGTTTAGCCAACATTTTGGATTGAAATTCACGAAGAGGACATAATTGTACAGTTGTTCATTCTAAAATAATATTTATCTTCCTATGAGACAACTACGGCATTTTTTATAAAGTAGGTAACTACGATCAACTACCTAAAATGAATTCATCCCGTATTCAGTTGTCATGGTAATATTTGTTCATTCTACTCCAATCTTTTAGGAGTCTTGATCATTTTAGATCAGTGTAGGACTAAACTTATACTTACGTCTCTGAAATAAGGGATTAAATTTGTCTCTCACTTCTGGTAATGCGAGAAATGTATTTACTGCTAGAATAGATGAATTAACTTCATATTGTACGTTATCAATCAACTTTCTTCCAAATAAAGGAATGTATCTTGGCCTACGGCGCGAAAATGTCTTAGCTCGGCCCTGACCCTCTTAATGATTTTCACATCGTGAACAAATTCGGTACTGTTGGAATATAGTGCTCAACCCATGAACATAAAAGTTTATCTTCCAGCCATGATTATGTTTTCTCAATAAATGAACTCATTTTGAAAGTTTATTATTCTCAAATGAAATATTTATAATTTTAGGACGTAAGTTTAATATGCGGATGAAACCGCTAAATGTAAGTATAATAAACAGGTTGGTTGATAATGATCAGGATTGGCTCCATATTTTTTCGTTATATGTAAAGAGTAGTTGAATAGAAATTGTTGAGTAAATACATATCTCCCAAGACAGTTCAATAAAAAAGTGTTCTGGGTTGGATGAATTTAGGTCTTTTATTATCATCTTATATTTTCGGCTATTCAATAGAAACAACTAAAGTTATTTTCCAGCTCCTGAAAATGTCCAACAGAAAACACGCACTCAAAATCTTTAAAATTTATTTTTGCAGCTGATTCACTCCAATTGTCGAGTATCTTGTTTTTCTTTTATTTATCAGCTCTACCCACGTGCATAAACAAAAGATGCTGATACCTATAAACATTCCCATCATTTTAGCAAGACGTCATCCTGGAACAAATGAGTCAATAATTGATAAGAGAAGCGATATACTCAAGGCTCAGTAAGCCATCAGTACCAAAATATCAATATCTGACAAATTATTCAAAAAAAAATTAGTTTGCGTGCATCTTCCCATGTTTTCATATTCGGTTAACTAAACGCTCATATAATAGGAATTGCGGTTATAAGTATTAGTATGAAAATTCTTCCATTTGGCTGAAGTATTCAAATTATATATACTTCAGATAATAGTTTAATTTATTTATGTTTATTAATTTGTCATATTATTTTTTCGATTATAAGTTGAAACTATTCACTGTACAGGAATCTTATATGCCAACAGACAACATACGTCAACTCAAATGAAATATTTACTGAAAACAAGGAATCAGTAGAGACACCAATTGAAAACATTCAGAAGCATATACGGCAGAAAATAATAGAATATTTTTCCGTGATAATAGTTACCAGCCTTCAGCCTATTCTCATATAACAATCAATTGTTCACCGTCGTGTTTGCGGTTACAGCCATTGATACTTTTAGTACCTTGCAACACGTTTCAATATTTAGAACAGTTTTTGACTATCAATTGAATATTCTAGCGTAGTAAGTTACCTAGCTCCAGCTCAATGATATTTTCAGGTAAAGATAGAAGACAAAAACTGAAATTATTCTACTTTGAAACACTATTTATGATAGCAATCGATTGTTCATAACAATCTGTTAGGCAACAGACGTCAACTCAAATGAAATATTTATTGTGAACAATCAAATATCTGAAATCGGATTAAGCAAATAACTGTGGAGTAATTTTTCGTGATAATAGTTACCAGCCATCAACCTACTCTAATAAATTGATTAATTAATAACCGTCGCGTGTGCGGTTAACAGTCGTCACCAATATCTTCAGTACTATGCAACATTTTCCAATATTTGAAGGAGTTTTTGACTTTCAATTGAATATTCTAGCGTAGAAAGTTACTAAGCTCCAGCTCAATGATATTTTTAGATGATGATGAAGACAAATTACTGAGATCAAAATACTTCTTATGATAGCAATCGATTGTTCATAACAATCTGTCAGACAATAGACGTCAACTCAAATAAAATATTTATTGTAAACAATCAATTATTCAAAAGCGAATTAGGCAGAGAGCTATGGAGTATTTTTCCGTGATAATAGTTACCAGCCATCAACTTACTCTCATATATCAACTAATTGATCACCCCCAGTGTGCGGTTAACAGACATCAATATCTATTTACATTGCAACACTTTCCAATATTTGAAGGAATTCTTTAATTCCAATTGAATATTCTAGGGTAGTAAGTTACCAAGCTTCAGCTCAATGATGCTTCCAGATAATAATAGAGGACAAATAACTGAAATTAATCTACTTCAAGACACTCTTCATGATAGCAATCGATTGTTTACAACAATCTTACAGGCAACAGACGTCAACTCAAATGGAATATTCATTGTAAACAAGGAATTAGTGAAGACACTAATAAAAATTATTTAAAAGCAGATTAGGCAGAGAGCTTTGGAGTATTTCTCCGTGATAATAGCTACCACCCGTCCACCTACTCTCATATATCAATCAATTACCGTCGTGTGTGCGGTCAACAGCCAATATTGAAACTTTTAGTTGCAACACTTTTTGATATTCAAGAGTGTCTTTAAATTCCAATCTTATATTCTAGGATAGTGAGTTACCAAGCGTCAGCTTCAAATAACTAATAATATCACGGAAAAACTTGAACCTGTATTCAATAGATTTGTTTGTACCTATTAAAATATTAAACTTACTTGCAACAATGTTGCTAATCATTGAATACAAAATTTTGTTGATAAATACTGAAAAATTAGATGTTGACGTTGACATGTGGCGCTGACAGTTAACAGTGACATATGACACCGACACTTGACAGGCACAGCCGTCAAACTGACAGATGAATGTGACAAAAGGCAATCTGACAACTGACAGCGATCAAACTTACCGATGATTTTGACAGAATCAACCGATTGCAACTAAACTTGAAGGGTATCAACTAGGTATTACAGCAGTTCGCAACACAAAATTCTGACATTCTTGAGTCAACCGTTTCTGGTTCATGCGAAAAATTCAAAAAAAGTTTGAAGTTAAGCGTACCTACTTCTGGATCGATCGATTGCGATCATAAAAAGAGATGATCTACTAGATGTAAGAGTGATCCTGAATCCAACATGCGTCTAAGAAAGTCAAGATGGATTCAGGGATGCTTAAAACAGATATTTCTGTTCAAATCTCAAAACGTAATTTTTTTCCGAACACAATAATTTTTCTTGTACTACAGGTGAATGAAAAAGGTATAAAAAATTGGTTACTTGTGACCATTGGTGAGTAGAACAAAATATCGATCACTCTCCCCACCTCGATCTCGTGCTATCCTACTCCCTTCCAATCTTTCTGGGTATAAGAACAGCTTCAGGCAATACTCTCCTGAGTACTCTCACCACCGTCGTTGTCTCAAATTACCCAAGTTCACAGCAATCATCTGTACTGTTCAAGTAAGTCGATTGAATAATTATGAATGATAGATTTCTACGGAAGTATGTTCCAATACATTATACCCTTGCTACAGTTTATTCAAAAGTGAAAAATCTGTAGATATTATAATAATAATCATGAATCTGTCATTCTTTGTATCAATGATTTTTAATTTGCACAATTCGCATATAAATGGTCAAATAATATGATCATTGTCGATAAACACTGCATTTGATTTATTTGATGATGATTTATGGTCATCAATAGAGTAGATTATTGTCACATAGCTATTGCATACACTTATCGCTAGAATTATGTAGGTTCTTTTATTGCAATTGAACTGTAGCAAATGCGTAGACATTATACATTTGTTGAGATCAATAGCATTATATTCTACATGATTTCATCATTCAATTAAAATATAAACTGTATTGAATTCAGTTTACATGTTGCTAGTTTTTTTTTTGACTTTTGAAAAAAGATAAATTTCAGTGGAATCTTAATTCAATAAAATATTATACATTCCCAAATGTTCACTTCCTAATCTTTTACGAGTATATGTTATTACTTATCTAGAAGTGTAACTTTAACTGTAGTTTAATACTTATTTGGATTCGTGACAGTGATTTATACTGATTCAAACCTAGGCTCACTTTGGATATTTTTGGAAATATGTTCTTGATTACATGTCTCATTCTGCTATGAATTATATTAAATCTATTTCAGATTCAATCACAATGAATTCGCAAGTTTTTCTGCAGCTATTCTTCTGCATTCTGATGAATCAATTGAATTGGTCCCAAAGTGTTCTGCTTCCTTGCACGGACCACGTAACAGCTGCAGATATATTAATTTCCAGAAATATTATAACAGACGCTACTCCACCTGGATATACTTTAGATGAAATACGGCCTTCAATTACCAACGGAAGAAATCCTCACCGATGGATTTGTACATTCCAACAAAATGCCAACAATTATAATGGTGGGTGCCAATTTTTGAAATCTGTTAAACAAGATTTCAAAAGACATTGTCCCAAGGGCAGCGAAATCCGCATTGTTAGCTTGAGTAATACACTTAATAATAAGCGATACGAAGTTGAGTTTTTGGTAAATTGTTATTGCATAAATGTTGCACACAGACGAAGAAGAAATATATCACTTTTTGCTACATGTCATTCATCTGGGTACACAAGGGAGTATCCAAGATGTTGAATAATGAGGATTATATTCTAAATTTTTCTACTTCTCATTAAACTGTTTTCAATAAATTGTATTTAGTTATGATTCTGCACATTCATTTGAAACATTGACGCTCCGATCTTTTGACCAAGGATGAAGATCTCTGGTCAAAAGATCGAAACGTCAAAGTTCTAAATGAATAAACAAAATCATTACTTAGAGCAAGTATATAGATTCATTGGATACACTCTTTCAAATAGAGATGGATTATTTGTGACGGCAAAGTTTTTCTTGTTCAAGTAAACGGTAGTCCCGTGTAATATCTTTGTATTGTTCACACTGATTTACGTATTCTTCATGTTATTTTTTCAAATATTATTTCATTGTAAGAGGGGATGGCGCTACCTGCCTCCCCAGATCGTCCCGAATTCAACGCGATAATAATAGTCTACGAGCTGGCATCGTTTTTAGTTACTTTCTTTTGATATGTTTTATATTTTACATCAATATCACTTCATATTATCCAAATTTCAAACTTTCTACTAAATTGCGCAAATTTAATTATTGAATGTGATAATTTATCGAAGTAAATTAATGTTTTGACTGATATTCTAGAACCAAATTTGAAAAGTATTGAGCTTAACAATGAAATACAATTCTGATGTTCTTTGAAGAGACGCTTTAGATAACCAAATATTCAGTTTTATTTTCAGTAGATATGTAAAAATATGTGATATTTTAAAAAAATATGCTGAAAATCTGTGAGTAGATACCTTTCCAGCTATTAGTCTATTATATTGCGGTAGCTTTTCACTTGTAGTATTTTATAATCTATTTCCATTCTGTATCAAATGATATTTAGGTTTAAATGCTTTACTAATTTGAGACAACGGCAGTGTTGAGTTGCTCCGGAACTTATTTTATTATTATTACATTATTAACCTCATCAGTTTCAAGTTGAATTTGGGGAATTTCAATAAGGAATAATAGAGAAACATTAAATGTGAGTTTTATAACACTCATCTTCATCGATTTTGACTTGTTAAGCCATAGTTCTTGGGATGATGATCTATGAAGCCAGATAAAGTTTCCAAATAAATGTTGCGAAACTCACATCCAGTGTTTTTCTCTATTACTTTCCACATTAAACTCTGTAAGATCGAAATGTAGATGGAACTTCATGAATTTTTATTTGTCCACTTGATGTATAAATGAAATTATAATAAAATATTATTAAATAATAAAATAAACATCAGTCACGTCTTTCACTTCATACAAGTGTACCAGATACTTTTTAAATGCTCATTGGTAGATTAAATAATATTTTCCAGGCCATGAAGTGCGGTTACCAGTCGTCAGGCAACAGGTACTTTTGGTCCTCAAAAAGTCAACATGATTCACATTGTAATATAATCTGCTGTGTAGTGTATTCTTCACGAAAACCAGTATCATGATATTCCTAGTTAAGTGTGTACAGTAAACAACAGAAAACATTAATTCTCCTTGTATTTGAATCGACGTTAGATTGAAGTTGAATCAATGAGGTGATTCCTATTCGATTATTACAGAAAAATCCTTGAGTGTGCTTCTCTTCTATATATTGGGTGAATCTCAAAAAACCCTTCAAGCAGGGTCAAAAAAATGTAAGGTAAACTATTAGTTATCACAACAATTCTATATATAAAGTTTTCACGTTGACCGGCAACTGTTATTGATTTATGCAAAAATTCCAAGGAAAAACATTCAGTAAAGTACTCTTCTTGCTTGCTCGATTGCAACAAAGAAAGAAAGTGGACAGCAAGATGTTCACAATAGCCCTGAATATTAATTGAGAACTGAATGTTATTTAGTTTTGCGAAATACTGACGCATGCACAATCCATATAATTTTATAACAAATGTTAATCTTTGTGCTGGTAAGAGAATAGTGACCTGGTTGAATTGGAGATGAATCAGATCTAGAGAGAAAGCTTTCAATATTATGTATCATTCAATGATACGAAATACAGTTACATATTGTTTGATAATACGTAAACAAATTTCTGGACTATCCGGTACTTGCAACAGATTGATCCTTATAGGAAGGGTAGAGGCATGAGTTAACTTGCATTGTGAGTCGCAGCCACACACTCCTCTTTTTGATAAGACGATGCCATTATTGTAACAAAGCTTTCCTTAGAAATATTTACGCCCAGTATTTTCGAAAGAGTTGCATACGGTGTCTACATCTATTAGTCAAGCATGAATTCTGTGAATGTAAATAAATGCTAGTACACATAATACACGCGGGAGGGACAAAGCATATATGTTACGTACTGAGACCATTTTGTGTACTCGCAAAGTTCGTATCTTAAATTGTAAATCTCAAGTATTTCAAGACTCCATATATTGATGAAATAGTTTTAGGAGATATATATTCTGAACCTTTCCCATCTGATAATATTTATTTTCACATCTTACTCCCTCTATTCAAGGAAATATATATATATATATATATATATATATATATATATATATATATATATATATATATATATATATATATATATATATATATATATATATATATATATATATGACATTGATATTGGAGGATCAAAAGGGGCAGATTATTTCGAAGGTCAGTTGCACCATATCTTTTTTACAGAAGATGCAAATAGCCGCATACATTTCTGTATTCTTATTATATACTATTTTATTCAAGTTCAAATATACGTAGATGACATCCCAATGTGGTATTACTGGTCAACTGAACATGATGCAAACAGGGCACGCCCATATTTTGAAAGGGCACGCCCATATTTTGAAACTCAAATTGTTTCTAGAAAAAAAAAAATTGATCAAATAAAAGCTACTACATTATCAACAATAAAATGTACCAGCATTATGACTACTAATAATGTAGCACATGGAATTGTTGTGTCTATGAAAGGTCCTCCATTTCCTTGGAGTTCAATTTTTTTCTGTTGAACTGTAACCTTTAGCCACGCTATTAAGACATGGACTAAATGTCAGGGTAGGATTTCCCGTCCGGTTTTGTAGCATGAATTTAATAGAGTAAACTTGTATTCCATTCCTGGATGTTGTTGTCGGGTCGAAAACAATCTTTGTACATGATTTTTGAAGGCAATTTGGAAACTCCAGCCTGCTAATGTATCGTCGTTGGTTAAAATATTTTGCATCTTCACGAGTAGTTATTATTCACAGGTTCTAGCACAACAACAGCGTGCAGAATGTTTCCATCTCCGATTATGGGTGTAATTTTTTTTTCGCGCCACTGGTTTTGTTATTGGTGTAGAGTGTATAGGTGAGCATGTTAGATCGTATTATAATGTGTGGAAATTCAGTTAGGCGCCACTGACTATTTGCCCTGATCATTTTTCTGATCACGGGCGTAGAATATTTTAACAATGACATGCTGTTCAAGGATGAACATGCTTATGAAATACGTTATTCATTAGTATCAGTAGTAACAACAAAGTACTCGATGAGAAGATTTAAAGACCACACAACAAATTGAGCAGGAAAATATTCATGCAAACATTGAAACAAGTCATTTTTATTCACATAAGAATTGAATTTACTGTCAAAGCCCGAACATTTTATTAAGTATTTGTCTTTGTTCCTACGCAAAATCTTCTCAACTACAAATATTTCTGGATATTTGGTTCGTTGTTTTTCTTGTTCATAGAATCCGCCAGCTATATTCTCACCATCCTCATCCTGCAGCAAATATGTCACCGAGGATGTTGGCTGCACTCTAATTATTTTGAATATTTCGGTACTCCAAGATGGGTGATAGCTGCTATCAAATATCGACTTATATTTACTGATTCTAACAGAATCACCCACTTTATTTCGACCATGCAATTGAATAATTTCTTCTCATGTCTCCAACTAACATTAGCTGGTTTCATACCGATATTTCTGTGTTTTGTACTATTATAGCCCGCTAATAAATCTTCTATCATATCAAGCCATCTGTAGGATCCTTGGTAACTGAATTGCTTACATAGTTCTGATTCCAACGTGCGATTGAAACGTTTCACAACACTTGCTTTCATAGTGCTGTATGTCGAATAATGATTTATACCATGCTCACTCATCAGCTTCCCAAATTCTCTATTAAAAAACTCTTCACCTGATCCGTAAGTAGATTTTTTGGGATAACACTGTCTTTGAAAACAGTGTTCATGGCAAATGTGACATCCTTACCCGTCTTTGACATGATTGTTTCAGCCCATGCTCGTTTGGAGAATACATCGATCACTGTCAATATATACTCATAATCTTTATTTTCCTTCGCATACGATATCATTTCAACGAGTTCCGTTTGAAATGAATCATTTGAACATTTAACTATAACATGTCTTCGTTTAAAATTTCGACGTGCCGCTTTGTGCAGCTCGTTAACAATACCTTTTTTTTTCATAGTAAACTTGTTCCAAGTAGAATTTCAACCGAGAGTTTCTGTGGACTTCTCCGCCCTCGCAAAGGCGAATATGTGGACTTATCATTCGCTGCAATTCTCTGACCCTGCAACGATAGTGGTTTGTTATTTATGTTTGTTTCAATTAGACTTCCTTCGATGTTATATTGAATGTTTCTCATTATCGCATCGCATGGGAATCCATAGAATGATTTAGAGTTCTTGTTCTCAAATTTACATACATCATTATCTAAGTTTATTATCAAGTTTATCAACATCAATGAGAGACGTTTTAAAAGCTCATTCTCAGCCCCATCATCAATTATCGAAGACGAAGATCTTTAATTTATCATATCTGCAGATTTCATGTTTATACTAGTTTCCAAATCTTCAATGATTTTTGACACATATCCTATACTGACAACATCATTTTCATCACCAAACTTATCCGATGTTGAACGAACTCTTTTTATATGAAGTTCACCATCTAAGAATAATTCTCTTGCAAGATGTGTCAATATTTCTCTTCAAATGCTTGTGAATGTGTTTAGTTATATGGGATCCAAACTTACTGACGACTATTTGATTACTCAATAAAGAATTCATCATGCTCAATCATTCATACGATAGTTCGCGCGTTTCGCATTGTTTCTTCAATACGTATTATTTCAACATCATGTCCAGTGTGCCCAGCTGATTTGGAGGCTAATAGTAACTTCAGTCTTTCGACAAGCTCATTGAAATCACCTCAATACACATATTGCATTCGTTTGATCGTCACGCTCAACTCTGGAAATGCGCCACCTCTACTCGATTTATTGGATTTTGGTCTTGTCCTTACATGAAACACAATCTCCTTCATCACATTGTTATACTTTGATCCATGTTGGACATTTATTGCCCCCAATTTATTATAGTACTTTCTGTGTGCGTTGGTTTTTCGCACAATTTGGAGATGGTTTATACATGGGGATACATAAAAGTAGACTGGGTTGTTTCGTAAGCCGCGGAGAGAAAAAAAACTTCCAGTTAGAGCATTAGCTGATATAGATTTTTAACAGTATGGTGAGATTATTGCATATTTTTGAGGGGTTCATATGCGTGATAATTTACCAAAATCAGGACCTCCACACAATGAATCAGCAATTGTAAATTTGGATAGTAAAAATAACATTGGATCCCATTGGGTGTGCTACCGAAAACGTGGTAGCCTCCTTCGATATTTTTATAGCTTGGGCAACTTGAGAATTAATGAAATATTCTGGAGAAATTGTGAAAATCAAGTATATATATATCATCGATATCAAAAATTCAAGTCATCCAACTGTGGGCATCTGTGTCTTGAGTTCCTTCTACATGATAGATTATAATGTCAATTACAATTACACTGACAGGACGAGAGTCAGATTCTCTACCATCATTACATCTAACTGACGGCAGCGCTGTGGATAAAGACTGGGTCGTCGGTTTAGTTGATTTTCAATGTTATAATTCTATTCCGAATATAACTGAGGGTGAAAATAAATTATACTACAGTGATGGAAAGAATATTTAGAGATCTATAGCAATTCCAATAGGATCATATGATATTGAAGATTTCAGTGATTATATACAATCAATTGGTGGATGTTGGTGAAAATGAAGAGAAAATCAAATTCGTAAGTTCTCGGTGCAAATGAGCTACACGAATCGGACTCAATTGTGAAGATTATGAAAGTAAATAGTGTGCAAATGAATTGTGATATTGCTTCTGGATCATATAGAAATAATTTGAGTGAACACATATTGCAAGATTTTTTTCCAAACGCGTCACCCGGGTATAAAATAGTCGAAGTACTGTCTGACATCAATTATCTACCAGTGAGTGTTCGAGTTATTGACAACGTAACAGTTAAAATTGTTGATCAAGAGAGTAATATAATTGATTTTCGTGGGGAAACAATTGAGATGCGTTTACATTTCCAACGAATCATCAATGGGAATCAATTTCAGTAATAAAAAGCTACCAATAACAAAGCAGATCGTTCAACCTCAACATCACTAACAACTAAAAATATAAAGTATCTCATAGCGCAAGGTTACAAGGTTATCAGAAAATTAATCATATTTTGCACATTGATGATGACACTGCTTTCGAGGAGTCAATAACTCGTACATTCACATCAACCCTACATTGCTAGTACATCCAACTATAGTGATGAAGTTCGTATCCCAATTCAGAAACAAGATATTTCCACTCTACCTAGTCATAGTACAATAGTAATTGAAGGAACACTTTCAAAAGCAGATGGAAAAACATCAACATCAACTTTTGTGAATAATGGTTTAGCACATTTGTTTGATGAAATACGCTACGAGCTGAATGGTGTCGAAATTGAGAGATGTAAAAATGTGAGCATAACTTCAACTATAATAGGTTATTGTCCATTTCACGAGGGACGGATTGAGATGCTTGAAAATGCTGGCTGGGGGAAGACACTCATTACCGATAATAAAGGCCAATTCAATGTATTAATACCACTGAACACGATTCTTGGGTTTGCAGAAGACTATATAAAAATTCTTATGAATGTAAAAGATGAACTAGTTCTGATCCGATCAAAAGTTGATACGAACGCATATATTGATGCAACGGAAGATTTGGTGCTAAAAATCACAAAATTATATTGGCGTATGCCGTACGTCTATGTAAGTGATGAAGTAAGACTTTCATTTCTGAAGAAGCTAGAAAGAAATAAACAAATTCAAGTTCCCTTCCGATCTTGGTCATTGTTTGCGTTCCCATCACTGCCCGCATTCCAAATGCAGACATGGACCATTAGAACAGCTTCACATCTCGAGAAACCTCGTTGTGGAATTCTGGCATTCCAAACTAATCGAAAGAATCAGCATGCTAAAAATGCACATTTCCAATGTCAAACTGTTTTTAAACTTTGAAAACTATCCCTATGAAAACCTGAATCTAGACATTAAAAATAACTACTATGCTGTACTATATGACATTTACACACAATTCCAGCAAGTGTATTATGATCAAGATATTACATCTCAACCATTATTGAGCAGAGCAACGTTTCTTGCTGAAGCGCCACTTGTTTTTTTAGACTGTTCTAAGCAAAATGATAGTTTGAAGTCAGCACCAGTGGATGTGAGGATTGAATTTGAGGCCAATGAAAATTTTCCAGACAAAACCACAGCCTACTGTCTCATTATACATGATCGCATAGTGAAGTACAACACGATGAGCAGTACTGGTATAATTTGAGCAAGTTGTTAGTGGCGCGATGGATTTCATCATTGATGTACAGGGCTTCACCTACTTTATTCCAAAGGAAGCTGCTATATTATCAAGAAATGGTGAAAAACCTCAACATTACATGCTTCGAGCACCATATGAATGGTATTGTCTGAGCAAAGCACGTCAAAAAAAAGCTGAATGGTTATTTAACAAATATCATGGCTTGTACTGGAACTCCGGTCCATGCCCATATATGGAAACATTGGAGGACATCAAAAGTTATCTATCAAAAGCGACAAAGATCTATGTAAAAGAAGAACGGAAGAGGAGATTTCTCAAAGACAAGCTGAATCTGTCTGCTGAAATTATTGATTTGGTGCAATATCCAAGCTTGAAAAATGCGAGCACTACGAAGTTCTCATGCTTAGAACATTCTCCACCATTTATTTGTGCGTTACGAAATGTTTTTATTTTGAAAAGCTGGTTAGAAATAGTCGCTTCGTAATGTTCAAAATATAAAGAGGTATTGGAATCTATTTTGAATCTTTATTGTTAATACTAGTGAAGATAGAATTACCTTTGTACAAAACTAATAGTTCTTTAGATGCTAACACATTCATATTAATATCTTTGTCTAACATAGTTTCAAAACATTGTTGCTAAGTGTCGCACTCATTTATCCTACAATAATCTTGTACATGTGATAATACTTTTTTGAAATACACTTTAAAATTAAGCGTTTTGATCAATTCCAAATTATTCAAGATTATATCATTCATACGAAATAGAGTTTGTACTGCTGACATCTCCAGAAAAATGTTAATTCATTGTCGTTCCATGTTAAGAGTTAAAATTTGTTTCCCACTTATATCATTGAGTATAAGATAATGGCTTTCTGGTATACTTTGATACATAATGTCTGTTCCACAGTCAAAATAATTCAGAATAATATTTTTATAGCTCATGAAGTCATTCCACTCTTTCAGAGTGAATTGAATTCCTGAAATTCCTGGTTTAGATGAACTAAATTTGATTATGGGCACAAATTTGCGCAATACACTCAAACCAACAGACACCCATTTTGTTCTTGATCTATTCAGCGAAAGATCTGATGATAGAAGAAGAAAGTCATTCTTGTAGAGAGAGCCAAGTAGCCCACGAGCCTCCAATAACTTATCGAGATCGAACTGGAATTTTGCCGTAGTGGAATCATTGGGAGAAGCTTTTTTCGACTCAAAGCCATCTTGAGTAAAAAGAAATTATGAATTCTCAATGCATATATTTCAAATTGATGAACTTACCGTATAAGTGAGAGTAGATCGACTGAAGATGTACCCTTCTGTCGGTTCGACGATATTTATATTCTGTATCCTAAAATGTGATTAATCAGAATAAGGAACATTCCTATTGGTTAAACTAGCAGCTATACTTATAAATACAGTTTGTGCAAAAATTTGTTACTCTGAACACGATGGCTGAAAGAGTTATTGCAACTGACATTCTTATATAATTATGTACGCAAATATTGTAAGGCCACTTGATATTGAATAAATTATTTCTTTTTCATTCTCATATTGTTTCATTCTCCTACTTTTCACATTTTTCAAGATAAATAAGGATTTCGGTATAATAAAAAAGCAGAAATATATTAATGAAGGAAAAACTTTCCAGAACTCATTTTATAAATAAATATGTTTTATTGGGTATAGTTTATTAGAAACACAACGTTTCGACGGCAAAGTGCTGCCTTTTTCAAGTGATATTGATATTTTTCATTATTGTTATTATATTCTTATTCACATACAGTATACAAAGACAAACACAAACATCCAAGCCCCTGGTGGGAATCGAACCCACGACCCCAGCGTTCTAACGGTGAAGGTTGCTGTATCGCTTGCCTAAACGCGCTAGACCACCAAGGCGACTGTAGAGTAAATTGTAAATTAGTAAAAGAATAAATACAGTATTTGGGGCTATAAGTTACATACTTGAAGAGCCGACAAAATATTATTATTATTATTATTATCATTATTCACATAACATATCACTTGAAGACTAATTTTTTCAATATTTTCTGTTATATGAACTACATTACCATATAATTTAATGTCTTCTTTTAACAATTTTATTTTTTCAATATACATATCAGTTCTATATTTAAAATTATCGTTTAAGTAATCTATATACTCTTTGTTTGCAGCTGAGCAATGCTTTTTATGTCTTAGCATGCTCACACAGTTGTTCAGAATGATAAATTGTTACATTTCAAAGTGTATTTTGAAGATCCCATTCACTTGTCTATCATAAACAAGTGATGCTGATGACGTATGTATATGGTCATTTATCTGCTTGAGCTGTTCATCAGTGAGCTCGTTGAATCGAGTTTGTAGGAATACAACGCAATCTTCTAGCTCAAGCAAAATAGCAGTTGTTGCAAATTTAGTGTTCACTCGTTTGATATGTTTTATTTTCAAACTTAATATTCACCAGTGGATCTTTTGAACTTTTAGATTCTTTGGTCACAGCCAGCTCGTTTAAAGTTCTGAAAAGATTTAATGACATGATTGAACTAGCTAGTTACAAGTGTTTTCTGTGTAACAAACAAATATATTGTGATTATAAAATAGAAAGTTCCAAGTTTATATATTATTTGGCTTATAAATATGATGATGAGTTGAAAATTTGATTCAATTCACTTCCTTTCATCGCTGGATATTGCCACGTCTATAAAAGTCTTTAACTAATATTTTAAAATTAACTCGCTTGCAATGGCTATACTAGCACTCTTAGGTAGAACATTCGCACGTGACCGAAGGCTGCGACGAAGGTTTCGTATAGCATAGTTATTTTAAATGAACAGTAAACGAGTATGGGTTATAAAACATTTATAAGCGTCAATTATTAAACATGGCCATACGTCAGCAATTATTAATCTAACAGGAGAGTGAATATGTACTCACGTAGGAAGAACAAGACGAACCATGGTAACTTGACTTGACTTGGTTGAGCGGTACGGCTTACTTAGTCGACTGACGGATGGTCACTCGCTAGCTTAGTATTTGATGACTGGTTACGCACTACTGACCACTCTCTCGAGTGTCTTTTATGATCTTTTGTTACCACAGTTCTTTGTTCTATATCTACCACTATCATTCGTTTCCCGTCAAAAATATTATTCATACATGTATGCGTGGACACCATTTCCGTGATATTTTCCAAAAACAACAATACGTGGTTTATCCTCAAACACAGTATCAGATTGCGACGTAATAAAGGGCAAATTGTATAGATCTAAAGCCAATTTGTAACGTCAATTAAAAATAAGCCAATTTCTAATGTATTATAAACAAAAGAGCAAACAATTCAAGATTTTAACTTGACTCTTGTAATTACAATTGATACATTACTTAAACTTTACCACCTCACTTACTCACATGAGGTTTTATATGCTCGGGCGCCAGGATCTTTTTATTTTAAAAGAAGCAAAACACTGAAACTTTTATCAAAGGAAATCTGGTTCTGAAATGTAAATGAGTGTTAGGGATTTAATTTGATCAAAGCAATTCAAATTTAACAAACGAAACAATAGTTACAACAGATTGACTCATCAATCTGATTGAAACAAATACAAGGTAATAAATCATGAATCAAACAATAACCACAACGGATTAATTCATCATAAACAATTATTTAACAAATAGAAATTAGTTTTGAGAAAGATGGCGTTTTTAAAAGAATTTTGAACTTTCCAAATATAATTTAGGAAATGAATAGAACAGCCTATTCTAAGCCCTGGGTGATTTCATTGTCGAACAAGCGCTTCACGAAGAAGGTGCTAATTCAAACCCAACAATGCTACCAACCAGTCCACACTCATAAGAAATGAACTAAATCTGAAAATCTAATTTAAATTCAGTTGTCTTATGGAAATTAGATAGCGTAGCGCTCCACAAGGAAGGTGCTTCCATCATCTGAACCCACAGACTCAGAGAAGTGAAGAATGCATACTAAGAGTACTTAGCAGCTCTTCCTTTACATTGGAAATGCAAATCAGCCCTATGAAATCCATAGGCCCTTTGTGACAGTAGAACGATTAAGTGTCGTCAGCGCCATTTTTTATCACAAAGTTGAAACTTATTCGTATCGTCGCCATCTTGGTTATACATATTTCTGCGCAATGGCGCTTTTATCTGTCAAATCTGACAGATGTCCAACAATAATAACTTAAACTTATTTAAACACTTAATTATGGTCTTGATAATTAGTCTAACACTTAATTCACACTGTTTAACTCAGTAAATGATGTTACGTGAGTAAGTTTATCTTTTTTCACAAAATGTTTTGATCCACTATTGTTTGTAGGTTATGTTCACGGTGCGAGCACTAGAAATGTCCAACTATACTATAAATGTTCGGGTTTCTGGGAATTGAGCCTTCTTAGGGACGAACTGTAGGCACTAGCTTCGTCACAAGATAACTAGACACAAGGTCCAACAGTCCAACCATACATGACGATAATAGATTTCAAGAACTGAAACGAATACATTTGCATGTTATATCACTTAATTATTAATAATACACAAACTATAATTCAATTATAAACTATGATTAGAATGACTCAAACATTTCTGTCGATGCGGTAGAAGTTTGTCATGCTTGCTTTCCAATCGTTATTGACTTCTATCGTTTACTACTTACTGTCAAACATAAATATTGTTACTTTCGAATATATATATTTACTAAATAATTACTAAGTAATTAGCAAGCGTGACATTCCCCCCCCCCCCCCCCCCCCCCAGCTCATGTCGCCCTTGACATGCCAGGGAATATAGATATAGGGACATATCCTGACCCTAAGGGTTGAGCTATTACTCCTGTTACTGTTTCATAGTCCAGAGCTGTGTTGTATGGAAGTACGGCCATGTAAGCGTGATTATGTGGCGAGGTAAGAGTTACGTATGAACTTTTTGAGCTGTTCATGGACTCGTGATAGGACGGTGCCCTTGGCAAAGGCCGTGGTTGTATTCTAATTGTGCGTGTATCAATGTTTGGCGTATTTGTCCGTGCATGGATGTTAGTATGTGTTTGTGAGTGTGGGTTAGTATCTTCAGGATATGGCGGTGGATAATCCGGCTCTCTCTGAAATATTATTTGGGCAATGAGGTCAGCATATGTCTCTCTCGTCCGTCTAATAGTACTTACATGTCTACAAATATAAATCATCATAGATATAATTATCACAGGCCATTGAGCATATAGCAGAATTTTAGTACTTAAATCAGAGTCATTTAATATAACTGCTTCTTCATTCAAACATTCCTCCAGTCCATTAAAAACTGGATATTGCTGTAAATCAAATGGGGGTAAATTTAACGTTTTTGTTTTTGCCCATACGGCTGGAATGATTTGTTTATATTCAAACATAATGTCAAATAACACGCAAGGATATTTAGGATAGAGTGTAATTTTTCCATTTAATACGGCAGTGTGATCACACGGTAGTTGTATCCAGATTGCACCATATTCAGAATCGGTTATTACCGTAATATTGCGTTCGGGGCCATTTATTTTATTTATATGTGTTGATAACAATACATTGGTATTCACAAGTCACCAACCGTGTACCTGGCTTAGCTGGATCACAGGTGATTGGACAGTGTCTGACAAATTCGTTGATGGATGCTCCCGTAAGGAGCAATTTTGCACAAGTGGCTGTCAAAACATTCTCATGGTTTCTGGGAATTGCACACAGTCTATCTCGATGTGGATCACATTCGGGTGTCATGATGTCTACGGCATCGGTTCCTAAGTAAGTTACAATAGCTAAGTCCGCGTGTTCCGCCGACAAAACGCACGTATTGTCAAGCCATGTCATTGGTGCAGGAATAAGTCGCCGTAACTGCACTGAAGCGACCCGTTTTTTAAGGATTAGTATGTGCACTCCCAAGATAGCATTTAAACTTGTAATAAGGCAATCAGTTAACGGGAGTCCGTAATAATGCCCTGCATTTGCAATAAACAAACGATAATCGTTATTTTCGATTCGTATCTGGACTACGGTTAGATCTTGTTGGAATTTTTCCATATTGACAACTTCAGGAGATAAATGACGTGCGTGATATGCGCTTATTAACTGAGTGAATTGATAATGCAACATACTTGAATAAGTATTGATTGAATTGACATTACATGAATTAATCGTGAGGCTCGGATTTATTGTTCGATTTTGAGCTTCAAATTTAATAGGATACATCTTAATTCTTTCTTTGAACACTACTGATTCTTCAGGAGTGGTAAACATTCTTTGAGCATGATTTCTAGATGCAATTTGGAAATTCCACCCAGCTGATGTGCCATCAGTTGCTAAAATATTTCTTGTACTGTTATTTATTATTATTCCATTAATTATTGGTTGACATATTATGGACAAGGATGAATTTTGTTTGCAACAGCTATCTATCGTTTCCTCTACTGAATTTGACATAAATGGAATGTCATAGATTAGAGGAATGAATGTTTCATATGAAATGACTTTGGGTAGCGCTTGAAGATATGCTCCCGTGTTTACTTCTTCTACTCCATGGCTTATCTTACACAAGGTTACACATATTAAAAATAGAATGGTTATCATTTCCACTGGTTTGCTATCTAACTATTTATACCGTGCTAATTATTTGTTTACTTTCTAAGCGATTACATTTTTATCATAGAAAATATTATCTTTCTTTATTTATATTTTCTTTATTTTTCTTCTCTATTTGAATACACATATTATTTATTTAATATTATTCATAAATATCTCTAATCTTTTGTCCCTTATTACTGCTTAGTTGTCTGAATTCAAATTGTTCCCACAAAAATTCAACAATTATTACTCTTATGTTTATTTTACCTAATTTGGGGCCCCTTTCTATCTTTTCGCGTATATCTCCGTATACTTAATTTTTTACAAATTATCACTTTCTTTTTACTTTGAACCATAGTGCCAAGTGCACCACAAACTTATTAGACAGTGACGGTGTCCATACCCCTGAATAACCCCAATACCATCCAAATATTACAGGCGAACTTCTTCGAGTACCCTGAGGGTTGAATGAAATTTATTTAACAAATACCTCGAGTTCGGATTTAAATTCAAAAAACATGTAGCAGTCCTACAACCCTAAACACCCAATAATTGATCAGAAAATTGTCATATAGGATGACTGACATACAGGACACTAACCTTCACCTCGCCCAGGTGCTCCACGGAAATTTTGCTTAACTCGGGGGGAACAATTTTACTGAATAGTGGTGCTCCTATCCTAGGCCACCGGGTTCCGTGAGCAGGCCTCAGTCAACCTCTGATCGACCCTCGGCACCGCGTTGTACCGATTCTGGCGGGCTTCATTTTCAATGCGTACCGGAATATCCTTGGTTCCATTAATTGTAAGGGTTCCCTCTATGAATTCTTCTAACGTCATTCGTTTGGTTTTTTTTTCGGGTTTTCCTTCGTTTTCTTGACGTAGTGGACAAAAGTGCTTGATTAATCTTCTAACGATGCATCGGACTATTTTTACTAATACGAATATTACAATGGCGGTTAATGTTAAAGCATAAACACCATCTATAATGACCAGTGAGTGGCTAGCTTCTTGGGTTCCATCCGCTTTTACAGTGGGAATGGCTGCTATCGTCGCCACGAGTGTCTGGAGTCGCCCGTTTTTCCTCAATTTGATAACTAGAATCGTCAATGCAACGTTCCATAAATACAACACAACATCTCTGTGTTGTGAGTGGGTATGCAATCAATCGTTATACTGCAATTGTAATGGAGTAAATGCTTCTTCCCATTCCTTGGTGGTCCCACTAATTGCCGATAAATTCAGATTGGAGTTTAGGCATTCAGATAGGTTATCATAGATAGGATGAGCTTCTGGTTGGACAGGGCTAATTTTACAGGATTTTAACTTCGACCAAGTAGCTGGTAGAACGTGTAGAATCTCGAAATGACGGCTGTCTTCTTCACATGGGATTCGTGGTGATATTATTTTTTCATTACTCAGATACAACAAACAACTGCACGGCAACTGTACTTGAAGTGCCCCTGGCTGTTTTTCATCTAACATGTTGACGGAATGGTGTTCCCCCAGACATCTAACTTCGGTTTCGGGTGGGGGATGTGTGATGACGTAAGTATCTGGTTTCACTTCGGAAATTATCGTTTGGTGTGCTGGATAGCACCGGAAAGAGCAGTATCGGGTGATTTTGTCCACGGTTGCTCCTTCGTACATTTTAAATGCACATTGTGGTCCGTACACCGCATCCGACGAAAACCGTGGTAGATAGCAGAGTTTATCGTGATAAGGTCGACATTGATGTAACCCTGCGCATGTTTTTTCCACTGACTGCTAGATACATTACGTCATGCATAATAGTACACGTCTCCCGAACCAAAAGGGGTTGTTAATAGTTCTACTAATTTCCATGTATGCTTCTTTGGATTGATAGGAATTTTTAGGTGCAGAACTATTTTATCTTGACTGAGGCCACATTCCGCTATTGGTAATTTATAATATTGTGACAGTTCTTGACGAGGAACTGCGAGTTGCATATCATATTTATTCAGGCGCACCTCCAAGTTATCCAAATCTGCTGCCAGAACTGCAGGTGTGATTAACGCCGTAGGAATATTATGACTCTTACAGGTGCTCCATATTTCATTTCGACGAATTAAAGTCAAAGTATGGAGCGATCTTTGTATAGTCATAAAATCATTAAGCCATAATTCCTCCATTAATTCTTCTTTTCCATTCAGTGTTCGTGCTGTTCTATCCGTTCTCTCTATAATCTTTGTTATTACTGACTTAATATTCTCCATGGTGGACTGCATTTTTTTATCATAGTTTTGAAAATGACTTGTTAACGATGTTGAGTGCTTGTACTGTTCATGAAGACCAGTACGTAATTGGGATACCTCTTGGGCGAGTTTTTGCTCATTCATTACGAAGTCTTACATCTTGGAGTCGGTCATGACCCCACAACACCAGCGGAGTGCATCACCAATAAGATCTATGGGTGATCGCTTTAGTCAGTTGGTGGATCTTGAATTGCTCAACTCTGATTTTTTCTTCAAGTGGACTTCCAGCTCCTTGGCAGACAATTGTTCAATATCCAGGAAATATCTTGGATCTACCGAGTAATCCAATTTTTTGACTAGGTGATTATATAGCTCCCCCAATTCGTGAAGGCGATCCATCGTTGTACAAACAATTGCTTTTCCCCGGCATTGACTTTGCTTATTTTGACGGATTGGTTGTATATCTTGTGTACCCATTCATCCAGTTTCATAGGTTAACGGAATAGTGGCTTCATAAACGATCGTACGGGGCAATTTCTTCCAATACGCCCCCGCGACTACTCGGACTGGAACGGGACTGGTCGACACTCCTGCTACTAGGTATAGAGTGGTAAACAGCAAACTATAAATTAAGCCATTGGATTAACAATTTTTCTAAACCTAGCCTTACATCTGAAAAGGGATTAGTTCCTTATTTATTTTTCTCACCTATATATATGTAACTATTTCACTATTTTCAATATTATCTCTTGTTTTATTATCTCTTTTTTTTATATGTGGGTCTCCTTTTAATAACTCAGCCAAGTTTACCTCACGATCCAGGGGGCTGAACCGTACCCATGGTAGTTCTCCAGCTAAATATCTCTGGTGCCGTCTCCGTAACTTATGCAGCTGGCTTACCGCACAGTGTAACAGACACGGTATGAAATTTGTGTGATACCAGCATCTCATTGTTGGATCACTTGAGCCGGTCCAGGTTCCCCGGATCATTTGTCCACAAACGAGGGTGGCCAGCATCATTAAATTGTCCGTGTTTTCTGTTGTGTATATCAAGAGTATTCCCCTCAGCGCTTTTCGTGCTATGGCGAATGCCACATCAGTAGGGCATCCCTCTGGATCATTTGAGTAAGCCTTCTGATGGAATGCCTGCACCGTTTCATCGAGAACATGCCGTAGGTAGCGATCATACAAGGTCAAGTGCCACAGCGATCCCGAGTACACCATGATGGCGATCTCGCGGGGACAATATCGGCCATCAAGCCGTGCTCCCGTTATCACTGCATACGCCTGCCTTGCCGGGCTTTCCGTTTCCAGTGGCATTCCCACCATTAGCGTAATTTTGACCTCTTGGTGAATTGCTGCGTTTCGTGCGTTTTTCTGGGATTTATCTTCCCGGGTGACCTCTTGCTTACTACAGAATGGCACTTGATTGGCAAAGTCGTATCCAGTGGCGTCCGAGTCGTCTGATGATAGGGACGAGACCGATAAGATGCTGGACTGTTTTTTCTCTCGCCAGGCAGGAGGTGTGGAAGGTCCTGGAGTCGGGGTTCTTGGCTGACTGGTGAATGGTCCCGCTCTAGTCGACGGCTCCCCGGCCTCTGCCCCATCGCCTCTCGCAGAGGTCTATCGCTGGAGGTCAAACTACTCGGCTCAGGCCCAGTCACTGATAGATCTCCCATCCAACGTCCTGCCTTTCTATACGGATCGGTCCCCTCTTTACTGTCCTCTCCTTCGGCCCCGGACCCATTTACTGGATACGTGTCTCTGCTGGCCATCATTTGTATGAGCTCTCCCGGAGTCATCCACGGAATATGTCCGTGGACGACTGGCCCCATAAATGCGTACGCCGCCATCATCATGTAAAATGCAGCGTTGTAGTCTAACCTCTCAAACAATCCCAGCAGATCTATTACCAGGTCAAGGCACTCCTGGACTAAAGTCGTCTGTAGCGCTGCCACCTTTTCCGTAGGGGATTAATTTGTTTTCCCTCAGCAATTTCACTTCATTTTCTAATTGACACAATATTGGTAATGCCAAAATTCGCGGAACGGTAGCCCTGAATCTTCCCACTAGATTTTCGGGGTCCCCTATCAAGAGAAAGTTAATCTTCCCTTGTAGCTGGTCTACCAAATGCAGTACTTGGACCATCACAGCTGGCCACTTCCTATATTAAAATACTGTCCTGATGATCTTCAGTTTTTATTACTTTTAGTTTAAGCTTGCTTGGCTAAGCGCTGCATTAGCAATTGATGCGGGATGAAAAACGGAATCTAATGTTTCCTACTCTAATCCTAGGATTAATTCTAAGTTACTCTTTATTCATCGGATTCATCATCGGAACTTACTTCCGGTCGTTATGTCTCCTTCACTAACTTATTACTTCGTAATCTCCCTACTAACGGTACTGAGTCCTCTGGTGACCATGGTTTATAATAAGGTTTCATGCGGGCTACATGCACATTCCCTAACTTCTGTTTCTTGCCCTTTCCTTTTTGTACTTCATAATTTATATCCGACAATTTTTCTACTATTTCATACGGACCGAACCATTTCAGCAATAGTTTGTCGGTTTTTCCTACGTGCCGTTCCGGATTATAAATTTGACCTTTCTGACCGATTTGATATTCTATATGTCTATGCTCATTATCATAGCGTTTCTTACCGCGCTCTTGTTTTCGTTCTATATTATTCTTCGCTTGTTCCCGAATTTGTTTTAATCGTTCCTGTGTTTCAACTACCATTTCTGTTTTGACCGGCTCACTCAGTTGTGCTTCTGATGGTAAGACCGGCTGTCTGCCATATAATAACTCAAAAGGTGTCATTTTAGTGCTTTCTTGTAACGCCGTATTGTACGCGAATGTAACGTGAGTCAGATATTCGTCCCAATCTGTTTGTACAGTGTTCACATACAACATATTTGCTAATGTTTTGTTTAGCCGCTCAGTTAAACCATTTATTTGTGGTCTGTATGCAGTTGTAAATTCATCACTTGTTCTCATTATGCTTAACAGTTCGGCTACTACCGCTGACTGGAGGACAGCGCCGCGGTCACTGAGCAGCGCCCGCGGGGCACTGTGTCTACCGATTATATTGTTCAAAATGAATTCTGCTACTGGCTCAATTTTACCAGTGGGGATAGCTTTAGTTTCAGCCCAGCGAGTGGCATAATCAGTTGCTACTATTATATATTTCTTTCCGGATTTACTACGCTTGACGGGACCTAACAAGTCAATACCTACCCGATCAAACGGCTGACCGATTGATAACAGATGTAATAATCCTGCAGGTTTGGCGTTAGCCACTCCTTTTCTAGCCTGACAGTCTGAACATCCCCGTACGTACTCAAGTATATCTTCTCGCATGTTTGTTCAAAAATATCCACTTGAAATTCGATGAACTGTTTTTGCTAATCCCAAATGACCTGCTATCGGTTCATCGAGATTACTATACAGAATTTCTCCGACTAAATTCCGTTGAATCACTATCAAATTTTGCATACCAGGCTGGGAATTTATTCTATATGAGACACTATTTTGTAATCTAAAGTTTTTAGCACGCCTCTGTAACACTTTGAGAAGAAGATGAAAGTGCCCTCCGTAATTTATGTATATTTCAAGTCTTAACAGATTCCTCTGGCAGTAAGTTCACCTTCGTCTGATCACTCATTCACAAAGATCACTCATGTACACCAGGCCTATAGCTTCGCGTATTTCATAAAATGTTCATATAACAACGAACTGGATGAATTGGCGACTTATTCTGGTACGGGCGCCACGCATAAATTTGCTGAGGATAGTCCAAACGATGTGAGATATATATACGAGAATTATCTGAAGAAAATAATACATTTGACCGCTCTAACGGGAGATGAGAAGAATTTTATGATTCGTCAACGATTTGCCATATATGTGAAGGTGATATTTGGGATAATGATAAAGTTCTTGATCATGATCATCTCAGTGGCATTTTCAGAGGCTCAGATCACTCTTCATGTATTCAAATTTCAAGATACCAAAATTTGTGCCAATATTCATGCATAATTGAACTGATTAAGTAGTATAACTGGGGGTGTTCTGGGCCACTTTCAAGGTCACTCAGCCTGACGCGTTGATGAGCGGATATCCTATCACTTGTGGCTAGCTTCAAGGTGATCTTGACCGCATTTCTCCGGAAGTCTTATCTAGACGGATGTGTGTGGTTTCCGGCCATCCGGTCTAGAAACGGGAAGTGCTTATCATTTGTGGTTAGCTTCAAGGCCTGGGTGAATCTGGACGACGCTTGCCATCCGGCTCTGCTGATTAGTGGAGAAAGGGCGGGGCCGGGAACGGTATCGATATCGTTGTGTGGTTGGTAGTATAGTTTGTATAAATTGCGCGGTTTTACTTCGAATTTTTCATTGTTAATTGAGATTTTTCACTGGTTGTTTCAATCGTTGTTTGCATATGGCGTCTAATGTAGAAACATTGTCAGAACAGAGTGAAAGAGTGCTTGAAAACATAAGAGGGGCTTTTTCTTTGTTGAAAACAATAGAGGAAGTTGAATCATGGCGTAAGCATGTAAATAAAATAATAATAATCCTATATAAGGGTATTCGTAAGGAGAAACCTAAAAAGAGAATTTGTTCAAATTAGATGCTAATTTGACTATTTTGAAAGTATATCGAGAGAAATTTAAGAATTTCAAAGTAAAAATAGGTGCAGGTTCAGGTAGTGCTGAAAAATCGAGTGCACTTTTATGGCAAAGTGTGAACTCAATATTTAACTGACGTGTTAGAACTGGAGCTATCAATAATTAAGCAGGATTCAAGGATCCTAAGATATTCTTGAGCAAAGCGAAAATAATATTCAAAAATCAAATTAAAAGTTGTCTGAAAGAGTCGCTGCTGGAGGTAAATGTTATATTCAGTGGAGAATTCATTCTTCCCAGTACAGGAAAATTGAAAATTAAAACATTTAACACTAGAAATGGTATTATTGATCATTCAACAGATATTGATCAGTGGTATAGTTCTAATGTTATTGAAATTTTTTTACCGGATCTGGAGGAGTCTCAGGAAAGAGATAGTGGTTGGGCGTTAAGGGAGATTTTACATTTGGAAGTAAACATAAATAACTTCACACCAATTACCATTGGAAGCTATATTGAGCTACCGAAAGATAAAGCACGAGAGCATGTTATTATAAATGTTAAAAATATGTATGATGATAATTGTTTTCTATGGGCTGCTACATCAGCATTATATCCCGCATCGCAAAGCTCAGGCAGAACAACATCTTATCCACATTATTCTACAGTATTAAATTATTCTGGCCTGACACTTCCGGTGAAACTCATAGCTATTTCAAAATTTGAAGATTTGAATAGTTTAAATATTAACGTTTATACTTTGGAGAAAATTGGCAAAAGTAAAAATGAAGTCGTGCCGGTAAGACTCAACAAAATCGCTTGAGAGAACAATTCATTTACCTATGATGTATTCGTGTGAAAAGCCTGGAAATGAAATATCCGAAAATAGTAATGATGGTGACGATGGCATGTTGATGGAAATTGATTCTGGAGAATCTAATTTGGTGGGAAAAATCCATATAGATGAGATAAAGTCTGCTGAAAATTATCATTTCATGTGGAATAAAAATTTGTCAGGATTACTAAGATCACAATTAAATGGAAAACATTAAAATTAAATGTGTGAAAGATGCTTGAATCATTTTAAGAGAGAAAATACACTTCAAAAACATGTACTCAACTGTAGTAGAGTGAACAATTGTAGAATAGAAGTTCCCAGTGAGGATAATAAAATTTTAAACTCTAGAAATTACAAATATCAAGACAAAGTTTCATTTGTTATCTATGCGGATATTAAATCTATTCTGGAGAGCGTTGATGACGAACAAGGAAAAAATACACAGCTTTGTGAGAAACATATACCGTTCAGTATAGCTTACTATATTAAATGTTCGTATGACAATCCATCATCTGAATACAGGCAGTATCGTGGTGAAAACTGTATCGAATGGTTCATAGAACAACTTAAAGATAGAGCTCTTGAAGTGAATGAAATCATGAGCAATATGAAACCAATGTCTCTCACTTTAGAAGTAACAAATGGATTCAATCATGCCACACTGTGTCATATTTGTCAAAAGAAGTTTTGTTTGAATTACAGGAAGGTACGTGATCATTGCCATTTGACGGGCAACTATCGTGGAGCTTCTCATAATTCATGCAATCTGAAGTACCAAAATTCTCGAATGACTCCAGTGGTCTTCCATAATTTAAGTAACTATGATGCACACTTCATAATTAAAAGAATAGCAAGAGACATTCCAGGCTCAACTTCACTCCTGCCAATAAATGAAGAGAGATATATATCCTTCACTAAGTATGTACAAAATACTGAAATATCTTTCAGATTTATCGATTCATTCAGATTTATGGCGAGTAGTTTGGACAAATTATCATCATATTTGAATAGCTCTGAAAAAGTTATCACAAGGTCTTTGTGCAATTCAGAAATGGAATTTGATCTATTATCAAAGAAAGGAATTTTCCCCTACGAATATATAGATTCATGGGCAAAATTAGATGAGTTGAAGTTGCCGGCAAGAGATGATTTCTATAGTTCGCTGTGAAGCGATAGTGTCTCAGAGGAAGAGTATAATTTTACAGCGCCTGGACTAGCATTTGATGCAATGTTGAAAAGTACAAAAGTCAATCTTGAGTTACTAACAGATGTGGATAAAATCATGTTTATTGAACGTGGCATACGTGAAGGCGTATCACAATGTTCAAATAGATATGGAAAAGCAAATAATGAATTTATGGACACGTATGATTCAACGCACTCTGTATCATATTTGATGTATTTTGACATAAATAACTTGTACGGGGCTGCTATGAGAGAATATCTACCGTATGCAAATTTCGAATGGGTTGATGATTGTAGCAAGATTGATTTGATGAATGTGAGTGATGAATCTGACGTGGGATACATTTTTGAAGTTGATTTGAAATATTCAGTAGATTTGCATGATATTCATAGGGACTTACCATTATGTCCAGAACATTTTATTCCACCAATTTCAAAAACATCCAAATTGATCACAAATCTATACGACAAAAAAAAGTATATTATTCATTATAAGAATTTAAAACAATGCATTTCACTGGGCTTGAAAATTGAAAGAATTCATCGGGTACTAGAATTCAAACAAAGTCCATGGCTAAAGAAGTATATAGATTTGAATACTGAAATGCGAAAAAAGTCAAGTAATGAATTTGAAAAAAATTTCTATAAATTAATGAATAATGCAGTTTTTGGTAAGACTATGGAAAATGTTCGAAAATATAAGGATATAAAGCTGGTTACACAATGGGAAGGCAGATATGGTGCTAAAGCGTACATTTCACAACCAAATTTCCATAGCTGTGTTATACTGGATGATGAAATTTTGTTAATTGAAATGAATAAAAAAGTTGTTGGGTTTAATAAGCCAATTTACGTGGGTTTTTCATTATTAGACCTTTCAAAGACATATATATATATGATTTTCACTATAAATATATGAAATTGAATTTTGGAAATTCAGCTAAATTATTGTACACAGATACAGACAGTTTAATCTATCACTTTTTCAATATCAATCCATATCAATGAAAGTTGAGAATAATGGCAACATCATGACTGAATTCATTGGTTTACGATCCAAGATGTATTGCTATAAAGTGCAACATGTAAATAAAAAAGAGAAAACTAGTAAGAAAGCCAAAGGAATCACTTCAACCACGTTGAAATCAATTAAGTTTGAAGATTATTATAATTGTTTGTTTGATAATACAAACTTTATTAGACAGCAGTCTATGATACAGTCTAAAAAACATGAGGTCTATACTATCAAGCAAAAAAAATTAGTTTCAAGTCCTCACGATGACAAAAGAATCATTAATCATTCAAATACTGATACTGTACCGTGGGGATATAATTTTGTAGGATAATATATTAAATAATGAATAAAATAATAAATTATAATAAATATTTGTTTTTATTTACTCACCTGTTATTTATTCCTGAAATTATGCCAAAAAATACAAAATTACCCATAAAATTAAAGTATATATTTAAAATCAAAATAAATTATGATAAACTATAATTAAAACTAGTTGAAAGCAGGGGAACAAGATGTACAGAGAATTTTGGGAAGTAATATGATCAAGTCTTTTTTACAATGAAAACATGCTATAGAATATTGTGAAATATTGTTGAGGTATTCAATTTTATTGATGCTTTGATGGACGTACGCAGCGCTCCAGTGTGGAATCGTTGGATGACAAAACGTTATGCATAAGGGACAAGCCCATATAAAAAAGTTCAAATTGTGACTAAAAAAGAGATAAATGAATAAAAGCTACTTAATTATCAACAAAATACATACCAAAAAATTTTAGCTTTATATCCTCTCAATGTGTAACACATTGTATGCTCCAAAATATGATTATGAGGTCTCAAGTTTTCAGTTAAGTCATTATTTTCCGATGATGAATAGCCTTCATCTTCGTCGTGATTGCCAATTATGGGGGCTATTAAATTATCAGGTGCTGCATTAAACAATCGAACATCCTGAATAACTCTATTAACAACTGCCCCATATTCAGCTGGTTGACTATAACTTGAGGCACAAGTGGAGGCATTTCTTCTTCGACTTCCTCTTCTTCTTCTTCGTTCTCGTCTTCATCGTCACCCCTATTTTCATTATCGCTTATGGCCATTTCTTCGTTTAAATCTCACGCTGTCCTCGATCTTGGTGGAAAATATTCTGCGTTATATAGAATACACTTATACTGCGATGATGACTACCTTTCGTGAATATATCAACAACATTATTATTTGTCTCGCGCATTAAATCGTCCAAAATAACCAATGTCGGTTCTGAACCATCAAAAGAGTTCATTCCTGGTACACCGTTATAAAATTTTATATTTGCAATATTTTTGTCATTAAACATTGGCTGCCACTCATCGTAACACCAAATAATTTTTTCAAACGTAGTGTCACACATCAAACTTGAATTTTCTAACAGTCTTTTCACAAAATATGATTTGCCCGATGAAGTCGGTCCGGCAATAATTGCTGTAAAAGGTGCTTTAAAGCAACACGTCATGTTAAGGCTATCGAGGTTAGTCACAAAATGAAAACAATAATAATTTTTATGATTTTTTATTCACTTATAATAAAAATATGTATTACATTTCACCAGTGGTTACTATCTTTATAATATTCTAACTTTTTATCAACATCTGATCTTGGATTATAAGGTAATTTGAAAGCGATTTCATATAGATACAAATTATCTCTAGATTCCTTGAGCACTCTGAACAGTGCATCTTCAAATGTTATCAAGTCTTCGGTATCAATTGTATTATTATCATTATTCTTATTTACAATCATATAAAAAAAAAAACAAACATGAATATGTACATTTTAAACAGAAATTTCCGACTGGTGCTCGACAAAAAGCTATGATAATGAGAATAATAATAATTATTATTACTAATACAAACAAACTTTCAAAAATATTAAACACATTTCCCATCTACCCTCGAACCTGTACCTCGCGGTAATCTTACGGTATCTAATCTGATTGATAATTTGTCATTCGAAAAGAATGACGCATTACTTGGAGAAACCGTACTTATTTTGTCAAGTACTACACCTGTATTTAGTTGAGAGAATTTTCTCCACGGGACGTGAACAGGTCTATCAGGATACTCTTCATTTTCGATCACGACTCCTACGTAGTCGTCTTGAAGGATATCATTGGAATAATACCCCAGCAACTCATCGACAGCATTCTGAAATTTTTATTATTCATTTAGAAGATTATATTCAAATTTACTTTTTGAGCTTACCTCTAGCCACTTCAGCGGTTCTTGATCCGTTATAGTATTAAATACGAAGGATAAACGCCTTGATGATAAGCCAAATTTTTTACCAATGCCGAAGTTTCATGTGTTAAAACACTGAATGTAGTCGGAATTTCTTATGTCTATAGTCGCGTCTTTTTCAGACATTTAGTTAGTGGTTTGGTTATTTTTGCGAAGTCTCTAATGAATTTTTTATGGTATCCCAAAAGACTTGAGAATCCTTGATTTGTTTGACAGTCCTTGGAATAGGGTAATTTTGAATAGCTATGACTTTATCTGGGTTAGGACGAACGTCATCTGGAGTCACTATGTGACCGAGATATGCGACTTCCTTTTTCAAAAACTATGACTAAATATCTGAATTTTGAAATTAGATTGTCTAAGTCTATCGGAAACTTGTTTTAAATTATTGATGTGTTCTTGAAGGCTTGTACTAAGTTTTATGATGTCATCAAGATAGACCAAACATATTTTATGTGTTAAACCACGTGAAATATTTTCCATGACTTTCTGAAATGTCGCAGGTACGTTTTTTAAGCCAAATGGCATACGTAGAAGCTCGTAATGATCATATTCGGTATTAAAGGCGGTCTTTTGTATGTCCTTCATGTTCATCTCAATCTGGTGGAAGCCAGATGCTAAGTCAAGTGTCGTTAAGTACTGACAGCGTCCTAATTTATCTAAAAGGTCTGTTATGCTAGATGAAGGATATCCGTCCAGAAGCGTCAAGCTTCTTGGGAACAATCCGAATAGGACTGGACCATGGCGAGTTGGATGCACGAATAATATTTTGATTTAACATTTCATGTATCTGTAAACGGACTTGTTGTTTATGTATTTGTGGATATTTATATGACTTTGTATATATAGGGACTTCATCGAATGTTCAGATATTATGCTTAATTTGATTTGTAGAAGAAATTTTTTCATCTTCAAGATGGAATATGTCAGAATATTTCTTTATTAAATGTAATATTTCAAATTTTCCCTCTGAATTCATATGATCCGTTTGTATTTTGGAATGAGCAGAATTTTTATTATATGTTTAAATACAATCGAAATTTAGACTAGAGAATGTTACATTATCGTCAATTTTTTCTATATTTAATTCAGAAATTTCAAAATTCAACTTTGAATCAGTTTGACTTTTAACAGTGCATGAACAGTGAAAATCTTCAGCGTCAGAAACACATTCTAGTTTAAATGCGTTTCAAAATTCAATTTGTGGAACTAATACTGTGTCATTATAAATATCAATTTTGATTTCTAAAATTTGCTCTGATTTAGGTTCAATTGTAACTGGAAAACATTCTCCCTTGCCAGTTGGAATAGCTTCATGGTCTATATTAATTGGATTATCAAAATAATGTTTCTTTATTCTTGAATTAGGTGAAATAATTGAATCATTTGAAGTATCAGTTAATATCTTAATTTTTTTCAAATTATGCAGTCGAATTGATCGTGAAAATTTGAACAAATGATAGTTCAAATCTAGATTACTCTGATAGTGTTGTTCGAATATTTTTGTAATAGGTACTTTTGTACTATGCAACTCGGTGGACGTGCCATGAGCTGTTGTAATATGAAACGGGTCTTGAGTAATATGATTACTATAGAATTTGAACGCAATAATGGGTTTAATTAACGATAGTAGATATGATTCACAGCTCCTAACTCAGAAACAGCAACAATTTGTTTTGTGTTTTTTTTTAAGCGTGCGTAATGTTATCATAGTTGATATTCTGATGTGAATCTGTTCGTGCGCCTATGGTTGTGATTTTTCTTGTCATGGGCGTAGAATTTTGAGGTGAGTGTGTGAGATTGTATTATAGTGGGTGTAAAATCGGTTGTACGCCATTGGGGGGAAGAATTCAATATAGGCGTGCGTGTTATGCTTCAGTCGTGGATGATGCGATGTAAGTTTTATGTACGCCTCTGTATATTAATTCTTCTGATCGTGAGCGTGTATCATTCATGATCATGTGCGTGATCTTATTATAATGCTCAAAAACTCAATAAAAACGCCACTGTATGCACATCCAATAAATTGTTTAGACATAAATTAAATCATGATCATCGAGTATATTTTTTTAATCTTTAGAGACTGAATATTAACTAGAACTGGAAATGCTGTTCCAATCGAATTGATTAGGTGGAATAATGAGGTGAAAAAACAAAACAAATTAGGAAGAAAAAAAGAAAGGTTTTCATCCAATCTGTTCGATTGAAAGAGAGAGCTGTGATGTATCTCATAATTTCTTTTATTATTCAAGTTTGCAATTAGTTCTTCATGTTTGAAACTCCAAAAATGTAACCATTGCTTGAGTTTTCATCAATTTACGAAATACTCAAATATTTAATTTTATCAGTTGTCGTCCATTTGAAATTATTTGTGGGCAAATACATTGACATTGCGTGACCATATAAATTGTTTGCATTCCAATATACAATATATTTCGAGGGTGAACTTTCATCATATTATGACATGTATTTCTTGTTCGCCCTTGAGAAGCGGTTAGAACACACTGAAATGCCTCCACGAATATCTTTCTGAATAAATCTTATAATGCTTATATCTGTTGATAGTTCCAATTCGATTTTTGTGGACTTTAATAGAGCATCCCAACTTCAATCAGGTGCTGTGAAATATTGTGTTGCATCTAAATTATCAAATAAATATCAGAATAATCGCCTAAAGTCTTACAATTGAATATACTCTTTGCGCATACTCATAATCTGTCTCGCTAATTGAAGATTGATTCAACGAATCATTAAAATATATTTTATCTGGCAATTTGGGAAGGGACAATTTTTCGAAGGAATCAATGTACGTGTAATAGAAAACTCCTTTCCTAGTAACAAGCTCAAATTTATCTGTATCTAGAAAATATTCCATCGTAGTGAACAATTGTTCCAGTTTTAAATCCCGCGCTAGACTGTCAAGAGACTTACTAATAAATTTTGGGTAATCCACAAACCTCAATTTCATATAAACGCAACTGCCATCAATTCTTTCCACGAAAAGATATCAAGTGAATGAGATGTATTTTTGTTTATTTTTTGATATAAATTCTATTCTACTATCATCGAACTCCAAATTTTTCATGAATAGATGACAATCATGATTAGTTAGATTGTGCATGAATATCGGCACAAATTTTGGAACCTTGAAGTTTAAATTGCAGGAAGAATGAGTTGCCCCACGGAAAAAAAACCGGTCAAGTGATCATGATCTAAGACTTTATTATTATTCACAGAATCATTCCCACACACGTGACAAGCCGTTGAATAATTGTGAAAATTATGTTCATTCTCTGTTGCGGTTAATGGTATTATATTTTTCAAATGATTATCGTACAAATATCTTATATCGCTTGAAATATATCCAACAAATTTTTGCGTAGCATCCGTACCAGTATAGACCCTAAATTTATTCAGTTCATTATTGTATGAACACTTAATGATATATGCGAAACTATAAGCCCCGTGTACATGAGTTATGTTTGTAAATGAGTGGTCATACGCAGATGAACAAGATGCGGAAGGAATTTGTAGAGATTCAAAATCGGCATATATAACAAAGGGCATCCTCATCTTTCGTTCAAAATGTGAGAATTCAAGAATATTCTAATTTTTGTTTGGTAAAATGTTACTATATGAGTACACACATTATTGTGATGTTCGATAAGATAACTTTTCGATCCCAACAAAGTAACTTTTGTCATCATTCTCAATATATAATAGATTTACATGTTTTTGTTTTCTTTTCTATGTGTGATGTAAAGGTCCAATTACGATGTGACTCTTACTCTTGTAATCAAACTCTAATACAAAAACATTGACTGAAATATCATTTGATTGTTCAAATTGTGGAATTGATTTAGTATTCATGAGAAAATTCAATCCGGTGAAATCAAGTTTATGCTTGTGAATTATAGTTTGTCACACGTTGCGGATGTTTTGTTGTTGTAAACAAGTATGGCCCACATGAAGCACTTGGCATCAATACTCTCAACTTTCATGCACGCCCTCTTCATCTGAATGTCTTTTGGAAGGGGCACAAACGATGAAATCGCTATTGGAGAGAATTTATTAATGTTCAACTCCAAATGTTTGAATCGCAGGAGGGTCCACTCACTATCTCTTTTCTATGAAACCGATAGAGTTATATGTTTAGTGTTAGAAAAATTTAATAATATTCTTACTTGGAATTCAGAGCTATCCGTTTCGATTCGTGATGATGAAGTGTCAAATATCTCTGACAAATCTGTTGAAAAAGTAATCATTTGTTGTTTTGTGTTGAACGATTTGATTTCAGACTCTTCACGTTCAGGGAGATTGTACAGACAAAACAATTTTGAATTTGCCTTCAAGGAATGATGAATTTCAAGTAGGTTTTGAATTAAATTACACACAGAGTACTTCACCTTTCGTAGGAATGTTGATATATCAGTTCTTGCATCGTCATTCTTAATCTCGTATGATGTGATTCTGTTTTCAAATGCGGTCTTTATAATCGAAATATTGGGTCCACAATCAACACATATTCTCAATTTATGCACATTTGTTCTCAAATGAGAATTTAATAACAATTTTTCTACATCAATTCCACACGACTCACAATATATGAATTCATTCAAGATTCGAACAGATTTCGCACGTTTCACTGATGAGCTGGCCACATTCCCCAACTTTGGACTTTGCATATTATGAGCTTTGGATATATGTCTTTTTACTATCAATGGGTCATAACATCTTCCACAATATTCCTATAATATAAGCAATTCTTTGTTACAGGTATATCTATTTTGTCGTTTCAAGCTATCTCTTGATTCATAAGATTTATTACAAACATTACATGGAAACATTTTATACTCATATTGTCTTTCAATTATATTCTTGAACTTTTTTCCTCTCAAATAGATATTTATGGAGTTTTTGGAATTTTGGTGACTTTCTTCGCTTAAAACTGATGCACATTTCGATCATTCACAGGAATTGATCACAATTTTTTTAAACTTTTTTTCACAAATTTGACGGTATCTACGATTATCTTGCAAATAGCCGACCATGTGTACAGAATGAGTTTTTATGAATCTTACATCTTCTGCAAGCTCCTCATACATTCGACACAGTAGATGAATTTATTGTTCTCATAATGTTGACGGTATCTGATGCAGACAAATAAATGTGATTTTGATAGTTTTTTGATGGAATCTATGAGACTTTTCTTATAAAATTTTGAAATACGCATTGTTTGTTAGCAGAAGAAGTGTAGATTACTTTTCTGCGTCACCGTAACAAATTGAATAATTAGCAGAGGGAAAGATTCATGATGAACGGTCTACTAACCTTATAAACTGAAACTTCGCAAATCTATCGCTTGGCGTTGATGTGTTAACTATATAAGACCCAATTATCTGTTTCATCTCTTCATGAGTAACAGATTGGAAGCGTTGAGGTAGAAATACATTGAACCCCCGTCCAAAGTTAGAACAATTCGTGGGCCGAACTTAATGTTCAATAACTTCGCCGCTGTTATGGAATACCAAACACCAAGTCAACATTTTTTGATACTGGAAGCCAGCAGCAAGCTCGTTCAATGCATTCGGTGCCATTCTATCTAGTTTCTGTACATCGTTTTATAAGAAGAGAGGTGGAGTGCTCACAAACGCGCATTCACATACGTACCAAAACAACAACATGTATAAAAAATCAAGGAGAACAAATCAATAAACTTCATGTGCTGCCACAAACAAAGTTGTATACGCTACGGGAACGATGAACATTTATAACAATCCGAATATCTCGTTTTTTGTAAATGCAAATGTTTTAGTAATTCTTTAATTCAGAGGACATAATCTATGCCTAGTTTATCAACGATAAGAGATCAATAATCTTCCTGTATTGTCACATACAAAGTTGCATCTGATACTCAATAATTGGAAATTTATATCTATTTTATCACCTAATTTTTTTTAAATGCAGATGTTTTGGTAATTGTTGAATTTAGAGGAGATAGTTTATGACCACTTTGCACATTTTGAGAGGTTTTAGTATTATTAATCATTATTGATTGGAATAAAGAGCTCTTTGTTTTGTCACAATGATTGTAAATAAGTTGAATATGCGCGCAATGAGCTCAGGTTTTCAGACAGTATAAAAACAAACGTGTCAACAATTATTCGAACAAGAACTGTCACAATGCCTGTTCCAAATAGTGTTATTCAAAATAATATCTCCAAGAAAAATAAACTACGCAGTGAACCTAATCTATTTGTTTGTGTTTATAAGGAATATGTTGAAATTGAAAATTCAATTCTCATGAAAATTTGGATTGCCAGAGAATTTAATAAAGATCGTTTTCTGGATTATAAAATCTTCTGTAAGCCTTGTTTTAATGAATTTATCAGAACATCAGAGAGAATGAATATGAGAACAGATAGAATTCCACATAATTTTTTCAATCTGCATAATATTAGATTTTATTCTTGGAATGAGGCTTTCGAGCACATGGAATGTGTTTGTTGCAATGACTGGGTGGTTGAAGCAATAGATCAACGAGAGTGTGAGAGACGTTTGCAGATCAGTGTTGCAAACAGACAGATATAGGTAAGTGTACTATAACCAGAAACTATGGATTATTTCTTTATTATATAAATATCAGAACAATTGTTCCAACACAAAGTTTTCTACAATACATCTGTTAATATTACACATGTGACAGTTCTCAATTATTGGTGGCGGTCCGTCAATATGACATCGTGCTGTGGGTAAATTGTAATATTCCGTACAGGGTAACTTTTTGATTATGTCCGGATGAACCTTGAATTTTTGGGGTAGATCTTTCCACATTTTTTGCAACTCATTTCCACGGAACATTCTCAATATATTTATGAATTTGTACTCACTCAGACCCCCACAATTACACTATTGTAGTATATTTCTTTATAATAGATCGAAATGCATTTCGCGAGACAAGTTCTTTATAATCCACCTCATTTATAATATTCGAATTGAATGCTGCACAAAGAATATCACTTGCAATTACCCTCTCTGCCATCGCCTTATAAGTGATAGATTCTTCCACAAACTAGATAAATTACATTAGTTAAGCCAATGGCAACCTTTCTCATTCTTACCAATCAAATTTCAGAATAAAACGTATAAATATCTACTAAAGACTACATCTTGAATTGATCCATCTTCTCAAATACGCGGTAAGCTCATTAATTAAAAATATCTGTATCAAAATTTATAGTGTATTTCTATTTTAGATGGCTTTGAGTCGGAAAAGAAGTTCCTCCGATGATTCTACTATGACTATGCGATTCCAGCTCGATTTCAATAAGTTTGTGGGAAGTCGTGGATTACTTGGCTCTCTCTACAAGGATGACTATCTTCTTCCATCATCAGATTTTTTGCTGAATAAATCAAAGATGAAATGGGTATCTGTTGGTTCAAGCGTGTTGCGAGAATTTCTGCCTATTATAAAATTGAGCGCAAGTAAACCTGATAATATAGGACCTCAATTCACTTTAGAAGAGTGGTATTATTTCATGAGCTATAAAAATATTATTCTAAATTATTTTGACTTTGGCAAGGACATTTTGTATAAAAGTATACCAGGAGATCATTGCCTTATTCTCAATAATAATGGTGGGAAGGGAATTTTAACTCTTACATGGAGCGGCAATGAGTTAAGTATTGTTATGGAAATGTCAGCTGTTCAAACTCTCTTTCGTATAAATGATATAACCTTGCATAATTTGCAGTTGATCAAAACGCTCAGATTTGATGAGTATTATGAAAAAGTATTATCATATGTACAGGATTTTTGTAGGCTAAATGAGTGTGACACTAAGCAACAATGTTTTGAAACTGTTGTAACGTTCTACTACAATGATTTAGAACGGTAGCTCGGTGACTAAAATGACTCTATAGAGGAAGTTAAACAAGAGAATAAAAAATGAAATAACGGCACGAGCTGGAATTGAACTCGCGCTTAATCGGTTATGAGACGTATTTTTTTGATTATATATATCTTTTATTTGTCATGACTCCCCTGAGTTTACGTATACTTCCCGCACATGTACGACTTGACCGAATGACTCTCGTGACGTGCCGTATGTTAGAATCATCCAGATCCTGAGGATCTTAGATGTTTTAACATAGTGGCACATCGAACTGTCACTCGGTTTCGCACATGGCGAGGGAGTACAGTACGCTCTACATTTTAAAATATACAAGAAATTCCTGGCCTGTTGGCCTCACTATCTTTTAACATTTTTACTAACTAAATGACGTGAAATGACACTTATTTTACTACTTTCCAGCTAAAGGAAAAATACATAAAAAACCTTTTTTGACAAATAATCCCTATAAACTCTTCTTAAAACTAATGAGTGACGATGTGATGTTATTTACAACGCGGTTATGACTAAGTATAAAAAGATATAACATTTTTATGTTGTGTTTATATGATTGATGCTTCTTTCGGTTCATAGTTCGTTACAGAGGAATAACGGAAGTATTTGGTAGGGCAATAAGTGTTTCAAGGGATATGGTGCATTGTGCTCTCTGATGAATGTTATGTTTTGTGTAAGTGGATTATGTATTAGCTGTATCGTGTAGAATTTTTGTGAAATTTGTTGTATATATTCTTGTATATACTGTATACCAGTTGCGTTGTGTGAATCTATGATTTTCGCAAAACGATCTGTATTATTAATTAAACGCAGACATTTGTTTTGCAATCGCTGCAGTGGTAGCATTGCTGTCTCTGACACATTACACCACACTGGGGCTGCGTATGTTGATAAAGGTCTTATGATTTGTTTATTTTCAGATGACATATGACTGTGCAAGTTGGGTAATGGATAAAGGGATCGTATGACAAGGTTAGCTTTATTGATGGAATTTTAAATATGTTCTTTGTGGAATTGACGGATGGATAGTGTGACTCCAAAGTATTTGACGGATGTAATAGGATATACGCGATGTGTATCTAGTTTGAGTAGTGTATAGATTTTGTTGTTGATGCGTTTTCGTGTGAAAACTATGACTTCCGTCTTCGTGTGGTTGAGGGAGATTTCCTATAAGCGCCAGTAGGGTTCAAGGAATCTGGATTTGTTTATTACAGACTTCTGCACTATGCGAGTGGGTATAAATGACCGTATCGTCTGCGTACAGAGTCGTTCGGGTTTTAGGGAATGTGGGAAAGTCGTATGTATATAGGATATACAATTTAGGGCCTAGGCAACTGCCTTGTGGAACTCCTGCCCTAAAAGGGCGAGGAGTGGACACAGTGCTATTGATCCTGACTCTAAATTGTCTGTTAGTAAGGTAGGAATAGAGAAGTTCTATTAGTAGTTGCGGAAGTTTCACTTGGATGAGACGGACACGCTGCCCACTACCCTGTTAAGATTATTGTGATAGAGGATCTGAGTTCAGCACTCACTGAACTTAGGGAGAGGGAAGACGTTTGACAGCACACACCGTCGGAGCTCAGAAGAGGCGGACAACCAGCCCTCACAAACCGACTCGGCGTCGTAAGGAGGGGGGGGCTTACAGCATACACTGTCAGAGTGAAATGACAGCCAACCAGCCCACATTGAATTTGCGAGGATGGATTTGATAGCACTCACTATCAAGTTGGTGATGGGTTTTAGATTCTTAAAAGTTAGTCAGCACACACTGGCTACCCTTCAATCGGTATCCTAGCAGCACACACTGCTAGGTCGGTTTCGAAAGTCGGAGTCAAAGTTAGCCAGCACACACAGACTAACTTAAATCGGAGGATTTAGGAAAATGACACTCACCAACGTAGTTTACGGTTCCGATTTCGCTAGGTTGCTAGAGGTTAGTCGCAGTCTATTTGGAGGAAGGCGCTCACCTTGCTCGCATAGAACTCTCCTATCTGACTTGTAGTAGCGCCTTTTATACCCAAAATTCTCATCCGTTCAAGGGGCCTTAATTGTGCGAGTTTGGACCTCAAAATTGTTTTGAAATATCAACGGTGGGAGCACAAAAATTCAAATTTGTGATTTCAACTGACTTTTTAATTCGGGGGTAATTACTAGATGGAGCTGCGACCGTTTTACGTTGGAAAAATAAATTCGATTATACTGGGATTTGAACTTGCGATCGCCCAATTGCTAAGCGCACACTCTAGCCATCGAGCTACCAATACTGTCGCAAAATACAGAATCTGGAAGTCAATTCACGGTGATTGGGGACTTAAATCTAGAAAAATATTCACAACAATGAACTTGGAATATATACAATAACATTTTAACGCTAAAGTACTCTCAATAAATACATTTCAAGATAATAAAATTGAAATCAAACGAATGCTATTGCCCGGGATCGAACCTGGGACTCCGGGACGGCGGTTGGTCGTTTGAAGCCACTCGGCCTCTGGCGGTGTCTTGAAGTTCGGTGGTGCGGTGGTACAAAACTGACATTCGTCACACCGTGTTGGATAGGGATATCAATATGAATGTATTACCATTTAAGGAATTACTATGTTTGTATGAAGGTAATTTAATCTTTTCTAGTATTCGCAATAGAAGCTCAAAATAGATTCTCATAGTTCTTCATTTCCTCGAAAATTACGGAGTGGACATTCCTAGCCAGCTCTTTATGACAAAAACATTCGTAATGCTCAAATAAATGGTGGAGGATGTTCTAAACATGAGAAATTGATGGTGTTCGCATTTTTCAAACCGGGATACTGCACCATGTCAATGATCTTAACAGATAGATTCAGTTTTTTGCTGAGAAATTTCCTCTTACAGTCACCTTTCACATAGATTTTTGTTGCTTTGGACAGATGGTCTTTGATATCCTCCAATGTTCCTATGTATAGACATAAACCGATGTTCCAATACAACCTATGATACTTGCTCAATAACCATTGAGCTCCTTATTGATGTGACTTGTTTAACCTGGTCCACTCGTGAGGTGCCTCAAGCAAGTAAAGTCTTTCACCATTTCTTGATAGTATAGCAACTTCCCTTGGAATCAAATCGCGATTATTGGAGGTGAAGCCCTGTATGTCTACGAAGAATTCCATCGCACAACTAACAACTGGATCGGATAACACCAGTTTTTTAACAGAACTGCTCATCGTGTTGTTCTCCACTATACGATCGTGGATAATAAGACAATAAGCGGTGGTCTTCTCTGGGAAATTTTCATTGGACTCAAACTCAATTCTGACATCTACAGACGCTGATTTCAAACTGTCATTTTGTTTGGAACAATCCAACACAACAAGTGGTGCTTGAGCAAGAAATTCCGCTCTGTTCATCAATGGTTAAGATGTAACATCTTGATCATAATACTCTTGTTGAAACTGTGTATACATGTCATACAGCACAGCATAGTGATTATTCTTAATGTTCAAATTCAGATTTTCATATGGATAGTTTTCAGCAGTCAAAAATAGTTTGACGTTGAGAATGTGACAATGATCAAATTCGCTAGCATTCTATTCTTCCTATCAGTTTGGAATGCTTAAATTACGTACCGAGATTTCTCGAATTATGAAGATGTTTTGATAGTCCATGTCTGCATTTGGGATGTGGGCAGTAATGGAAATTAAAACAATAACCAAGACCGGAAATTACCTTTCGATCTGATCAGAGCAAGTTCCTGTTTAACCCAGATAGAATTTAAACTTTTCGGAAATAATTTTTGAAAAAAATATTATACATAAGTTGCTGCCTGTATAAATGATATTTTTGGTGAGAACTTTTTTTTCACACTCAGTAGTTTTTGAGATAATTAGCGTCCTTTTAAAATGACGGTAGGACAATATGGTACTGTTATGGTAGGAATGAGAGTCCTTTTTTATTTGTAAAGCAATAATTAAAGCAAGATAACCATGTTCAAATATTTTACTACAAATATAGTGTGAAATACAAAAAATACACTAATTAATATTAATAAAAATATTACTTTTTAGTATGGTAAGAAACATAACAATTTTTTATATGCAGCGCAACGTTACATTTGGTACACATTGTCTGTACCTTTTGATGACATTCACGACATCTAGTTTGCTTCTCTTGAAAATTAGGTAGGTGGTCAAGTCTATCATATTTTGATATTTCATGTAGTGACTTCGATGGTTTGCTTGGTCCTAGTTTATTATTATTCCTATTTGTCTCTAATAGTGCTGTCGCGATACTCCTTCTGAAAGCTAAATGGTCCTTCTTTCCAGAATTTTTCCGGTATAGCTGCCACGCATTTTGTAATGTTATGTCTATACAATGTGCAAACACTGGAAAATACCACTTTTTGCCTCTAATTGCTGTCCTGTATAAACTAATGTTTTGGTCAGCTCTATCCACGCCCCCCATATTTTCATTGTATAAACGTATAATGTTTGGCTGCTGAGCCAAAATTCTTTTTTTTTTTTCTTCTTGGGCATATCTACCTACTTGTCGAAGTGGATGCACTGGAGTACAATTAGACGCTACTTGAACTTTACTGTTGTCGTGCCATTTAACAAATAAAATATTGTCATCTGTCTCCAGTTTATAATCAAAACTTCCTCTTGGTGACTTTTTCAACTCTCTGCTGTCAGTAAGAGGACATTTTGAAGTTCTATTTTCACGAACTGTTCCAACTCCATTCAACTTCTTATTTGAAAGCTCTTGCAGAAGAGGTAAAGACGTGAAAAAGTTATCAAAAAAAATATGATACGGCAAATTATAACCAAGAGATAAAAGTACATCTGCATATGACAAAACAATACTTGCTCCCAATCCCATGTCTTTGAACTTATCATTTAGTGGATCAGAGGATCCTTGATATGGTGCGAACCATATTATATATCCTTAACGCGTAGTTCCTGCCCATAATTTATTCAATCGAATTGGTTTTCCTCTTATAAATTGTTTGGAAGCATGTCGACTAAAATATGAACCAGAGCCTCGTCGACACTATGGTGTTCTTCAATAGGAGCGAATTCTTGAAATTTGCTGTTCAGCACCGAAATGAGTGGCCGTAATTTGGAGAAGTTATCGATTTTGTCCAAAGCATTGTCATCAGCAAAATGAATATGAGCCATAATATAATTAAATCTATCTCTAGATATAGCATTTTTCACCAGTTCATTGCTGCAATCAATAGCATTTTCCCAGTACATTCTTCGTCTTGGTACAGGATTATAGCCACTAAGAAGAAGAACGCCAAAAAAACATTTCATTTCCGAAATTGTAATATCACCATTATTATTTTTTTGACTTGCATATCTGTTTGTTTCTTGAACTATATATTCGAATAATTTATCATCAAAATAATATTGAAATGTATCGAGCGGTGTCACATTATTCACAGCTAATTGCAAAGGTTTCCAGTGAGACTCAAATTGCGGTAGGTCCTCGTCTTTTCAGTTCAATGTTTTTTTATTTTTTTTTGGCAAATTTTTTTTTTATCTGTGCAATCGATAAATCATCTTTGCTATCCCATTCAGAACTAGATATTCCCGACTCTTTTCCGAGGTCAATTTCTGCTCGTAGCTGACTGCCGGGTAAATTCTCTATCTGTATGTTGTCTTCTTCGCCAGAATCTTCATCAGTGTTCACTTCACATGCATTTTCTGGCGGCAAAATGTAGACCTGATTCGGTAAATCTTCATCTAATGCCTCTTCTGCAAGCTGATTCAATTCGTAAAGAGACAATTCTCTGTTCTTATATCTGGAATAAACAAATAAATAGACAGTGTACATTGTAGTTTATAATCCTTCTGTCCTTTTAAAAGGACACCAGAATTGAAATACCCATAGCTAATGTATGTGAACATATTATTTCAGATTCTGTAATTGCTAATTGAAAAGGTATATTTTGAAATATAATTAATCACTAAATATGTTTTCTAATGGAAAAAAAATGCAAGTAATACTTACTTCGACTTGTCCATGTTCAAGAACGGAAAATCACACCAATAATATATTTTTTGTATTGATAATAACTCTCACAAATTTTTATTATACGCAAAACAAAAGCACAGTACAAATAATACGATACTTATGACTTACAACAAGGTTACGTTCAAGCGTAGGGGAGTTCCCTATTTGTAAATAATAATTAATGTATCATACGTCTTTTTAAAAGGACGGCAGGTCTATTTGGTTTAACATTCATAAGAACTTTTCTATAGTCTTCCGCAGAACCAAGAATCGTATTCAATGATATCAATACATTGAAATTACCTTTATTATCGGTAATAGGTGTGTTCTCCCAGCCAGCATTTTCAAGCGTTTCATTGCGTCCCTCGTAAAATAGACAGTAACCTTTTATAGTTGAAGTTATACCCACATTTTTACATCTATCAATCTCGACACCATTCAGCTCGTAACGTATTTCATCAAATGAATGTGTCAAGCCGTTGTTTACAAAAGGCGATGTTGATGGCTTCCCATCTGTTCTCAGAAGTGTTCCCTCAATTACTATGGAGCTTTGACTAGGTAGAGTGAGAGTATCTTGTTTCCGAATAGGAATACAAATTTCATCGCTATTATTAAATGTAGTAGCGATGTACGGTTGATGTGAATGCACCTCTAAACGTGCTATCGATTCGTCGAAAGTCGTTCCTCCATCAATATGTAAAATATAATTCATTCCCTTACCTTATAACCTTGCGCTCTGAGAAATTGTATATTTTTTAATACTTTTTTATTGCTGAACTTAATTCCCATTGTTTTGAATAAATTTCTCCATGGTAGTATGTAAAGGTTAATAAGTTGAAAAATTGTTGCAAAAAACATACGTTTTATTTTGGAATCTTTAGGATATCGATTTCGGACAATCGTCCATCTTCAGGCCTTGGCTAAAAAATACAATGATAATATAATTTTGAGAAATATTTTTAAATAGTGTTTTTTATATGAAAAGTTTTATAATTAAATTTGAATTTAAGATTAGTCTAGTAAAGTTATAATATTAATTTTGAAAGTCATACTTGTTTTTTGACAATTGAAGGTTGGAGAATAGAACACGTGTTGAAAGTTTTTTTTGTGAGGTTAAGAACTTAAATATATATAAATATAGAGAAGTAGATGCATGCAATATTCGAAAACAATGAATAAGCTTACCGTCAATGGTTTAAAAGCAGCTAAGTTTGTAAAAAGTCATGATTATGTTTAAATTTAATAAAGTTTTGTATTGAAACATTTTAGCGTGCGTTTCAATCAAGTGGGCGAATTACATTGAATTATAGGTGGAGTGTTGTTTCTGGCTTTGTGTCATGTGTGGTGTCGGGAGAATGGCGGTAATAATTTGAAAATATGATTTTCGGGAAAAAAAGTTTGATCGTTCAATATATGTTGTTCTTCATTATTTTTTATGTGTTTCATGATTTCTAGTTTTTCCAAAAGTATGAGTTCAATAATTATCTTCTTTGTGTAGCAGTTTACTGTTGTCAATTGTAGATGAATGATTCTCTGTTTTTAGATGTGTGCCGAATGCTGATGGAGGGTTGTTTTTGACATGTTCTTTGTCTCTTATTTCAAATTTACGTGTTGTCATTCTAATATGTGTACTGATGCAATCATCACAATCAATTTTGTAAATCCCACTGCTATTTTTTTTATGTTGTTGGTTTAGTGTTGGTGAAGATGTTAGCTAATGTGGGGGGTGATTTGGAAGTTAGTTGTATATTGTGTTTCTTGAGTGTATGGTTTATCTTGTTGTGAATATTTGTATAATAGGGTATGGAGATGTATTTTGTATTGTTTTTGCTGTGTTTATAAATTTGTTGTAGGGTTAAGTTGCGTTTTGTATTTTTAAATATATTTTCTATTAAATCTAATGGGTAGTTGTTGTTTAAACCTATTGTTGTTATTGTTTTTAGTTCTGAATTGAAGTGTGTGTGTGTGAAGGAGGTGTGGTCAATAATCTCTGAAACATGTATCTAAAGGCACTAACTTCAATTTCTGGTTAGTGGTATGAATTATATGGGATTATTATGTCTGTGGATGTAGGTTTTCTGTATATATTGTATTCTATATTGTGTTGTGAGTGTAATAGTATGAGATCTGAAAAATTGATAGTTTGATTTTGTTCTGTCTCCGGCGTGAATTTGATTTTTGATAAATTATTAATGTCGTTTAGGAAAGTATCCAATTCTGCATCATCACCATTCCAAAAACAAAGAATAACATCAACATATCTTCTCCAGAATAAAATTTTACTGTTTAAAGGGTGTTTGAATATATTGGTTTCAATATAATCGATGAAGATATTTGCTAATAAGCCGCTGACTGCAGAACTCATCGGTAATCCGTCATTAAATGTAAATTTTATTCTCAAAGTTGAAGAAATTCTGATCCAAAATCAGTTGAAAAAGTTCTAATATATTAAGTATGTCATTATTTGAGATATTGTATTTTTCCCGAAAATCATTATTATCGTATAAGTGTTCTTGTAAGAGTGTAAGTGTATCTTGTGTTGGAATATTGGTATGAAGGTTGACAATATCAAATGGAATCATTTTGAAACTCTTGTTATTTGTTGTATTAAAATGGTTTATTTGTTCAATTAAATCTGACGAGTTTTTTACACTGCAAGGGGGGTTGTATTTGAATTTATGTATCATGATGTTGTTCATACTATGTGCTAGTTTGTATGCTGGTGAGTGTATGGAGGAAGTTATGGGTCTGATTGATTTATCTGGTTTGTGTAATTTTATCAAACTATATAATAATAATAATGATAATAAACTTTTTATAATAATCTTTTTATTAAGGCAAAGTTCAGCTGACCGCTGCTCTTCCACTTAACCTCGAAAACATTATACAAAATAATTTAAAAATTGATATAGTCCATTGTTTTTGCATTATAGATAATCAATAACATAATTTTGATACATTTGGAATAATATTATACATAAGGAAATTTTGATACATTTGAAATAATATTATACAATAAGAAATTTGGAAACATTTGAAATAATGTTATACATTTGGAAATCAAATATTCAATAAATATTACAGTCCATTTGTTTTACAATATAGAATATCATATAAAATTTTTTGATTACATGAGAATAACTTTGAAACTATGGAATATTTGAAACAATATCATGAGATGAACAAAATAGTCGAAACATATTATAGTGTATTTGTTTTACAATATAAAATATTATATAGGAATATTGTGAGGAAATAAAGAAATAACTATGAAATATTTGGAATAATATTCAAAAATAATGTTACAGTCCATTGATTTTACAATATAGAATATTATATGAGTATAACTTTGAAAATTTGAAATACTATGATGAAATAAACAAAATATTCAAAGAACTGTTACAGGTCATTGGTTTTACAGTATAGAATATTACTTGTATGATAATAGTTTGGAACATTTGAAATAATCTGACAAAATACTAAAATGAAAACAGAACTAATTCGTAAATTTATAAATTTACCTGATCTAATTTAGTCAACCATGTAATAAATGCATTTTATATTCTTTCTTGAATCTGAGTAATGTCAAGTGCTTATATCTATTATCTATAGAATTATATAGTTTTGCAGAGTTATATTGAAAAGATCTTTTGAAAATATTAGATCTGTGTTTCGGTATATTGAAGTACATATTGCGTGATTGCGATCTATTTGGCAACGGCAACTTTGAATACAAATATGGAGGTATGGTAGTTCTCACAGTTTTATAAATTAAACAAGCATAATGTAGTTTCCGTCGATCTTCCATCATAAGCCATCCCAATTTAGAAAATGCATGTGAAATATGATGTCTTCTAGGAATACCTGTCACAAAGCGTAAACAGGAATTTTGAAGTTTTTGTATACGTGATTTAGGTATTTGATCAAGACATGGGCCATATACCACATCTCCATAATTAAATTTCGAAAGAACTAAGGAATCTACAAGAATTTTTCTTAAAGGAGGATCTAAGATATGTTTATTTGAATATAAAACTTTAAGACTACTAAAACTTTGTTTTATTTTGAGGCTTACATGCTTTTAAAATCTTAATTCGTTATCTAAATAGATACCTAATATTTTAATATATTGTGATGCTGATATATCTGTACCTAATATACTCAGTTTCATAGACGAATTTGCCCACGTTCTATCTTTCTTCTTGCAGAAAATAATCATATTTGATTTTTGAGGATTAATATGCAATTGATGCTTCAAAGAAAATTTTGATATAGAATCCAAATCTTGGTTTAATCTACCCAAATTTTCAGAATATTGACTTTCAGGGAATGACCTATAAATCAGCGTATCATCTGCATATTGGTGACATGAAGAATGTTCCAGCCTCCTATGGAAGTCAGCTGTGTATATAATTAATAATAGGGGCCCTAATACTGACCCTTGAGGCACACCGCAACTCAATTTTTCATATGAGGAGACTTTTGATTCTATTTTTACATATTGATATCTGTCTTCTAGATACTTTTTTATTAAATTGATTGAATTTAATCCGAAACCGAAATAGTTCAATTTAGACAATAATAATCTGTGACAAATCGTGTCAAATGCTTTGGAATAGTCTAATGTAATTAATATTGACATTTCCTTATTGTCAAGAGAGCGTAGGATATCATCTGTTACGTTTAAAACACCTGTGGTAGAACTGTAGCCCGTTCTGAAACCCGACTGCATATGAGGCAATATATTATTCATATTCAAAAAGCTTGAAATTTGATTGAAGATAATTTTTTCAAAAATTTTTGATAAAGTAGGAAGAATGCTAACAGGTCGTAGATCTTTGAACTCTTTGGGTTCATTAATCTTAGAAAGAGGAATGACATGTGATATTTTCCTAGGAAAAACATTATTTATCAAACAAAAATTAATAATATGGGTGACATACTTCGATATGAATGGGAAACACATACTCATCATTTTTAAAGAGAGTCCATCAGCACCCACAGCCTTAGATTTCAAATTATAGAAATGCTTTTCAATGTCTAAATTAGTAACTAGATGTAAATTAAAAAGATCAGATATCCTGCTATCTCTATGTACCTTTTTCTATTTCCAAGGTGGCAGTAGGAAATTAAAAAAGGTAATGTTTCTTCACTATTTGGTGGCAAAAACTTAATGTACTGCTGATTGACACTAAATTTAAGTAATGGAATATCCTACCTTGAAAGTGAAGACCCAGGCTAGCTATTAATAAGGGCACCAGAAATATTTTACCTGAAAAATAGGAAATGGGCGCCACTCCCAGGAAATGATCAAAGGAGAAAAAGGTACTATTCTGGGAGACAATAGCGACAGCAAAAAAGAAATAAAGCATAGACGTCGAAATCAATTATAAATCAAATTATTATTAAATTAAAGCAAAGCATTCCAAAAATTATAATTCAAAAAATTTGTAACTTACGAAAATGATTGAAGCTATTATACAAAAACAAAATCTCACTGCAACAGCCAAAAGGGAACTGGAGAGCACGTCACAGACGTTCAAAATTACGTTACAAAAACTAGCTAAATATCCTCTTCAGGCGGAACTCAAGACTAGTATCGGCAGAGAAGATAGATGTCGAATTGGTAGCCACAAAAACAACGTCAGACAGAACGTTCCCTGAATTAAGTAAAGTTGATCTTGCGTCTTATAGGGCTTTGATAAATACCCAACGGTCCTTGAAGGTGTTAAGGTTGGCCGTGCGCTTGGTCGTCAACTTCGGGAAATATTAATGTTCTTCTTTAAGTCGTAGACGTGTTGGTGTTTTTTCTTAACTTGAAGTTGGTCAAAAACTAGTCTCAAGTGGCCACAGGTCCCTAAGATTCCTAGCAGTTTACACTGAAAACAAACAACCCAACCAGTATCCAATTCAACTGAAACAGGAGGTTCCTATAAAAAAATTGGAGAGCTCTCTTCAAACGTGAAGCGTTAAACTTGAACGAATAAATTTAGATTCAATTAAAAAACGAATAAACTGTAAATTTAGTAAAGGTTAAATAAAATAATCAGTAGGTTACTTATTTGTCTGATTTTAAATAGTGCACTAAAAATTTACTAAGTAAAAAAAATCTACGCTGAGCATTAAAGAGAAGAAAAACACAGAAAATACAAAGTCTAGCAGGGCAAGAAAAAGGATTTATTAGCGTCGAGTCGATAAATTTTACGAACGTGGTTCGTTACTAAAAAAATTGGATCAATCTTCACAAACTCGTAGGATTTTCCAGCTTAAAAACGGGAACTAAAGCCCACAACAAAATATTTTAAGCTTTGGAAACAAAAAACTACAAAAACAATGTGAGAAACTAAACTACGAGTTGTTGAATGACAAATCCGCAACGCGTTGGATCCAAAATATAGTTAAATTATTTATTATCAACCACTTTCACTAATCATTCATACAGCACACATACTTAGGTGAGGAAAGGTAAAGGGAGGAACGAAGATAGCCACAAATCTCGTAGGTTTTATTACTTCGAGTGTTTATATAAAAAAAAATCGCGTATCACCGAATCGATATCCGCCTGATCGCGTTTGGTAGTAGAAAAAAATTTAAAACAGAAATACAAAAAAAACCGGTAAATTACAAAGAAGGAATGTCTACTCTTGTAGACGGAAAATTATGGTAAACTAGGGCAGGTAGCAACTAGACATGTGTACGAAACACTATCAATGGTAATAATTATCAAAACTAATCTGAATACAAAACATCAGAAATAGTTAAACGAATCTTCCCGAGGAAGGACAACAAACAATAATAACCTCCTAAAGAGGAGAAGACCAGCTCCTACGACCGGAACGGCTATTGCATACGCTATTGTAAAATTTAGAAAAAAATAAATTTAGAACAAAAATATCAATTTGGTATAAAAGTTTCAAGGTAGTAAAAAGGTGCTGAACACAAAAAACTAACAAATAATTAAGGATGAAAGAAATAAATTTGGAAAACAAAAGGTTAACCACGCGGGTCGCCTCAAACGAAATCACTCGAAAAATAATACTAAATTTGGAATACGTGAACAAAATAATAAACGAAATACTTACAAAATCATAACACTGATTTTAATTAAATAAAATAATCACCAAATTTAGAACAACAAGAAAAATCACAAGACTACTCAAAAACAAACGTCTGCAACAACAGCTCGGAAGCAAGAGACCGAGGAAGAAACAGACGCGTCGACTCCCAAAGAGAGCGCTTTAATCCAGTGTCATATGAACGTACTATTTACAAATAAGTGCGAATCTGCTACATAGATGGCGACATAAGTATGCACTAGGAAAACAATTGTACAAAAAAAAGACGTCAGGCGAAATTTTGTAACACTGCCCCTCCACGAAAAAGGAATTTTTCTTGAAAAGAAAAATTTCTAAGAATAGGGACGAAATAGGAGGTAGCAAATTATAAGTAGGGGTCGATTTGGGACGTAACGAAATATGTGTAAAAAGAATTTTAAGAAAATGTAAAATATTTTGTAACAAAACTATTGATTTGAAGAATTATCATCATCAGAAGGATGAGGCTTTAGGTCTTTTATGTGCCAACGTCCTAAGTCGCGGCCATTTAGGTCGTGAAGTTGATAAACTAATTTAGAAATTTTCTTGTGTATTACACAAGGAATGTATTTAGGAGCTAAAGAGGCAGAGAAATGTTTGGTAGCATCAGAAAGTACGTAATTACGTTTCCAAACTGAATCACCTACAAAGAATTCTAAAGAACGTCTACGAAGGTTATAACGTTTAGCGGAGCGGTCATATGAAGATATAATTTTCTTCTGAACTAGTTGGAAATTAGTATGCAATTCTTTAAATGAATTAGCATAAGTAGCTGGAGTATCAGATAAAATGGTATCAGGTGGAGTGGAGTAAAAAGTTCCGGATAAGGGTACGTGACGACCAAAGTTAAGATATGCTGGAGTAAAACCAGTAACTTCGTGAACAGAAGTACGTATTGCTTGACCAATTTGGGGTAAATTTACATCCCAAGCGCGGTGGTTGTCTTTAATAAAGGATCGAATAGCGGTTTTAATGATTCTATTAGTGCGTTCTACAAAATTTACTTGCGGGTGGTATTTAGCATTGTACCAAAGTTTTGGAACTTGATATTTTTTCAGCAAACGACGAAACTCGTCACAATTGAACTGAGTACCATTATCACAAATTACAATTTGAGGGACTCCAAAGAGAAGAAAGACATCACGTTCTAGAATAGTAGTAATACTTTTAGAAGTAGCTTGACGAAGTGGAAATAATAAAGGAAATTTTGAAAACCAATCTGATACTACTAATAAATGCATATTCCCATGTGATGATCGAGGAAAAGGACCCATTAAATCAATGGCGATGGACTGCCAAGGATAGTTAATTTTCTTAGGCTCTCCCATATGGCCTAAAGAAGGTAATTGAGAAGGTTTTTGAGATAAACAAATTTTACATTGCGTTACAAATCGGTGTACGGAACGTCTCATACCGGGCCAATAGTATGTTTCGGACAGACGACGAAGGGTTTTAAATACGCCAAAATGACCAGAAGTAGTAGCAGAGTGAGCTTCTTTGAGAATTTCATCCCTTAGATCTGAGGGAACGACTATTTTCCATGGAGATAAATTTACAGCACGGTTATGCGGAACAAGTTTATAAATTGTATGGTCTTCTACACGCCATCCTGGATAATCAGAAGGAGAAGCAAGAATTGAAGTACGAAGATTTATATACCATGGATCTGAGTTATCGGCTGGTACAAATAAAGTTGAAATTGTTAATGGGGCACGTGAAAGAGCATCTGGGACAGTATTTAGTTTTCCAGGTCTATGTAAAAGTTGAAAATCAAACTGTTGAAGCTTAACAGCCCAACGAGCAAGTTTACCTGTGGGATCCTGCATTCTCATAAGCCATAATAGTGAATGATGGTCAGTAATAACAGTAAAAGAGGTACCTTCGACATAAGGACGAAATTTGGTAATAGCGAAAAGAACGGCTAAACATTCGCGTTCAGTAACTGAGTAATTACGTTCAGTGCGCGTAAGAGTACGACTTGCATAAGCAATGGCATGTTCTTCGCCAGAGGAATCTTGAGATAATACAGCGGCTATGCCGTAATTTGAAGCATCTGTTTGAATGGTAAATGGTTTTGTAAAATCTGGACTAGCCAAAACAGGTGAAGAAGTGAGTGAAGATTTTAATTTATCAAAAGCTTGAAGAGCTTCTTGATCCCAAGTAACAATATTGGATTTGCGTTTTCCTTTAGTTAAAGCAGTGATAGGGGCTGAAAGACATGAAAATTGAGGTACAAAACGCCGATACCAGGAAGCTAAACCTAAAAATCGTTTAATTTCCGTAACTGTTCGTGGTAAAGGGTAGTTATTAATGGCGGCAACCTTGTCTGGGTCGGTACGTAATCCTTGTTTGTCAACTACGAAGCCAAGATAATTTAAAGAGGGTTTACAAAATTCACATTTTCCAAAGTTGATAGTAAGACCTGCATTTTTAAGTCGATTAAGAATGTCAAAAAGTACTGACAAGTGTTCTTCGAAGGTGGAAGTACAAATTATAATGTCGTCCAAGTAAACGAAAACAGACTTATGTAAAAGTGGACCAAGAACGGCATCCATTAATCTTTGCAAGGCTTGAGGAGCATTTGTAAGACCGAAAGCGGTTCGCGTGAACTCAAATAAACCTCGATTTGGCACGGTGAAGGCGGTTTTTTCACAAGAAGCGTCATCAAGTGGAATTTGCCAGAAAGCGCTTTTTAAATCAATTGAAGACAAATAGTTAGCATCGCGTAATCGATCCAAGATGTCATTGACTAAAGGTAAAGGATAAGCATCCTTTTTGGTAACTGAATTAAGTTTACGGCCATCAAAACAAAAACGGGGCTCTCCAGATTTTTTCTTTACGATTAGAACGGGGGACGACCAAGCACTTTTTGAAGGACGTACTACACCGAGTGCAAGCATTTTATCTAATTCTTGATGCAAGATGGACAACATAGCTGGAGAGACAGAATGATATCGTTGTTTAATAGGAGTGGCATCGCCAGTATCAATTGAATACGTAAGACAATGAGTGCGTCCAAGAGGTTTTGAGCCAAGTTCTTTGAAAGAATCTATGACTACTTGTAGAGCAGCAGTTTGAGAAGTAGTTAATTCGGTAGAATCATGTAGTGAACTAAAAGCATTAATAGTCGGCCTAGAATTCCATAAATTATCTTTGAAATTGACATGAATATTGAAAGTTTGCCAGAAATCGGTACCTAATATGACAGATTGTTCAAGAGCAGGAACTATTAAAAAGTTTATATAATGAGTGACTGAATCTGCAGTGATAGGAACGGTAACTTTTCCATTGACTTGTTGAGAAGCACCATCTGCAGTAGTTACAGTAGGTTCTTTAGAAGGTAAAAGGGGTATATTATTAGCAGAAAGTAAAGAAATGCCTTTATTTCCTAGTACAGAAACGTTAGCACCCGAATCTAATAGAGCGACAACAGGAGTTTTTCCGAAAAGAATTTTAACAAAAGGTCGCGAGTCTAAATTAGGATGATGAATAATAGGCGAAATGATAGGACTTTTACAGAATTTAGCTACAGTTTCCAGCCAGTCATTCCAAGCTGAACGGTCAGTCTTAATAAAAGATCGTGTGCGTCGGCGACTGAAACAACGCGATCCTATTCTTTTTTTGAACAATGTGGGCATGTAAAACGAGTGACATTTTTATAACCGCAACTATAACAATGCTTATTATGAGGCTTTGGGCATTGAGGCGCTAAATGATTTGGATCACCACAATTAAAACACTTACGAGTATTTTGATTTTTAGAAGGCGTCGTGTGCACAGTATTCACACGAGAAGAAGATGCAACGGAACGTTGGTAAGCTAACTCGGGCTCTAGTAATTTATTTGTACGAGAAGGTGGTGGTTTAAACTTTTCAACCCTATGATCTGTGTTTTCTTTGAGTTTACAAACACTAATAAGATGTTCGATGGTAGGAGATTGCAAAACGGCGATATCCTGCTGAAAGCGAGGCTGTAAATTTCGTAAAACCAAAGTTAGAAAAGATTTTGCATCTGGTTTAATTTGTAAGCGGCTACACAACGATTTCAAAACAGCAACAAAAAGTTCGGTTTTTTCATCAATACCCTGAGTACGAGATTGTATTTCTTGCCAAAGTTCGAATTCATAATCTGATGGAAGAAAAGCTTGTCTTAAGCGATAACATAAATCATCCCATGATTGAATATCATCTCGAATTGCACGAAACCAAATTAAAGCAGGTCCAGTAAATAGTTCGCTAGCATGTTTAGGCAAATTAGCTAAAGAAACACCTCGAGAAGTAGCTAGTTCAGTTACACGTTCTAAAAAAGAGTTGACACTGCCGGTACCATCGAATTTTAAATTCCATTTATAGACGTCAGGAACTGAAGAATAAGTAGGTTGTAAATTATTTGTTAACGGTGAAACGACTGGAGATGGAACAGTCAAATTAAAAATAGGTTGTCGTAGAGATAGATGTTGTGATGGTGCATTTAAAGGTTGTGAAAAACCGTAAGAAGAATAATTTGGGGTGTCAATCAAAGTTTGATGTTCTACTGGGGTCGGTGGTGTAGAATTTGGTAAGGATACGTATTGATTATTGAAAGAGATAAGATCGGCTTCAGCCAAAGGAGCTTGTAATCGCGAAAAGTTGTCGAGCTGTGTTCGCAAATCAGCTATAAGAGCTAATAGGTTTGGACAAGTTTGAACTGAATTTAAACGTAAAACGCGATTGTAAAGGTAATCTAATCGCAACGAAATAGCACGAGAATTATCATTATTGATTTGGGCTATCTTACCACGTAAATCCAGTAGCTTCTGTTGACATGTCGCGTTTTCAGTGGCTGGTATATAATTGTGTGGTATAGGAGATGGATTCCCATTTATTCCTTCAACTTGCAGCAATCCTCTCAATATAGGTTTTAAATCCACCGACAAATTATTGATTTCAACACCTCGGTTTCCTAGTTCATATAGCAACTCATCCTCTGTAAGGTATTCGATGCATTCGGGCTTCATCTTGGTATGTACCTCAGAAAAGTTTATTTGATTAGTAATTGCACAAAAAGGAGTTGTAGAGGTATCTTGCATATGCTAGAGGAAAAATAGTAATGATAGAAAGAAAAGAGTAGAAGGATTTCAGGATGAATATTTCCAGTTTTCTTTTCGATGTCAAAGTTTGTGCAACCAATTGGAGAAGCAAAAAAAATATTTATTTGAATTGCAACAAAATTCAAGGCTGAACAAAGTTAAGGGCCCCACGTTCGGACGTCAGTGTACCTTTTCCTATTTCCAAGGTGGCAGTAGGAAATTAAAAAAGGTAATGTTTCTTCACTATTTGGTGGCAAAAACTTAATGTACTGCTGATTGACACTAAATTTAAGTAATGGAATATCCTACCTTGAAAGTGAAGACCCAGGCTAGCTATTAATAAGGGCACCAGAAATATTTTACCTGAAAAATAGGAAATGGGCGCCACTCCCAGGAAATGATCAAAGGAGAAAAAGGTACTATTCTGGGAGACAATAGCGACAGCAAAAAAGAAATAAAGCATAGACGTCGAAATCAATTATAAATCAAATTATTATTAAATTAAAGCAAAGCATTCCAAAAATTATAATTCAAAAAATTTGTAACTTACGAAAATGATTGAAGCTATTATACAAAAACAAAATCTCACTGCAACAGCCAAAAGGGAACTGGAGAGCACGTCACAGACGTTCAAAATTACGTTACAAAAACTAGCTAAATATCCTCTTCAGGCGGAACTCAAGACTAGTATCGGCAGAGAAGATAGATGTCGAATTGGTAGCCACAAAAACAACGTCAGACAGAACGTTCCCTGAATTAAGTAAAGTTGATCTTGCGTCTTATAGGGCTTTGATAAATACCCAACGGTCCTTGAAGGTGTTAAGGTTGGCCGTGCGCTTGGTCGTCAACTTCGGGAAATATTAATGTTCTTCTTTAAGTCGTAGACGTGTTGGTGTTTTTTCTTAACTTGAAGTTGGTCAAAAACTAGTCTCAAGTGGCCACAGGTCCCTAAGATTCCTAGCAGTTTACACTGAAAACAAACAACCCAACCAGTATCCAATTCAACTGAAACAGGAGGTTCCTATAAAAAAATTGGAGAGCTCTCTTCAAACGTGAAGCGTTAAACTTGAACGAATAAATTTAGATTCAATTAAAAAACGAATAAACTGTAAATTTAGTAAAGGTTAAATAAAATAATCAGTAGGTTACTTATTTGTCTGATTTTAAATAGTGCACTAAAAATTTACTAAGTAAAAAAAATCTACGCTGAGCATTAAAGAGAAGAAAAACACAGAAAATACAAAGTCTAGCAGGGCAAGAAAAAGGATTTATTAGCGTCGAGTCGATAAATTTTACGAACGTGGTTCGTTACTAAAAAAATTGGATCAATCTTCACAAACTCGTAGGATTTTCCAGCTTAAAAACGGGAACTAAAGCCCACAACAAAATATTTTAAGCTTTGGAAACAAAAAACTACAAAAACAATGTGAGAAACTAAACTACGAGTTGTTGAATGACAAATCCGCAACGCGTTGGATCCAAAATATAGTTAAATTATTTATTATCAACCACTTTCACTAATCATTCATACAGCACACATACTTAGGTGAGGAAAGGTAAAGGGAGGAACGAAGATAGCCACAAATCTCGTAGGTTTTATTACTTCGAGTGTTTATATAAAAAAAAATCGCGTATCACCGAATCGATATCCGCCTGATCGCGTTTGGTAGTAGAAAAAAATTTAAAACAGAAATACAAAAAAAACCGGTAAATTACAAAGAAGGAATGTCTACTCTTGTAGACGGAAAATTATGGTAAACTAGGGCAGGTAGCAACTAGACATGTGTACGAAACACTATCAATGGTAATAATTATCAAAACTAATCTGAATACAAAACATCAGAAATAGTTAAACGAATCTTCCCGAGGAAGGACAACAAACAATAATAACCTCCTAAAGAGGAGAAGACCAGCTCCTACGACCGGAACGGCTATTGCATACGCTATTGTAAAATTTAGAAAAAAATAAATTTAGAACAAAAATATCAATTTGGTATAAAAGTTTCAAGGTAGTAAAAAGGTGCTGAACACAAAAAACTAACAAATAATTAAGGATGAAAGAAATAAATTTGGAAAACAAAAGGTTAACCACGCGGGTCGCCTCAAACGAAATCACTCGAAAAATAATACTAAATTTGGAATACGTGAACAAAATAATAAACGAAATACTTACAAAATCATAACACTGATTTTAATTAAATAAAATAATCACCAAATTTAGAACAACAAGAAAAATCACAAGACTACTCAAAAACAAACGTCTGCAACAACAGCTCGGAAGCAAGAGACCGAGGAAGAAACAGACGCGTCGACTCCCAAAGAGAGCGCTTTAATCCAGTGTCATATGAACGTACTATTTACAAATAAGTGCGAATCTGCTACATAGATGGCGACATAAGTATGCACTAGGAAAACAATTGTACAAAAAAAAAAGACGTCAGGCGAAATTTTGTAACATCTATTGGTAGTATAAAATTCAAACAGATCATTTGTATCTGTGTTACAAATTAAATTATTAACTGAGTTCCTAAAGTGGTCCATAATATCTTGAGGGTTGCTGTGATGATCAGGAATTGTACGTTTATTATCGACTGCATGAAGATTAAAGTTATTCAGTGTTTTCCATAGATCTTTAGTATTTCCAGAGATACTCAGGTTGCCTAAATAGTTTTTCTTAAGAGTTCTAATGGCAGCAGTAATTTTGTTTCTAATTATTTTGTATTGAATAAAATATTCAGTAATATTCGTTTGTTTATAGCTACTCAGTAATGAATTACGAGTTTTAATACGATTTTTTATCTCAGTATGAATCCAAGGGGTATGAGTATCTCTAATTTTAGCAGTTTTGATGGGTATATGGTTATTGATTAAAGCTAGTATACTAATATTCAAATAATTTACTTAAGAATCAGCGTCTGGTAGTAAATAAATTCGATGCCAACAAATGTTATACAAATCTGAGTTGAACTCTTCTTGGTTGAAGTTTTTAAAGTCTCTATAAGATATTATATTACTTTTATGTTTAACTCAATCTACATGCAGTCTGCAGTGAAGCAGTAAATGATCAGATATATTAATTTCTATAGCATCAACTTCGCTGACATCTTCTGGTTTTGAATTAAGTAATAAATCAATAAGGGTAGCACTATTTTGTGTTATTCTGGTTGGTTGTTGGTTGAGTAATGAAAGATTTTAGGAACTCACTAAATTGGTAATTAGAGCATAACCATTACTTTCAATATCCAACATATTTATATTCAAATCGCCTGTGACTAATACATCATTTACTTCTGGAGTAATAACAGATAAAGAATAATCTAATAATTCTAAGGCATCAAATATATTACTACGAGGTGGTTGGTAAATAACACCACACGCAATTTTTTTATTATTAATTTCGATTTTTATCCATAATTGTTCAATATCTTCTGAATTAGAATCAGCTATATCAATTATTTCAAACTTTAGAGATTTTTTGATATAAAACATGACTCCACCGCCTCTACTTTTACGATCAAGTCGTATGTTTTGTACCCTAGTATTTCAAAATTTTCAGAGTTTATATTACTTGTTAACCATGTCTCAGAAATTGCAAATAAATCATAGTTAGTCTCAATTATATTATCATTCAATATATCAAAACCTGTACATATAGATCTCACATTCAAATGGCCAATGAACAAATCATTCATATTTATAATAATACACAAATATTAAATAAAAAAAAAAGAAAGACAAAAAAAGGAAAAAATAATGATAATATTATCAAAATGTATCTAATTTGAACTCATTATGGGCATTGCTGCATTGTTATATATGACAATTCACAAAAATTCAACTTATGATATTATTTATTTATTTATTCGCCATGAGCTTATCGAATTGATCTATATTAAAAATTCTATGTTTTTCATTGCCAAGTTTAATACAAATAAGTCCATCACTAGTCCATATATTTTTAAAGTTAAATTTACTAGAAATTTACTTTATAAGGTCCATTCTTGCTACGGTCAAATCTTCTTTTACAACAGTACCAGTTCCGCGAAACAAGTGTTTTTTATTTAAAATTGTTTGTTTATGTTCATGACGTACAAATTCAAGCAGAATAGCTCAATTTTTATCTGACTGTTTGACACCAAAACGATGGCAGCGTTCAATGTCATATTCAAATTTATATTTAGTTTTGACTTGACGATGCCAGTAATAACGGACAAAATGTTCTCACCAACCGTTTTGTTGATCCCAAAAATTCGAAGATTATTTCTTCTAGAATATTGTTCTTGTTTTTCAATGCTCGCTTCCAGTTTTGAAATTTTGATATTATACTCATCCATTGAATTCTCCAGTTGAGAAAGCTTTTCTTTATAGGAAAAAAAAACGCTGTCTAATTTAGTTTCCACTATGCTTGATATGGCAGCAGTAATAGAACTCATAAATTCTAGAGAGGACACTAATTTTTGCACCACATTTGTTACCGACGATTCATCATTCAAATCTTTTATATTAGAACGCGTGTTTTTGTTATGGGCTGCCATAATGTAGGCAAAATAGAACACGTGTTGCATGCACCTACTTCTCTTTATTTATATATATTTAAATTCTTAGCCTCACAAAAAAACTTTTTCAACACGTGTTCTATTTTCCAACCTTCAATTGTCAAAAAACAAATATGATTTTCAAAATTAATATTATAACTTGACTAGACTAATCTTAAATTTAAATTTAATCACAAAACTTCTCATATAAAAAACACTATTTAAAAATATTTTTCAAAATTATAATATCAATGTATTTTTTAGCCAAGACCTGAAAATGGACGATTGTCCGAAATCGATAGCCTAAAAATTCCAAAATAAAACGTATGTTTTTTGAAACATTTTTTCAACTTTTCAACTTATTAATTCCCATTGATTATTCGTTTCAAATGTGAACGCACCGTGATAGTTTCTTCTCAAAAATCAATTATATCTTCCTCTTGATCAACAATTTCAGCTGTAACGTTGTGAATAACTGGAACACTCACTGGCAAAAAGATAATATCTGACGGTACCTCAGCCAATTTATACCCGGGCGGTGCGTTTGGGAGTAAAACGTGCAATTTATGTTCACTTGAATTCTTTCTATGTGATCCAGAAGCAATATTGCAATTTATCTGCACACTATTCACTGTCATAATATTCACAATTGAGTCCGACTCATGTAGCTTATTTGCATCGAGTACTTTTTCACTGAATCCCAATACACTTTCTATACTATCCTTCTTTGTGAAGTCTATTTCATGCGAACATGAAATATTACATTTCAAAATGTTACATAATTTATTCCTCTGATGTTCTTGATGAATAAATATTACAATAAAGTTTTAATAATAATAATCTGAATTAAATGGCTCCTACCTTTTGTTTGGAAGGATCGGCTAACTCAAAGCACAGCTGCAAATACCAAATAGCGAAGACCGAAAAAGAGAAACATTGGGCACCAAGACTTGAAAGGAATATATAGAGGGTTTAAGTAGTCCAACTTAGTGACGATAGTAGTGGAAAGTGGAAGCATGAATGATTCAACAAAATTGTATATAAATTTAAATTTTAATATTGCTCACCAAAACACAAAAAATTATCCTGAAGCATGAACAAAAAAAAATCGATAACTTACAGCTTGAATTACTGGTCTAGTGTATAACGGTGGAAGATATCAATTAGCTAGCTAGGACTTCTTCTGGGTTGAGCCAGAGGCGGTGCCACGGCCCTTGTGGTTGGAGTAGATCAAAAAAAATATTTCGAAGTGTCGTTGGGTTATTTGGGCTGAATCGGCGGTCTTCGTCGGTTGGACGAACCAATACGGTGGGTGTTGACAGCCTCCTTAGAAGTGATAATAATAGGAAAACGACTGGCTGCTCCTTCGGTTGGTATCCGGCCTCTGCTTTCAACCCAGCTACGTTCCTTTGCAGGTGTAATGGTTACACGAAACACTATTATCTGAAACAGCTTACACCAGTAATTTGTTCAAAAAAATATAACTAATGGTTAGGATAACGACTCAATAAAAAATTACAATATAGATACAACTGAATTTTGGTACCAAATTAAAGGAACAAATATATAAAGAAATTTACGTCAAAGCAAAAAGATTGAGATGTCACAACACAAATGGGGTGATCGCAAGCATACAAGGTAAATGAACGCATGAACGCAACGACAAAATTGAGACGAGTAACTCGTTGACCGACAAAAAAAGTTCTATTCGTAAGGTCCACTCGACCTTATAACCAACAAGAAAAGTTATAACGTCAAACCAAAAATAAAAAAAAAAATAGAAAGTAATAGAAAGCTCCTTGCGGATAGAAACTGCAATGCGCAAAATCGACGAAGCTTTTAAGCCAGATCCAACAAAAATATTGTCACTTACCACATTCACACCTCACTCACTCATTCATTCTATGAAAGGATGGGAGATCATGTAGGAAACTTGAAGGGTGATACTGATTTGTGAAGTTCACCCAAAGATTAATACTGCGTCGTTATCGAGCTAGTAATCAAGAAACCAATGAAGAAAAAGCAAGAGTTCCGTATGACGGATCACTAGTGCGACAGAAATAACCAACCAAAGAAAAACGCGAGTATAATAAGACTAGGAAATTGGAACTTCACAAATGCAGGATCGGACAAAGAGGGAGAAAATAAAATAGAAAGGAGAGTACGTCACCTGAGCTTGAAGTAAGAAGAGAGCAAAGTTCAAAGAGCCAAGAAAAAACTTGTGACGGTCTTCTTGCGATGGGCAGTACCCCGCCGAAGCCTCAAAGTAAAATAAAAAGTTAAACTACGAATCTATTCTACGTTAGAGAAGTATCCTCAAAACTGAGCCACAAGGACTGAAAAAAGTCTAATTTACAGTAAAACTGTTCACAGTAAGGAATTAAATATTACGAAAAGCAAACTAGTAATGACATTAAGAGAAAAAAAGTACTTAATGTGGTAAATGTGATTTTACGCTAACGTAAAATAGAACAATGTTTAAAGCAATATTTACAGGGCACCGTCCACCGAAAGAAGAAAACGTAAACCGCCTTGCAGTTCTCTTTATGCTCTCGCAAGACCATGGCGCTCTCTACCGCATACTTGAGAAAGCCAGTGACGACTTAAGTAATTTTTGAACTCTACTAGTGATAATCATAAAAGTATGGGAAATGGCTGCGGTAAAATGAACCGCAACAAAAGTATTAACGTTCGGTGTGAGTGTAAGTTTTGTTTCCTCATGAGTTTCACCATCACCATCCAAAATAGATCGTATGTAATCACTCAAATCTTCAATATCATATGATCCCGTTGGAATTGTCATAGATCTCAATAAATCTTCTCCACCGTTATAGTATAATCTATTTTTACCCTCAGTTATATTCAGAAAACAATTATAAGATTGAAAATCAACTAGACAAATGACACATTCTTCATCCATAGCGCCAGCCCAGCTGCCGGTTAAATGTAATGGTGGGGGAAAATCTGCACTCAACACCGATTCTTGTTCTGTCAAAGTTATTGTTATTGACATTATGTTCTATTATGTAGTAAAAACTCGAGACACAAATGTCCACAGTATGATGAATTGAATTTTTGATATCGATGGTAATTATACTTTATTTTTACATTTTTTCCAAGATATAACATTAACTCCGATGGAGGTCTCAATTTGCCGAAGCTATCAAAATATTGAACAAGCTTACCTCATTTTTTGTAGAACACCCAATGTGATCCAATGTTATTTTTACTATCCAAATTTACAATTGCTGATTCATTGTGCAAAGGTCCTGATTTTGGTAAATTATCTAGCATATAGACCCCCCCTAAAATATGCAATATCCTCACCATAAATTTTCAAATCTAAATCAGTTAATGCCCTCGTTGAAAGTTTTTTTTCTTCGAGGCTTTAGAAACAGCCCCAAACCATTCTTGAATTTTCCCATATATATTTCCTAGAGCGATTGACTCCATGGCTTTATCATGTCTCTGAGCCTCAAGAAGGTGTTGTTTTGCAGATTTTGCATCATTGACAACTTTTGCGATTCCAGCAGCCCCACCAGCTAGTACTCCAAGAGCAGATAGACCAGTAAATAGTGGACTGAGAAATGGTAAAAAGCCACCTGATTTTGGTACTGGTATAACTCGTGGTGACACATATTTTTCATGTTTACGTCTCTGCATTCTTCTTCGCGCAGCATTCAATGTTATGGGAATTATGTTGTTCATATTTCCTCCTCGAGCTTCTGTCACAAGAGCTCTTCTAGCATCTTGAACTGCCTCGCACAATATGCTTCTTCTACTATTTCTCATCTCCATTGTAATATATACATTTCCATCATATATATAGAAGATGAAGTTTGAGAAGCTGCAGAGAGCTATTCTAGTGCAAAATATTGAAGAGGTTTCAGAAGAACTGCCGCGAGAAAGTAAACATAGTGATCTATTCCCTAACGATATACGATGCTATATTTGTAATTCGTCAAATTGTGGTCTAACTATTTCACTACTCACACACGCAAATGGATTGCGATTTGAGAATGTTCACATCTATTCCAAGTCATTGTATCAACCTAAATATCAAATGTTACAAAATATTCTGTTATCTATCGATGAGGTTGGATATTTTACACATAGTGATGAAATAAATCTACCAGCTCTTCATAAAATATTACCAAATTTAATTTTCATACTCGATGACATTTCAGTTGATCGACAAGAGTATTTGCGTAGTTACTTTTGTCGGAAAAGGCATGAAGAGAGTGACACTTTCTGTCTCATTTAAACTTATACACGAATATGTGAGCATCTAGTGCATGATAATGCAAATTCGATTCTAATATTCAAACAATCATGCGCATACAGACATGTTGTTCAGCGAATTTCGAAACTTTTGTTCAAATTGTTGGCGAGAAAATTATGGATTTGCTGTAACCAATATAGAGTATGAACTTTTCAATGGGCGATGCAGAAAAGGTTTCGATTTGTTCTTGAAAAGTATATAGATGTGCGCATGTGAATTGTAACAACATTCCGACATAATGAGTGAATCAAGTACAATGCAAGATATAGCACGAACTTAGGAGATTATCAAAAATAGATTGATGAATCTTAAATGAGGACAAGAGGTGAGACAAGAATTGTTGAGCAGAACTTTCGAACCGATCATCAACCCTTTAACCGATTTTGGTGTGCAACTAGGAAAAAGAGAGCAACCATCAACAGTTACACAAGATGGGGATGATAATAATGCCGTAGAGGATGAGTTTTTATATTTTTGCTGATTGAAACGATGTTGTAAATGTAAAATATGTGTAAAAAATCATGGAAGAATTTAAAACTAATGGAAACATGAAATCTGTGAATTTAATTACGCAAGAACTCTTTGGTTTTGAAGATAATGTTGAGATTAAATTTTTAAAGCGTCACACATTGATGTTGATGAATTTGTTAATATACTTGGATGTTGATGAGTATAAACTTGAAAACGAGAACTCCGAGTCATTTGGTTGATGTACGTTCAGCAGATCCCAGGATATGATTTCTTCGTTGAACTTGTTCGTTGCTCTTGAAGTTTCTGTGGTCTACGCGTTCACACGACCAAAGTGTTATAATCCTCAACACTTCAGTTTGTTTCACAAAATGTTCTTTTGCCAAATAAATCGCTAAAGTGAACCGAATTATATTCGTCAACTCGTTTTGGCTGACCCTACAACGACTGCGCCAGTAAGATGTCAAGACTGAACAAGTCGCTTTTTGAAAAGTTTATTTGTCACTTGCACAATTACAATGAGAATTCTGAATCTAGACTAACTTAACTATACTACATTTTGAATAAGGAAAACTATACTACGTGACAATCTGTAATAGACAAACATGTGGGAATAATAAAAATTGAAATAGGATAATGTTTATGTCATATATAACCATATATACCAAAAAAACTAATTTTTGTTTCACAACGCAAGACTTTATTTGGTAGTTACCACTTTGAAGTTTTACAGAAAAAAGGATGCTAATTATTTGTTACACTTGTATTTATAAAGTTTGTTGTCAAAGGGAATCAAGTTTCAATGTGAGAAACCAACTGAGGAATTCATCACGTATTTGTTATATCAGCATCTAACAGGGCTACATAATACCTCCCCTTCTAGATGATGATTTAAGAAATAGGGGATGGAAAAGAAATCTGATGATCTATTTTATTAATTGAAGTTTTATCACTTAAATTTGGCAATTGAATATTTTCTTTATTGTCAGATGTCTTTCCCTTACATAATAATTTATTTTTATAATTCTTAACTAATCCATAATATATAAAAATTAATATAATAAGAGCTAGTAGAATATACAATATAGTAAAATGCGTTTCGTGAATGATATTCAAATCCTGTAGAGGTTTTATGGTAGGAATAATTTCTGTAAATTCTTCTATATTTTGCCAAGTGTTGTTACTATTTGATTTGATTTTCAATATAGGATATGAAAATTGAATTTTTATCACTCTATATTCATTTACGAAAGGTTTGAACACATAATTATTAATTTTGCATTCACTTGTATTAGAAGTTTGAAATATCCCTTGAATGCTTTTTATTTCTTTAAAATTTTTGCAATTTATATTAATATCTATTCTTGTCCGAGCTGTCATAGAGACCGGACGTATTATTATGTGGCTCTGCCAAGTGTTAAATAATTTATTTTTAGTAAATTTATATAAGATAAATGTGAAGTGAAGTGTTACAAAAATACAGTGAATAGTGTGGGAAACAGTGAAAGTGATATCACCCCCGCGAGTGGTATCAGGCGGTTTCCTGACCGTCAAGCGATCGCGTCAACATGAATGACCCGCCTTTATACAATGACAATATTGGGGGCCAGTTACAAATATTGCATAATCAATTAGCAAAACTAAAAGAAGAAAATGAAGAGCTGAGAAAAATCATAGCTGATTTACAATCAAACGGAAACCCTTCTACCGTTCAATCGGAAGAATTGGAAACGAACATTGCCAGCGAAACATCATGGATATTACCAAAAAGCAAAAAAAAAAATTGGGAATCCATCAGAAAAAATTAAAGCAAATCCAAATCAAACAATTAAAGAATCAAGTGAAAAGAAACCTAATCCACCACCTATAGTAATAAGTAACCTACTAGATTACTCAATAATGAACCAAAACTTAGAAAAAGCTAAATTTATCTACAAAACTAGTATGCTAAATAATAACCAACTGAAAATCAATGTAGAAACAGAAGAGCAATACAGAGAGCTGACCAAACTATTAAATGATAATAGTGCAGAATGGCATTCTTATGAAAATAAACAAACTAGACCAATCAGAGTTATGGCTAGAAACCTGCAGCCAACGTGCAAAGAAGAAGATATAAAAGAAAAATTAATGAAAATGAACTTTAAAATCATCGACGTTACCAACAAAATGAAGAAAACAGAAAAAAATGGTAGAATGGAAACAATTCGTCTTCCGTTATTTATAATACTGAGGATATAAAAAAGATTCATGAGATACAATATTTATGTAACATGAAAATAAAAAAAGAACCGTTGAAAGGGAATAAATTGATTCCACAGTGCAAGAAATGCCAGCGATACGGACACACACAAAGGTTTTGTGAACGTCAGCCTGCATGCGTTAAATGTGCAGGACCACACCTAACAATCGAATGTAAAAAACCAAAGGAGAAAGCACCCAAATGCTACAATTGTACAGAGAAACACCCTGCTAACTATAGAGGATGTATGGTAGCTAAAGAACTCCAGAAAAGAAGGGAAAACCTGAATAATATTAAGAAAACAGGGAACAAGTCGAGAACATTTCAGTCTAAGAAAGTCAACAGTGAATTATCGTACTCACAAGCAGCCCAAAATTACAAAACTCTACCAAAACAAAATAATGAACAACAATCTATGATGCAAATAATGCAACAGATGATGACAATTATGGACAAACTCTCAAATAGATTAGACAGATTAGAAGCCAGAAATATTGGCACTTTTCATAAAGGAATAAGGTAATGGAACAAAAAGAAATACGCATCGCAACATGGAATGCCAACGAAATTCTAAATAAAAAAAATGAACTGGAAATATTCCTCAACACGCAAAGTATTGATATATGTCTATTATCAGAAACCCACATGACAAACCAGTCATATTTGAAAATACGAGAATACAAATCCTACCATTCACCCCACCCCCATAATCAAGCTAAAGGTGGAAGTGCCATAATAATAAGAGAAAAACTGAACCATTTTGAAGAATGCCATCTTCAAAGAGAAGAAATACAATTAACAATAGTAACCATTAACTCTATTGAACATAAACTAACTATTGGAGCACTTATTGCCCACCAAAATATAATCTTGAAAGAGAAAATTATACTAGTTATCTTCGACATTTGAACGACAGATTCATAATAGGTGGTGACTTCAATGCCAAGCACGTAGAATTGGGCTTTAGAATAACAACTACTAAAGATAAAGAACTCAGAGAAGCAATTCGAGAAAGAGGAAGCAACTTTCATTCTACTGGAAATCCGACATACTGGCCTTCGGATCCAAATAGACTACCCGATTTAATAGATTTCTTCATTTCAAGAAAAGTATCACCTAATTTCATCGAGACAGAAGAAAATTTTGACTTAGACTCAGACCACTCAGCCGTAATAATCACACTAAGCTAAAGTATAATGAAGAAGCAAATAAGAGCAACACTAACAAACAAAACTACAAACTGGACAAGTTTCAGGATAGAGATAGAAAATAAAATTAATCTAAGCACACCAATTAAAACTGAACAGCAACTAGAAATAGAAGCTGAAAAAACGCAAAATGCTGCCTGGAATAATACGAAAGAAGTGACCCACAGGACAATTGGTAATGATTATCCAATAGAAATAAGACTGTTAGTAAAAGAGAAACGAAAAGCAAGGAGAAGGTGGCAGCAAACAAGATGTTCTGCTGATAAAACTATCTTGAATAACAAGACTCAACAACTGAAGAGAGATATAAAAAAACTGAAAGAAGAATTAATTAATGGATACCTAGAAAACTTAACAGCAGACTCAACAACCGAATATTCCCTGTGGAAAGCGACACGGAAATTAAAAAGGCCGATTACACAGTTCCCGCCCATAAAGAATGAAGATGGTAGTTGGGCTAGAGATAACAAGCAAAAAGCTGATACTTTTGCCAGGCATCTAGAACAAACTTTCAAACCTAATGATATCAAATCTGAAGTCATAATAGAAGACTATATAAATCATGAAGAAGAAGTCATTTCATTTGTTACCCGAAGGAAGTGGCAAATGAGATAAAACCTAATCTAAACCCCAAAAGAGCTCCAGGTTTTGATCTCATAACGGCACAGATACTGAGAGAATCACCAAGAGAAGGAATTGTTAAATTAACGTATCTAATAAACGCAACATACAGACTGCAACACGTTCCAAGCAACTGGAAGGTCTATAACCTCCGTTCAATCCCTACCCGGGTTGAAACCTCAGCTAGCTCGTAGGAGACGGCGTGCGGTCTACGTCGAATCTGGAGGATTTTAATAATGTTTCTGTTGGGCGCCAGGCGACCTGGTAGCGTCCTTGGTTCAACCGATGGTTGATCGCCGAACCTAAACGGGAGGGGGAGGAAAAAGGCAAGCGCGCGAAAAGAAACTAGTCACTAGCTTTGCAGACAATCGACTTTTATTGGCAATACGAAACTCCAGAAACAAGTATGCCAATCAAACTGAGTATGATGATAACTGATGTTTATTACAGTCGCGGCGAATGGCAGGCGCAGTACTACGAGAATCGCGTACACAATAGCGGATAGAGCTCGTGCAAAAATCGAGGCGAATGACAGTCGTGCTCAACACACTCTACGGGACAGTTGGGGGTACCCTCACGGATCGTAGTGCGCACACAAAGGAATGAGTGATTGACTCGCTCTAGGAGCTACGGCGCCGCGCGGTTAACGCTTAGTGCGTTTGCCACACGTTAATGGCAACAACTCACCAAAACAGTAGAAAATTGAATAAAAGTAAATATCGGTTTGATTGGGTTTACAAGAATAAATGTTATAATAATTAACCAATAAAATCGTAACACAAACAAATCTTAGCTTTTGCGCCGACTCGATGTCCACTCGGAGATCGTGGAGGTAGATCTTCAAGATGGCGCAGATGCTCTGCCGCAAGACGGATGACGATGACGTCACAGGCGATGACGAACGGAAAGTCCCGAAGATACCAGCGGTGAATCCGAAACGACGCAAGTCGGAAACGCAAAATGGAATACGGGAAACACACAGAAAAAGGAGACACAAAAGAGAAGCCTGAAAGAATAAGCCGAATTAAAGTCTGAAATGCGATACTGCGATGAACTAATTGATTTGAGAAATGTATTTTTAATTAAGTTTTAGTTTGATTTGAGCAATTAATTTTTAATTAAGTTTTAGTTTAGCAAATAAGAAAATGTAACTAATATGAATAAATGACTCTAGGAAATTGCAATAGCTTCTACCTTCTGATGTTGATCGGCTTGTAGGTTTTGATTTTTGAAGATCAAGTGCGAAACAAAATCCGGAATAATTTCCGCTGAACCGTGGTTCGGAACGCTGCGAATTCAAATCCACCAAGGGTGTTTTAAATTTCAGCCCGATAATAAACTTTGGCACAAAATTCACAAAATAATAATTCGCTAGCACTTTTCGATAAGACTTCCAAAATCGGAATGAATGGCCTTTAAAGTAACCTTCTCAAAGTTAAGTACAGTTTTCCTGTTAAGTATGGAAATTACTAATCGTTAGTTTAATAATAAAAATATCGGCATTTCAAACTCCAATCGGGAATTCCATCAGCTGGAAATACAGATCTGAAAAGAAAGTTGCATAAGAACGCGAAAAAAAAGATTAGTTACAACTATTGCCGCCAGACAACAGCACCATACAGCAGAAAACGAAAGTCAACATCTGACAGGATTATAATTGATAAACAATGAAAGTAGGTTAGTAGTATAACGAGGGTAAGAAACAAATAACATTTATAGTTAACAATTAAACATTTTAGGTCTGACGAAACAAAAGATGAGAGGTAGAGGAAATGAAATGTTACAACTCGCCCTCCACTTCCTTGTGGAAAAATTCCAGACGAAAATTTTCCACATGTGTAACATGAGAAATGGAAATGTCCTAAACTTCCGGGTCGTCATCATTAGCGAGGTCAGTGTTTTGGATAGTGTCGGGAGGATGTGCTTTTAAATCCTTTATATGCCAGGTACCTTTTTTAGCGTTATGTTCGTCGACTAGTTCATAGATTAGCCGAGAAAGTTTTTTGACAATCCGATATGGACCAACGTATTTTGGGGCTAGCTTTTGCGCGAAGTTGTCCGCAGCGTTAGATAGTACGTAGTTTTTCCGCCATACATGTTGTCCTACATCATACTCCAGAGGTCGACGACGTAAGTCGTAAGTCTGCTTATTTTTTGAGTATGCTAGAGCTAACCGCTGTTTAATATTCTCATACAGTTCAGTGAAGCCTTGAGGTCGCAAAGGAACGTTGTCGCGAGCAAAGTCGAGATCGGGGGTGGCGTTTAAGTAGCGTGTAGCGTATTCGTCGCCGCGCATGATTTGTTCACGACCGAAATTGACGAAATAGGGGGTTTGTCCGATAACCTCGTGCTTCAGCGTGCGAATCGCGCAAGTGACAGACGGTAAATATTTATCCCACGAGCTATGATTTGTTTTGACATACGACGAAAGCATTGTCTTGATAACCCTGTTCACTCGTTCAGTGGCGTTGGTTTGCGGGTGATATAGTGCGGTATAAAATGTCTAGACTTGGTATTTGCCACATAGGTTGCGAAAATCGTTTGACTCGAATTGGACTCCATTATCACAAATTAAAAATTGTGGAACGCCGAATAGCAGAAAGATATTGTCCTCAATGTTTCGAACTACAGCACTAGCGGTAGCAGTTCGCAAGGGAAACGTCATGACAAATTTGCTGAAATAATCCGAAACGACGAGGATAAATCGGTAACCGGATGAAGTTCGCGGAAGAGGTCCAATCAAGTCAGCGCTAATCATTTGAAATGGACGGTATACTTTGGGTTTCCCACTCATGAGTCCGGGAGGCTTTCGCTGTACTGGTTTTTGTTCCAAACAGACGCGACATTTTCTCACGAAATCGGCAACGTCACACTTCATCTTGGGCCAATAATAGCGTTGACTGAGTCGACTAAATGTCTTATAGGCACCAGGATGCCCAGCTGTCGGTACACAATGTGCGTCAGCGATAATTGTACGGCGGTTTGGTTTTGGGACTACCAACTTCCACGTCAGTTCATCCTCATCCAGAGCAGGTAAATCACTTTCTACATATCGGTAAAGTTTTTCACCGTCTACCCTCCAAGCAGGAAATTTTCTTGGGTTCTTGATGACTTTCTGGATCATCTCATCATGCCATCGATCCACGGGGACGTTCTCCGGCACATCAACCAAGTCTATTACCGGCACAGAACGTGATAAACAATCGGGAACTGCATGATCCTTCCCTTTGCGGTATTGGATCGTGAATGAATAGCGTTGCAGCCGAACAGCCCAACGACAAAGTCTGCCAGTGGGGTCTTCTAGCGTACTTAACCACAACAGCGAATAGTGATCTGTGATCACGGTGAACTCAGATCCTTCGATGTATGGACGTAAACGATCGAGAGCCCATATCACCGCTAGACACTCGCGTTCAGTAGTACTGTAATTACGCTCTGCCTTTGATAGTGATCGACTCAAGTACGCAATTACTTTTTCACCATCTTCGAAGGCTTGTGACAGTACGGCGCCGAGCCCATAGGCACTGGCGTCGGTCTGCACCACGAAAGGTTTGCTAAAATCTGGACATGTTAATATGGGAGCGCTAATTAATTTTTCTTTTAGTAGCGTAAACGAATGCTCGCATTCCTCCGTCCACATGAACTTCCGGTTCTTCCTCAAGAGTTGCGTTAACGGAAAAAGCAAGTTAGCGTAATCTGGTACGAAACGACGATACCAACCGGACATTCCGATGAACGAGCGAACTTCTTTGACGTTTCGTGGTGCGGGGATATTCAATATGGCCTCTACTTTGCAAGGATCGACTCGTAGTCCGTATTTGTCCACCACGTACCCGAGATACCTAATTTCCGGACGACAGAATTGGCTTTTTTCCCGACTGATAGTAAGTCCGGCGGCAAACAATCGTTGAAAAATTTTATTTAGGAGTTCGAGATGTTCAGCAAAAGTTCTCGAAATGATAATTATGTCGTCCAGGTACACAAATACATTTGGTAATAAATCCGCGCCGATAACCTTATCTATTAACCTTTGCCAGGTAGCGGGTCCGTTAGCAACACCGAACGGGAGACGATTGAAATGGAAAAGGCCACGCCCTGGAACCGTAAACGCCGTAATTTCCTTACTCGATTCTTTCATTGGAATCTGCCAATATGCTGACTTCACGTCAAGTGAACTAATATACCGAGCGCCACGCAAACTAACCAGAATAGAAGAGACGAATGGAAGCGGATATGCGTCCTTCTTCGTAACTTGGTTTACTCGACGAAAATCGACGCAAAAGCGGTATGTCTTGTCCTTCTTTGGGACTAAAATAATTGGAGATGACCATGAGCTGGTGGATGGCTCCACTATTCCCTCTTTCAACATCTTGTCGAGCTCGTCATTAATGTGTTGTTGCATAACCGGTGAGACAGGATAATGTCGTTGCTTTATGGGAGCACTCGCCACAATAATCTCATGCTCCACCAGGTCAGTGCAACCTAGAGTCGTGCCTATGGCGTCCCACATCTTCGTCAAAAGGTTCGCGAGCTGCACTTGCTCTTCGTCCGAAAGTTCTAAAGCAGTGTTTACGCTATCCAAACTAATAGTCGGAGTAATAGGACCAAACGTCCACACATCGCGACGCAAATCAGGAACTATGGCCATTTTTTTTCAAAAATCGAGTCCAAGGATTACAGTCTGGTTAACTGCAGGTACTACAAGAAAATTCACCAGTTTAACTTGATCGAGAAGACGAACTGGTAAGGAAACCGATCCTAAACTTGAACAAGCGTTTCCATTCGCGACAGTGCAATCAGGGGAATCTTTTTGATTCAAATCGATACCGAAACTACGTAATTGATTCCATCCTGGCCCTCCAATAACAGATCTTGTGGCACCTGAATCTAACAATCCTAAAAACTCAACGTCGAATATCTTTATGCGCAAAAAAGGGCGTTCGTCATTGACGTTATGTTCTACCAGGTAATTTAATATAACTTTGTTACGAGCAAGTTGCTCATTTTCAGATTTTAATATTTCTGAGACGTAAGTGACTGCCTTGAGTGAGCGGGAGGACATAGCGCGACCATCTAGCGTCTCCCACGACCGTTTCCCGACGACGTGCATTTAGGGCAAGTACGCGTTGTCACGTCCACACGGCCACAGCGAAAGCAATGTCGTCGCAATGGTTGGGTACAGTTTCCCGAAACGTGTCCTGGTTGATCACAATTCCAACATTTAATTGTTTCCAGAGAATTCAGTGCGACGTTCCGGTGGTCAGACCGCTCACGACGATAAGCGAGGTCAGGCTCCAGCGATCTCTGAACGGTAGGCGGAGGCTGAAATCGTTTCGTGCGTAAGTGGATTTCTTCTAGCTGTCGGCAGGTCGTGTCTAATTCACTTACGGAGGTGAAACGCGAAAGACCAATCCCTTTTTGGAGGTAAGGTAGTAAATTCCTCATAATGTGCGCTACTCGCTCTATCTCAGAGGGTTGACTATTCAGACGATTAAACAAACATTCCATTTTGGCAATGAATATCGATACATTCTCCTCGTCTCCTTGAGTACGATTACGTATTTCTGTCCATAGATCGAATTCATAGTCACAGGGCAGAAATGTGGTCTTGAGAGCGTCCACTAGGTCATCCCACGAAAATGAATTGTGTCTGCGAGCTCGGAACCAAGTAAGTGCGTTACCACTAAACAAATCGACCGCAGAAGCGAATAGTTGAGCCTTGGTGACGTTCCGGGCGATTCTCAACTCTTCAACGCGTTGCAAAAAGCTCGTTAAGCCAGTACCACCCGTGTAAGTTAAGCTCCATTTATAGATTGCAGGTGCGGCCTCGGAAGATTGTGGTCGGTTCTGAGTGTACACACAAGACAAATTTTCAAGAGCTTGTACCAGACGCGCGTCCATATCAACAGGACGGAAAATCGGGCTACTTGCAGTCTCAGGTTGAGGTGAGGCGACATCAACAACGGGAATTTCTTCCTCAATCTCAGGCTCGGTCATGGATTGTTCGTGCTCACCCATAAGTAATGCGGAAGCTTTAGCTGAGTATTTTAATTTTAATTCCGTGACACATTCTTGGCATTTTGCGGTTAACTCTTTCTGAACCTTATGCTCCTGCTCATCAAGGGGCTGAATTCGCTGAATGCGGAGTGTCAAGTGCGCTAAACGACTACCTATTCGTGCGTATTCATTTTGAAAATTATTAAAATCGAATTTTCCTAGTGCAGTGGACAACTGCTGGAGTTGCTGCTGACATATTTTGTGCTCTGAAAAGGGAGTAAGATTATAATCCAGACGCATCTTCTGATTTCTCGGACTTGAGATGAGCCGACAAGCGTAAGCGTCTTTCAGCTACAGTGCCTCCAGCATCAAGATCACGAATTAATAATTCGTATGTTAGCTCGGCCGACAATAACCGATAAGGGTCCATACGGAAATCCATGTTAGCAATAAATGTGTGACAAATACAAGCAATACAAGAATAACAATAAGCAGTATTAAATACACGCGCGGTGAATAAAAGTGAAGTTAAGAGCGATAAGCGAAAACTAGCAAATAAACCAAAGTATAACAATAGAATAATGAAAAGGCCCCACGTTGGGCGCCAATTTATAACCTCCGTTCAATCCCTACCCGGGTTGAAACCTCAGCTAGCTCGTAGGAGACGGCGTGCGGTCTACGTCGAATCTGGAGGATTTTAATAATGTTTCTGTTGGGCGCCAGGCGACCTGGTAGCGTCCTTGGTTCAACCGATGGTTGATCGCCGAACCTAAACGGGAGGGGGAGGAAAAAGGCAAGCGCGCGAAAAGAAACTAGTCACTAGCTTTGCAGACAATCGACTTTTATTGGCAATACGAAACTCCAGAAACAAGTATGCCAATCAAACTGAGTATGATGATAACTGATGTTTATTACAGTCGCGGCGAATGGCAGGCGCAGTACTACGAGAATCGCGTACACAATAGCGGATAGAGCTCGTGCAAAAATCGAGGCGAATGACAGTCGTGCTCAACACACTCTACGGGACAGTTGGGGGTACCCTCACGGATCGTAGTGCGCACACAAAGGAATGAGTGATTGACTCGCTCTAGGAGCTACGGCGCCGCGCGGTTAACGCTTAGTGCGTTTGCCACACGTTAATGGCAACAACTCACCAAAACAGTAGAAAATTGAATAAAAGTAAATATCGGTTTGATTGGGTTTACAAGAATAAATGTTATAATAATTAACCAATAAAATCGTAACACAAATAAATCTTAGCTTTTGCGCCGACTCGATGTCCACTCGGAGATCGTGGAGGTAGATCTTCAAGATGGCGCAGATGCTCTGCCGCAAGACGGATGACGATGACGTCACAGGCGATGACGAACGGAAAGTCCCGAAGATACCAGCGGTGAATCCGAAACGACGCAAGTCGAATACGCAAAATGGAATACGGGAAACACACAAAAAAAGGAGACACAAAAGAGAAGCCTGAAAGAATAAGCCGAATTAAAGTCTGAAATGCGATACTGCGATGAACTAATTGATTTGAGAAATGTATTTTTAATTAAGTTTTAGTTTGATTTGAGCAATTAATTTTTAATTAAGTTTTAGTTTAGCAAATGAGAAAATGTAACTAATATGAATAAATGACTCTAGGAAATTGCAATAGCTTCTACCTTCTGATGTTGATCGGCTTGTAGGTTTTGATTTTTGAAGATCAAGTTCGAAACAAAATCCGGAATAATTTCCGCTAAACCGTGGTTCGGAACGCTGCGAATTCAAATCCACCAAGGGTGTTTTAAATTTCGGCCCGATAATAAACTTTGGCACAAAATTCACAAAATAATAATTCGCTAGCACTTTTCGATAAGACTTCCAAAATCGGAATGAATGGCCTTTAAAGTAACCTTCTCAAAGTTAAGTACAGTTTTCCTGTTAAGTATGGAAATTACTAATCGTTAGTTTAATAATAAAAATATCGGCATTTCAAACTCCAATCGGGAATTCCATCAGCTGGAAATACAGATCTGAAAAGAAAGTTGCATAAGAACGCGAAAAAAAAGATTAGTTACAACTATTGCCGCCAGACAACAGCACCATACAGCAGAAAACGAAAGTCAACATCTGACAGGATTATAATTGATAAACAATGAAAGTAGGTTAGTAGTATAACGAGGGTAAGAAACAAATAACATTTATAGTTAACAATTAAACATTTTAGGTCTGACGAAACAAAAGATGAGAGGCAGAGGAAATGAAATGTTACAGGTCGCAGAAGTAATAATGTTATCTAAGCTAGGAAAGCCCCTCAACGAAGTCAAGTCATATAGACCAATATCCCTCCTACCAATAATATCTTAACTGTTTGAAAAATTGCTTCTTGAAAGATTGAAACCAATCATTGAAAAAAAAAATACTGATCCCGAATTATCAATTCGGCTTCAGAAAAAAGCATTCCACCATTTATCAAGTACATCGCATCACTGACATTATAGAACAAGCTCTAGAAGATGAAAACGTATGCTCCACAATTTTTCTCTACGTGGCACAAGCTTTTGACAAGGTGTGGCACAAAGGCCTGATATACAAGCTGAACAAGGTGCTGCCAAAACAATATGTAGGAGTAATAAAGTCATATATTTCAGATAGACTCTTTCGTATAAAACAAGAAAATGAGTACTCAGGTATAAAAGCGATAAGAGCGGGAGTACCACAAGGCAGCGTTATAGGGCCAATTTTATATCTACTATATACCTGTGATATACCGCAATTGAAAAATGTAACAATCGCTATGTTTGCAGATGACACAGCAATTCTAGCAGCTTGTCCAGACATACAAGAAAGTACAGACAAACTTCAAAATGCATGTAACGAATTTCATGAATGGACAAAAAAATGGAAAACTAAAATGAACGAATTAAAATCAATTCACGTCAATTTCACCAACAAAAAAGTAGAAGCTCTGCCAGTAAGAATTAATGGAAACATTATTCCCCATGAAAATAGTGCAAAATACCTTGGCATGACCTTAGATGTCAAAGTGGAATGGAAAGAGCACGTAAAAAAGAAAAGAAAAGAATTGGAATTCAAATACAGACGACTGTATTGGCTACTGGAGAGAAAATCACCACTGCCCATCCATAACAAAATTATGATTTATAATCAGATTCTTGAATCTGAGCATATGGCATACAACTGTGGGGTTGTGTCAGTGATAGTCACATTAAAAGCATCCAAACCTTCCAAAATAAAATACTACGGAACATAGTCAATGCTCCGTGGTATGTGCGTAATAGCGACCTACATCGTGATCTTGGAATACCAGATGTCGCCAGTGAAATTCAAAGGTTCGCAGGTAAACTCGAATCACATCTACGTCAACACACCAACGAGGAAGCTACTCAGCTCCTGAATAATGAACATCTAAGAAGACGACTTAAGAGGAAAAAACCCTTCGAACTGGTTACCTTATTCAGAGATAAACTATTATACACCGCTGGAAGGACAATAGAAATGAATATTCAGGTTAAGATTCATCATAGCAAAATTAATGGTTGGTCTTGCAGACCAGTTTTAATGGCAAAATAAAGAGGAAAAAAAAAAATAAAAAAAAATATATATATATATATATATATATATATATATATATATATATATATATATATATATATATATATATATATATATATATATATATATATATATATATATATATATATATATATGTATATGCTGGATGACAGGTGATTGGACAGTGTCTGACAAATTCGTTGATGGATGCTCCCGTAAGGAGCAATTTTGCACAAGTGGCTGTCAAAACATTCTCATGGTTTCTGGGAATTGCACACAGTCTATCTCGATGTGGATCACATTCGGGTGTCATGATGTCTACGGCATCGGTTCCTAAGTAACTTACAATAGCTAAGTCCGCGTGTTCCGCCGACAGAACGCACGTATTGTCAAGCCATGCCATGGGAATAAGTCGCCGTAACTGCACTGAAGCGACCCGTTTTTCAAGAATTGGTATGTGCACTCCCAAAATAGCATTTATACTTGTAATGAGACAATCGGTTAACGGGAGTCCGTAATAATGCCCTGCATTTGCAATAGCCAATCGATAATCGTTATTTTCGATCCGTATTTGGACTACGGTTAGATCTTGTTGGAATTTTTCCATATTGACAACTTCAGGAGATAAGTGGCGTGCATGACATGCGCTTATTAACTGAGTGACTTGATAATGCAACATACTTGAATAAGCATCGATAGAATTTACATCACATGAATTAATCGTGAGGCTCATATTTATTGTTCGATTTTGAGCTTCAAATTCAATAGGATACATCTTAATTCTTTCTTTAAACACTACTGATTCTTCAGGAGTGGTAAACATTCTTTGAACATGATTTCTAGAAGCAATTTGGAAATTCCACCCAGCTCATGTGCCATCAGTTGCTAAAATATTTCTTGTAGTGTTATTTATTATTATTCCATTAATTATTGGTTGACATATTATGGACAAGGATGAATTTTGCTTGCAACAGCTGTCTATCGTTCTTTTTACTGAATTTGACATAAATTGAATGTCATAGATTAGAGGAATGGATGTTTCATATGAAATGATTTCGGGTAGCGCTTGAAAATACGCTCCAGTGTTTACTTCTTCTACTCCATGGCTTATCTTACACAAGGTTACACATATTGAAAATAGGAAGGTTATCATTTTCATTGGTTTGCTAGCTAACTATTTATACCGTGCTAATTATTTGTTTACTCTCTAAGCGATTACATTTTTATCAAAGGAAATATCATGTGTCTTTATTTATATTTTCTTTATTTTTTTTCTCTATTTGAATACACATATTATTTATTTCATATTATTTATTAATATCTCTAATCTTTTGTCTCTAATTACTGCTGAGTTGTCTGAATTCAAATTGTTCCCACAAAAATTCAACAATTATTACTCTTAAAGAAATTAAAACAGAAATATTGACTGAATTCCCAAGACTTTTTACTCACTCAAATTACTCTTACGTTTATAATTTGGAACCCCTTTCTATCTTTCCGCGTATATCTCTGTATACTTTATTTTTCAACAAATTATTACTTTCTTTTTACTTTGAACCATAGTGCCAATGTGCACAACAAACTTATTAGACAGTGACGGTGTCCACGCCCCTGAATAACCTCAATACCATCCAAATACTACAGGCGTACTTCTTCGAGTACCCTGAGGGTTGAATAAAAATTATTTAACAAATACCTCGAGCTCGGATTTAAATTCAAAAAACATGTAGCAGTCCTACAACCCTATACACCCAATAATTGATCAGAAAATTGTCATATAGGATGACTGACATACAGGAATTTTGCACAACTCGGGGGGAACAATTTCACCAAATGGTGGTGCTCCTATCATAGTCCACCGGGCTCCGTGAACAGACATCAGTCAACCTCTGATCGACCCTCGGCACCGCGTTGTACCGATCCTGGTGGGCTTCATTTTCAATGCGTACCGGAACATCCTTTGTTCCATTGATTGTATGGGTTCCCTCTATGAATTCTTCTAACGTCATTCGTTCGGTTTTTTCTTCGGTTTTTCCTTCGTTTTCTTGACGTAGTGGACAAAAGTGCTTGATTAATCTTCTAACGATGCATCAGACTACTTTTACTAATATGAATATCACAATGGCGGTTAATGAAGAAGCATAAACACCATTTATAATGACCAGTGAGTGGCTAGCTTCTTGGGTTCCATCCCCTTTTACAGTGAGAATGGCTGCTGTCGTCGCCACGAGTGTTTGGAGTCGCCCGTTTTTCCACAATTTAATAACTAGGATCGTCAATGCAACGTTCCATAAATACAACACAACATCTCTGTGTTGTGAGTGGGTATGCAATCAATCGTTATACTGCAATTGCAATGGAGTAAATGCTTCTTCCCATTCCTTGGTGGCCTTACTGATTGCCGATGTATCCAGATGAGGAACTTGTTGTGTCCAATTGGAGTTTGGGCATTCGGATAGGTTATCATAGGTAGGATGAGCTTCTGGTTGGACAGGGTTAATTTTATAGGATTTTAACTTCGACCAAGTAGCTGGTAGAACGTGTAGGATCTCATGATGACGGCTGTCTTCTCCACATGGAATTCGTGGTGGTATTATTTTTTCATTACTCAGATACAACGAACAACTGCACGACAACTGTACTTGGAGTGTCCCTGGCTGTTTTTCATCTAACGTGTTGACGGAATGGTGCTCCCCCGGACATCTAACTTCGGTTTCGGATGGGGGATGTGTGATGACGTAAGTATCAGGTTTTACTTAGGAAATTATGGTTTGGTGTGCTGGATAGCACCGGAAAGAGCAGTATTGGGTAATTTCGTCCACAGTTGCTCCTTCGTACATTTTAAATGCACATTGTGGTCCGTACACCGCATCCGATGGAAACCGTGGTAGATAGCAAAGTTTGTCGTGATAAGGTCGACATTGATGTAACCCTGCACCAGAAATAGGTCGCATGCTCTTTCCACTGACTGCTAGATACATTACGTCATGCATAATAGTACACTTGTCATTTCCCGAACCAAAAGGGGTTGTTAATAGTTCTACTAATTCCCACGTATGCTTCTTTGGATTGATAGGAATTTTCAGGTGCAGAACTATTTTATTTTGACTGAGGCCGCATTACGCTATTGGTGATTTATAATATTGTGACAGTTCTTGACGAGGAACTGCGTGTTGCATATCATATTTATTTGGGCGCACCTCCAATTTAACTAAATCTGCCGCCAGAATTCCAGGTGTGATCAACGCCTTAGGAATATTATGGCTCTTGCAGGCGCTTGATATTTCATTTTGACGAATTAAAGTCAAAGTATGAAGCGATCTTTGTATAGCCATAAAATCATTAAGCCACAATTCCTCCATTAATTCTTCTTCTCCATCCAAAGTTCGTGCTGTTCTATCCGTTCTCTCTATAATCTTCGTTATCACTGAATAAATGTTCTCCATGGTTGACTGCATTTTTTTATCATAGTTTTGAGAATGACTTGTCAACGATGTTAAGTGTTTGTACTGTTCATGAAGGCCGGTACGTAATTGGGATACCTTTTCATCACGAAGTCTTGCATCTTGGAGTCGGTCATGACCCCACACACCAGCTGAGTGCATCACCAATCAGATCTATGGGTGATCGCTTCAGTCAGTTCGTGGATCTTGAATTGCTCAACTCTGATTTTTTCTTCAAGTGGACTTCCAGCTCCTTGGCAGACAATTGTTCAATATCCAGGAAATATCTTGGATCTACCGAGTAACCCAATTTTTTGACTAGGTGATTATATAGCTCCCCCAATTCGTGAAGGCGATCCATTGTTGTACGAACAATTGCTTTTCCCCGACATTGACTTTGGTTATTTTGACGGATTGGTTGTATATCTTGTGTACCCATCCATCCAGTTTCATAGGTTAACGGAATAGTGGCTTCATAAACGATCGTACGGGGTAATTTCTTCCAATATGCCTCCGCGACTACTCGGACTGGAACAGGACTGGTCGACACTCCTGCTACTAGGTATAGAGTGGTAAACAGCAAACTGTAAATTAAGTTATTGGATTGACAATTTTCCTTAACCTAGCCTTACATCTAAAAAGGGATTAGTTCCTCATTTATTTTCTCACCTATATATATGGAACTATTCTACTATTTTTAATATCGTCTTTCTTTTAATTGTCTTTTTTTTATATGTAGGTTTCTTTTTTATTACTCAGCCAAGTTTACCTTACGATCCAGGGGGCTGAACCGTACCCATGGTAATTCCCCTGCTAGATATCTCTGATGTCGTCTCCATAACTTATGCAACTGGCTTACCGCACAGTGCAACGGACATGGTATGAATTTTGTGTGATACCAGCATCTCATGGTTGGATCACTTGGGCCGGTCCAGGTTCCCCGGATCATTTGTCCACAAACGAGGGTGGCCAGCATCATTGAATTGTCTGTGTTTTCAGTTGTGTATATCAGGAGTATTCCTCTTAGCGCTTTTCGGGCTATGGCGAATGCCACGTCAGTAGGACATCCCTCTGGGTCATTCGAGTAAGCCTCCTGATGGAATGCCTCTACTGTTTCATCAAGAACATGCCGTGGGTAGCGATCGTACAAGGTTAGGTGCCACAGCGATCCCGAGTCCACCATGATGGCGATCTCGCGGAGGCAATATCGGCCGTCAAGCCGTGCTTCCTGCCTTGCCGGGCATTCCATTTCCTGTGGTATTCCAACCGTTAGCGTTACTTTGGCCTCTTGGTGAATTGCTATATTCATGGACACGTATGATTCAACGCACTCTGTATCATATTTGATGTATTTTGACATAAATAACTTGTACGGGGCTGCTATGAGAGAATATCTGCCATATGCAAATTTCGAATGGGTTGATGATTGTAGCAATATTGATTTGATGAATGTGAGTGATGAATCTGACGTGGGATACATTTTTGAAGTTGATTTGAAATATCCAGTAGATTTTCATGATATTCATAAGGACTTACCATTATGTCCAGAACATTTTATACCATCAATTTCAAGAACATCCAAATTAATCTCAAATCCATATGACAAAAAAAAAGTATATTATTCATTATAAGAATTTGAAACAATGCATTTCACTGGGCTTGAAAATTGGAGAAATTCATCGGGTACTAAAATTCAAACAAAGTCCATGGCTAAAAAAGTATATAGATTTGAATACTGAGATGCGAAAAAAGTCAAGTAATGAATTTGAGAAAAATTTCTATGAATTAATGAATAATGCAGTTTTTGGTAGGACAGTGGAAAATGTTCGAGAATATAAGGATATAAAGCTGGTTACACAATGGGAAGGCAGATATGGTGCTAAAGCGTACATTTCACAACCAAAAAAAGTCTAAATTGTGACTAAAAAAGAGAAAAATGAATGAAAGCTACTCAATTATTAACAAAAATACATACCAAAAAATTAGGGCTTTATATCCTTTTAATGTGTAACACATTGTATGTTCCAAAAGATGATTATGGGATCTTGAGTTTTCAGTTATATCATAATTTTCCGATAATGTATAACCTTCAGCTTCGTCGTCATTTCCAATAATGGGGGCTATTGAATTGTCAGGTGCTGCATTAAATATTTGGACATCCTCAATAATTCTATCAACAACTGCCCCCATATTCAGCTGGTTGACTACAGCCTGAGGCACAAGTGGAGGCATGTCTTCTTCGACTTCCTCTTCTTCTTCTTCTTCGTCCTCGTCTTCACGGCCACTCCCATTTTCATTGTCACTAATGACCATTACTTCGTTTAAATCTTCAACAATATTGTCATCTTCCTCGTCGTCACTTATGATCAACACTACGTTCAAATCTTCAACAATATTGTCATTCTCCTCGTCGTCACTTATGATCAACACTTCGTTCTCAATTTCCATAATCTCAACATTCAAATAATATTAAATAGGAGCATAATGAGTATTTATATATGATTTTTGCAATTGCGGTAAAGATATGATAAGAAGAAAAAATTTTCTGTGGTCTTCAATCATCCTGTTACATCTTAATCAGTGCTGCTTTGTACGTTATACTGCATAGTTTGAAATTATTATTGAACATATCCTGTCTATAAATATGTCTGAAGAAAAAAAATTTTTTAATTGTGAGTTGGAGCCTTTATTACGAGAAAATGAGAAACGTTTCGTTGTTTTACCTATACAGTTCTCTGATTCATGGTCTATGTACAAGAAGGCCTCAGCTTCTTTTTGGGTTTCTGAAGAAGTTGATTCATTCAACGACTTAAATGATTGGAATAATAAACTCAATGAAAATGGAAGATATTTTATCTCACACATATTAGCGTTTTTTGCTGCTTCTGATGGAATTGTAAACGAGAATTTGATTGAGCGATTCAGTAGTAAAATAAAAGTTACTGAAGCGCGCTGTTTCTGGATGATTCAAATTGTCGTAGAGAATATACATTCTGAAATGTATAGTCTTTTGATTGATACATATATTAGCGATCCTAAAAGAAGACAGTTCCTCTTCAATGCTATTAAACACTTCCATGTGTCAAGAAGAAAGCTGATTGGGCAATAAAATGAATATCAAGTACTTCTACTTTTGGCGAGAGAATAGTTGCTTTCGCAGCGGTTGAATGTATTCTCTTTTCCGGCAGCTTTGCATCCATATTTTGGTCAAAAAGTCGGGCATTGATGCCAGGCCTGACTTTTAGCAATGAGTTAATTTCTAGAGATGAAGGACTACATTGTGACTTCGCATGTCTTCTATTCAACAAGTACATCGTTCAAAAACCAATTGAAACAAGAATTGTGGAAATAATCAGAGATGCAATTGTAATTGTAAAAGAGTTTCCGACTGTTGCACTACCAGTCAGTCTATTCTGTATTAACTGATTTAATTTCACAATATATTGAATTCGTTGCTGATAGACTTCTATCAGAGTTAAATTGTAATAAAATTTTCAATACCAAGAATCCATTTTCCCTCATGGAAATGATTTCTCTAGAAGGGAAAACAAACTTCTTTGAAAAAAGAGTTGGAAAATATTAAGAGTGTGGAGTAATGATGAATATGGAAGACAGGACGAGAAGAAGATGTAACTAACTCTGATTCTTGTAGTAGAGGATTGACAACTCAACGGTCACATATTTTATAGGCTCCATACTTTCGATTGGTATTGAATTCATTCGTTAACCCGTGAGTGCAATGTTAAATAAAAAGTCATTTTTCAATATTCAATAAATCATAGTCTTGCCAGATATTTTCAGCCAACTCATTTGCCATGTATCCTGTAGTATACTAAATTTGATGGAAAAAAACTCCATCACCGTAACAGATGGGTGATAGTCGTTCTTAATTCGGATCTCAGACTATAGTAATTTATTTGTACGAGAAGAAGGAGGTTTGAACTTTTCAACCCATGTTCTGTGTATTCTTTAAGTTTACAAACATTAATAAGATGTTCGATGGTAGAAGATTGTAAAACGGCGATATCCTGCTGAAAGCGAGCCTGTAAGTTTCGTAACACCACAGTTAGAGAAGAGTTTGCATCTGGTTCAATTTGTAAGCGGCTACACAATGATTTCAAAACAGCAATAAGAAGCTCGGTTTTCTCATCAATACACTGAGTACGAGATTATATTTTCTGCCAAAGTTCGAATTCATAATCTGATGAAAGAAAAGCTTGTCTTGAGCGATAACATAGATCATCCCATGATTGAATATCATCTTGAATAGCCAAATTGACGCGGGTTCAGTAAATAGTTTGCTAGCATGTTCAGGTAGACTAGCTAAAGAAACACCTCGAGGAGAAGCTAGTTCTGTTACACGTTCTAAAAAAGAGTTAACACTGCCGGTACCATCGAATTTTGAATTCTATTTATGGACATCAGGAACTGAAGAATAAGTTGGTCGTAAATTATTCATCAACGATGGAACGACTGGAGATGCAGCTATAACAACCCCCTATCAGAAATTGAATCGTATATTGTTTTATATGAACATAAGAAGCTACCAATTTCCACCGCTAACTCTCTAGTTCATATATAGACCGTACTCGATCATTCCCTAATGAAGAAGTTTAAAATATTTATTAATTTCAGATGTTTTGTCCTAAACTTGGTATCGTGATTTTCAAAGGAAGGGTTTGGAGCCCTGAGTCGGAAAACTTAGTTGAATAAAAGATAGGAAATTATTACTAACTGATTTATTGAACTGATAAAATCCAGGAGTGAATAAAAAATTATACTAAATGCTACAATCAGTAACACACAATTAAATATAATAAAACATAATGCAAATAATTCATACAATAAAATCAAAATCAAAACAGGTTATTAACAAATACAAAATAATATAAAGATCAATACAATGAAAATTCAATAACATACTTGTTTACAGCTCTCTGCTGAATATAAAAGGACGTAACAATTTGAGAGTTTGCAACTGGGTAGGTCGTAGGTTGTAGGAGAACTCCCTTGAGTTGTTAAGCAATTCTTTTTCTTCTCTTGACGCACTTTTTGGAAGCTTTTCTGGTCTGTCCGTAGAACTGTTGAACTCTTGGAAAACACTGACCAACTCCCTCTTCCATCGCTCTGAAGAGAAGATATTGCTTTTGCTATACCCCTGCCTTCCCGTCAAAGACACCCACGCGATTAATAATTCAGCGAAGTGCATTATTGAATATACAGGGTGGTACGTTACAGAACAGTCAAATTAAAAACAGGTTGTCGTAGAGGTAGATGTTGGGGTGGTGCATTCAAAGGTTTTGAATAACCTTACGAAGGATAATTGGGGGTGTCAATCAAAGTTTGATGTTCTACTGTGGTCAGTGGTGTAAAATTTGGTACGTATTGATGATTAAAGGAAATAAGATCGGCTTCAGCCAAAGGAGCTTGTAATCACGAAAAGTTGTCGAGCTGCGTTCGTATTTCAGCTATAAGAGTTAATAGGTTTGGACAAGGTTGAACTGAATTTAAACGTGGAACGCAATTGTCAAGTTAATCTAATCGTAACGAAATAGCACGAGAATTATCATTATTGATTTGGGCTATCTTACCGCGTGAATCCAGTAGCTTCTGTTGACATGCCGCGTTCTCAGTGGCTGGTATATAATTGTGTGGTATTCAACTTGCAGCAATCCTCTCAGAATTGGTTTTAAATCCACCGACAAATTATTGATCTCAACACCTCGGCTTCCTAGTTCATACAGCAACTCATCCTCTGACAGATATTTGATGCATTCAGGCTTCATCTTGGTATGTACCTCGGGAAAGTTCATTTGATTAATAATGGCAAAAAAGGGCTTGTAAGGGTATCTTGCATATGTTACAAAGAAAAAATGATGATAGAGAGAGAGAAGTGAGAGTAGATGGATTTCAAAATGAATATTCCCAATTTCTCTTTTTTTCGATTTCAAAGTTTGTGCAACTAATTGGAGAAGCAAAAAATATAAATTCAAATTGCATCTGATGTTTTTCCGGTTGAACAAAACTCAAAGCTGAACTAAATTCAAGACTGATCAAAATTCAAGGCTGAACAAAATTCAAGGCTGAACAAAATTCAAGGCTGAACAAAATTCAAGGCTGGACAAAGTACAAGGCTGGACAAAGTTCAAGGCTGAACAAAATCCAAGGCTAAACAAAATTCAATCAAGTGTCATAAGCGAGTACTAATTTACAAGACAAGTACGAAATTATCATACAGATGGCGACATAGGTTTTGAATGAGGAACAAAAATTGTACAAAAAGACGTAAGACGAAATTTTTGTAACAATACAAACCTAAGCAATTTGAGAGTTTTCTCCGAAATATATTGTGTTTGAATGATGGTTGAGCTATCTAACAACGCTGCTACCAACCTACTAAAAACTAGATTTGAGTTTCCCAATAGAGCACATCACGACACCCAAACGAGTTTAATGGAGTTCACCTTAAGACAATTGGAAAAAATAAGTTACGCATCATTTTCTTGGAAAACAAAATTGCACTCACCTAAATCTGTCTGCGCAGCACCAATCTGTATACATGTTCCACAATATCTCTGTTCTACTCCTTTTATCAGCCAATTGTTGCAATAGCCTTACCTTAAATATTGATAGACTTCATTCCAAGAATAAAACCGCATAT